>CM042690.1:380611160-381215602 GCA_023614405.1 Avena insularis
GAGTAAGGAGGTGGAGGATGCTATTGTGATGGACCACCTCCATGAGGAAGAGATGGAGGAGGGGCACCGGATCTGCAAGACCGTGAGGAAGAGAGAGAGGGGAACCTTCGTCATAGTAATATGTATCTTGCTCACCATGTTTGTGGTTCTATTGTATTTGATAGTACTTTAGGTGACTACTTAGAGCGACTGTGAACTTAGATCCCTCACCGATCACGACACCGGCAATAACTTGTGTAATGATTGCACTTGTAATGTACTATACATATTTGTGCTGTTTTGCAAAATATGTATGCATGTATTTGTACTGTTTTGCAAACTATGAATATATACTGCATGAATGTATGGGCTAGCAATTAAAAAAATGACAGCAAATATATCTGTGGTGCACATGGCTAGTGTTTGTGGCACACAGTAACTGTGGCACACTTGGCCTGGTCCGTGTGGCGCACCAGCTAGTGCGCCACAAAAATCTTTCCCGTGGCGCATTGGCTCTAACAATAGTGGCGCACTACCAAGTGCGCCACGGATCTGTCGATATAGGCGTGGCGGACCTGCTAGTGCACCACGGCTAACTTTTAGTCGTGACACGGGTTTAGTGGCGCACTCCATGTGCGCCACGGATGATGAAAAATAGTGCGCCACGAACATGATGTTTTCCAGTAGTGTGTGTTCTTTCCATAAACCACATGGATCCACCAGTGTCATTGCATGTGTGTTCTTCTTCATAAACCACCACTAGTGTCATTGCATGTCTTAACTTTCCATAAACCACAACGAGAGTCATTGCATGTTTATTCTTTTCATAAACCACCACTAGTGTCATTGCAGGTTTGTCCTTTTCCTAAACCACCACTAGTGTCATTGCATTTGCGTTCTTTCCATAAACCACATGGAACCACCACCATTGTCATTGCATGTGTGTTCTTTTCATAAACCACCACTAGTGTCATTGCATGTGTGTTCTTTCCATAAACCACATGGATCCACAACTAGAGTCATTACATGTGTGTTCTTTTCATAAACCACCACTAGATTCATTGCATGTGTGTTGTTTCCATCAACCACATGGATCCACTTGAGTCATTTTCATGTGTTTTCTTTTCCTAAACCACCACTAGTGTCATTGCATGTGTGTTCCTTTCCTAAACCACCACTAGTGTCATTGCATGTGTGTTCTTTTCATAAACCACTTGGACCCACCATTTGCATGTGTGTTCTTTTCATAAACCACAACTATAGTCATTGCATGCTTGTTCTTTACATAAACCACATGGAACCACAACTAGAGTCATTGCATGTGTGCCCCTGTCATAAACTACCACCAGTGTCATTTTACTAAACCACATGGATCCACAACTAGAGTCATTGCGTGTGTGTTCCTTTCCTAAACCACATGTGAAAGGTTCGTATGGGCACCTAGAGGGGGGGGTGAATAGGTGGTACTTCAAATTTTACTCTTTTTCAAGTTAGGGTTTGACACAAAAGGTAAATTCTCTAGATTATGCAACTATGGTGAATTTACCTATATGTCAATCTACCACAAACATTAAGCAAGAACTAGATAAGTAATGTGTGGTAAAGGATAGAAGGAACCAAAGTGGAGCACGCGGAGACACAAGGATTTGTTTCCCGTAGTTCCTTCCTTTTGAGGGGAAGTACGTCTACGTTTGGAGAGGGGGTGGTTGCAAACCACCAATGCCACAAGAGGTCTCCCTTGTTCTCTGATGAACCTCGCCCCAACGGGCTCTATTCACCTCTTCCACTATACGACAACCTTCAAGGTGGAAGCCGACACCTTTACAACGAGTTCAGGGAACACATCCGCAACTTAATTGGAGGCTCCCAAATACAAGCAAGCTGTCAAACAATCAAAGACAAGCTTGTAAGAACCAAATCATAAGCTAGAGTTTCCAAAGAAACACTAGAGCATGGGGGCCCTCAAGTGAATGAGGGAGAAATGAAGATCTCTCTTGGTGAAGCAGTAGATCAAGCCCTCCTCCTTCGATTCTCCAAAGATCAATGACTTTGTATGGTTGGATGAAGAGATCTTGTTGATTTGGTGGCTCAAATGGGGATGGTGTTCTTCAGTGGGTCGAGCAGCTGGAGGAAGGGGATAAGGTCCTCTATTTATATCTCTTCACTCCACTGAACTATTTTCTAACCATTGGAGAAAAGTCAGACCGGACACTCCGGCCTGCACACCAGAGACTCCCTTCTATACCGGAGATTCCAGCCCATCTCCGGACCAGCCTCCGGACCAGCAATCTGGCTGACCTAGGCCTTCTTAGAGCCAAGTGGACCGGAGACTCGGGTCCAACCTCACCGGAGACTCTAGTCTGAGGCTTGGAATAGAGACTCCGGTCAGTCTCCGGACCTTGCTTCGGACCACTAATCTGGCTGACCCAGGCAGAAATCTGGAGCCCCCTTCAGGGATTCCTGGGGAAACTCCAGACCACACCGGAGACGATGGTCCAGCCAGACCGCAGACTCCGGTCTGGAATTCCCAGGAACATGTAAATATTACAGGGAAAGTTCCGTAGGCCAAGGGTCCTTTTCACTTTGCATTATATCAACCTGTAGACAATAACATACTATAAAATGATCTACTTGTTGTTAACAAAAACCAAAAGTGATTATGACAGTAAATGTGCTTTCAATCTCCCCCTTTTTGGTGTTCGATGACAACAAGTGAATTTGCATGGAATAATTTTTAATGAATTATGACAGTGTATAATAATGCTCCCCCTTGACTATGTGCACTAAGATAAACACATCAAACATGCACATTAGGTAGTACATAGATAAAGCACATAGTTCTCACACGAGTTACAATAATGTAGGAGCACCCACAAAGTCACACACAAACACACAAATAGCAAATAGTATCTCGCAGGCACATAAGGCAAATAATTACGAAGTTCGAGATAGAAAATAAGAATCAAATCCAAGACCAAGCCCATGCAAATCCCGATGACAAAGTCTTCTCCCCCTTTGGCATCGAAACGCTAAAAAGGGAAAAACGCCTAAGCTAGCGCCCAAATGATTCAGTAGTCCTCATCGTCATCATCCTCGTCCTCCTCATCCATATCCTCATCCTCGTCACCATCATCATAGTCATCATCACCATTTGGAGATGTAGGCCCTTTGCCATGAGGGCGAGAAGAGGAGGTACATTGGTACCCATATCTAGAGGTGACATCAAAAAAGGTCTTCCAATCCACCAAACTGTCCTGTTGGGCATTCCATGCCCCAAAAGAAAGAGTGTAGTCTGACTTAGTGGATGGATGAGCACCATGCTCATCAGTGTACTCATGCTCTCCTTCATCATCATCCGCTTCACCCCGAGCCTTAATCTCCTTGAGAAGTTTATCTATGCGACGGTTGCTCTTGTAGGAGGCATGTTGTTGCTTGTAGATGTCCACATTCATGCAACAAAGGGTCCTACCTAGAATGAGGCCTTCTTGACCCTCTCATGTACATAGTCACGTGTCATGGGAGGCAGGGGTGCATTGGAGGCACTCTTCCTCCAACCCCTAGTAGGAGAGGGGGCCCTCTCGGTCTCAGATATCTCCTCCTCCTCATTGGCATATGAGCGTTGTTGGCGCGTGGTTGACATGGGTGCTTGTTCCTTCGATCCACGGCAACAGCGCCAGAAAGATGCTTGTATTCTCAAGATATGATGAGCTTGTTGGGAACCCCAAGAGGAAGGTATGATGAGCACAATAGCAAATTTTACCTCAGTTGTGAAACCAAGGTTATCAAACTAGTAGGAGCAAGGAAACACCTCGAAGGTGTTGTTTCCAACTTGGAATCCTGCACAGCACAACCATAGAACTTTGTCCCCAACTTACAGTGAGGTTGTCAATCTCACCGGTTTTGCTGAAAACAAAGGATTAAACGTAGTGTGTGGAAGAAACTAATAGCTTGTAGAAAGTAAACAGGAAACAGTAAACAGTTGTAGATTGATGGTAAAAGAAAGGACCGGGGTCCATAGTTCACTAGTGGTGATTCTCCTTAAGATAGATGACATGTTGGGTGAACAAATTACAGCGGGGAAATTGACAAACATCGAGAAAGCATACATGCATATACTAATCATCTTGACTCCTATGAGATTTGATTGGGCATTACAACATTATACATAGACCGTAATCCAACTACATCTATGACTAATACTCCACCTTCAGGTTATCATCCGAACCCCCTCTAGTATTAAGTTGCAAGCAATAGATAATTGCATTAAGCATTGCGTGTAAAGTAAACAATACGATTGTTCTATGAACAAAGGATTGCTATTTTCTCCCTAGTAGCAATAGCACACATATTACCTTAGAGATTTCTGTCACTTCCCCAGATTACTAGAGGCATGAACCCACTATCGAGCATAAATACTCCCTCTTGGAGTTGCTAGCATCTATTCAGCCAAGATAGCTACTAACAATGGAAAGCATGCAAGATCACAAATAACAAAGACATGATAGAATCAATAATCAATCTGGAATAGCATCTCAATATCCATCGGATCCCCGCAAACACAACTTGTAGGATTACAAATAGATGATCTTGATCATGAACGGAGCTCATAAGATCTAAACATGGTAGCACAAAGGAGAAGAACCAACCATCTAGCTACTACATGGACCCGTAATCCAAGGATGAACTACTCAGGCATCACACCAGAGGCTTGCATGGTTATGAAGAAGGCCTCCAGGGTAAATTCTCCCCTCCGACAAGGTGCCGGTAAGAGCTTCAGATCCCTCCCGATCTAGGGAAGGAGATGCCGGAGGCTACAGACTCTTTCGTGGAATTTTGATCGGGTACTTAGGGTTTCTGTATCGGAGGAAATATGTAGGCGAAAGGCGAGGCCGAGGGGGTGCCCTAGTCGGCCACACCCCCCTGGCGCGGGCCAAGCCTGGCCGCGCGGCAAGGTGGTGCCGACGGCCCCTGGCCCCTCTCCGTCTCATATTCTGGCTCCGTGTCCCCCTCGGTGAAATATTGACTTTGGCTTTTGTCCCGTCCAATACTGAGAATATTCATTTTCTGACTTTCCTGGAGCCAAAAACAGTAGAAAATAGGTAGCTGGCACTGTGGCATCTTGTTAATAGGTTAGTCCAAGAAAGTGTATAAAAATACTCCAAAGTGTGGACAAAACATAAGAAAGTAGATATAAAACAAGCATGGAACATCAAAAATTATAGATACGTTAGCAACGTATCAACATTCCCAAGCTTAACTCCTTCTCGTCCTCGAGTAGGTAAGTGATAAACAGAAAGAATAATTTTTGAGGTGACATGCACCATCATAGACTTGATCAAAGTATTTTTACAACATGGATAGCTAGGATCATAGTACTTCAACATAACATGAAAGATATAGTTCTAACAATAAGACATAGCAACTATGTTGTAACATGAAAAGGCACAAACAAAAGATTCATGAATAACAATGCTTTGCAAGACGTTTGTTTGTTTCACATAAAGAAAGCATAATAAGAATGGTATTCATCTTGTCCCTCATAGAGTAGCAAAACATAAATGCATAGGACACCTTCGAAGTTCATAAGGGTGACTAGATACAAATAGTTTAACAACAAGCAATATCAAAGTTATGCATCAATCAACAAGTCTTGGGACAATGCACATTAAACTAAGAATGGCCACTATGCTCTCTCAATAGGTGCATAAAAATAGAAGATGGAGACTCAACATAAAAGTAAAAGAAAGGCCTTCATGGAAGGAAGCAGGGATTCAAGTTTCATAAAGAACTTCCAAAAATTATGGTACTTACTAGCTTTCAGCTCTCATTGCCCCTAACATAAGCATCTTTAAGTGATTAAGGTTAAAGTGACACAACTAAGAGGATATGCTTGACAAGTTATAAGTTGAAATCTCATGCCCCTTACTTACGAGTACCGAACCTCATGCTACTCAACTTCAGTCACAAGTAAGCTCTTGTCATTGTAAGTACATATGTATCAAAGAGAACCGCCAACGAGGTACCCCTTGCACATGATACAGGAGCTCTCCCATAATCAAAATGACAAGGCAAGCAGACAATGAGCATCTCAGTGATCTTTTTATTTGCTATTTGCATAGGTTTTTATTGAGGATGCTTCATAGAGTGCTCATTATGGTGATGCTGCAAGATTCCACCATGATTAGGCATGGCTTAGGCTAGTGGCCCAGGCGTTTCTCTAACACACATACAAACTCCATGATCTTACAAGTTCCCCTTTTATTTCACACAGCCGGGATCCATAACCAAAAGAATCATGATATCAATGGAATATAAGTGCAACGTTGAAAGCGTTCCCCATGATACATGGTTCTGCTAACTTCAACTTATAAAGCGCAAGCATATACGCACCAAATATGGACACAATGATTCAACATTATTAAGTGCAAGAAAGTAGAGTGTGCCATCAAGTTTATGAGAGCTTTAATCTCTAGTTTTCCCATAACAAGTTTAATTTGGAAGGTAGATAAAAACATGGATATACTTGGAATAGCAAATGCTAATAGTTAGGTATGGTGTAATCTTTGGAATAACTTGGTTTTATTTGGAGTTGGATGCATGAGTGGAACTCATACTTGGTTATGGAGGCTAGAAAAAGACTGGGAGCGGCCAACTAAGAGAGCAATAATGGCCATAATCATGCAAAGCGAGAAAACATCGTTAATTAAAGCATAAAGTGATATTACAAGTCAAAAACTAAAGGATCATAAAGGCTATGGTGACTTGGGATAGTCTTAACATGGTGTGAGCATGCACCAAGTCAACCCAAATAAAGCATCAAAGGAGAATACCACAATACTATGCTTTAATATGCTAAAACAACGCATGATTCTTTCAAGACACATTAAGCAATCTCAAATGTTTGTAACATGTCATGCTATAGCAAAAATCACTAAGCATAAAGCCAAAACAATACCAAGAATGACATGACAAAGCATAAGCCACAGTCAAAAACAATCTCTCTTTACCACTTAAGCATGAACTTTTCCTACTCTTTCCAAATCAAACCAACTTATTTGAAAACTAATGTATGAATACAGGGGTCCAACCACTTTATTCAAGTAAAGTAAGCAAACAAAGAAACTGAAAACCAAAAACAAAAAACAAACACGCTCCAAGAACAACACAACTGTGCATGAAACAATAAAAATGACGTGTTTGGAAGAAACCTGAGATTTTTATTGATGAAGAAAGGGATGCCTTGGGCATCCCCAAGCTTTGACGCTTGTACTTCTTGGATATTTCTTGGGGTGACACGCGTGGCTTCCCCAAGGTTGAGCTTTAGTCCATTCTTCATCTCATTACATCATTCTTTCCATACACCTGAAAATTTTCCTTCATACAAAACTTCACACAATCTTTATTAGCAGCATTTGTGCAATCAAGATAATAAGTCTTTGGGTTCAGTTTCAACACTAATAAAACTTCCATTAAAACACAAGCTACTGTAGCACTTCCCTCAAAAATCTCAATTCCCCAAAAAGAACTCAAAAAGGAATCAACAAGAAGCAAATGCAGATAATGGAAGAAATCTGTCAAAACAAACCAGCAAGTAAAAACCAATATTTTTGAAGACCTTCTGTTGCTCAAATCGAAAAGTGTTGAACTAACGAAAGTTAGATAACAACCTGGGGCAGAAGCATAAACATTCACGCATAAAAACGACGTACAAAGATTTTACATGAATTTTTACAGTGAAGCACAAAAATCTGTTTCGGGACAGCAACTTTCCCAAGCATTAATTCTCTCTCATTAGAGGTTACTCTTGGTACAAAAAGCAAATAAAAAGGATAAGGAGAGGCTATTAGAGAGGTAATAACTTCCAAGACTCATCTAAAACTTTTGGGTTATCTCCCAATAAGTACTTTTCTTTAACGCCTTTAAGTTAGGCATATGGAGCAAGAAAAGAATCAAGTATTCTCAAATGAAGAAGCATTAAGAGGAAATTTTGTTTTCATAGGAGAGGCAAAAGGGATATTCTCTCTTTTCTTAGGGAAGTGTTCTATACCTTTCTTGAGTAGGAGTTGATATTTAATGCTGTCTTCTTTCATATCAATAATGGCACCAACAGTTCTAAGAAAAGGTCTTCCCAAAGTAATAGGACAAGAAGCATTGCATTCAACATCCAAAACATAGAAATCAACGGGGACATGGGGATTGTTAACCATAATAAGAATATCATTAATACTCCCCATGAGTTTCTTTTTAGCATTATCATCAAGTGGGACATTTAAATAACAATCTTCCAACTGTGGCAAATCAAGCATTTCATAAATCCTTCTAGGCATAATAGAAACACTACTATCAAGATCACATAAAGCTTTGAAATCAAAATCATTCACTTTCATATTAATGATGGGTTCCCAACCATCTTCTAGTTTTATAGGAATAGCAGCTTTATGTTTCATCTTTTCTTCTTTAATTTTTATGAGAGCATCAGTAATGTGTTTTGTAAAGGCCATATTCATAGCACTAGCATTAGGACTATTAGCAAGCTTTTGTAGGAACATAATAACTTCAGAGATGTTGCAACCATCAAGATCAAAGTCATAATTATCATCTAAAGTAGTAGAGCTATTGTTTCCCATATTTCAAAGAATTTCAGCATTTTTATTAGAAAAGGTTCCCTTGGGTTTACTAGCTTCAACATTAGTGGTAGTGATAGTAGAAATACTAATGTTTCTAGCAATTTCATCTTATCTTTCCCACTTAGCATGCAATTCAGCTAATAGTCTAACATTTTCATCATTCTAAGTTGTATAGCATTAGTAGCAGCAAAAGGATTCTCAATAGTTTCAGGTTTAGCAGCCATTTTATTAATCAAAGAGGATTGTGCTTCAGACAATGATGATATATTTCTTTTAGCATTAGAAAGTTTTTTATCAATAGTTTTATTGAAAGTAGTTTGTTTACTAATAAAATCTTTAAGCATCACTTCAAGTTCAGAGGGTGCACTCCTATTATTGTTGTAGTAATTTCCATAAGCATTGCCATTATTGGGAGGATATGGCCTATAGTTATTATTACCAAATTTATTCCTGTCGACATTGTTGCTAAAATTATTATTTCTTATAAAGTTCACATAAACTTGCTCTTCTTGAGCAACCAAAGAGGCTAGGGGAACATGATTTGGATCAATATGTGGTTTCCTATTAACAAGCATAGACATAATAACATCAATTTTATCACTCAAGGAAAAGGTCACTTAAATAGAATTTACCTTCTTACCTTGTGGATCTCTCTCAGTATGCCATTCAGAATAGTTAACCATCATATTATCCAGAAGCTTTGTTGCAGCACCCAAAGTGATGGTCATAAAGGTACCTCCAGCAGCAGAATCCAGTAGATTTCTTGAGGAATAATTCTGTCTTGCATAAAGGTTTGGATAATCATCCAAGCACTCAGTCCATGAGTGGACAATCCTTTACCAAGGATTTCATTCTTTCCCAAGCTTGAGCAACATGTTCATTATCAGATTGTTTAAACTTCATTATTTCACTTCTCATAGATATAATCTTAGCAGGAGGATAGTATTTTCCAATGAAAGCATCTTTGCATTTAGTCCAAGAATCAATACGATTTCTAGTTAGGGATTGCAACCATTCTTTAGCTTTTCCTCTCAAAGAGAAAGGAAACAATTTCAGCTTAATAATATCTCCATCTATATCCCTATGCTTTTGCATCTCACAAAGTTCAACAAAGTTATTTAGATGAGCAGCAACATCTTTAGTACCAATTCTAGAAAATTGTTCTCTCATAACAAGATTGAGTAAAGCAGGTTTAATTTCAAAGAAAGTAGCTTCTGGAACAAGTGGAGCAATAGGTGTGCACATGAAATCATTATTGTTGTTGCTAGTGAAGTCACACAACTTACTGTTTCCAAGGGTTGTCATGTTTTGTGTGTTTTTAATAAAGAAAGCAAACTTGTGCAACTATTTTTTGTGTTTTCGATAAAGAAACAAGCAAACAAAGCAGAAATAAACTAAGCAAAACAAATAAAACAAAGTATAGAGATTGGTTATGAGGAACTCCCCTTGTGAAGATGTCCTTGACACACCGACAATGGCGCCAGAAATATACTGGCACGTGGTTAACGTGGGTGCTTGTTCCTTCAATCCACGACAATGGAGCTAGAAATATGCTTGTTGGCTCAAGATACGATGAGCTCGTTGGGAACCCCAAGAGGAAGGTGTGATGAGCACAACAGCAAATTTTCCCTCAGTTGTGAAACCAAGGTTATCGAACCAGTAGGAGCAAGGAAACACCTCCAAGGTGTTGTTTCCAACTTGGAATCCTGCACAACAGAACCACAGAACTTTGTACCCAACTTACAGTGAGGTTGTCAATCTCACCGGTTTTGCTGAAAACAAATGATTAAACGTATTGTGTGGAAGAAAGTAAATCGAAAATAGTAAACAGTTGTAGATTGATGGTAAAAGAAAGGTCCATAGTTCACTAGTGGTGATTCTCCTTAAGATAGATGACATGTTGGGTGAACAAATTATAGCGGGGCAATTGACAAACTTCGAGAAAGCATACATGCATATACTAATCATCTTGACTCCTATGAGATTTGATTGGGCATTACAACATTATACATAGACCGTAATCCAACTATATCTATGACTAATAATCCACCTTTAGGTTATCATCCGAACCCCCTCCAGTATTAAGTGGCAAGCAACAGATGATTGCATTAAGCATTGCATGTAAAGTAAACAATACGATTGTTATATGAACAAAGGATTGTTGTTTTCTCCCTAGTAGCAACACCACATCTAGTACCTTAGAGATTTCTATCACTTCCCCAGATTACTAGAGGCATGAACCCACTATCGAGCATGAATACTCCCTCTTGGAGTTGCTAGCATCTATTCGGCCAAGATAGCTACTAACAACGGAAAGCATGTAAGATCACAAATAGCAAAGACATGATTGAATCAATAATCAATCTGGAATAGCATCTCAATATCCATCGGATCCTCGCAAACACAACATGTCGGATTACAAATAGATGATCTTGATCATGAATGGAGCTCACAAGATCTAAACATGGTAGCACGAAGGAGAAGAACCAACCATCTAGCTACTACATGGACCCATAGTCCAAGGATGAACTACTCACGCATCACACCAGAGGCTTGCATGGTGATGAAGAAGGCCTCCAGCGTGAATTCTTCCCTACGGAAGGGTGTCGGGAAGAGCTTCAGATCCCTCCTGATCTAGGGATGGAGATGACAGCGGCTAGAGACTCTTTCGTGGAATTTTGATCGGGTACTTAGGGTTTCTGTATTGGAGGAAATATGTAGGCGAAAGGGGAGGTCGAGGGAGTGCCCTAGTCGGCCACACCACCCCCTGGCGCGGGCTAGGCCTGGCCACACGGCCAGGTGGTGTGGGCGGCCCCTGGCCCCTCTCCGTCTCGTATTCTGGCTCCGTGTCCCCGTCGGTGCAATATTGACTTTGGCTTTTGTCGCGTCCAATTCCGAGAATATTCATTTTCTGACTTTCCCGGAACCAAAAACAGCAGAAAACATGCAGCTGACACTATGGCATCTTGTTAATAGGTTAGTCCAAAAAAGTGTATAAAAATACTCCAAAGTGTGGAAAAAACATAAGAAAGTAGATATAAAAGAAGCATGGAACATCAAAAATTATAGATACGTTAGCAATGTATAAAGCGTCTAGGAGGAGGCCCCATATGACCCTTCTGCTACAGTGATACAAGAGTGTGCTCGGTAAGGTTGGGAGCCAAGAGAAGTGGAGAACCATGATCCTGGGTGTTGATGAGTCTCTTGACAAGTGGTGCATATGGCGGAGCCTTCTTGTACAATATGGCATGGTACATCTCCTCAAATATGAAATCCATAACATCAATAGGATCTGCATCTGCCTCGTGGCCAGCCATGTAAATCATGTGGGTATGATATAGGAAGTTGACCAAACCACATCTGATGGCATCATCATTCCCAGCACTAGGGGAAGTGGTATGGCAGAATATCCTCAACATCAGATTGTAGAGAGGCTTGAGTCCCTTGGACCCACCCACAACACCATCGCTGCCATACAAAGGGGCAAGCTTGTTCTTGTTCACCCCAAGAGCTGCGGAGTGCATGCACATCCCAACATGAGTTGACACGCACTAGAAGGTCTCAAAGATAGCCTCAGAGAAGGTCTCAAAGAACAGCCCTAACTTCTCACAAATCCACAGTGCATCAGAGAAGTAGGGTTTGTTCCTCATCTGCTCAACACTCATATACTTCTAGGTGCACATAGGTGACTTTTTGAGAACGTTGTAAATGTCTTTCATGAAAACAGCTTGCTCCTTCCTCCAATAGCATGGGTCATCGCTGGTGCGAGGCAAGCCATAGAAATCAGTCTTCCGCAGCACATGGTACTCTTTCTTTGACATGTGGTCCAAAGACTGAAGATTGTCGTACTTTGCCCTCTTGGCACGGTTCTCTTCCTCAACCCTGTCCTACTCCCTCCTCATGTATGCAGCATCACAGGCCAGCTTCCTCCGGTTGGACAGGGGCACAACATATTGACCCTCGGACTCATCATAGCAAGGATCGGGCCTCTTTGACTTTGCCTTGGTGCGAGGAGGACGACGAGAACTAGAACCTGTGAACAGCAGTGAGGGAGATAACATGGAGGTAAGAATATATGTCCCAAAGATGCAGCGCAAGAGCCTTGAAGCATTACGGGATATGTTTGAGTCACCCCACACCGGAGTCTCCGCAGTCCACACCGAAGTCTCCGGCTCAGACCGGAGTCTCCGGTCCTGAGGACCAGAATCTCTCGCCTGGACCGGTGTCTCCGGTCCTGGGGCCGGAATCTCTGGTCGGGAGGCTCGGGCAAGAACTGTGAGGGTGCAGGAGGGGATGATTCTAACAGAACGGGCAAGGTAGCAAGGCTAGTGTACTAGTGTGCACGCATACAAGTGATTCCCGTTGGCAAAATGAGCACCAATCCTCAAAAACAAATCAATGGATGAACCCTAGGAGAGAAAGAGGAGGAGAGGTACCAGATCTGTCCATGGGATCGATTCCACCGGTGGGAATCACCCAATGGTGGAGGGGAGGAGGCTGGCTGGTGGCACGGCGGATCCCGGGGGCTTCTTGGCCTCCGGGGAGGAGTTTTGGAGGAGGAGGCGACGGGGTTGAGAGGGTAGGACGGGGGTGGATGAATGAAGCTGCCAGTTTTAGTTCACCTCGTCCTCCCTGTAAGTGGCCCAAAAACCGCCTGGACCGGAGACTCCAGTCCTCCTCGACCAAAAACTCCAGGTTTTGTGTTTGGGGACATATATGAGAGAGATAGTGTTTTTAGGGCAAGGAATAGGCTTGGATTAAGATGACATACTATGAAGAATGAAGAAAAACCATAGAAATCCATTCAAATGTTCATTAACGCTCCAAAAAAACATGAACTAAGAACCAACTCTTCAATAAGAAGAGCGTGGTGGCCGAGGCCACCATGTAAGAGTTTGTGGCATGACACCACGAAGAATTATCCTTGGGTTCATAGCCACTACTCATCAATGAAGCTCACATATCACAAAATGATATTAAGAGAATTTAATTTCTTAATTTTGGCATTATGGGGTGAGGGATATCCCAATGTATTAGGACCGCACTCCCCCTATCTCCATGCCTACACCTAAACCAAATAAGAGTGAATACATAGGTGAGTATGCAAGGTGATCAAGTCAAGCTCCTTGAATCTATGATATTTAGTTCATTCCGCAAATAACAAAGCCTTGCTTCATCAAGTGGATTCGTGAAGATGTCAGCAAGTTGGTCTTTGGTTGACACATATGATAGCTCTATATCACCTCGAGCAACATGATCTCTAATGAAGTGACGACGAATCTCAATATGCTTTGTCCTTGTGTGATCCACCGGATTGTAGGCAATCTTGATAGCACTTTCATTGTCACATAGAAGAGGCACTTTGTCACAATGGACACCATATTCCTTTAAAGTTTGCCTCATCCATAGCAATTGAGTAAAAGCACTAACAGCTGCCACATACTCGGCTTCTGCGGTGGAGAGAGATATACAATTTTGCTACTTAGAAGACCAACACACCAAGGACGTCCCAAGTAATTGGCAAGGCCTGGAGGTTGATTTCCTATCATCCTTGTCACCAGCCCAATCCGAATCCGTGTATCCACAAAGAGAGAAAGTTGAGCCCCTAGGATACCAAATACCATAGTTTGGGGTATGAACTAAATATCGAAAGATTCTCTTGACCGCCATCAAATGGATTTCTTTAGGAGCCACTTGATATCTTGCACACACTACTACACTCAACACTATATCTGGTCTAGATGCACAAAGGTAAAGCAAAGAGCCAATCATGGACCGGTATACCTTTTGATCCACATCTTTACCATTTGGGTTTAATTCAAGATGAGTCTTTGTTGCCATGGGAGTGGGAGCTCCATTTAGATCTTACATGTTGAATCTTTTTAGCATACTTGGCTTGGTTGAAGAATGTTCCTCCTCTTACTTGCTTGATCTCAAAACCAAGAAATACTCTCAATTCTCCCATCATAGACAAACCTGTCAGTCATAAGCTTTGAGAATTCATCATTAAAACCTTTGTTAGATGAGCCAAATATAATATCATCTACATATATTTGGCATACAAAAAGCTCCCCATTTACTTTCTTAGTAAAAAGAGTGGGATCGATTTTCTCAACCTCAAACCCCGGGGGTTGCGTTACGTATACTAACTCATGCAAAGGACCATTAAGAAATGCACTTTCTACATCCATTTGTTGTAATTTAAATTTATGGTGTTCCCCATAAGCAAGAAGGATACGGATGGACTCAAGGCGAGCCACAGGTGCATTTGTCTCTCCATAATCAATGCCTTCAATTTGATAGAACCCCTGTGCAACCAGTATTGCCTTGTTCCTCACCATAATTCCATGCTCATCTTGCTTGTTCTTGAATATCCACTTGGTGCCTATAACATTGCGGCATTCTTTTGGCTTTTCAACTAACTTCCATACTTTGTTTCTCTCACAGTTGTTGAGCTCTTTGTGCATTGCATCCAACCAATCTGAATCCTCAAGAGCTTCCCATACTTTCTTTGGTTCCACCATGGAAATGTGTGCTTGGTGCTCACCAAAGTTCTTTAGTTGAGCTTGAGTGGATATCCCTCTTCTTATATCTCCTACCACATTCTCAAGAGTGTGGTCTCTTAATTCCAATATTCTATCCATTCTAGCTTGGCGACGAGTTTTGATCTCCTTGTTGTTTCTTGGGGGGATCACTTCATCATTTTGGTCCTCGTCTTCACCATTAACTTGACCTTGATCATTATTGGAATCATTCTCTTCTACAAGAGGCACAGATTGACCCTGGTATTGATCAAGCATACTCCTAGACAGGCGTTGGGCTTCCCTTATGGCAGTTTCTATAGATCTTCCTTGTGTAATGGACTTAGCACCGCTGGACATTCTGGCAAATGGAGACTCAAGCACCTCTTGGCTAGAGGTTTCTTCTTGATCAACTGGTTGAGGGTCCACAGCTTGTCTTTGGCTTGGGTCATTGTCCTCCTCGATAGGAGCTTGTTGATGTTGTGAAGATGAGGCTCCACTTCAGTAGAGCATAGTTCTTCTCGATCCACCATTAGGGGTTCCTCAACATGGCGGATGAAACCCGCACCATTCTTCCTATGGCATCCTGAGGCATTTCATCATCTACATCATAGACATCAACATGCCCCGCTTGGGGACCATCATATTCTTCAAAAGCCACACTACAAGATTCTATGACAGATCCGGAGATCTTGTCATAGATTCTATAAGTGTGGGATTCGAGACCATAACCAACAAAAATACCCTCTAATGCTTTGGAATCAAACTTGTACAAACGAATAACCTTAATGTGATAGAAACACTTACAACCAAACACCCGGAAGTATGAAATGTTGGGCTTGTTACCGGTAAGAATTTCATATGGAGTCTTGATCAATTCTTTGCGGAGGTAGAGACAGTTTGATGCATGGCATGCAGTGGAGATTGCTTTAGCCCAAAAATTGTATGGAGATTTAAACTCTGCCAACATGGTCCTTGCCATATCAATAAGAGTCTGTTTCTTCCTCTCGGCTACACCATTTTGTTGAGGGGTATATGCAATGGAATATTGATCTTTTATTCCCTCATCACTAAGAAATCCATTCAATGTGTAGTTCTTGAACTCGGTACCGTTGTCACTTCTTATTGTTAACACAGGGACATTGTGTTGACGTTTAGCCATGTTGATGAAGTCAATGAAGTTTTCTTGGGTCTCACTTTTCATCTTGAAGAAATATGCCCATGTGTATCTTGAGTAGTAATCAACAATCACTAAGCAATATTTCTTCCTACCAAGGCTTTCATGAGATGGAGGTCCAAAGAGATCCACATGAAGGAGCTCCAAGATCCTCTTGGACTTGATGTAGTTCTTAGGCTTGTGGGAAGAATCATGCATCTTTCCTTCAACACATCCCTGCAAACACGATCTTTGGCAAAGCAAACATTTTCTTTTAGTCCAACGATATGACCATCCTTGTGGAGGCTTTGCAAAGTTCTCATGTTGACATGGGCTAGATAGTGATTCCATAGCCAACCCACATCGGCCTTTCTGAATAAGAACATCGCACTTGTAGTGGTTTTCCCCGAAAAGTCTACCACATACAAGTCATTTTTGACATACCCAACGAAAGCGACATGTAGAGACTTGCTCCACATGAGTATCACAATATAATTATCAATAAAGATGGCAAACCCATCTTTCCAAGAGCACGGACTGAAAGTAAATTATAGCCAAGGGTCTCAACAAGACTGACATCCACGAGAGTGATATCGTGTGCAACCACAACTTTGTCGAAACCCAGTACCTTAGACTTTGACTTGTCAGCATATGTCACGAATATTTTATCTATATTTGGTCTCAACTCCTTGATACTAGATGCGCTTCCGGTCATATGACTTGTGGATCCACTATCAAGCACCCATTTTGACCCTCTGGAAGCATAGGTCTACAAAAGATCAAACTAGTTTTTAGGTACCCATTTTTTAGTGGGTCCTCTTTTGTTAGCAACAAGGGTCTTAGGAACCCAAATAAACCAAGCAATATAACCATCAAATGGTCCAACATATTGTGCATATACATCACCATAATAACCACGCATTAAAACATCGTGAGGGTTATCACTTCCCGCAAAATCATCATGAGACATAGTTTTGCCATTCGTGGACTTACTATCCACAATGACCTTGTCTTTTTCTTGTGTGGGCATGGCCTTCTTCTTCTTGGTGTTCTTCTTCTTATTGCCTTTAGAGACAAAGCCAATGCCCCCTTTCTCACTATTTGGCCTTTGCTTACTCAAGAGGTCATCAATTGACTTGTTTCCTTTGGGAAAGGTGGCTTTAGCTAGCTCCCCCTTCAACATAGCATTTTCTTCGGGTATACTTCTACAACTAGAAGGAATGAAAGTACTAGGTGCAGTAATATTGGTCAATTGAGTTTGAGGCTTTTCATGAGACTTTGTGAGCAACACGAGTTCACTCTCCAAGGCCTTGTGAGACTTGTCAAGCATCCTAAAGTCCTCGGCAAGTTTTTCATGAACAACACCAAACTCAATCTTGTCCTTTTTAGACCTTTTATATTTAGCAATAGCATGGTCACGTTCCTTGATGAGTTTATTAATAATTAGATCATTTTCTTCATCAAGCCCTTCAAGTTTAGTTTCAAGAGACATTCTAGTTTCTTGTTCTTCTTCTAGAGCATTATTTAGAGCTTCTACCTCAATCATGTGTTATGTTCCTAATTTACATCTCTCATCTAGAAGTTCTTGTGTGTGTGCAAGTTGATTTAAGAGGTCCACAACATGTTTCTTGTGTTCCCCTTGCAAGTTGTTCAAAAACACATCAAAAGCAACTAATTCCTTTTTGACCTCAAGGGATAACTCATCATCAAATTCGCCATTAACTAAAGAGGTGGAGTGTGACGATGATAATACCTCTGCTCCTCTTGCCATAAGGCAAGTGAAGTTCTTGTTGGAGATATTCTCATTTGGAGAGTCGAAGAGTGAGAATGTCGGTGTAGAAGTAGTGGCAAGAGCCTCCACACCACTTGATGTTTCCTCTTCTTCATGTTCATCATCATCATCGTCGGAGCAGAATTCTTCATGTGTGATCAAGACAATTTAACCCAACTTTTTGTTGGTTGAATTCCTTTTGATGAAGGGTTTCTTGTAAGGAGCTTTGGAGGTCTTCTTCAACACAAGTTTACCCCCATGATCTTCTCTTTTCTCATAGGGGCAAGCAGCAACAAAGTGATAACGGTCACCACAATTGAAGCAACTTCTCAACTTGGACCCATTGTCTCTTCTCCCATTGGGGTTGCTTCTTCGTTGCATTTCCATCTTGGCCTTGGTGGGATCTTTCCAAAAGTTTCTTGCATAGAAGGCCATGTATTCACCGTGAGCAACCTTGACATCTTCGGGGTGGCTCATTAAAAGTCCCTCATCACTCCCTTCATCTTCATCATACTCCACAACCTTGGCCTTCAAGGCAAGATTGACACCAGTACTCATTCCAATGGCACGAGCATGGATGTCTTTGGCATTCTTGGAAGCAACCTTGAAGGCGGCCATATCTTGCATAACTTCATTGGAGGTCATGATATTGTAGTTGTGTCTTCCTTGGAGACTCTTCAAGTTAGTGGGCTCAAAAGGCATGAGAGAACTCACATACTTCCTCTTGATCCAAGCATCATCAATGTAGGAGGCACCAACATTCCCCAAAGGCGGTGGCTGTGGATTTGAGTCTTCGATACATGTCTTCATGATCCTCACCATCCTTCATGAAGAATCCTTCAGCCTCATTGCTTAAGGCATCATACCTATTTCTTCTCATGCTCTCATTTCCAACAAACAAGTCAATGAGAGCATCCCAAGCTTCTTTAGCAGTATTGTAGTGATCAAGTGGGGAAAATCCTTTGGCCCCACTCCAAGTTGCATCATGTGCAAGGAAGTCACATTGATTTGTCTATGGACCACTTCTCTTCTAGTCAAGTTGGTTGGATCCTCAATTCTGAGTCATTCTTCAATAATGTTCCACAAATCAATGCAAGAGCTGCGCACATGAGATTTCATTAAGACTTGCCATTGAGCAAAAGTATGTGCAGCTAACTTAGGTGGGTCACCTCTATTATTTATGTGTGGATGAGGGATTGGAGGGTTGGGAGAGTACCATCCAGGAACCGCATGGTGATCTTCCTTCCCATCACCCTTTTTGGTGGTGGAGTCAGTGGAATTATGTTCATCCTCCACCGCTTCACCCATAGGATTAGCCGGAGCATTTGCCTTTGGGTTAGGTGGTGTCTCCTATTGAGAGGGAGGTGGTGAGGCCATATTTTCCATCACAAGTCACTCAACAAGTTGACACAACTGTTGGATTTTGTTGCCCAAGGTAGAGCTCAAGCTTGTTTCCAAATTCTTGAGATCTACCATGGTCACCGAATTGCTAGCCTCACCCTCTCCCTCATCTCCTGGGTTACCCATAATATCTTAGGCGGTTAAGCCCGAATAAAGATACGAGGCTCTGATACCAATTGAAAGGATCGTATGGGAACCTAGAGGGGGTGAATAGGTGCTACTTCAAATTTTACTCTTTTTCAAGTTAGGGTTTGACAAAAAAGGTAAATTCTCTAGATCATGCAACTATGGTGAATTTACCTATATGTCAATTTACCACAAACACTAAGCAAGAACTAGATAAGTAAAGTGCGGTAAAGGATAGAAGGAACCAAAGTGGAGCACGCGGAGACACAAGGATTCGTTTCCCGTAGTTCCTTCCTTTTGAGGGGAAGTACATCTACGTTTGGAGAGTGGGTGGTTTCAAACCAGCAACGCCAAGAGAGTCCTCCCTTGTTATCTGATGAACCTCACCCCAACAGGCTCGATTCACCTCTTCCACTATACGGCAACCTTCGAGGTGGAAGCCGGCACCTTTACAACGAGTTCGGGGCACACATGCACAACTTAATGGGAGGCTCTCAAATACAAGCAAATTGTCAAAAAATCAAAGACAAGCTTGTAAGAACCAAATCAAAAGCTAGGGTTTCCAAAGAAAACGTAGAGCAAGGGGGCCCTCAAGTGTATGAGGGGGAAATGAAGATCTCTCTTGGTGAAGTTGTAGATCAAGGCCTCCTCCTTCGATTCTCCAAAGATCAGTGACTTTGGATGGTTAGATGAAGAGATCTTGTTGATTTGGTGTCTCAAACGGGGATGGTGTCCTTCAGTGGGTCAAGCAGCTAGTGTTCTTCAGTTTCTGACCGGAGACTATGGTCTACACCGAAGATTCCGACCCATCTCTAGACCAGCCTCCGGACCAGCAATCTGGCTGACCCAGGCCTTCTGAGAGCCAAGTGGACCTGAGACTCCAATCCAACCACATCGGAGACTCCGGTCTGAGGCTTGGACCGGAGACTCTAGTCAGTCTCCGGACCTTGCTTCGGACCACTAATCTGGCTGACCCAGGACGACATTTGGAGCCCCCTCCGGGGGTTCCTAGGGAAACTCCGAACCACACAGGAGACTCTGGTCCAGCCAGACCGGAGACTCCGGTCTAGAATTACCAGGAACATGTAAATATTGCAGGGAAAGTTCCGAAGGCCAAGGGTCCTTTTCACTTTGCATTATATCAACCTGTAGACAATAGCATATTGTAAAATGATCTACTTGTTCTTAACAAACACCAAAAGTGATTATGACAGTAAATGTCCTTTCAACATGGATCCACTAGTGTCATTGCATATCTTTGCATGTGTGTTCTTTTCCTAAACCACCACTAGTGTCATTGCATGTGTGTTATTTTACTAAACGACATGGATCCACCAGAGTCATTTACATGTGTGTCCTTTTCATGAACCACCACTAGAGTCATTGCATGTTTGTTGCTTTCCGAAACCACGACTAGAGACATTGCATGTGTGTTGTTTTCCTAAACCACCACGAGATTCATTGCATGTGTGTTCTTTCCATAAACCACCACTAGTATCATTGCATGTGTGTTCTTTCCCTAAACATCCACTAGTGTCATTGCACGTGTATTCTTTTCATAAACCACCACCAGTGTCATTGCATGTGTGTTCTTTCCATAAACCACAACTAGATTCATTCCATGTGTGTTCTTTCCACAAACCACATGGAACCACCACCAGTGTCATTGCATGTGTGTTGTTTTCCTAAACCACCACGAGATTCATTGCATGTGTGTTCTTTCCATAAACCACATGGATCCGCTAGAGTCATTAGCATGTGTGTTCTTTTCAACGACCACCACCAGTGTCATTGCATGTGTGTTCCTTTCCTAAACCACATGGATCCACTAGTGTCATTGCATGTCTTTGAATGTGTGTTCTTTTCCTAAACCACCACTAGTGTCATTGCATGTGCGTTATTTTTACTAAACCACATGGATCCACTAGAGTCATTTGCATGTGTGTACTTTTCATAAACCACCACTAGAGTCATTGCATGTTTGTTCCTTCCTAAACCACAATTAGAGACATTACATGTGTGTTATTTTCCTAAACCACCACTAGTGTCATTGCATATTTGTTCTTTTCATAAACCACATGGATCCACAAGTGTCATTGCATGTGTGTTCTTTTCCTAAACCACCACTACTTTTTTCCATGTGTGTTCTTTTCCAAAACCACAACGAGAGTCATTGCATGTTTGTTCTTTTCATAAACACATGGATCCACCAGTGTCATTTGCATGTGTGTTCTTTTCAGTGATGACCACCAGTGTCATTGCATGTGTGTTCCTTTCCTAAACCATATGGATCGACCAGTGTCTTTGCATGTTTGTTCTTTTCCTAAACCACCACTAGTGTCATTGCATGTGTTATTTTACTAAACCACATGGATCCACCAGAGTCATTTGCATGTGGGTCCTTTTCATAAACCACCACTAGAGTCATTGCATGTTTGTTCCTTTCCTAAACCACAACTAGAGAGATTGCATGTGTGTTCTTTTCCTAAAACACCACTAGATTCATTGCATGTGTGTTATTTCTATAAACCACATGGATCCACCATTGTCATTGCATGTGTGTTCTTTTCCTAAACCACCACTAGTGTCTTTGCATGTGTGTTCTTTTCCTAAACCACCACTAGTGTCATTGCATGTTTGTTATTTTCATAAACCACATGGATCCACCAGTGTCATTGCATGTATGTTCTTTCCATAAACCACTACCAGTGTCATTGCATGTCTTTGCATGTGTGTTGTTTTCCTAAACCACCACTAGTGTCATTGCATGTGTGTTATTTTATTAAACCAAATGGATCCCCCAGTGTCAATGCATGTGTGTCCTTTTCATAAACCACCACTAGAGTCATTGCATGCTTGTTCCTTTCCTAAACCTCAACTAGAGACATTGCATGTGTGTTCTTTTCGTAAACCACCACTAGTGTCATTGTGTGTTTGTTCTTTTCATAGACCACCACTAGTGTCATTGCATGTGTGTAATTTCCCTAAAACACCACTAGTGTCATTGCACGTGTGTTCTTTTCGTAAACCACCAACAGTGTCATTGCATGTGTGTTCTTTCCATAAACCACAACTAGATTCATTGCATGTGTGTTGTTTCGATAAACCACATGGAACCACCGCCAGTGTCATTGCATGTGTGTTCTTTTCATAAACCACCACCAGTGTCATTCATGTGTTTTCTTTCCATAAACCACATGGATCCACCAGAGTCATTTGCATGTGTGTCCTTTTCATGAACCACCGCTAGAGTCATTGCATGTTTGTTGCTTTCCGAAACCACGACTAGAGACATTGCATGTGTGTTGTTTTCCTAAACCACCACGAGATTCATTGCATGTGTGTTCTTTCCATAAACCACCAGGATCCTCCAGAGTCATTAGCATGTGTGTTCTTTTCAACGACCACCACCAGTGTCATTGCATTTTATATTAAACAAATAGGCTTTTAATAGGTATTATTGGAATCTGAATGCATTTAGTATTAAATAGTTTCCTAAAATTTTGGAAACCAAGCTACTGAATAGGTAATGTTCATAGTTTTCATTTGCCACTGGAATCACCTTAAAAAGATTTATAGCATAAAAGTTATAGCCAAAATACTAAATTAGGAGATTTAATCATAGATAATTATTTGGTACTGTGACAAAATCAACTAATGATACATTGGCATAGATTACAATTTTCTGAATCCATAGACACCAAATTTGCCAATTTTGGAGTTGTAGATATTTTTCTATGAATTAAATATCATTAAATATTCCAGAATATATTTATTCGACAAAGTGCAAGTTTTATTGCAGAATAAAATTCTAAATATTTTTATGAATCTAGTGACATCTTATTGGCATTTTTCTGACCAATATTCTATTTTCTATGAATTTTACAATTCTGCAGCAATTTTGTCTATTCTTAAAAAGGGTTACACAGTCAGCAGACAGCAACGACACATGGCGCGCTCTAACTGGCTGGATGCGCTGAGCAGGCGCTGACATGGTGTGGCTGACGCAGAAGGCCAAGTAGCGCCGTATCATTGGCTGGTACCTCTTCGCGTCGTCGGTCTAATTGGAGCCGTTGCTCGCTTATCTGACGGTGGAGGAGGGATCCATCCTGAAGCTCACAAGTGAGGGGCGGCGGCAACTCTGGCGGTGGTGGCTGGCGGTGTTCCGGCGATCCCCGGTGTCGGTGAGGATGTCCATGAGAAGAGGGGAACGACGGCAAGTTCAGAGGTCATCACGTAGTGGTCCTGCACTTCCCAAGGCGATGGGTACGGCCGACTGGAGTGCTGCAGCGATGTTGAGCTACGGCGAGCTCGTGCAGGGGCTCCTGTGGTCCTGTGATGATGGAAGATGGTCAGGGTGAGGCGTTTTACCGAGGAGAAGAGAACAAGGGGAGTAAGAGGGCGTGGGGCGACGCTATCGTCAGTGGCGAGATCGATCTGGGGAGGTCGGCAGCGGAAATCTCCTATGTGGCTAGGGTTGTGGAAAATTGGAAAAAAAGGAGTGGTCAGATGCGGAGGATTTTATAGGAGAACTCTGGCATGCGATGAGGGACGGGGTCGAACAAATTTGAGCGAATTTCGGGGGGATTTGGATCGGGTCAAGCCGATGCGTTCCTGCTCGGTCTTTGTCCGGCGGAAGAAGACGGGGTGGTCCCACTATCAAAGGAGGAAGAGGGGAGGGTGGGCTTAGGCATGTGCGGCTGTGCGCTCTTGAGTGCAGGAGGAGGGAAAGGGTGCGGGCTGGGCAGTTCGTCCGTTAGGTTTTTTTACTTTATCCTTTTTATTTTCTGATTTCTCTTTCTTTTATATTTTTTTCATATTAACTCCAATTGAATTGATTCTTCTTTCTAATTTTTTATAAAAATATGTAGATGATCTTAGGATCATTAATATAGTGATTTTACTAATTTAAAAGTAATGGATTTGTAAATCCTTAATTAATCTCTTCTAGGAGTATTATGACTAATCAATTTAGGGTTTTGAAAATAGGGTTTTAATACTTTGGAGGTTTTTCCAATATCTTGGGTTTGGTCTTATTTAAACCATGATGCTATGCCATATGTCAATCACTCAAACACAAATAATTTTATTCCTTTTTGCCAAATAGGCCTACTTAGGCATTATCAAAAGGATATAGGGTTTTATGCAATGGGCCATATATGGCTACTATGTAAAATTTATGAATAGTTCTTAGAGTTCTATGATTATCAGTCAAATCTAATAACTTCAATGCAAAACAATACCACACAGTGCATACAAATAACATTTCACGTATGGTGCATAAATGCATCACACTGAAACCCAAAATAAAATGAAGAAGTCATATTATCTTCTCTCATATAAAATAAGAGTTGTAAATCATTTAAAAGATTCCACAAATCCAGGAATGAATTTAAAGTAAAAAGGAACATATTGAAATAGCAATCCACCATAATTTTGGGAAAGTCATTTTATTCCCTCTCTTTAATCATTTAAGCATGGTTGGATATCTAAAGAATACAATGGTTGAAAAGAAAACTATTCAAGTTGGATAGTCATATTAATCCTCTCTCATATAAAGTTTTTGAATTCAATGTTGAATGAAAATCAAATCAGAAAGTTTATTTTCTTTGAGAAATTTCAACAGAGTCAAACAATTCAACCAACTTATTATAAAATCCCAAAACTTTAATCAAGGTTATCAAGTTCAAATCACCCAATTTAGGGTTAACAAAAACTTTTACTAATAAAATGATTATGAATGCATGTGTGTGTTGCATTAGTGTAGAATTGTTTGAAAATGCCATGCTTGATTGTTATAAATGTTGTGAAATGGTTCAAAGGTGAATGCCACATCATCTAGACCATTTACAAACAAAATACAAAGAAAAAGAAATCAAATAAGAATAAATAAAGCAAACGGTCATTTTGACCAAAGTTAACCACTAGGCCACTTTGAGTGTTCCTAGAATAGAATTTCTAACAGAAACATTTATACTTTTTTTACCCCTTGGTAGAATAAGTAAAATTGTATCAAGGCCCACTTTACAAACTTACAAAAACATCTAGCAAATCAATTATATGGACAATGGAAAATTGAATCCAATTCATATGTTAAGATCCTCATTTTTCAAAAACCCATCAAATCAATTCCCCTTGCCAATCTCAAGCAATCATAGATAACCAAGCATAAGTGTATATCACTCACCAAAATTGAGGCAAAAATTCAAATTTAATTTTCTTTCGGCCATTAGATCAAACACTTGGTGAGCACAGAAATAGCTGCGAAACTATTACTGTTTGTGATTAATGTCTTGTTCCCCATTTGACCGCTTTCTACTCCCTTGTCTCCCCCAACCATAGCCAAGGCAATAGAGCCACTCCCCCTCACTGTGTGCACCAGTGCATTGCCACCCGAGCACCCCCCTTGCCACCCAACATGGACCGCTCATAGCAGACCGCCCTGAGCTCGCCCATGATGTCTAGGAGGTAGCTGCGACCACACCGCCGCCCCCTGTCCACTCCTCGAGCGAAGCCAAGCCGTGGACCACCCCAGCAAAGCCACGCCCAGAGCATCTGCGCCATGCCGAGAACGTGCTAGAGCGCCGCACCCGACCAGCTCGCACACGCCGCGCCTCGAACTCACCCTGCGCACACTGCTCCGCCATGACCCCAGCCGCCGCCCAGACATCCCTGTTCGCCGCCGCTCGACCCATCGCCACCGTGCGCCGCATCGAACACCGCCTCTGCCATGCAGAGCACCGCCCGCTCCTGACCAAATGCGAACGCCCCTTGCCACGCCTTTAAGCCAGAGAGGACCGCCAGGAGACCATGCACCGTCCCCTACCCCCAGCCGCGCCGCTAGCTACTTGTAGAGTCACCACCGACGAGCCGCGCCCACGCCGCTCGGTCCCATCGCCGGTGTATAAATAGAGGTCACCCTAGCCTCCATTCCTCAAACCATTCGACTCCCCTCTCCTCACTGAGCCTCCCATACTCTCCTCGGAGCAAGGAGAGCCTCAGTCAGCCAGAATTTCACCGGAGTTCGCTGCTGTAGAGGAGAAGAGGCGCCGTCGATTGGAGCCACCCCAGGAGCTGTCGCGACCACACCTCAAACCGTCGTTGTCTACTAGCTCGAACGCCCGCATCGCCGACCATAGCTAGAGCCCTAGTGAGCCAACCCCCACCGTGCTGCTAGGGTTCATCCTCGCCGGAGACCTGTTCACCGGGGATCACGAACCACAGCCGTTAGATCATAGTCTAATCACACGGCTTAGATTGAAACGTACCGATTCGGGCTTTAGGAGTCGCTGACAAGCTTGACGCCTCTGTCAGCAGCCCGCTGCGCTATGGAGTGCAGATCGGGTTGGTCCGTTAGTTTTCCCGCGCGTAGCCCAACGATTCAAATAATCTTTTTCTAATTTACTTGAAATCATATTCTGTCCACTTATTCAAAAATCAATTCAGAGAGATTTACTTAACCAAATTGCATGATTCAAATTTATTTTAGAAAGATAATTAAAATATCTATCCAAGCCCGTTGGATTGAAATCATTTGAAGTTAGAGATAATCTATAGCAAAAATAACAAACAAAGAATTTTGCAACTTTAAGCATTTTTCAAAAACCAACCATAATAGCTTTTGAGTTGATTCCAACTCTCAAAAATCACATTTTAGAATATCTATGTGAATATATAAAAATATCTAGGTTTGCACGCAGTGACATTGGACTAGTATCAAAAGAATGCTATTTGGGCATTTCTAGTCACTTTAAATCTATTAAATAATGGTCTTAAACTTTATAAAAGATGATCAACCCTTTAAATCACATTCCCATGTATTAGAATATGTGGTGATGACATGTGTCCACATGATCCCATATTTGAATTGGAGAATATTAAATCTTAATTAATTTCAATGAGTAGAAATTACTTTTCTCAAATAAACTAAATAAAACTAGTTCTTTAATTCATGTGATGATTGTGATGATGCTAGATCATCAAGTGTGTGCCTTAGTGTGCAATATAGCAATAGATAAGTATTGTTTGGTGATTGTGTACCCTATATTCATTTCTAGACGATAGTACCGACCAAGTCTACGAGGAGGAGGAGTTCTACCCCGAGGAAGACGAAGAGAACTTCAATCAATACACCAATCAAGGCAAGCTAACACTTGAAAGTTTCTTAACTATGCAGGCTTTAAGCTAAGCAAGATGCATTAGGCATGCTTTGCTTATAGCCTTTGATTTATACCCATCCCAAGTTTTACTTGCAAGCTTTAATCTTTTACTCTACCAAAGTTTCTTTACTTTTAGTAATGCTTTGTGAGATTTTGGAAAGTAGTATAGATAGCATAAAGAGTATAAAACTAGGCCTATACTAGATGTCATTCTATGGCATGAGATTGAGATTAGCACTCCTCATTAGTGAACACTCTTAACTTTAGTGGCTAGTGCTAAGCATAAAACTTGATCACTTTAGACGGGAATACTTGGTGAAAATGATTATGAAAACCTTGGAATGATGAGTCGTTCTATTGAAATGTTTTAACATGTGTTGAGAAACACAAATGGTTTATGGCGATGAAAATGTGAGGCATGAGCCTTAGCCCTTTATAAAAACTGATGGTTGGTTTCGGATGCGATACCATTCCAATTTTACCGTACAACCACAATACCTGAATTGGGTAAGGCTTAGCCGGAAGTTTATATGCATTAGTATGGGTTCCCTCGTGGAAGACGTTTGAGATGAGGCTACCTCTTGATGATGTCCACCTATGAAGTGCCCAGGATGGCAGATGGCCATGGTTGGGAGGCCAAGGTCATAGGAGAGGTGCTTATACTAGAGTGTGTAAAGGAAAGGTTATGATTGATTATCCGCATACTAAGTATGATGATTCAGGGTTATCCCTGACGGATGTATCGAATTTTGTGGTGAAAGTGTACCACCTCTGCAGAGTGTCAAACTATTGGAATAGCCACGTCCGCGGTCATGGACAGTTGGAGTGGCCATACTGTTTCGTCGTCAGTGTTTTCAAAATGACTTGTGAAATGATCTATGATTTTGATTTGACCACAACAGGGTTGTGAATATGAAAACTAGGTCCCCAACTTAAAGTGATTTATAACATTTAGTTAACTTTCTTTGCTTCTGAACTCAGTTGAGATAAATCTTCCTTTTTGTGAATAAACTTAGAGCTTAGGATTCCTACTAGAACTACCTTACTTGTTAGTGATTGTTTGCGAGTACTTAAAGAGTACTCATGTCTTTGTCCCTGGCTATTCCCGTGGTCAGACTATGAGGAGGACTATCAGGAAGATGGACAACAGGAAGGCTACGACAACTAGGATCATCTCCCATCGTCAGCATTGCCTGTGACACTGAAGATGGAGCCCACCACTACGCTTATTATTCCGCTACTTGTTTGTATTAAGACTGGATCATGAGATCCTTTATTCGTGTAAGACCTTATCATGGTTTGTAATGGATGATGTACTATGATATCAAATCTGTTATGTCTCGCAAAAATGGTAATCCTGGGATTGCAATGTATGGCATAACAGGCATCTGGGATTAAAAATCTAGGTGTTGACACTTATTTTATCTATTTCGCATTCCAAAATTAGGTGAATTTTGGGACATGATAGACTACCACCCTTAAGCGGAATCTCGTCCCAAGATTCGGGAAGGCTAGAAAGAAAGATGGGTTAATGATCCATAAGGGCGCTACCACCCTTAAAAGGAAATTGACTAGGTCACTTCTTGATGATTCACTTGGCTCGTATTAATTAGGAAATGTTCTAGGAAAACATTTTGGGACATGACAGACTACCATGCACATTCTGAACTTTAGGATTTGCAGGTTCTAGGAAAACACTACTTGAACTAGCGAGTCTCTCATGGTGGTCAACTAGGAAATGTTTGCTTCACAGTACCCATTCAATGAGCTTAATGGTTCATTGTTGCCGTACATTCCTACGGTTAGCAAAGAATGCTTTTGTAAAGGTGCAAAATCATACCATTCTAAGGTCTAGGCTTAACACCGACTCTTTGCTAAGGGTTAAAAGGCACTCAAGATTCACAAAGCCAACAATACAAGAGCGAATAATAAGAGTATTCGGTATGGGGGCCAATCCATTCCGCACTCAAACTATTCCTTTGCATGAGGATAGGCGAATCACGTTTTTCTATCACTCGGAAATCCTCACTTTCCTTGTTGAAGTTTCCATGGGCACGAACCAATGCTCTATATAAACTCCCATGTACTCAACAAACAAAGCTACTACAAAAACTATCTATTGATACTTCAACACTTTCGGGTTGCGTAATCTACTACATAACATCACTTACAACACTTCATACTTCCATATCCTTTTGTTGCATTATATGAACTGTTCACATTCATTGGGCATCATCTTCCAAATATTTCCACTAACTCTTTCCCCATATACTCAACACATTGTTTTAGATCCAAGGATTTAAGATAGAAAAGAATAGACTCTAGATAAAATAAACTATAAAGAAGATAATTCTAACAATGCAGAAAAGCTCATATACCAACAATCATACAAACATTCAACCATAAGCAACACACAAGAAAACACTTGCATAACATTGTTCCATGGGTCTAAACCTAGAAGTATATAAACAAAATCTGCCAAAACAGTACAGCAGGTTTCACGAATTTTACTAACCGACTTAAACTCATCAGGAATTTTAGCCAATTTTTTATCAGGTTCTACAGGTAATTACGGACTAGATCCTAAAATCTGAGCACAATCCGAGTTACCAGTAATGAATTAAAAATCACGCGGTGAAACATGTTAGGCAGAAAACTGCAACTAAACAACTCACGAATTTTAAGTTTTTTACTTCCATTAACGTGTTATAAAACCTCTCGAAAGCCATTAAACTTTGGAATTTCAAAAATAGCAGATCCAAAACAAGGTATCACACAACATGTCTCAAAACAAAAAAGCAAGCAACTAATATTGTCATACCACATAAGTCGGTAAGATCAATATGCTAACACGATAGCAATGATCTCCTAAAGAGATAAAAATATGGTGGTCCAGGTCTACTCAAGTTTGGTGAGACATTCATTTGTGTCTTCTTATTTGTTATATACTTATGGGACAACTCTCATATAGGGATTTTCTTTATAGAATACTCCTAATAGTGTTTTTCCAATTCATATAGTCTTCATGGTAGGTCATCTCTCCTACTATTCAAAAGAATGGACATCTATAAGTTTTGAACAAGAAGAGATTCATGAACAGATAGACAAGGATTACAAGAACTCTAATAAGTAGAAAATATAATAGTTCTCCTAATAGAGGTCTCCTATTTCTAATCCATTTCTAAGGTCACGAACCTACAGTCAACACAAAGCTCTCATACCATCTGAAGCGATCCAACCCGTTATAGATTGGATCCTGTGTTTACCATGCTAGTCCATTGGATCGATTAGCTAGCACACACAGTTTTGATGAATAAAAGAGTATCAATGCGTCACATTATTACAATGATTGATCCAAGAATATAAATATTACAAAGTTTCATAGCTCACAACTAGCTCAAATAACATAGTTCAACAAGTAAACAATAGAATAAGGCTCCATCACACCACAAGCAACACGGTGAGTGGAGATTCACAACCTAAATGATAAACTTACTCATCATCGAGTAACCTACAAGATGAAAAGTTGCAGCCACGAATGGTGAATACATTTGAATTGTATTGGCAAGATGTCACTATTATGCGGACACAATTGGCAACCTACCATATACATGCACACTTCGGCTAGTGGAGTTCAGGCTATTTGCATAAAAGCAATATAACTTTCTCCTACTTTTGAAAATACATACCTTTCTTTAAAACAATTCTTCTAAGGACATACCTGCATAAACCCATGTAGAAACAAGACAATTTAGCTTCGTATGCTCCTAAACCCATGTTCACCATCAAGTTTTATTAGAGAAATTGGAATGAATGAGACTTTTCAACTGCGTCAAGAGAAGTTACTCATAATTGTCCATTACCGGGGACATGGCTAAGTACTTAGTTCCTAAACCATCTAAAGAGGCTAGTACACTTTACCCACAAGACCCAATCAACCCCTTTTGAGAGAAGACCAGGACGAGACCTTTGGAAACAAAATCATGAACCTAACCCCGGACCGTACCATCCTATACACACCTACATCTGCTAGTCATGGTAGGACATGATCCCATAACTTTCTCAGTCAAGTCAGAGCCCATATGACATGTGGCTGTACATGGAAGTTACTAATCAAGACCGTCTATTATCTCTTTGAAGCCGGGGTGGCAATCCCCACCATAATCCACACTCGATGAACCCGGTGATTCATCGATTAAGTGGTTTTCGTTTAAGCAAAACATAACCTTCTCATACACATATGTATCATGAAAACCACCCACGCATCTAATAGCATTGCTAAGCAATCTATAATAGGATGGCTATCAAGGAATCAACTGGGGACCTATGACAATTCTATTGGGTACTCACACCATAGTATAACATAAGGTAAAACATTTCAATACATGCAAAGCTACTGAAATCTAAATGCATAATAAAACAATAGGAGATTTATGATAGTGACACTTGCATTTAGTAGTAGTTCTCGTTCAAACAGTCATCACAGTCGCAATAATCGCACTCCGAACAATCTATTGCGTAAAATAATAATTGCAATCAATCATACAATAGCACAAAAACATAACAAAACAATATGCATGCATGCTTGAAAAGAAACCAAGATCAAAAGCTTTTCATAGGCATTTTCTATTAAACAAATAGGCTTTTAATAGGTATTATTGGAATCGGAATGCATTCAGTATTAAATAGTTTCCTAAAATTTTGGAAACCATGCTACTGAATAGGTAATGTTCATAGTTTTCATTTGCCACTCAAATCACCTTAAAAGATTTATAGAATAAAAGTTATAGAAAAAATACTAAATTAGGAGATTTAATCATAGATAATTATTTTATACTGTGACAAAATCAAATAATGATACACTGGCGTAGATTACAATTTTCTGAATCCATAGACACCAAATTTACCAATTTTGGAGTCGTCGATATTTTTCTATGAATTAAATATCATTAAATAGATTTAAATATTCCAGAATATATTTATTCGACAAAGTGCAAGTTTTATTGCAAAATAAAATTTTAAATTTGTTATGAATCCAGTGACATCTTATTTGCATTTTTCTGACCAATATTCTATTTTCTATGAATTTTACAATTCTGTAGCAATTTTGTCTATTTTTAAAACGGGTTACACAGTCAACAGACAACAATGACACATGGCGCGCTCTGACTGGCTGGATGCGCTGAGCGGGCGCTGACATGGCATCGGTGACACGGAAGGCCAGGTGGCGCCGTATCGTTGGCTAGTACCTCTTCACGTCGTCGGTCTAATCGGAGCCGTTGCTTGCTTATCTGACGGCGAAGGAGGGATCCGTCTAGGAGCTCACCAGTGAGGGGCGGCGACGACTCTGGCGGCGATGGATGGCGGTGTTCCGGCGATCCCCTGCGTCGGTGAGAATGTCCACGAGAAGAGGGGAACGACGGCGAGTTCAGAGGTCATCACGTATTGGTCATGTGCTTCCCATGGTGATGGGTACGGCCGGCTGGAGTGCTGCAGCAACATTGAGCTTCGGCGAGCTCGTGCGGGGGCTCCAGTGGTCCTGCAACAATGGAGGATGGTTAGGGTGAGGCGTTTTACTGAGGAGAAGAGAACAAGGGGAGTAAGAGGGGCGTGGGGCGACGCTATCGTCGGCGGCGAGATCGATCTGGGGAGGTCGGCGGCGGAAATATCCCATGTGGCTAGGGTTGTGGAAAATCAGAAAAAAAGGAGTGGTCGGATGCGGAGGATTTTATAGGAGAGCTCTGGCGTGCGATGAGGGACGGGGTTGAACAAATTTGAGTGAATTCTGCGAGGATTTGGATCGGGTCAAGCCGATGCATTCCTGCTCAGTCTCTATCCGGCGGAAGAAGAAGACGGGGTGGGTCCCACTGGCAGAGGAGGAAGAGGGGAGGTGGGCTACTTCTTGGGTTTCTGTGGGCCGGGTTGGGTTGGCGGCGTTGCCGCTGTGCGCTGCGCGGGTGCGGGACAGAGGAGGGGAAAGGGGTGCCGGGCTGGGCCGGTTCGGTCCGTTAGGTTTTTTTACTTTATCCTTTTTATTTTCTGATTTCTCTTTCTTTTATATCTTTTTCATATTAACTCCAATTGAATTGATTCTTCTTTCTAAATTTTTATAAAAATATGTAGATGATCTTAGGATCATTAGTATAGTGATTTCACTATTTAGAAAGTATTATGACTAATCAATTTAGGGTTTTAATACTTTGGAGGTTTTTCCAATATCTTGGGTTTGGTCTTATTTAATACCATGATGCTATGCCATTTGTCAATCACTCAAACACAAATAATTTTATGCCTTTTTGCCAAATAGGGCTAATTAGGCATTATCAAAAGGATATAGGGTTTTATGCAAGATTCAATGCAAACAATACCACACAATGCATACAAATAACATTTCGCCCATGGGGCATAAATGCATCACACTGAAACCCAAATAAAATGAAGAAGTCATATTATCTTCTCTCATATAAAATAAGTGTTATAAATCATTTAAAAGATTCCACAAATCCAGAAATGAATTTAAAGTAAAAAGGAACATATTGAAATAGGAATCCACCATAAATTTGGGAAAGTCCTTTTATTCCCTCTCTTTAATCATTTAAGCATGGTTGGATATCTAAAGAATCCAATGGTTGAAAATAAAAGCATTCAAGTAGAATAGTCATATTAATCCTCTCTCATATAAAGTTTTTTAATTCAATGTTGAATGAAAATCAAATCAGAAAGTTTTTTTTCTTTCAGAAATTTCAACAGAGTCAAACAATTCAACCAACTTATTTTATCTATTTCGCATTCCAAAATTAGGAGAATTTTTGGATGTGACATGTGTCATTCCATGTGTGTTCTTTCCATTAACCACACGGATCCACAAATAGAGTCATTTGCATGTCTTTTCTTTTCAATGACCACCACTAGTGTCTTTGCATGTGTGTTCCTTTCCTAAACCACCACTAGTGTCATTGCATTTGTGTTCTTTTACTAAACCACTTGGATCCACCAGAGTCATTTGCATGTGTGTATTTTTTCATAATCCACCACTAGAGTCATTGTATGTTTGTTCCTTTCCTAAACCACCACTAGTGTCATTGCAAGTGTGTTCTTTCCATAAACCACATGTATCCACAATTAGAGTCATTGCATGTGTGTTCTTTCCATAAACCACCACTAGATTCATTGCATGTGTGTTGTTTCCATAAACCACATATATCCACCAGAGTCATTTTCATGTCTGTTATTTTCCTAAACCACCACTAGTTTCATTGCATGCGTGTTCCTTTCCTAAACCACCACTAGTGTCATTGCATGTGTGTTCTTTTCATAAACCACTTGGATCCACCAGAGTCATTGCATGTGTGTTCTTTTCATAAACCACAACTATAGTCATTGCATGTTTGTTCTTTTCATAAACCACATGGAACCACAACTAGAGTCATTGCATCTGTGTTCCTTTGATAAACTACCACCAGTGTCATTTTACTAAACCACATGGATCCACAACTAGAGTCATTGCATGTGTGTTCTTTTCATTAACCACCACTAGTGTAATTGCATGTGTGTTCCTTTCCTAAACCACATGGATCCACCAGTGTCATTGCATGTCTTTGCATGTGTGTACTTTTCCTAAACCTCCACTAGTGCCATTGCATGTGTGTTATTTTACTAAACCACATGGATCCACCAGAGTCATTTGCATGTGTGTCCATCATAAACCACCACTAGAGACATTGCATGTTTGTTCCTTTTCTAAACCACAACTAGAGACAATGCATGTGTGTTCTTTTTCGAAACCACCACTCGATTCATTGCATGTGTGTTCTTTCCGTAAACAACCACTAGTGTCATTGCATGTGTGTTCTTTACCTAAACAACCACTAGTGTCATTGCATGTGTGTTCTATTCATAAACCACCACTAGTGTCATTGCATGTGTGTTCTTTTCATAAACCACCTCCAGTGTCATTGCATGTGTGTTCTTTCCATAAACCAAAACTAGATTCATTGCATGCGTGTTTTTCCATAAACCACATGGAACCACCACCTGTGTCATTGCATGTGTGTTCTTTTCATAAACCACCACCTGTGTCATTGCATGTGTGTTCTTTCCATAAACAGAATGGATCCACCAGAGTCATTTGCATGTGTGTTCTTTTCAATGACCACCACCTGTGACATTGCATGTGTGTTCCTTTCCTAAACCACATGGATCCACCAGTGTCATTTCATGTCTTTGCATGTGTGTTCTTTTCCTAAACCACCACTAGTGTCATTGCATGTGTGTTATTTTACTAAACCACATGGATCCACCAGGGTCATTTGCATGTGTGTCCTTTTCATAAACCACCACTAGAGTCATTGAATGTTTGTTCTGTTCCTAAACCACAACTAGTGTTTTTGCATGTGTATTCTTTTCCTAAACCACCACTAGTGTCATTGCATGTTTATTATTTTCATAAACCACATGGATCCACCAGTGGCATTGCATGTTTGTCCTTTTCCTAAACAACCACTAGATTCATTGCATGTGTGTTCTTGCCATAAACCAGAACTAGAGTAATTGCATGTTTGTTCTTTCCATAAACCACATGGATCCACCAGTGTCATTGCATGCGTGTTCTTTTCCTAAACCACCACTAGATTCATTGCATGTGTGTTCTTTCGATAAACCACATGGATCCACCAATGTCATTGCATTTGTGTTCTTTTCATAAACCACCAACAGTGTCATTGCATGTGTGTTCTTTCCATAAACCACAACTAGAGTCATTGCATGTTTGTTCTTTTCATAAACCACCACTAGTGTGATTGCATGTTTGTCCTTTTCCTAAACCACCACTAGTGTCATTGCATGTGTGTTCTTTCTAGAAACCACATGGAACCACCATAAGTGTCATTGCATGTGTGTTCTTTTCGTAAACCACCACTAGTGTCTTTGCATGTGTGTTATTTCCGTAAACCACAAGGATCCACAACTAGAGTCATTTGCATGTGTGTTCTTTTCAATGACCACAACCAGTGTCTTTGCATGTGTGTTATGTCGTGGTGTGGAGCACGGCAGTGCCATCGGGGATGGGATGAGAGGGGATAATTAGTGCTATCGGTGGCTAGTCAACGGGTTGGGCATAGATACTGTAAACACAACGATGTACCCAGGTTTGGAGCCCTCTTAGCGAGGTAACACTCCTACTCCTGCAAGGATCTACTACCAAGGGGTGAACGCCCAGTATAGATGCCCCTTGAGCTGTTTTCCTGGCTACTCCTTGCTAGAAGAAGAAGAGGCACTACTCAACTTGTCCAATCTAGAGAACTTCTAACTTGTAATTGTCTACCTAGAACCCTAGCACTACCCCTCCTTATATACTGGTTGGGGGGTACCTTACAGAGTGGGTTCTAGGGTTTACTGTTTGGATCTGGGCATTACAAAGTGGGCCGGCTAGACGGGCCCGAACGGTAGGTCCAGTCAAGCCTCCAGTATAGGGGAGGAAAGCGCTAATGTTTCCAGCGCCCTTGCTTTGCTCGTCAGCCGGCTCTTTATCCGTCAGGTAGAGCTTTACTCGTCAGCCCTTGCTTTCTTCGTCAGCCTCCACCTTTGGCCCAGTTGTCCGATAGAGCCGACCGGGCTAGCCATCTTGTTTGGTCAGAGGTGCGCTTAGCAAGGAGCGTCACCCCTACCGTACCATGCCCAGCGGATCCGAGGCGGCCGGCTAGGAACAGCCTCTCAGCCGGTTCTTCTGGCCACCCGGCTAAACAGGCCAGCCGGGGAAACTTGGATGCGGAACAGGTGGAGAGTTCTGTCTAGCTGGGGTCCAGACGGCCAGAGCTCTTTGGCGCCGGCCGGCTGAGCCTGTCTTGGCCTACCCAGGGGTCATCCCCCCGACACTAGTCCCCGAGCGCGTTAGGACTTTGCCCCACGGAGAAGTTCTTGCATGCTCATTGGTCGAGTTTGAAATGATTGTGATCCAGAGACTTTGTCGTTTGCTTTTGTCTTGTAGTTCTTGTCTTCTACCGTCTTGAGATTCATCGTTGTTTCCCGGATGGGGTTTACCGGCTACGGAGCCGATGGCCCCACCCACAGGGTGTGAGCGGTGATCTCGTGGACCTGCTGCCGCATCCAGCCGGGAGAGGGATCGCCAGTTTGTTGTCGTCATTACTCGCGTCAGCCATGCCTGCCATTTCTGGTGCACGTCGCGTCAGTTTGACCACTTGGTCTGCCGCAACACGTCTTCATCATTGCGGTTTCTTGGAGATCCTGGGCGCATTTTGCCTCCCGAGGTAACTCCTGCGGGATCTTCTATGTAGGTTGCGTTGACACACGCGATCCGCCCCGAACCGTCATGTGGAAGTGGGGCAGTTGCTTGCCACGTGGTGGGGAGGGCAGCTGGCGCATTTCTTCTGCCCCGATAAATAGGGATACAAGGGAGCGGGCTTCCTCACTTCATCTTCTTGCGCCCGTTACGTCTGATCTCCCTCGTGTTCTATCCTCCCTCTGCTTGCTTGCACGACCGCCTCTTGGTGGCCGGCGTCATTCTTCTTCCGCCGTAATGACGACCCACGCGCTTCCAACATGACCGCCTTCACCGAGGACATGTTGCTGGAGGGCGCCGACGGGTGGTGTGGCTCCTACATTACTTAGGAGCTGGTGCGGAAGTACCGGCGGGGGAACTTCCTGCCGCCAGAACACTTGGTGAAGCACCGCCTCGCGCCAGAGGGCGAGCGGGTTCCTGTAACATCCCAAAACTTTAATCCAAGCTTATCAAGATCAAATCATCGAAAAATAGGGTTAACAAAAACTTTTCCAAATTAAAAATGAAAGCATTCATATGTGTGTGCATTTAAAATAGGAGTTGAATTGAAGTTCCTTGTTTAAGTGATCCAATGCTTGTAAAATGTTTCCTAGGTAAATTAAATATCATCTAAGTCATTCCCAAACTTTTCCCAAAGAAAAATAACTCAAAATGAATATTTGAAGTGAATGGTCATTTTGGCCAAATTAACTCTCATGCCTACTTTTGCCATTCGTAGTACTCAAAACTTAACAGAAACATGTGTGGATCTTTACACCCCTTGATAGTACACATAATGAGGTACCAAGGCCCACCTTGTGATCTGCAAAAATCTTTCAAATGCTATTTTTAAATGACAGTTCAAAATTGAATCTAGTTCATATGGGAAGATCCTACTGTTTCAAAAACCATTCAAACAAGCTCCACTTTCAAAACCCTTGCAACCAGAGACTACCTAGCACTAGTTGAGAACACCCAAAAAATTTGAAACCAAAATTCAAAAGTTTATTTCTTGCGGCCATTTAATCAAACACTTGGCAGGCAGGTTTAAACTCTAAATCCTACCTCACTGTTCTGCACAGGGTTTTGCCCCCATTTGATCTCCATTTAATCCCTCTGTCCCCTTTTGGTCTAACCAGGCACTTAACACCCCTCTCCCTTGTCCCTAGCCCCCATGCCATGCCAACCCGAGGACATGCTCGCCGGCCAAACCTTGCCCTGCTGCAGCAGACCACTCCCCCTTCCCTCGCCATCTCTAGGAGGTAGCCAGGAGCTCACCGCCACCCTCTGTCCCCTGCCCGAGCCGAGCCTCGCCGTGAACCACCGAGGAAAGCCCCCGCCTAGTGCCACCGCACCATGCCGAGCACGCGCCAGAGCACCGCACCTGGCACGCGTGCACAGACCGCCGCTCGACTGCAGCCCGCGCCCACCACTCCGCCACGACCTAGGGAACACCCCAGACACCGCCGTTCGCCGCCCAATGCACCACAGCCACCGCTCGCCGTGGACGTTGCCGCTTCTGCCGCTCAGAGCTCCACCTCGCCCAGACAGCATACCACCGCCCCTACGCTCGCATTCACTTCCTAGAGCACCGCCAGGAGACCGCATGCCGATCGCCATCCTCCGCCATGCCTCTAGCCGGCCGTAGCCATGTCGCCACCGTCGCTTGCCCATCCCGCTCGGTCTCACCCGTTGGGCCTATATAAACCGGCCTCCCCAGCCTCTTCTCTCCACACCCACTCACTCCCCACCTCTCACTGAACCTCACCCACCTCTCGCCGGAGCCAAGCGAGCTCTGCCTCGCCGGAATTGGAGTCGGAGCAGCCGCAGCAGGAGGAGAAGGGAGCCTGCGATTTAGGGCACCCCAAGCTCCACCGCAACAGTGCCTCGCCTCGCCATCGACCACCAGTTCATTTGCCCGCCTCGTCGACCCCGATGGAGCCCTGGTACATCCCCAGCAGACCCCCACCGAGCCGCTAGGGTTCGAGCTCGCCGGCGACCTGTTCGTCGTTGACGAGGACCCTCAGCCGTAGATCCTAGTTCTAATCCTACGGCCCCCAGCGTGCGTACTGTTTCGCGTGTTAAGACCCACTGACAAGCGGGGCCCCCTGTCAGCTGAGCCCCGCGCCGCGGAGCGCCACTGGGCCGGCCCAAGTTCTTTCCCGCGCTAGCCCAACCGTTCAAATTTGGATTTTTTCTTTTTAGTTGAATCTAGTTTCTGTCACCTATTTTGAAAATAAATTTAGAGAGAGTTATAAATACAAATTGCATGAAACTAATTTTGTCTGAAAGGTATTGAAGTAATCTATCCAAGCCTGTTGGATTTAATTCAATTAGAGTTATAGACCTGTCCTAATAAAAATAACAAAACAGAAGCATTTGCACCTTGCAACATTTTTATAAAACCAACCAAGTTAGCTTTTGAGATGATTCCAACTCTCAAAAATCACATTTCACCATATCTAGCTAAATATGTAATAATATTAAGGTTTACATGCAGTGACTTTGGACTAGTACCAAAATAATGCTATATAGGCATTTCTAGTCACTTTAAATCATTAAATAATGAACTTAAACCAAAGTGATTATGATCCAACCTTTAAATCTCCTTACCACATGATATAATATGTGGTGATGACATGTGTCAACATGATCCCATATTTTAAGTGGTGAATATTAAATCTTAGTTAATTTTTCAATGAGTAGAAATTACTTTTGTAAAATAAAAAGAATGAAACTAGTGAATTAAACATGTGATGCTTGTGATGATAATAGATCATCAATTGTGTGTCTTAGAATGCTATCTAGCCTAGTTAAGTATTGTTTGGTGATTGTGTACTCCGTATGTATTTATAGAAGATAGTACCGACGAAGCTTACGAGGAGGACGAGTTCTACCAAGAAGAAGAAGAAAACTTCAACCACTGCACCAACCAAGGCAAGCCACCATTAACAGTGCATGCTAACACTTGCAAGTTTAGTGCTTAGCAAGCTAGGATCAAAATAGATGGTTTAGCGAAGATGCCTTAAGCATGCTTTGATCACACCCATTTTAACTAGTAGTTACCTCAAGTCTTTGTTTACAAGTTGTTACCTCCCTTAGTTTACACCAAGTTCTTTACTTGTTCTAAAGGTATCATAAAAAGTATAAAACTTGACCTATTTAGATAACTTTAGATGTCATTCTATGGCATGAGATTGAACCCATCACTTCCACCTTAGTGAAGACTCGTAACTTAATAATTTGGAGTAGATCAAAAACTTGAGTCACTTTAGATGGGAACACTTGGTGAAAATGAATTATGAAAACCTTGGAATGATGAGTCATTCTATTGAGATGTTTTGACATGTGTTGAGAATCACAAATGGTTGATGATGATGAAAATGTTGAGGCATGAGCCTTAACCCTTTTATAAAACTGATGGTTGGATTCGGATGCGATACCATTCCAAATTTACCGGACAACCACACTACCTGAATTGGGTAAGGCTTAGCTGGAATTTATATGCATTAGTATTAGTTCCCTCACGGGAGAGGTTTGAGCTGAGGCTACCTCTCATGATGTCCACCTATGCAAAGGCCCAAGATGGTGATGGTCATGGTTGGGAGGCCATGCTCATAGGAGATGTGCTTGTACTAGGGTGTGTAAAGGGAAGGTTATGTTTGATTATCTACATACTAAGTATGATGATTCAGGGTTATCCTTGACAGATGTATCGAATCTTGTGGTGAAAGTGTACCACCTCTGAAGAGTGTCAAACTATTCGAATAGCGTCATGATTATGGACAGTTGGAATGGTCATACTGTTTCGTTGTCAGATGTTTTCCAAATAACTTGAAATGAATGATGAACTTTGACTTGACCACAACAGGGTTGTGTTTATGACATTAGCTTCCCAACTTAAGTGATTCTAGAACTTTATTTTACCTTTCTTTGCTTTAGAACTCAGCTTAGGTTTCAAACTTAACTTTATAGTTAAACTTAGATTTAGCACTTTAACTTAGAACTATAGTACCTGTTAATAGTAGTTTGCGAGTACTTAAAGAGTACTCATGGCTTTTGTCCCTGGCTATTCTCATGGCCAGACTATGAAGGAGACTATCAAGAGGATGGTCATCAGGACGGCTATGATAACTAGGACTATCTGCCTTCGTCAGCATTGCCTGTGCCCTTGAAGATGGACCCCACCGCTATGCTTACTTTTATTTCCGCTGCTTGTTGTATTAAAGACTGGATCATGAGATCCTTATTTGTGTAAGACCTTATGTATGGTTTATAATGGATGATGTACTGGGATATCCAATCCGTTATGTCTCACAAAAAAGGTAATCCTGGGATTGCGAGGTATGGCATAATGGGCATCTGGGATTAAAAATCCGGGTGTTGACTGTTCCCAACCCACGGCACGGCGAGGCCATCGTCTTCCTCGCCCACTTCGCCCGTAGCCTTGGGCTGCCACTGAGCAGATTCGTCCTAGAGCTGCTCGTCTCCTTCGACCTCTAGCTCCACCATCTTGGGGCCAGCGTGGCGATCTTTGGCGCATCATGACCTCATCGTGAGCCTACCTGGCATTCGTGATGCAGCGAATTTCTTGAAGTTCTTCTTCTTCAAGGTTCAAGTGGTGGGGAAGGCGGGCCGCTGACGGAGACGGGTTGCTGCGTCATCTACCCGCGGCCATCGACGGTGATGCCGCGGCTGGAGCTCTCGGACACCGTCAAGCTGTGGCAGTGCTCGTACTTCTACGTGCGCAATGCCATCGAGGTAGATTGGATCAAAATTCCGATCTTCTCGAACATCCCCTCCACTCGGAAGGCCTGGAGCGTCTAGAACTTGGGAGCCCAGGCGGACATCGACCGGATGGCCGCCCGGCTGGCGGTGCTGGTGGAGAAGGAGCGGCTCACTTCCCGGGACATTCTGCTGTCCTGGATGGCGACTCGCGTGCTCCCACTACAGTAGCGGTCGCACAAGATGTGCCACCTCTCCGGCCATCTAGATCCCACCCGGGTCTCCTGGCTGGACGTGCCATACGCGGCCCTCCGCGAGTGGCTCTCCGCCATATCAAAGGAGACGCTGGTGGAGGACTAGGAGTTCTCCTGTCGGTCGTACCACCGCGGCCGGCTTCCACCAAAGGTAGGCCTTTCCTCCCCTTCTCCGGGTGAATTTTTCCTGAGGAAATTTGGTTTCGTGCCTCTTATCTTCCCCTGTTGAGTAGCTCTTTATGGTGTAGCTAGCGAAGGACGGCATGGGGTACGGTGAGCTCCCCCTCTTCTCTGCGGACTACAAGCCCTCGAAGTACCCACAGACGGAGCCAGAGCGATTCCCCACCCAGGCTGACGAGGGCTGCGAGTTCCCACGTAGTGAGAAACTTTTCCCTCTCCTTGTCTGCCTTGCTTCTACTGCGTTTAGTCATAAACTTGATATTTATCTTGTGTGTTGGAGCAGCTGCGCACGGCGAGGTCGTGGATCCGGCTGAAGCTGTCATGCCTAGGGCCAGGGGGAAGCGGGCCGCCCCGACTAGTGCCGCACCGGCTAGAGGTGGCGCCAAGAAAAGCCGCCGCCCTAGAGCTGCAACCGTCACACCGAGCGTAGCCGGGTACATGCTCACGTACCCCTTGTTTGTAGTGGTGGGCTTGCATTTGCTTATTGCGCCCTTGTCTTTCTTGTAGTGAGGCGATGGCCTTGCCCGGCTCAACGACCATCCCCACCGCGTGCACCCCTCCGCCTGCAGGGGCTGGGGACTCCAGCAAGCCAGCTGCGACCCCTGAGGCTGCGCCTGTAGGGCCCAACACAGACGCGGCAGAGGTGGTGCCGCCGGCTGCGCCTGTGACGCTGCACCAGGCCAGCGTCGTCTCCTGGCTCGCCGAAGCACCCCTGCTTGGGCGCAGTGGTGCGACCGCGCCTCCCCTTATCCTGATGGCAGGGGCTGGCTTCGACGCCTACTGGGTGGAGGAGCCGGTGGAGGTGCCTCCGCCAGAGGTCCCCCCGCAGCCGGCCGGTGTGCCCTCCGCGGGTGTGGGCAACGACGATGACCTCTAGGTCACCGGCTGGACACCAGCCCTGGCCGCACCGCCACTGGACCCCACATTGGCGCAACTTTCGGAGGCGACGCCCCTGGCTGTCGGCGAGGCCTGCCATCTGGTTGAGGTGCTGGAGCAGGGGCTTGGCCAGGCCAAGGCATTGGGGGCCTCGTTCGAGGTATGTATCCCTTTGCCACTTTCGCTGTCTTTCTCTTCAGCTGGTTCCTGTGGTTCTTACTTCCTTCTCTCATGCAGCGGGATCTTGCCGACGCTGCGAAGGCTTCTCAAGATCTGGGCCTTAAGGTTGCTTGTGCTGTCATTTCCTCCAGATTGCGTGACTTCTCGTGCTTCTTGTTGACCGTTGGGTACCCTCCTGCAGCTCTATTGATGGACTAGGACCGGGAGGTGGCCAGGCTGAAGGGGGAGGTTGCCCGGCTGGAGGAGTCCAACAAAGCTCACCAAGACCAGATCGTCTAGCTGGCTGCACATCAGCAGCAGATGGAGATCAAGGACGGCCAAGCCAAGAAGGTGGCGGACATCCGGATAGAGGCGCTGAAGAACCTGGAGAAGCTCTATGCCACTCAGGCGGATGCTCTCAAGGCCTCCTAGGCTAAGGAGAGGGCGGTGTTGGGGGAGCTTTGCCAAATCGCTGAGACAGTTGTTAGTAAGTATCCTCAAATCGGACCAGCATTGCCATTTGTCTTCCATAGCCAACGTTGATCGTTATCTCTTTTCCCGGTTGCATCTCATTATCCCCGAGGCAGACACTGGGCGCGACCTCCACCTGGAGGAGCTGGTGGCGGTTGTCAGCGAGGAGGCGAAGCGGCTGTGCACTGTTGCCCTCGAGGTCTACGACTATGTCTGGCCTGACACGGACCAACCGTCCACCATGGACGCTCTAGCCGAGAAGATCTTGGGCGCCCCTGACCTCATGGACGTGGCTCGGGAGTGGGCAGCACACGGCGGCACGGAGATGGTGCTGGCCCTGGTGAAGTCTTGGTACTTGGACATGAATCTACGGAGCCTCTCTCGCGGATTTCGCCAAGGGACCAGCTATGCGAAGCTTTGTGCCGAGGTTCCTGATATCCTCTCTTGTGGCGTGAAGATTGGGAGCATCGTCCAGCTAGACCAGGATTTTAGTGACCCGGCTGGCACGGAGCCGTATCACTTCAGCCCGGATGTGGCATGCACTGAAGCCCTAGCTGCGCTAGAGACCGCCTCAGCCGACATCACCTCCAGCAGCCAAGCCCCAGCCGATGCCTCTGGCCCTTGTCCCAGTCCGCAAGCCTGATCCCCGGTATGCCGGGAGTATTTGTTGGTGAAGAACTTGTTATTTTGCGTTGGCGAACAACTGTTTTGTTCAGTACTGAATTGTGGTGGGAGCATCGCCTCCCTTTAGATATTTTCTCGTGCTTTGTATCTGGACTTTCTGTTTTGCACTTGTTGCATGCTTGTTTCTGTGTGGGGGGCACGTTAGCGCACCCACAAGGTGTAGTCCCCGAGGTTCGGGCCGGCTGGATGATGCAACCGGGTCGAAACTCCTTTATGTTGTTGTTTGTTGCAGGTTTCTGTGTGGCGGCGCAAGAGCACACCCACAGGGTGTAGTCCCCGAGTTTCGGGCCGGCTAGAGGATACAGCCGGGTCGAAGCTCCATGACCTGCAATTCTACCGCCTGGGAAGCGACTAGCCTCCAGCTCAGGTGTTCGTCATGGAACTTTGGCTCATGCAAAGATGAAAGAACAAACAAGTTGTTTTCCAGGTTAAACATACGTAAATGGAATTGTAATCTGACGTTCTATATGTCTTGAAATTGTGCTGCTTCGCGTGAAACCGATGACTTTGCCCTTTTCTTAGTGAGCATTGGCCAATTTAATGTTGTGCCCTTGCCGGTCGTGAGACTGAATCTAAAGGGTAGCTATTAGGTGTACTGCACGATACTTCAGGTTTTGGTCATTAGCCTTGGGCGAGCAAGCGCAACAAGAACGTCCAGGCTCTTTCGTTTTCGTCGAGGCTTTTTCGTGTAAGGGTCTTCGAGTGCTCTGCTCTTGCCGGGTCTGTCAGCCGGCTTGTGGTTTGCAGCCGGAACCGAAGAGGGAGCTCTTAGATCCGCATACAGTACTTTGCTGTGTGGATTGCGTGACCATCTGGGCCAACCGGTGAGTCCCCGGTGGAGATCACCGGCTTCGGGGTTAGAATAATGTAGCCGAAAAAAACCAATCTGTGCAGCATGACTTGCTAATTTATTGCGGATTCCCCGAGACTGTGTCGAGGCTCCCATGCTTATTCATTACATAAATGTAAGATACATATACTTCTTGTTCATGTGTAAAAGGGGCAAAGCAGGCTCATGTTCCATGGGCGTTCGATTTCTTCGCCTGCACGGTCCATCCCGTTCTTTTCCGGCTGGCGGGCGTCGATGAGGTAGTATGAGTTATTCAGCAACGCCTGACTGATGATGAATCGGCCCTCCCAAGGTGGATATAACTTGTGCATCCCCTTGGTGTCCCGTACCAGCCTCAGCACCAGGTTGCGCTCGTGGAACGAGACGCTGCGGATCTGGCTGGCGTGGTAACGGTGCAAGTTTTGCTGGTAGATGGCAGATCTGGACAAGGCCAGCTCGTGTGCTTCTTCGAGGAGGTCGACGGTGTCCTCTCGTGCTTCCTTGGCTTGCTTCTCTGAGTATAGTAGCTTGCGTGGTGCGTCGAACTCGATGTCTATTGGCAAGACCGCCTCCGCCCCATAGACGAGGAAGAATGGGGTGTAGCCGGTGGACCGGTTTGGCATGGTGAAGAGGCTCCAATGCATAGCCGATAGCTCCTCTATCCAACATTCGGGACATCACATCAGTGGTTTGATCAGCCGGGGCTTGATTCCAGCTAGACTAGACCATTTGCTCGCTCACATTGCCTGTTGGACTGGGGGTGTGCCACGGATGCGAGGTCTAGACGGATGCCCTTGTCTTCGCAGAAGCGTGCAAAAGCCCCTTTGGTGAAATTTGTGCTGTTGTCCGTTATGATGTTGTTGGGGTAGCCGAAACGCGTGATTATGTTTGTGAAGAATTTGACCACTGTTGGCCCATCCACCTTCTTTATCGGGTTTTCCTCGATCCACTTTGTGAATTTGTCCACCGCCACCAGCAGGTGCGTCATGCCAGATTGGACTGTTTTGAAAGGGTCGACCCTATCTAGCCCCCAGACGGTGAAGGGCCAAGTGATGGGAATTGTCTTGAGTGCCACAAATGGAGTGTGCTTCTGCTGGCTGAACCATTGGCAACCATTGCACGCCTTGACTACTTGTTCGGCGTCTTCCAGTGCCGTGGGACAGTAGAACCCATGGCGAAATGCTTTTGCAACTATGGCCTGTGACGACGCGTGGTGGCCGCACTCGCCCTGGTGAATGTCGATCATCAGCTGGATTCCTTCTTCCTGGCTCACGCACCGCTAATAAATGCCCCCAACGCTGAGCTTGTAGAGCTCATGGTTGATGACAATGTACGCGCTGGCCCTGCGCTTCACTTGCCTTGCGTCAACCTCCTCTTTAGGTAGCTCTCCTTTAGCCAATAAATCCATGAACGGCTTAGCCCATGTTGGAGTTTCTCGGATGGCGCATACCGCCTGCATGAGCATGTTTACCTCTGCGCGGATGGCCGGGTCGGGCTCGTCTGGTGGCCGACCCAGAGAAGTAGCGGAGCCGGCAGCCTCCAGGCTGGACGCGGTAGTCCTTGGGTGCGGTGAAGCAGTCCCCAGGTGCAGTGAAGCAGCTGTGGAGGTCTTGGAGCCGGCAGTCCCCGAGGGTCATGGCGTAGTCCCCGCGTTGAAAGAACATGTAATGGCTCCCTATGTTTTGTGTGTTAGATAACAATACCGTGGAGTTTTCTCATGTGTGCTAAGTGTGTAGGGAAGTGTTTTTGGTGTTTGGGGGCCGGATAATCCGCCCTGACCATCTTGGCAAAGGCTGGAACGACGCCAGTCTCATACTGGGGGCGGATTTTCCCTCGGACAATCCGAAGTGGGGCGGATTTTTCTTCCCTAGCCGGATAATCCGGCCCTCACCTTGGGCCGGATAATCTGGCACCCAGGATAAGTGCAAAGGCTCGCACGGCGCGAGTCTCAGACTGGGGGCGGATTTTCCCCGTATAGTCCAAAGCAGGGCGAAATCTATTCCCCGTGCCGGATAATCTGGCCCTCACTTAGGCCGGATAATCCGGCCCCAAATAGCTCTAATGGCTCCATCTGAACAGGGCGTATAAAATCCTCATCTTCCCCTCTTGTCAAATCTCTTGGTTCATTCGAAAAAGATCAGACCTGTTGAAAAGGCTCTCTCCCTAGATCTCTCACTTCAACCACCCGAAGGCTTCGATCTTTGGGGGAATTGAAGGAGCAGGCATGATTCATCATCATCACGAATCAAGTGCTCCAACTCCTCTCCATTCACTTGGAGAATCCCCGATCTAGTATTCTCGTTAATATCTAGATCTCGTGTTTTATTATTGATAACTACTGTTCTTGTGGAAGCTTGTTGTCATTACGGGAGCCTCCAATTCGGTTGTGGAGTTGTGCCCCGCTAGTTGTGTAAAGGCGCTAGTTTCCGCCTCGAAGGGTTCCAATAGTGGAAGGTGGATCAGGCCTTTGGTGGCGAAATCCATCGGCGAACAGGGTGAGGCCTATTGTGGCGTGGTGGTCTTAGTACCGCTCGCCCCTCGAATGCAGATGTACTTCCCTTAACAAGGAAGGAACTGCGGTAAAACAAATCCTATGTCTCTGCGTGCTCCCTCACGGTTTCCTCGTTCCTCACTTTACTCGCCTTTACTCGCTTGAAGTTAGGTTTGCATATAGGGAAATTCCACATAGTAGTATATCTAGAGAATTTACCTTTTGTGTCAAGCCTAAAATTGAAAAGGCATTAAAATTTTAAGTAGTATATCTAGGTGCCCATACGATCCATTTCAATTGGTATCAGAGCCCCGACTCTTTATTCGGCCTTAACCGCCTAAGAGAAGTATGGGTACTAAGGAAAATGGGAATGAAGTTATGGACAAGGTCACAATGGATGACCTCAAGACGTTGGAAACAACCTTGTTGAAATCCTTTGAGACCAAGATGGAAGAGATGCAACAAATGATTGCTCTCCTCACATCATCTACAGCCCCATCCCCAGGCCACCACTCCTCTATCTAAGGATAAGGCTCACACCGGATCTAAGGAAGATGAAGTGGTAGGTGAAAAACATAATGGTTCTGCCTCCATGAAGAGAAGTGGTAAGGAGGACTATAGTGAGGTTCCTCATCTATAATCTCCCGACCCACCTATCCCTCATCCTCATATAAACAATAGGGATGATCCACCCAAGCTTACTGCATCTACATTTAATCAATGGAAATTCTTAATGAAATCTCATGTATGTAGTTCGTCAATTGAACTTTGGAGGATTATCGAAGATGGCCTTCATATTGGAGACCCCACCAACTTGGCTAGAAGAGAAGTTGTGGATAGTCAATTGAATGCAATGGCTCTCCACATGATTAAGCTCGGAGTGGGTCCCAAGGACATGCCCCACATTGAGCACTTCAACACCGCCAAAGAAGCTTGGGATGCTCTCACCGACCTATTCATTGGAAATGAAAGCATGAGAAGGAATAGGTACGATGCTCTTTGTAATGAAGCTGAAGGATTTTACATGTTAGATGGTGAGGACCATGAAGACATGTATAGAAGGCTCAAGAGCATTGCTACAACATTTATAAAGCATGGAGCAACTCACATTGACGATGCCTAGATCAAAAGGACATATGTGAGTGCCCTCATGCCATTTGAGCCAACGGACTTGAAGAGTTTGCAAGGTAGACACAACTAGCACCAAATGAATTCCAATGAAGTCATGCAAGAAATGGCGGCATTCAAAGTTTCCACTAGGAACACCGAAGATGCCCGTGCTCGGGCTATTGGAATGCAAAAAGGAGTCAATGTGGCTCTAAAGTCAAATGTTGTTGAGAAAGATGAGGATGAAAGAGGCTACGATGTTGTCTCCATGGGCTGTCCCGAGGAAGTCAAGCGTGCTCACGGTGAGTACATGGATTTCTATGCAAGGAATTTTTGGAAGGATCCAGCCAAGGCCAAGTCTGAACTCAAGCGCAAGAACGGGTCAAGTGGAGGAAGAGAGAATGTCCCAAAACTAAGTACATGCTACAATTGTGGAGATAGGTTGCACTTTGTGGCTGAATGTCCATATCAAACTAGAGAAGACAATGGTGGCAGGCTCATCCTTAATGAAAGTCCAAGGCACCTCAAAAGAATCCATTTATTAAAAAGAATGGTCCTTACAAGAAGCAACCCAAGATTGTCTTGGTGGCACAAGAAGAATATTCCTCTGCAAGTGAAGATGAAGAGGATGAAAATAGTTCTCGAGAGGTTGCTGATATATCCACCACATCTACCCCATCATCACTCTTCGACTCTCCAAACGAAAATGTCATCAACAACAACGTCACTTTCCTTATGGTAAGTGGGTCCGAGGTATCATCTTCTATTTCTTCATTTCATAAGACTAATATAAATATGGATATGGATGATCATACTAGTCTCAAGATAAAAGAAGAAGTTGTTGCTTTGGACAATTTTTTCACTAACCTGCAAGGTGAGCACAAACTTCACTTTGATGCTCTTATGAGTCAACTTTCTCATTCTGAAGAACTTCTAGAAGAAAAGGGTAGAATTTAAAGAGAATATGCCTTGGAAATTGCCTCCTTGAAGAATGCCTTAGAGGAAGAAGAGGAAGCTCGAGTATCCTTGGAGGAGAAACTTAAGTCAATTGAGGAGTCCCATGAAGAGGTTGTTTCCCAGCTCATTAAAGAACATGACAATGTTCTTGCTAAGGCAAAGAAACTAAAGAAGGAAAAGATTGAATTTGGGGCTGCTCATGCTAGACTCTCAGAGAAGTTTGAGAAACTTGACATTGCTCACAAGGCATTGGAGAGTGATCATTCTACTCTAAATGAGTCTCGTGATCAGCTCCAAACTCAATTGGACAAGTATGATATGCCCAGCACCTCCACTCTATCTTGTGGACATGACGACATTGTTGAATAAAATGCAAGGCTAAAAGAAGAACTTGTAAAGGGATCTCAACATAAAGCTAAAGAAGTCCTAGATGACGTGATTAGCAAGCGAAGGACAAACAATGGGAAAGAAGGTCTTGGTTATGTCCCCAAGACAAAGAATAAGAAGAAGAGAAAGAAGAAGAACAAGAACAAAAAGAAGAAGAGGAAAACTGCTCAACCAAAGACAAGCACCACCACTAATGACAAGACTAATTATGATGGTTTTATAAGGGCTAATAATCCTAATTATGAATTATTTTGTGATTATTATGGTGATGTCTATGCTAGCTATGTAGGTACTTTTGATATTTACATATATTGGTCTATTTGGGTTCCCAAAACCCTTGTCACTAACATGAGAGGACCCATTGAGAAATGGGTACCTAAAACCAGGAAGTAACTTTCTTGCAGGGCTATGCTTCCTGTGGGTCTAAATGGGTACTCGATAGCGGGTGCACTAGTCATATGAATGGAAGCTAGGAGATCATCTCGAAGATGCAGCCAAACCATGATCACATAACCGTCTCGTATGGTGACAAGTCAAAATCTAAGGTATTGGGTCTTGGCAAAGTTGTGGTTGCTCACGATATCTCTCTCGTGGACGTCATGCTTGTTGAGACCCTCATTTACAATTTACTTTCTGTTCATGCCCTTGGTAAGATGGACTTTGCAGTTTTCATTGATGGTGATTTGGTTATACTCTTGTGGATCAAGTATCTAAAGGTCGGTTTTGTTGGATATGTCGAAATGACCTATATGTGGTGGACTTTTCGGGGAAAACCACTACAGGCCCGATGTGTCTCTTCGAAATGGCCGACGTGGGCTGGCTATGACATTGCTGACTAGCCCACTTCAATATCAGAACTTTGCAAAGTCTCCACAAGGGTGGCCACATCCTTGGACTAAAAGAAAATGTTCCCTTTGCCAAAGATCGTGTTTGCATGGCTTGTGTTGAAGGAAAAATGCATGACTCTCCCTGTCGACAGAAGACCATTATTTCATCAACGAGGATTTTGGAGCTCCTTCATGTGGATCTCTTTGGTCCTCCATCTCATGCAAGCCTCGGTGGGAAGAAATATTGCCTTGTAATTGTCGATGACTATTCAAGATATACATGGGTCTACTTCTTCAAGTTGAAGAGCGAGACACAACAAACGGTCATTGATTTCGCCAACAAGGTTCAACATCAACACAATCTCCCTATTTTGGCAATTAGAAGTGATAATGGCTCCGAGTTCAAGAACTACACTCTGAATGAATTTCTAAGTGAAGAGGGGATAAGACATCAATATTCCGCTGCATACACCCCTCAACAAAATGGTGTTTCCGAGAGGAAGAACCAGACCTTAATGGATTTGGCCAGATCTATGCTAGCTGAATTTAAGTCTCCTTATAACTTCTGGGCTGAAGCAATCTCTACCACATGCCATTCATCCAACCGACTCTATCTCCACAAAATCTTGGACAAGACTCCTTATGAAATACTTACTAGTAACAAGCCAAACATCTCCTACTTTCGAGTATTTGGTTGTAAGTGTTCCTTTCTCATTGAAGTAGTTCGGTTATCTAAATTTGAGTCTAAGGCTTTAGAAGGCATTTTTGTTGGTTATTGTGCCGAATACCACACTTATAGAGTCTACAATAAGCTCTCCAGAACTATTGTAGAATCTTGTAGTGTGGTGTTCGAGGAAAATGATGGCTCCCATGCGGGGCAAGTTGATGTTTGTGATGCAGATGTTGAAATACCCCAAGATGCCATAAGAAGAATGGGCGTGGGATTTTTCCGCCTCATTGAGGAACCCCTTATGGATGACCGAGAAGGACCACTCAAGTAGAGCCCTCATCAACACAAGCTCAACATGCTCCAACTGTTGGAGAAACCTCTACACCAATCCCACGAACTACTGAAGATCATCAAGCAACTACACCAGAAAGCTCCAGGCCGGATTATCCGGTGGACATCGGATTATCCGGCCAACCATACTCAACTGGTAGAAATGATCAACATGTCGATGAACCTGCTACAAGTCCCAAGCCAGATTTTCCAGCTGATCTCGGATTATCCGGCCCCTCTCAATTTCGAGCTAGAACTAGTCAAGTCTGTGAAGGTGCTTCAGGTTCTCCCAGGCCGGATTATCCGGCCCCACCCTTGGCCGGATTATCCGTCCCTGAAAATCCTGAACAGCAGCAGCCTCCTGTTATGGCTATGGATCAATATCAAGGGCAAGATTCATCATCTCCTATTCCAACTGATCACGCTGAAGATCAAGTCCAAGCTAATGATTCCAACGATGTCCCAAATGATGAATTTATTCCTCCAAGAGACAACAAATTTATCGAACTTTGTCGCAAAGCTCATGCAGATAGAATTAAGGGGTCATGCTCTTGACAAAGTTATAGGTGATCTCCGATGAGGGGTATCCACAAGAAGGGAGATGGCAAGTTTTGGTGAGCATCAAGCTCACATCTCAATGGTGGAACCCAAGAAGGTGCTTGAAGCTCTTGAAGATCCGGACTGGGTTGTTGCTATGCATGAAGAGTTGAATAACTTTGAACGCAACAAGGTTTGGAAATTTGTAGAGAAGCCCAAGGATTGCCGCAATGTTATCGGCACAAAGTGGATATTTAAAAATAAGCAAGATGAAAATGGCATTGTTGTAAGGAACAAGGCAAGACTCATGGCACAAGACTATTCCCAAGTTGAGGGCATCGACTTCGGCGAGACTTATGCTCCAGTGGCTCGTCTTGACTCCATCCGTATCCTTCTTGCTTATGCTGCTCATAATAATTTTAAATTACAGCAAATGGACATTAAGAGGGCTTTTATTAATGATCCTCTACATGAGTTGGTATATGTAAAGCAACCCCCGGGATTTGAGGATCTTAACTTTCCAAACCATGTCTACAAACTCGTAAGGCACTCTATGGCCTTAAAGAAGCCCCACGCACATGGTATGAGCACCTTAAAGAGCTTTTGATAGATCGTAGATTCGAATTTGGGCAAATCGATCCCACTCTTTTTACTAAGAAGGTTAAGGGGGAGCTCTTCGTATGCCAACTATATGTATACGACATTATCTTTGGCTCTACTAATAAATCTTTTAATGATGAATTTTCAAAGATTATGACTGACAGGTTTGAGATGTCTATGATGAGGGAGTTACGGTTCTTTCTTGGATTTTAAATCAAACAACTTAGAGAAGGGACCTTCATAAATCAATCAAAATACATTCAAGAGATTCAAGATGAGAGATCTTAATGGCATCGCCACCCCGATGCAAACTAAATGTCATCTCGAACTCAATCCTCATGGTAAAGATGTGGACCAAAAGGTATACCGGTCCATGATCGGCTCTCTACTCTACCTCCGTGCATCTAGACCCAATATTGTGTTGAGTGTAGGGGTGTGTGCAAAGTATCAAGCCGCTCCTAAAGAAAGCCACTTAGTGGCGGTCAAGAGGATCTTCTGATATTTTGTTCATTCCCCTAATTTTGGTCTATGGTATCCCGAGGGCTCCAATTTCTCTCTATGTGGCTCTACTGATTCAGATTGGGATAGTGATAAGGATGATCGGAAATCAACATCTGGAGCTTGCCAATTCTTGGGAAGGTCATTGGTATGTTTGTCTTCTAAAAAGTAGAATTGTATATCACTCTCCACTGCCGAGGCCGAATATGTGGCTGCTTCTAGTGCATGTACTCAATTATTTGGATGAGGGAAACTTTAAAGGAATACAGTGTCAATTGTGACAAAGTGACTCTTTTATGCGATAATGAAAGTGCCATCAAAATTGCATACAATTCGGTGCAGCACACAAAGACAAAGCATATTCAGATCCGGAATCATTTTATTCGAGACCATGTTGCTCGTGGTGATATTGATCTATCTTTTGTGAGCACGAAGAATCAACTTGCCGATATTTTCACGAAGCCCCTTGATGAAGCGAGGTTTTGTTTCTTGAGGAATGAGCTAAATATAGTTGATTCAAGGAGCTTGTCTTTATTACCCATCCACTTACTCTTACATTTCATTATTATTTGGTCTAGGTGTGGGCATGGATATAGGGGGAGTGTGGTCCTAATTGATTGGGCTAACCCTCCCCCCATAATGCCGAAAGTAAGTCAAATCATCTCTCTTAATATCATTTTGTGATATGTGAACTTATTGATGAGTATTGGTCATGAACCCAAGATATATCTTCACGGTGTCATACCATGCACTCCAACAAGGTGGCCGCGGCCACCGCCCTCTTCCATTAGAAGAGTTGGTTTTATGTGGATCTTACTGGTTGTTTTTGTTCATCTCGTGTTCTTATGGAAATCACACTCAATTTTGGCCTTTGGTTGATTTGATTCTTGCAACCTTGAGTATGTAGTACCATCTCAGTTTGGTTCTCTAATCCCAAGCCTCTCCCTACCCCTAAGCCATCTCATTTAGCAGACAAGTCCTTTGTTCACCTTGTGGGGGTTTTTGTTTGGGGACGCGCGGGCCTAAATCTGTGTGTAACAGAAATTCAGATTTGAGGCCGGATAATCAGGCCCAAGTATAGTTCGGATAATCCAGCCCTAGCACCGAGGATGACACCAAGGAGCTTCAGGATGAGGATGAGGACGGGGACGAGGACGACAATGACGACTACGAGTGATCCTTTGGGGTGCTAGCATCACTCTTCTTCCTTTTTGGCGTTTCGATGCCAAAGGGAGAGAAGTAGTTCTATTAGGACTTCCTGGATTTGCATGGGTCGGGCGCAAGCATTTGCACTTTATCTTTTCGGTCTTTTTCTCGCTTGTGCCCATTTAGCGTTGAACTTCCATTTGTGTTTTGCTCTGTATGAGACTATGTTTGTGTGTGGCTCTGGATTTATCTTGTGGTTTATCCTTATAGATTCATCTATCATATTGGCTATATTGGATATCTATATCGAGGAAGGCGTTCATAATTACTATATTGGATATCTATATCGAGGAAGGAGTTCATAATTACTATCATTGGATATTCTTATACTATATTGAGGATGTCTCTATCTCGCTCACGGTGGTATGAATATTTTGCCTATGTTACAATGAAACAGACTTGTACCTACTTGTGTGCATTTGTATTCAAATGCAATTTTTTATTATGCACACATTGAGGGGGAGTCTTTTTCACTTGTTAAATGTGTTGTTATTAGAGCTATCTTGCAAATCCTAGTATTGTCATCTAACACCAAAAAAGGGGAGATTGAAAGAACATTTAATGGTTCCCTATGTTTTGTGTGTTAGATAACAATACCTTGGAGTTTTATCATGTGTGCTAAGTGTGCAGGGAAGTGTTTTTGGTGTTTGGGGCCCGGATTATCAGCCCCCATCAAGGGCCGGATAATCCGGCCTGACCCTCTTGGCAAAGGCTAGCACGACACGAGTCTCAGACCGGGGGAGGATTTCCCCCATACAATCCGAAGTGGGGCGGATTTTTCTTCCCCAGCCGGATAATCCAGCCCTCACCTTGGGCCGGATAATCCGGCCCCCAGGAGAAGTGCAAAGGCTGGCATAGCGCGAGTCTCAGGCTAGGGGCGGATTTTCCCCGGATAGTCTGGAACGGGGCGGATTCTCTTCCCCGGGCCAGATAATCCGGCCCTCACTTAGGCCAGATAATCTGGCCCCAAATAGCTCCAATGGCTCCATCTAAACAGGGAGTATAAAAGCCTCATCTTCCCCTCCTGTCAGATATCTTGGTTCATTCGAAAAAGATCAGACCTGTTGCAAAAGCTCTCTCCCTAGATCTCTCACTTCAACCACCCGAAGGCTTCAATATTTGGGGGAATTGAAGGAGGAGACATCATTCATCGTCATCACAAAATCAAGCGCTCCAACTCCTCTCCATTCACTTGGAGAATCCCTGATCTAGTATTCTCGTTAATATCTAGATCTCGTGTTTTATTATTAATAACAATTGTTCTTGTGGCAGCTTGTTGTCATTATGGGAGCCTCCAATTCGGTTGTGGAGTTGTGCCCTGCTAGTTGTGTAAAGGCGTCGGTTCCCGCCTTGAAGGGTTCCAATAGTGGAAAGGTGGATCAGGCCTTTGGTGGTGAGATCCATCAGAGAACAGGGTGAGGCCTATTGTGGCATGGTGGTCTTAGTACCGCCCACCCCTCCAACGCAGATGTACTTCCCTTAACAAGGAAGGAACTGCGGTAAAACAAATCCAGTGTCTCCGCATGCTCCCTCACGGTTTCCTCGTTCCTCACTTTACTCGCCTTTACTCGCTAGTAGTTAGGTTTGCATATAGAGAAATTCCACATACTAGTATATCTAGAGAATTTACCTTTTGTGTCAAGCCTAAAATTGAAAAAGCATTAAAATTTTAAGTAGAACCTATTAACCACCCCTCCAGTTGCCCATATGATCCATTTCATGGGTCCTTCATGGCAACTTCTCGCGTCTTGGAGCCGGTAGTCCCCGGGTCCGCATCTAGTATGATGGAGTCGGATTCTGGAGACGGCGTGATTGATGGCTTGCGCAGATGCTCGAGGGAGACTCCAGGCGGAATTGCCTGCCTTGTTGACCCAATGCGGGAGAGCGTGTCTGCAGCCTCGTTGTTTACTCTGGGGAGATGGTGAAACTCGCATCCTTCGAAACAGGTGCACAGATCTTGTAGGAAGAAGCGATATGGAGCCATGTTCGCATCCCTTGTGTCCCAAACACCTGACACTTGCTACACCACCAAATCCGAGTCGCCAAATCATAGGATGCGCCGGATGCCGATCTCTTTTGCCATTTTGAGGCCATGGACGAGCGCCTCGTATTCAGTGACATTGTTGGATGTGCAGAAGTGGATCTGCAGCACATACTCTAGCCGGTCTCCCTTGGGGGAGGTGATGACCACTCCGGCTCCGAGCCCCCGTACATCTTGGAGCCGTCAAAATGCAGCTTCCAATGCGTGGAGTCAAGGCAAGGCGGTAGGTATTGCATGTCTTCCCGATTAACAAGGAAATATACCAAGGCTTGAGAGTTGATCGCTGTTCTTGGCTCATATTGTATGCTGTGGGCGGCGAGCTCTATGGCCCATTTCGCCACCCAGCCTGTAGCATCCATGTTGCCGATGATCTCCGAAAGTGGCGCTAGCGCCACCACCCGGATGGAGTGTTCTTGGAAGTAGTTCTTCAACTTCTTGGAGGCCATGTACATTCCATACACTAGCTTCTGGTAATGGGGGTAGTTGTGCTTTGAGACCGAGACTACCTCACTCAAATAGTACACCGGTCACTGCACCGGCTACGCCTTTCCTTCTTCCAACCTCTCCACCACCATCACCACGTTGACGACCCAGTTGGTGGCTGCGATGTACATCAGCATGGGCTCCTTTGCCGCTGGTGCTGCCAGTATAGGCGGTGAGGTGAGCATGTGCTTGAGGTCACGGAAAGCTTCATCTGCCTGTGATGTCTAGACGAATATGTTTGTCTTCTTCATGAGCTGGTATAGCGGGAGTGCTTTCTCGACGTAGGCGTGTACGTTTCTGCCAATGTGAGTCTGCAGGCACTTCTACATGCAGCACCGGTACGTTGCCCGAGTGTTCTTCAGTCCAAACGGCATGGTTGTGTAGTAGTAGGATCCATAAGGATTAATGAATGTTGTCTTTATTTGATCAGCGGGGTTCAGCCAGATCTGGTGGTAGCTGGAAGACGCATCTAGAAACGACAACAGCTCGCAACCAGCCGTGGAATCGATCACTTGGTCTATCCATGGCAGGGCGAATGGATCTTTGGGACATGCTTTGTTGATGCTGGTGTAGTCAACACACATGTGCCAAGTCTTGTTCTTCTTTAGCACCAGCACATGGTTGGCCAGCCATTCCGGGTGGAAAACCTCCATGATGATTCCTGCTGCGGGGAGCTGGGTGATTTCTTCACCAATGGTTCTTCTCTTTTCTTCGGCAAAGCATCATAGGGATTGTTTAATGGGCTTTGCATCTGGCCTGACATGTAAGGAGTGCTCGGCGAGCTCCCTGGGAACACCTGGCATGTCCTTGGGGGACCATGCGAAGATATCCCTATTCTCACGGAGGAAGTCGACGAGCGCGTTCCTATTTGCTGTCAAGGCCGTCTCCGACGAGGACGAACTTGTCTGGCTCGGCCTCGTCCAGCAGGATCTTTTTAGTGCCCTTGGATGGCTTGAATTGTTCTTCCCCGGCCGGCTTGGGCTCGCTAGCCGGCATGTCCTTCTGCAGGACCACCATGTTTTGCATGATAATGCGCTTTTCTTCCGCGATGATCATGGCCTCCGCTATCTTGGAGCCGTCTGTGGCGCACTACACAGACCGCCTGTAGCAGCCGACCACGGTGATGACACCCTTTGGCCCTGGTAGCTTCATATTGAGGTAAGCATAGTGTGGTACCGCCATGAACTTGGTGAGCGCCGGGCGCCCCAGGATTGCGTGATATGCACTGGAGAGGTTGACCACCTCAAACCAGATAGGCTCGTGGCAGAAGTTATCCTCCATGCCAAAGATGACGTCCAACCGGATTTTTTTATGGGCGAATGCGACAGGCCTGGAATGGCTCCATGGAAGGAGGTGCTTGATGGCTCTAGCTTCGACTCACTGATACCGAGCCGATCTAGCAAGATGTAGTACATGAGGTTGATGTTGCTCCCACCGTCTACAAGCACGCGGGAGAATCTGCAGGAATGCTTCTTGGAGACAATGATGGGATCCAAGACCATCGCGTAAGTGCCTGGGTGAGGTAGCATAGCTGGCTGGTCCTTCCGGCTCCATGCAATTACTTGCTCCGACCAGTTGAGGTACTGGCGGACAAGAGGAATGCTCACGTTCACCTCCGCCTCGTGGCGTCTCTTGCTATGCTTGGTCTCCCGATCCGTGGTGAAGATGTGGTAGTTTCCCACCTGGCGAGGATAGTTGTCCTCATCATCCTCCCTCCGGCGCTGGTTATTGCGATCACCTGGCAGCCTACCAGCTGGGGGTGGTGGCGCCTGCATAGCCGGCACGCCAGCAATCTCCGCCATCTTCTTCGTCCAGGTTCACTAGCATGTGGTATGTGTAGCCGGTTTGTTCCCTCCGATGTGGAACTTGCATGGCCCATCAAGCATTCACTCGATGGTGTACTTCGGACTTGGAGGCCGGTCATCAGACTTTTGTCTCCGGCTTCTGCCTGCAGCCGGATCCTCCTGCACTGCCACCACCTGCCAAGAACCATATTGGTTAACCGACTGGTCGTCTTTTCTCTTGCCGTGGCAGTTGTCATGCCGCCTGGAGCTGTGGCCATTCCCCTCCGGTTGGCGCCGATCCACAGCAACATTGACGATGATTTGGCCATGTTCGTCCACAAAGACGGATCTTGTCATTGCCGCGTCGGTGGAGGCGTACTTGTTCGCGATGGCCATGGTCTACGCCATGGTGGTAGGCTCCACTCGGCGAAGCTTGTGCTTGAGCATAGTGCCGTCTCTACAGCCGTTGACAAAGAAGTCGACCGCCTGGTGCTCGTGCACCCCCTCGCGGGAGTTGTGCATGCTCGTCCACCAGGTGATGTAGGAGCGATCAAATTCGTCCGGATCCTACACACAAAGGGCGAGCTCGCCGGGTCGACCTAGGCGCTTGTAGGTGCCAGTTAAGTTGTAGACGAATGCCTGCTCGAAATCGATCCAAGCATTGATGTTGTTGTCGAGGAGGCTGTTGAGCCATGTCCTAGCCGAGTCGAGGAGCATAAGGGGGGCATAACGCACAGTCACCCGGGGGTTGCCGTTCGCGATGCCTACTAGGGTGGTGTAGTCCATCAGCCAGTCCTCCGGCTTGACCGAGCCATTGTACTTTGGTGTGTCTCTTGGGAGCGAAAATCCCTTTGGAAACGGTTCATTCTGGATACACAGTCTGAAGCATCTTGGACCGGCCGGGCTCTCTTCTTCCAGCGCGCGTGACTGGACCAGCAGGTCAATGCGTGCATGCGCGTCTTGCGGTTCTTCCGGCTCGAGCGGTCCCAGCCGGCCAGATACGCGGGACTTGGGCAGCGCTTGGCCTTTTCCGGCTTCGTCGGCCGGCTCGCGGTTCCGGCTGGTGACAGCCGCGACGTTGCGGGTGTTGTTCCCACGGCCTTCTGATCCGCCGCGTGGATGGTTTCTTGGCCTCACACTGTTTGGGAAAGAGGCTTTGCTGGCACCTGCGGCCGCATCCGCCATCTGGAGAGCTGGTTCGGTCTTGCTGTTGCCACCCATGCTGAGCTGTGCCTCAGCCTGCTATTTGTTTTCCGTGACCACGAGGAACTAGACACGTGCCTACTGATGGAGCAGCTCCTCGCCCTCCAGGTGGCTTAGTTTGGCGACTGCCACCTCCGTGGCCCTCATGTTTTTGGTGGGAGTGTTGTAGACCGACTGCACCGCGGGTGTACGTGGATCAGCAGCACGATCCATCTCCGAACCGAGGTTTCGTCCTTGGGGCTGTGCTGGAAGACTGGTGCCGTGCAAATAGGCGAAGTCGTGCACGATGTTGTACTCGCACATGGTCGCGTTCATCCGCCGTTGGGCGGCTGCCACCTTGCCAGCTTCCTCCAGGAGGCTCCGGCGAGTAGCCTCCAGTGCTGCTGCAGCTGCTGCCGGATCTGCCTCAATGGGGTTGATGGGGTTGCGGAGGTGATCGATGGACGCGGTGAGCAGGTCCTGGTTCGGGAGGCCCGAGTTAGTTGTGCGTCCATCCCTGTAGCGCTCTAGAGGTGGGCGGCGGTTCTCGCTCGAGCCCGCCATGATGACTTCGACGTTGCCACTAGCGACTTGTGAAGGGGAGAAGCCAGGTGGTGCACCGGACACGCTGACGACCTCGCGAGGGAAGGTCTCGGCAATGATGGCAACATAGACGTGGTGCTTGCCGAAGTGCATGATGGAACCACCTCTTGGGAAGGTTCCCCCGGTGAAGCAGGATGCGTTGTCGAGGATGCAGTCGAAGCAGCCGAAGGTGAGGATGAGGCTAGAGGCGACTCGCTCACCAACGATAAGCGAAAGTCCCGTGCGAAATATGATTCCAGAAGAAGCATTGTGCCCCACGGTGGGCGCCAACTGTCGTGGTGTGGGACACGGCAGTGCCATCGGGGATGGCATGAGAGGAGACAATCAGTGCTATCGGTGGCTAGTCGCAATGGGTTAGGGCAATCGTCATCGCAAACATAGCGATGTACCCAGGTTCGGAGCCCTCTTTGCGAGGTAACACTCCTACTCCTGCAAGGATCTACTATCAAGGGGCGAACGCCTAGTACAGATGCTCCCTTGAGCTGTTTTCCTGGCTACTCCTTGTTAGAAGAAGAAGAGGCACTACTCAACTTGTCCAATCTAGAGAACTTCTAACTTGTAATTGTTTACCTAGAACTAGCACTACCCCTCCTTATATACTGGTTGGGGTGGTAGCTTACAGAGTGGGTTCTAGGGTTTACTGTTTGGATCTGGGCTTTACAAAGTGGGCCAGCTGGATGGGCCCGAATGGTAGGCCCGGGTCCAGTCAAGCCACCAGTATAGGGGAGGGCAGCACTAAAGTGTCCAGCGCCCTTGCTTTGCTCGTCAGCCGGTTCTTTATCCGTCAGCTAGAGCTTTACTCGTCAGCCCTTGCTTTGCTCGTCAGCCTCAAGCTTTGGCCTAGTTTTCCGGTCAAACCGACCGGGCTAGCCAGCCTGTCCTGTCAGAGGTGCGCTCAGCATGGAGCGTCACCCCTATGGTACCATGGCCAACGGATTCGAGGCTGACCTCTCAGCCGTTCTTGGCCACCCGGCTGAAGCGGGCCACCCGGAAACTTGGATGCGACCGGGTGGAGAGTTCCATTCGGCTATGGTTCCTTGTCTTGGGTCCAAATGGCCAGAGCTCTTTGGAGCCGGCCGACTGAGCCTGTCTTGGCCTACCCGGGGGCCATCCCCACGACATGTTCCTTTCCTAAACCACCACTAGTGTCATTGCATGTGTGTTATCTTACTAAACCACATGGATCCACCAGAGTCATTTGCATGTGTGTCCTTTTCATAAACCACCAATAGAGTCATTGCATGTTTGTTCCTTTCCTAAACCACAACTATACACATTGCATGTGTGTTCTTTTCCTAATAAACCACCACTAGATTTATTGCATGTGTTCTTTCCATAAACCACATGGATCCACCTGTGACATTGCATGTGTGTTCTTTTCATAAACCACCACTATTGTCATTGCATGTGTGTTCTTTCCATAAACCACAACTAGAGTCATTGCATGTTTATTCTATTCATAAACCACCACCAGTGTCATTGCATCTTTGTCCTTTTCATAAACCACCACTAGTGTCATTGCATGTGTGTTCTTTCCATAAACCACATGGAACCGCCACCAGTGTTATTGCATGTGTGTTCTTTCCATAAACTCCAAAACTAGATTCATTGCATGTGTGTTCTTTCCATAAACCACATGGAACCACCACCAGTGTCATTGCTTGTGTGTTCTTTTCATAAACCACCACTAGGTCCATTGCATGTGTGTTGTTTCCATAAACCACACGGATCCACCAGAGTCATTTTCATGTGTGTTCTTTTCCTAAACCACCACTAGTGTCATTGCATGTGTGTTCCTTTCCTAAACCACCACTAGTGTCATTGCGTGTGTGTTCTTTTCATAAACCACTTGGATCCACCAGAGTCATTGAGTGTCTGTTCTTTTCATAAACCACAACTATAGTCATTGCATGTTTGTTCTTTTCATAAACCACATGGAACCACAATTAGAGTTATTGCATGTGTGTTCCTTTCATAAACTACCACTAGTGTCATTTTACTAAACTACATGGATCCACAACTAGAGTCATTGCATGTGTGTTCTTTTCATTAACCACCTCTAGTGTCATTGCATGTGTGTTCCTTTCCTAAGCCACATGGATCCACCAATGTGATTGCATGTCTTTGCATGTGTGTTCTTTTCCTAAACCACCACTAGTGTTATTGCATGTGTGTTATTTTACTAAACCACCTGGATCCACCAGAGTCATTTGCGTGTGTGTCCTTTTCATAAACCACCACTAGAGTCATTGCATGTTTGTTCCTTTTATAAACCACAACTAGAGACAATGCATGTGTATTATTTTCCTAAACCACCACTAGATTCATTACATTTGTGTTCTTTCCATAAACCACCACTAGTGCCATTGCATGTGTGTTCTTTCCCTAAACAAACACTAGTGTCATTGCATGTGTGTTCTTTTCAAAAACCACCACCAGTGTCATTCCATGTGTGCTCTCTCCATAAACCAAAACTAGATTCATTGCATGTGTGTTGTTTCCATAAACCACATAGAACCACCAGTGTCATAGCATGTGTGTTCTTTTCATAAACCACCACTAGATTCATTGCATGTGTGTTGTTTCCATAAATCACACGAATCCACCAGAGTCATTTTCCAGTGTGTTCTTTTCCTAAACCACCACTAGTGTAATTGCATGTGTGTTCCTTTCCTAAACAACCAGTAGTGTCATTGCGTGTGTTCTTTTCATAAACCACTTGGATCCACCAGAGTCATTGCATGTGTGTTCTTCTTATAAACCATAATTGTAGTCATTGCATGTTTGTTCTTTTCATAAACCACGTGGAACGACAACTAGAGTCATTGCATATACATTTCCTTTCATAAACTACCACGAATGTCATTTTACTAAATCACATGGATCCACAACTAGAGTTATTGCATGTGTGTTCTTTTCATTAACCACCACTAGTGTCATTGCATATATGTTCGTTTCCTAAACCACATGGATCCAGTAGTGTGATTGCATGTTTTGCATGTGTGTTCTTCTCCTAAACCATCACTCGTGTCATTGCACGTGTGTTATTTAACTAAACCACCTGGATCCACCAGAGTTATTTGCATGTCTGTTCTTTTCATAAACCACCACTAGAGTCATTGCATGTTTGTTCCTTTTATAAACTACAACTAGAGACATTGCATGTGTGTCCTATTCCTAAACCACCACTAGATTCATTGCATGTTTGTTCTTTCCATAAACCAACACTAGTGTCATTGCATGTGTGTTCTTTCCCTTAACCACCAATAGTGTTATTGCATGTGTGTTCTTTTCATAAACCACCACTAGTGTCATTCCATGTGTGTTCTTTCCATAAACCAAAACTAGATTCATTGCATGTGTGTTGTTTCCATAAACCACATAGAACCACCACCAGTGTCATTGCATGTGTGTTCTTTTCATAAACCACCACTAGATTCATTGCATGTGTGTTGTTTCTATAAACCACACGGATCCACCAGAGTCATTTTCATGTGTGTTCTTTTCCTAAACCACCACTAGTGTCATTGCATGTGTGTTCCTTTCCTAAACCACCACTAGTGTCATTGCATGTGTGTTCTTTTCATAAACCACTTGGATCCACCAGAGTTATTGCATGTGTTTTCTATTCATAAACCACAACTATAGTCATTGCATGTTTGTTCTTTTCATAAACCACATGGAACCACAACTAGAGTCATTTCATGTGTGTTCCTTGCATAAACTACCTCAAGTGTAATTTTACTAAACCACATGGATCCACAACTAGAGTCCTTGCATGTGTGTTCTTTTCATTAACCACCTCTAGTGTCATTGCATGTGTGTTCTTTTCCTAAACCACCACTAGTGTCATTGAATGTGTGTTATTTTACTAAACGACATGGATCCACCTGACTCATTTGCATGTGTGTCTTTTTCATAAACCACCACTAGAGTCATTGCATGTTTGTTCCTTTTCTAAACCAGAACTAGAGACATTGCATGTTTGTTCTTTTCCTAAACCACCATTAGATTCATTGCATGTGTGTTCTTTCCATAAACCACCACTAGTGGCATTGCATGTGTGTTCTTTCCCTAAACCACCACTAGTGTCCTTGCATGTGTGTTCTTTTCATAAACCACCAGTGTCATTGCACATGTGTTCTTTCGATAAACCAAAACTGGATTCATTGCATGTGTGTGCTTTCCATTAACCACATGGAACCACCACCAGTGTCATTGCATGTGTGTTCTTTTCATAAACCACCACTAGTGTCATTGCATGTGTGTTCTTTCTAAAAAACCACATGGATCCACCAGAGTCATTTGCATGTGTGTTCTTTTCAATGACCACCGCCTGTGACATTGCATGTGTGTTCCTTGCCTAAACCACATGGATCCACCAGTGTGATTGCATGTCTTTGCATGTGTGTTCTTTTCCTAAACCACCACTAGTGTCATTGCATGCGTGTTATTTTACTAAACCACATGGATCCACTAGAGTCATTTGCATGTGTGTCCTTTTCATAAACCACCACTGGAGTCATTGCATGTTTGTTCCTTTCCTAAACCACAACTAGTGTCTTCGCATGTCTATTCTTTTCCTAAACCACAACTAGTGTCATTGCATGTTTGTTCTTTTCATAAACCACATGGATTCACCAGTGTCATTGCATGTTTGTCTTTTTCCTAAACAACCACTAGATTCATGGCATGTGTGTTCTTTCCATAAACCACAACTAGAATCATTGCATGTTTGTTCTTTTCATAAACCACATGGATCCACTAGTGTCATTGCATGTGTGTTCTTTTCCTAAACCACCACTAGATTCATTGCATATATGTTCTTTCCATAAACCACATGGATCCATCAGGGTCATTGCATGTGTGTTCTTTTCATAAACTACCACTAGTGTCTTTGCATGTGCGTTCTTTCCATAATCCACAACTAGAGTCATTGCATGTTTGTTCTTTTCATAAACCACCACCATTTTCATTGCATGTGTGTTCTTTCCGTAAACCACAACTAGATTCATTGCATGTGTGTTCTTTCCATAAACCACATGGAACCACCACTACTGTCATTGCATGTGTGTTCTTTTCATAAACAACCACATGTGTTATTGCATGTGTGTTCTTTCAATAAACCACATGGATCCACAACTAGAGTAATTTGCATGTGTGTTCTTTTCAATGACCACCACCAGTGTTTTTGCATGTGTGTTCCTTTCCTAAACCACCACTAGTGCCATTGCATGTGTGTTATTTTACTAAACCACTTGGATCCACCAGAGTCATTGCATGTGTGTTCTTTTCATAAACGACAACTATATTCATTGCATGTGTGTTCTTTTCATAAACCACAACTATATTCATTGCATGTTTGTTCTTTTCATAAACCACATGGAACCACAACTAGAGTCATCGCATGTGTGTTCCTTTCATCAACTCTCGATACGTCCATTTTGCATCACTATTCTATATCATAATTTTCTGTTATTCATTGATATATTTCATATTAAGAGGTGATACTTATGTTATTTCATCTGTTTTTGCATGGTTGATGACTTTTGGAGCATGGACCGTTGCAGTCAGGATTCTGATGGAAAAGGTGTTGTTTGGAGGCAAAATTCACGAAGATCAAAAAATTCAGGAAAATATACGGAAATTCCTATTTTTCTAGAAGACGAAGGCTGCCAGAAGAGGGAGTGGAGATGGGCCACAGGAGGCCCACACCACCACTGGCGCGGGCTACCCTAGGCCGCGCCACTGTGGTGTGTGGCCGCCTGCCCACCTCCGCTCTCCCCCGGCATATATATCCTCCGAAACCCTAAGACTCGGGAGCGACCATAGAAAGATTCCGGCCTCTGGGCGGAAAACACCGAGAGAGAAAGATTCTCCGACCATGCCTGGGAATTCCTTCCTGGAGAGGGGAGATTGTCGCCATCAACACCACCATCAAGCTAGAGTTCATCGGGATCCTCATCATCATCATCACCACCATCATCATCATCAGCACCCTCATCACCATCTCCATATTGCTATAACAATTGAGTTGAATCTTGCATTAGTTCTTAGGGGAAACTTTCCCGGTGTTGATTACTCTTTGTAGTTGATGCTATTGAGTGAACCATTGAATTATTGTTTATGTTCATATTGTTATACATCATAATCCCATCTCTGATCATGATCCATATGATTTCTTGTGAGTAGTTCGTTTTGTTCTTGAGGACATGGGAGAAGTCATGTTGTTAGTAGTGGAGTTGTGTAGGGAAAGATTCAATAGTTTGATATTTAAATTGTGGTGTACTTCTTCTAGTGGTGTCATGTGAACGTCGACTACATGACACTTCACCTATATGGGCCTAGGGGAATTCATTGTGTATTTGGCTACTAATCGTAGGGGTTGCCAGAGTGACAGAAACCTGAACCCCCGTTAGAAAACCATTGCACAAGGGACGTAAGGGTCTTAGAGTTTAAAGCTGTGGTTAGGTTTCTACCTTAATTACTTTCTTGTAATTACAGATGTTTGCAAGGGGTATAATCACAAGTATGTATTAGTCCTAGGAAGGTCGGTACATTAACACAGGCTTACCTACACAACACTTAGAAGCCTAAAGAAGATTAATCAACTATATGAAGCGAAAGCACTTGACAGTCTTCCCATGTGTCCTCGAGAACGTTTGGTCATCTTAAGTAATACAACCGTCTTGTCCTTTCCTGCATAAAGGATTTGGCCACTTGCTGCGTTTATTCTTATTATCTTTTATTTACCCATACTTTATTTACTTTCTTTATCAAAAACCCCTAAAAATCCATTTGCTAAGTATTTGTAGAGAATTCCTGATCCATACCACTAGCCAACACCATCTGCTCCTCGTTGGGTTCGACACTCTTAATTATCAAAAATACTGCGATACACCCCCTATACTTGTGGGTCATCAAGACTATTTTCTAGCACCGTTGCCGGGGAGTGAAGCGCTATTGGAGAGTGGAACTGGTAAAGTAAACTTCTAATGTGATCAGCGGGGTTCAGCCAGATCTGGTGGTAGCTGGAAGACGCATCTAGAAACGACAACAGCTCGCAACCAGCCGTGGAATCGATCACTTGGTCTATCCATGGCGGCTTAATGGATCTTTGGGACATGCTTTGTTGATGCTGGTGTAGTCAACACACATGTGCCAAGTCTTGTTCTTCTTTAGCACCAGCACATGGTTGGCCAGCCATTCCGGGTGGAAAACCTCCATGATGATTCCTGCTGCGGGGAGCTGGGTGATTTCTTCACCAATGGTTCTTCTCTTTTCTTCGGCAAAGCATCATAGGGATTGTTTAATGGGCTTTGCATCTGGCCTGACATGTAAGGAGTGCTCGGCGAGCTCCCTGGGAACACCTGGCATGTCCTTGGGGGACCATGCGAAGATATCCCTATTCTCACGGAGGAAGTCGACGAGCGCGTTCCTATTTGCTGTCAAGGCCGTCTCCGACGAGGACGAACTTGTCTGGCTCGGCCTCGTCCAGCAGGATCTTTTTAGTGCCCTTGGATGGCTTGAATTGTTCTTCCCCGGCCGGCTTGGGCTCGCTAGCCGGCATGTCCTTCTGCAGGACCACCATGTTTTGCATGATAATGCGCTTTTCTTCCGCGATGATCATGGCCTCCGCTATCTTGGAGCCGTCTGTGGCGCACTACACACTTTGTAACCGACCACGGTGATGACACCCTTTGGCCCTGGTAGCTTCATATTGAGGTAAGCATAGTGTGGTACCGCCATGAACTTGGTGAGCGCCGGGCGCCCCAGGATTGCGTGATATGCACTGGAGAGGTTGACCACCTCAAACCAGATAGGCTCGTGGCAGAAGTTATCCTCCATGCCAAAGATGACGTCCAACCGGATTTTTTTATGGGCGAATGCGACAGGCCTGGAATGGCTCCATGGAAGGAGGTGCTTGATGGCTCTAGCTTCGACTCACTGATACCGAGCCGATCTAGCAAGATGTAGTACATGAGGTTGATGTTGCTCCCACCGTCTACAAGCACGCGGGAGAATCTGCAGGAATGCTTCTTGGAGACAATGATGGGATCCAAGACCATCGCGTAAGTGCCTGGGTGAGGTAGCATAGCTGGCTGGTCCTTCCGGCTCCATGCAATTACTTGCTCCGACCAGTTGAGGTACTGGCGGACAAGAGGAATGCTCACGTTCACCTCCGCCTCGTGGCGTCTCTTGCTATGCTTGGTCTCCCGATCCGTGGTGAAGATGTGGTAGTTTCCCACCTGGCGAGGATAGTTGTCCTCATCATCCTCCCTCCGGCGCTGGTTATTGCGATCACCTGGCAGCCTACCAGCTGGGGGTGGTGGCGCCTGCATAGCCGGCACGCCAGCAATCTCCGCCATCTTCTTCGTCCAGGTTCACTAGCATGTGGTATGTGTAGCCGGTTTGTTCCCTCCGATGTGGAACTTGCATGGCCCATCAAGCATTCACTCGATGGTGTACTTCGGACTTGGAGGCCGGTCATCAGACTTTTGTCTCCGGCTTCTGCCTGCAGCCGGATCCTCCTGCACTGCCACCACCTGCCAAGAACCATATTGGTTAACCGACTGGTCGTCTTTTCTCTTGCCGTGGCAGTTGTCATGCCGCCTGGAGCTGTGGCCATTCCCCTCCGGTTGGCGCCGATCCACAGCAACATTGACGATGATTTGGCCATGTTCGTCCACAAAGACGGATCTTGTCATTGCCGCGTCGGTGGAGGCGTACTTGTTCGCGATGGCCATGGTCTACGCCATGGTGGTAGGCTCCACTCGGCGAAGCTTGTGCTTGAGCATAGTGCCGTCTCTACAGCCGTTGACAAAGAAGTCGACCGCCTGGTGCTCGTGCACCCCCTCGCGGGAGTTGTGCATGCTCGTCCACCAGGTGATGTAGGAGCGATCAAATTCGTCCGGATCCTACACACAAAGGGCGAGCTCGCCGGGTCGACCTAGGCGCTTGTAGGTGCCAGTTAAGTTGTAGACGAATGCCTGCTCGAAATCGATCCAAGCATTGATGTTGTTGTCGAGGAGGCTATTGAGCCATGTCCTAGCCGAGTCGAGGAGCATAAGGGGGGCATAACGCACAGTCACCCGGGGGTTGCCGTTCGCGATGCCTACTAGGGTGGTGTAGTCCATCAGCCAGTCCTCCGGCTTGACCGAGCCATTGTACTTTGGTGTGTCTCTTGGGAGCGAAAATCCCTTTGGAAACGGTTCATTCTGGATACACAGTCTGAAGCATCTTGGACCGGCCGGGCTCTCTTCTTCCAGCGCGCGTGACTGGACCAGCAGGTCAATGCGTGCATGCGCGTCTTGCGGTTCTTCCGGCTCGAGCGGTCCCAGCCGGCCAGATACGCGGGACTTGGGCAGCGCTTGGCCTTTTCCGGCTTCGTCGGCCGGCTCGCGGTTCCGGCTGGTGACAGCCGCGACGTTGCGGGTGTTGTTCCCACGGCCTTCTGATCCGCCGCGTGGATGGTTTCTTGGCCTCACACTGTTTGGGAAAGAGGCTTTCTTGCGGCCGCATCCGCCATCTGGAGAGCTGGTTGGTCTTCTTTGTTGCCACCCATGCTGAGCTGTGCCTCAGCCTGCTATTTGTTTTCCGTGACCACGAGGAACTAGACACGTGCCTACTGATGGAGCAGCTCCTCGCCCTCCAGGTGGCTTAGTTTGGCGACTGCCACCTCCGTGGCCCTCATGTTTTTGGTGGGAGTGTTGTAGACCGACTGCACCGCGGGTGTACGTGGATCAGCAGCACGATCCATCTCCGAACCGAGGTTTCGTCCTTGGGGCTGTGCTGGAAGACTGGTGCCGTGCAAATAGGCGAAGTCGTGCACGATGTTGTACTCGCACATGGTCGCGTTCATCCGCCGTTGGGCGGCTGCCACCTTGCCAGCTTCCTCCAGGAGGCTCCGGCGAGTAGCCTCCAGTGCTGCTGCAGCTGCTGCCGGATCTGCCTCAATGGGGTTGATGGGGTTGCGGAGGTGATCGATGGACGCGGTGAGCAGGTCCTGGTTCGGGAGGCCCGAGTTAGTTGTGCGTCCATCCCTGTAGCGCTCTAGAGGTGGGCGGCGGTTCTCGCTCGAGCCCGCCATGATGACTTCGACGTTGCCACTAGCGACTTGTGAAGGGGAGAAGCCAGGTGGTGCACCGGACACGCTGACGACCTCGCGAGGGAAGGTCTCGGCAATGATGGCAACATAGACGTGGTGCTTGCCGAAGTGCATGATGGAACCACCTCTTGGGAAGGTTCCCCCGGTGAAGCAGGATGCGTTGTCGAGGATGCAGTCGAAGCAGCCGAAGGTGAGGATGAGGCTAGAGGCGACTCGCTCACCAACGATAAGCGAAAGTCCCGTGCGAAATATGATTCCAGAAGAAGCATTGTGCCCCACGGTGGGCGCCAACTGTCGTGGTGTGGGACACGGCAGTGCCATCGGGGATGGCATGAGAGGAGACAATCAGTGCTATCGGTGGCTAGTCGCAATGGGTTAGGCACTGATACTGCAAACATAGCGATGTACCCAGGTTCGGAGCCCTCTTTGCGAGGTAACACTCCTACTCCTGCAAGGATCTACTATCAAGGGGCGAACGCCTAGTACAGATGCTCCCTTGAGCTGTTTTCCTGGCTACTCCTTGTTAGAAGAAGAAGAGGCACTACTCAACTTGTCCAATCTAGAGAACTTCTAACTTGTAATTGTTTACCTAGAACTAGCACTACCCCTCCTTATATACTGGTTGGGGTGGTAGCTTACAGAGTGGGTTCTAGGGTTTACTGTTTGGATCTGGGCTTTACAAAGTGGGCCAGCTGGATGGGCCCGAATGGTAGGCCCGGGTCCAGTCAAGCCACCAGTATAGGGGAGGGCAGCACTAAAGTGTCCAGCGCCCTTGCTTTGCTCGTCAGCCGGTTCTTTATCCGTCAGCTAGAGCTTTACTCGTCAGCCCTTGCTTTGCTCGTCAGCCTCAAGCTTTGGCCTAGTTTTCCGGTCAAACCGACCGGGCTAGCCAGCCTGTCCTGTCAGAGGTGCGCTCAGCATGGAGCGTCACCCCTATGGTACCATGGCCAACGGATTCGAGGCGTGCAGCTAGGAGCGGCCTCTCAGCCGGTTCTTCTGGCCACCCGGCTAGACGGGCCACCCGGGGAAACTTGGATGCGGACCGGGTGGAGAGTTCCATTCGGCTATGGTTCCTTGTCTTGGGTCCAAATGGCCAGAGCTCTTTGGAGCCGGCCGACTGAGCCTGTCTTGGCCTACCCGGGGGCCATCCCCACGACATGTTCCTTTCCTAAACCACCACTAGTGTCATTGCATGTGTGTTATCTTACTAAACCACATGGATCCACCAGAGTCATTTGCATGTGTGTCCTTTTCATAAACCACCAATAGAGTCATTGCATGTTTGTTCCTTTCCTAAACCACAACTATACACATTGCATGTGTGTTCTTTTCCTAATAAACCACCACTAGATTTATTGCATGTGTGTTCTTTCCATAAACCACATGGATCCACCTGTGACATTGCATGTGTGTTCTTTTCATAAACCACCACTATTGTCATTGCATGTGTGTTCTTTCCATAAACCACAACTAGAGTCATTGCATGTTTATTCTATTCATAAACCACCACCAGTGTCATTGCATCTTTGTCCTTTTCATAAACCACCACTAGTGTCATTGCATGTGTGTTCTTTCCATAAACCACATGGAACCGCCACCAGTGTTATTGCATGTGTGTTCTTTCCATAAACTCCAAAACTAGATTCATTGCATGTGTGTTCTTTCCATAAACCACATGGAACCACCACCAGTGTCATTGCTTGTGTGTTCTTTTCATAAACCACCACTAGGTCCATTGCATGTGTGTTGTTTCCATAAACCACACGGATCCACCAGAGTCATTTTCATGTGTGTTCTTTTCCTAAACCACCACTAGTGTCATTGCATGTGTGTTCCTTTCCTAAACCACCACTAGTGTCATTGCGTGTGTGTTCTTTTCATAAACCACTTGGATCCACCAGAGTCATTGAGTGTCTGTTCTTTTCATAAACCACAACTATAGTCATTGCATGTTTGTTCTTTTCATAAACCACATGGAACCACAATTAGAGTTATTGCATGTGTGTTCCTTTCATAAACTACCACTAGTGTCATTTTACTAAACTACATGGATCCACAACTAGAGTCATTGCATGTGTGTTCTTTTCATTAACCACCTCTAGTGTCATTGCATGTGTGTTCCTTTCCTAAGCCACATGGATCCACCAATGTGATTGCATGTCTTTGCATGTGTGTTCTTTTCCTAAACCACCACTAGTGTTATTGCATGTGTGTTATTTTACTAAACCACCTGGATCCACCAGAGTCATTTATGTGTGTCCTTTTCATAAACCACCACTAGAGTCATTGCATGTTTGTTCCTTTTATAAACCACAACTAGAGACAATGCATGTGTATTATTTTCCTAAACCACCACTAGATTCATTACATTTGTGTTCTTTCCATAAACCACCACTAGTGCCATTGCATGTGTGTTCTTTCCCTAAACAAACACTAGTGTCATTGCATGTGTGTTCTTTTCAAAAACCACCACCAGTGTCATTCCATGTGTGCTCTCTCCATAAACCAAAACTAGATTCATTGCATGTGTGTTGTTTCCATAAACCACATAGAACCACCAGTGTCATAGCATGTGTGTTCTTTTCATAAACCACCACTAGATTCATTGCATGTGTGTTGTTTCCATAAATCACACGAATCCACCAGAGTCATTTTCCAGTGTGTTCTTTTCCTAAACCACCACTAGTGTAATTGCATGTGTGTTCCTTTCCTAAACAACCAGTAGTGTCATTGCGTGTGTTCTTTTCATAAACCACTTGGATCCACCAGAGTCATTGCATGTGTGTTCTTCTTATAAACCATAATTGTAGTCATTGCATGTTTGTTCTTTTCATAAACCACGTGGAACGACAACTAGAGTCATTGCATGTCTGTTCCTTTCATAAACTACCACGAATGTCATTTTACTAAATCACATGGATCCACAACTAGAGTTATTGCATGTGTGTTCTTTTCATTAACCACCACTAGTGTCATTGCATATATGTTCGTTTCCTAAACCACATGGATCCAGTAGTGTGATTGCATGTTTTGCATGTGTGTTCTTCTCCTAAACCATCACTCGTGTCATTGCACGTGTGTTATTTAACTAAACCACCTGGATCCACCAGAGTTATTTGCATGTCTGTTCTTTTCATAAACCACCACTAGAGTCATTGCATGTTTGTTCCTTTTATAAACTACAACTAGAGACATTGCATGTGTGTCCTATTCCTAAACCACCACTAGATTCATTGCATGTTTGTTCTTTCCATAAACCAACACTAGTGTCATTGCATGTGTGTTCTTTCCCTTAACCACCAATAGTGTTATTGCATGTGTGTTCTTTTCATAAACCACCACTAGTGTCATTCCATGTGTGTTCTTTCCATAAACCAAAACTAGATTCATTGCATGTGTGTTGTTTCCATAAACCACATAGAACCACCACCAGTGTCATTGCATGTGTGTTCTTTTCATAAACCACCACTAGATTCATTGCATGTGTGTTGTTTCTATAAACCACACGGATCCACCAGAGTCATTTTCATGTGTGTTCTTTTCCTAAACCACCACTAGTGTCATTGCATGTGTGTTCCTTTCCTAAACCACCACTAGTGTCATTGCATGTGTGTTCTTTTCATAAACCACTTGGATCCACCAGAGTTATTGCATGTGTTTTCTATTCATAAACCACAACTATAGTCATTGCATGTTTGTTCTTTTCATAAACCACATGGAACCACAACTAGAGTCATTTCATGTGTGTTCCTTGCATAAACTACCACCAGTGTCATTTTACTAAACCACATGGATCCACAACTAGAGTCCTTGCATGTGTGTTCTTTTCATTAACCACCTCTAGTGTCATTGCATGTGTGTTCTTTTCCTAAACCACCACTAGTGTCATTGAATGTGTGTTATTTTACTAAACGACATGGATCCACCTGACTCATTTGCATGTGTGTCTTTTTCATAAACCACCACTAGAGTCATTGCATGTTTGTTCCTTTTCTAAACCAGAACTAGAGACATTGCATGTTTGTTCTTTTCCTAAACCACCATTAGATTCATTGCATGTGTGTTCTTTCCATAAACCACCACTAGTGGCATTGCATGTGTGTTCTTTCCCTAAACCACCACTAGTGTCCTTGCATGTGTGTTCTTTTCATAAACCACCAGTGTCATTGCACATGTGTTCTTTCGATAAACCAAAACTGGATTCATTGCATGTGTGTGCTTTCCATTAACCACATGGAACCACCACCAGTGTCATTGCATGTGTGTTCTTTTCATAAACCACCACTAGTGTCATTGCATGTGTGTTCTTTCTAAAAAACCACATGGATCCACCAGAGTCATTTGCATGTGTGTTCTTTTCAATGACCACCGCCTGTGACATTGCATGTGTGTTCCTTGCCTAAACCACATGGATCCACCAGTGTGATTGCATGTCTTTGCATGTGTGTTCTTTTCCTAAACCACCACTAGTGTCATTGCATGCGTGTTATTTTACTAAACCACATGGATCCACTAGAGTCATTTGCATGTGTGTCCTTTTCATAAACCACCACTGGAGTCATTGCATGTTTGTTCCTTTCCTAAACCACAACTAGTGTCTTCGCATGTCTATTCTTTTCCTAAACCACAACTAGTGTCATTGCATGTTTGTTCTTTTCATAAACCACATGGATTCACCAGTGTCATTGCATGTTTGTCTTTTTCCTAAACAACCACTAGATTCATGGCATGTGTGTTCTTTCCATAAACCACAACTAGAATCATTGCATGTTTGTTCTTTTCATAAACCACATGGATCCACTAGTGTCATTGCATGTGTGTTCTTTTCCTAAACCACCACTAGATTCATTGCATATATGTTCTTTCCATAAACCACATGGATCCATCAGGGTCATTGCATGTGTGTTCTTTTCATAAACTACCACTAGTGTCTTTGCATGTGCGTTCTTTCCATAATCCACAACTAGAGTCATTGCATGTTTGTTCTTTTCATAAACCACCACCATTTTCATTGCATGTGTGTTCTTTCCGTAAACCACAACTAGATTCATTGCATGTGTGTTCTTTCCATAAACCACATGGAACCACCACTACTGTCATTGCATGTGTGTTCTTTTCATAAACAACCACATGTGTTATTGCATGTGTGTTCTTTCAATAAACCACATGGATCCACAACTAGAGTAATTTGCATGTGTGTTCTTTTCAATGACCACCACCAGTGTTTTTGCATGTGTGTTCCTTTCCTAAACCACCACTAGTGCCATTGCATGTGTGTTATTTTACTAAACCACTTGGATCCACCAGAGTCATTGCATGTGTGTTCTTTTCATAAACGACAACTATATTCATTGCATGTGTGTTCTTTTCATAAACCACAACTATATTCATTGCATGTTTGTTCTTTTCATAAACCACATGGAACCACAACTAGAGTCATCGCATGTGTGTTCCTTTCATCAACTACTGATACGTCCATTTTGCATCACTATTCTATATCATAATTCACTGTTATTCATTGATATATTTCATATTAAGAGGTGATACTTATGTTATTTCATCTGTTTTTGCATGGTTGATGACTTTTGGAGCATGGACCGTTGCAGTTAGGATTCTGATGGAAAAGGTGTTGTTTGGAGGCAAAATTCACGAAGATCAAAAAATTCAGGAAAATATACGGAAATTCCTATTTTTCTAGAAGACGAAGGCTGCCAGAAGAGGGAGTGGAGATGGGCCACAGGAGGCCCACACCACCACTGGCGCGGGCTACCCTAGGCCGCGCCACCAGGTGGTGTGGCCGCCCTGGCCCACCTCTGGCTCTCCCCTCTGGCATATATATTCCTCCCGAAACCCTAAGACTCGGGGAGCGACCATAGAAAGATTCCGCCTCTCAAGGCGGAAAACACCGAGAGAAAGATCTCTCCGCAGATGATTTACTGGGAATTCCTTCCTGGAGAGGGGAGATTGTCGCCATCAACACCACCATCAAGCTAGAGTTCATCGGGATCCTCATCATCATCATCACCACCATCATCATCATCAGCACCCTCATCACCATCTCCATATTGCTATAACAATTGAGTTGAATCTTGCATTAGTTCTTAGGGGAAACTTTCCCGGTGTTGATTACTCTTTGTAGTTGATGCTATTGAGTGAACCATTGAATTATTGTTTATGTTCATATTGTTATACATCATAATCCCATCTCTGATCATGATCCATATGATTTCTTGTGAGTAGTTCGTTTTGTTCTTGAGGACATGGGAGAAGTCATGTTGTTAGTAGTGGAGTTGTGTAGGGAAAGATTCAATAGTTTGATATTTAAATTGTGGTGTACTTCTTCTAGTGGTGTCATGTGAACGTCGACTACATGACACTTCACCTATATGGGCCTAGGGGAATTCATTGTGTATTTGGCTACTAATCGTAGGGGTTGCCAGAGTGACAGAAACCTGAACCCCCGTTAGAAAACCATTGCACAAGGGACGTAAGGGTCTTAGAGTTTAAAGCTGTGGTTAGGTTTCTACCTTAATTACTTTCTTGTAATTACAGATGTTTGCAAGGGGTATAATCACAAGTATGTATTAGTCCTAGGAAGGTCGGTACATTAACACAGGCTTACCTACACAACACTTAGAAGCCTAAAGAAGATTAATCAACTATATGAAGCGAAAGCACTTGACAGTCTTCCCATGTGTCCTCGAGAACGTTTGGTCATCTTAAGTAATACAACCGTCTTGTCCTTTCCTGCATAAAGGATTGGGCCACTTGCTGCGTTTATTCTTATTATCTTTTATTTACCCATACTTTATTTACTTTCTTTATCAAAAACCCCTAAAAATCCATTTGCTAAGTATTTGTAGAGAATTCCTGATCCATACCACTAGCCAACACCATCTGCTCCTCGTTGGGTTCGACACTCTTAATTATCAAAAATACTGCGATACACCCCCTATACTTGTGGGTCATCAAGACTATTTTCTAGCACCGTTGCCGGGGAGTGAAGCGCTATTGGAGAGTGGAACTGGTAAAGTAAACTTCTAATGTGAGTATTGTTTACTTCTGTTAGTTGCTTTATTTTCGTTATGGATAATTCACTGAGTTTCTTATTTGGCAATGCTACTGCCACTGCTAAGGTAGTAGATGAACCACCACCTGCTGAGAATGATGCTTTTAAAATACCTACAAGAATTAGTGATCGTGTTATGGATAACTACTATGTTGGGGATGGAACAGTCCATGCCGGTGATCATTTACTCTTTATACATGAATTATGCGGGTTGTTCAAGTGTGCAGGTATTACTACAGATCAAGTTAAGAAGAAGTTATTCTCATTATCACTGAAAGGAAGAGCCGAGGAATGGTATAAGCTGCTAAAGAATGGTCAAGCTCTTGAATGGGAGTAAATAGTACCTCTCTTTTATTCAAAGTTTTATCCTCCTAGTGAGATTCATAAAGATCATAATCAAATATACAACTTTTGGCCTCTTGATGGAGAGAGTACATCCCAAGATTGGGGGAGATTGAAGTTACTAATGGTCAAATGTCCCATTCATGAGCTCCCCAACAATATTATTATCAATAACTTTTATGCAAGGCTTTCTCTTGATGATAAGGATTTATTGGATGCTTCTTGTGCTGGATCATTCACTCGCATGGAAGAAGAAGCTAAATGGGATCTTCTGGACCGTATTCAAGACAATGCTGAAGCTTGGGAGAATGACAAAGGTAGAAAGTCAGGTATAAATTATGATTATGAATGCATTGAATCTTTTATGGGAACTGATGATTTTCAAAATATTAAAAATGCTTATGGTCTAGACTCTCAAGCCATTGCTTCTTATTTTAAGGCTTTTGCTTCCTATATTGAAGTGCCTAAAAAGAAGTGGAATAAGTATCATGAACCTTATAAAGATGTTGGTAAGAGTGTTCTTGCAAGAAATAATGAAGTTTATACTGTTAGTCATGTTTTACCTGAACCTTATATTGAGAAAATACCTTTCCTAGTTAAGATAAAGGAACATTCTATGATAGCTAGTATGTTTAATGAAAGTACACATAAAGCTGTTGAACCTCATAAACAAATGGTTGAGGAACCTATAATAGCAAATGTGAAAGACTTTGTTGCTAAATATGAAGAAGAGGGACACACTATCCTTTGTAAGGATACCTCTAATATTGTTTCACAAAGTAGTGTTATGAGAGCTAGTATTCCTGTGTTTTTTGTTAGAATAAGTGATCATTGCAATGATGGTTCTTGTGATAGTTATATTGTTAAGTTTATGCATGATACTGAAAGTTACTATGAGAGAGGGAAACGTGTTCTTATGCATCTCCATAATATCAAGTTTCCTCGTTTTATGCTGAAATTTTTTATGTTGCACTTCTTTTGCCTTCCTATGCTAGTAGCCTCTGGTTTCAACAACTTATTTGTTTACAAAATTCCCTTGCATAGGAAGTGGGTTAGACTTAAATGTGTGTATTTTTTCTTCTTAATGCTCTCGTTCACTTCAATTCATATTCCTATGTGAGCATCATCAAAACTATCATGCCCATCTTAATGGCTATAAATAAAGAGCTTTTTGGGAGACAGCCCAATTTATTTTTGCTTTCAGTTTTTTTTGTTTCTTTGAGTCTTGGAAGTTATTACTTCGGTAATAATCTCTCCTTATCCTTTTTGTTTGGTTTTTGTGTCAAGATCAACCTCTAATGAGAGAGAAGTAGGATTTGGGGAAGTTGATGTCCCAAAACAGATTTTTGTGCTTCACCGTAAAAATTCATGAGAGATCTCTGTATGTCGGATTGAGCTGTAATTTTTTTTGCTTATGCCCCAGGTTGTTATTTAACTTTCGTTAGGTTTGTACTTTTTTATTTAAGCAACAGAAGATTTTCGAAAAAAATGATCTTTACTTGTTGGTCTGTTTTGACAGATTTCGCCACTCTTGCATTTGCTTCTTTATTCGATTTCCTTTTTGAATTCTTTTTGGGTTTTCGGAAGGAGTTGATACAGTAGCTTATGTTTTGATGGTTTTCAGTTGAAGTTGGACTCAAAAGGTTTTATCACTTCATTTATACTAATCCTTCTAATGAGAACTGTGTGAAGTTTTGTGTGAAAGAAATTTCTAGGTAGTGGGGATAATGGTGTAATAAGAAAGTGAAAGGTTTTATGACTCAAGTAATAAGTGTATGAAGATGAAGATATTGATGTTATTCAAGTGATGACTCCAGAAGAATCTAGTAAATACCAAATTCAAAGACCTGCAGAGTCCATTTTCGAATAGGTAATAGTTCTGGTAAGAAAAGTTCCGCGAAAATACTATCCAACTATATTTTTGCAGTTTTCAGACAATAAGGGAAGTTATGAAGCGAAAGAGGGACGGAAATGGAGCCAGGGTGGCTCACACCACCCTGTGGCGCGGGCCCACCCCTGGCCGCACCAGGAGGTGGTGTGGCCACTCCAGACTCCGCCTCCGACTAGTTTTCTCCCAGTACCTTCCTTTTGTTATAAAACTTCGTAATATATAATCCCCCAGATCCCCCGAGGTTCGTATATCGTGTTTTCGTCGTGTTTTTATTTCGATCTGTTTTCCGCTAGGAACTATATTTGAAAGTTTAGGAGCACACTGGTGTCTGCCAAGGAGAAAGGGAAGGAGCCTATGGAGGAGGATGTCCAAGACCCAGGGAAGGAGAAGGAGATCAAGAGTGAAGATGAAGAGGAGGCAAAGCACACCGGCACTACCGTTGCAAGAATTGGAGTGGTGGCGAACCCTACCAGTATCAGAAGGGTTGCACGGATATCAATTGGAGGGAAGCCTCCGCGTCAATGTTTGGCACCACGGACACCTTCTCCAAGCACCAAGAGTCCTTTCCATACCTTTATCCATAACCATGCAGGAAAAGAAGACTCCAAGAGGAAGGAGCGGAAAAAGAATCACAAGAGCTGGGATCCATAATCTGACATGATCATACACCGCATCGAGCACAACTCGGAGTTGATTCGTACTCTCACCTTCGAGAACAAGGACTTGGGGAAACTGATCAAAGAGCTCATTGAGAGGATACCACCACCACCGAAGGAGTAATTCGTCATCAGGTTTGGCATCCCCTTGGTTTGTTCCAAGCTTGGGGGAGTGTCGCGGTATCACATCAGTATCTTCTATCTTTTTACCTTTTTATCTAGAGTCATATCATGAATAGAGAAGTTCTTATGTAGGATGGTTTGCATTATGGAAGTGCCCCCTCTCTCGTTAGATATGTATCCCTTGGTGTGAGTTGCCGTTATGGAATATAATGAGAAGTTCTATCATTTACTCTTTTGCATAGCTTATATTAGTTTTCAATTCATGGTTATATGATTGATCTTGTTGTTAGTATTGGTATCACTTTGGGATCATTGAGTTAATTTAGTTGGTTTTGGCAAACCTGGCTTGGTCAGTAGCAACACTATTTTTGAGAGTTGAATGAAAAAGATAAAAGTACTCAAAATAAATATAATTTCATCGTCTTTCTTTCTTGATTTGCTCATAAGTCTAGTATTCTCTAGTAATTATCTTTTGTGCTTCCAAGGAAGATTGCATGTTCGTCTTTATCACTTTTATGTTTGGTTGTTTCCTTCAACTCTTATACTTGCTACCCAGCCTTGCTAGCCAAAAACCTGTACTGAGAGGGAATTCTTCTCGTGCATCCGCTTCCCTAAACCAAAACCGATGCCATTTGTGTCCACCATACCTACCTATTAGCATTATTGCTATTCCAAGTAAATTCTTGTTTTTATCTACCTTCCAAATTAAACTGGTTATGTGAAAAATAGTGATTAAAGCACTCACGAACTTGATGCCACACTTTACTTTCTTGTACTTAATAAACTTGAAACATTGGGTCCTTCTTTGTTGCATATATGCTTGCGCTTTATGAGTTGAAGTTAGCAGAACCATGTATCATGGGGAACGCTTTCAGCACTGCCATGGTACTTTGTGCCTAGTTGATATCATGATTCTTTTTCCTATGGATCCCGGTGATGTGAAATAAAAGGGGACCTTGTAAGAGCATGGAGTTCATATGTGTGTTAGAGAAACGCCTGGGACGCTAGCCTAAGCCATGCCTAATCATGGTGGAAACTTGCAGCATAACTATAGTGAGCATTCTATGAAGCATCCTCAATAAAAACCTATGCAAATAGCAAATAAAAAGATCACTGAGATGCTCATTGTCTGCTTGTCTTGTCATTTTGATTATGGGATAGCTCCTGTATCATGTGCTAGGGGTACCCTGTTGGCGGTTCTCAATGATACACATGTATTTACAATGACAAGAGCTTACTTGTGACTGAAGTTGAGTAGCATGAGGTTCGTTACTCGTAAGTAAGGGGCATGAGATTTCAACTTATAACTTGTCAATCATATCTTCTTAGTTGTGTCACTTTAACCTTAATCACCTAAAGATGCCCATGATAGGGGTAATGAGAGCTGAAAGCTAGTAAGTATCATAATTTTTGGGAGCTCTTTATGAAACTTGCAATCTCTGCTTCCCTCTGCAAAGGGCCTTTCTTTTACTTTTTAGTTGAGTGAGTAAACCTATTCCCTTCTATCTCAGCAAGTATTTTGAGTTGTTGTGTTTCATTCATTCATTTGTTGATTTATTCAATCATGTTTCTTATGTTCCTTGTTTTGCACATTGCTCTTATCTTGGTGATTACTACTTTGAAAGCTATCATTGAAAACCAGTTATTTGTGAACTCCATCAAATTATCAACTATTCTTCGACCAAGAGCTAAGTTTGCCATTACCAATTATGATTTACTTTATGTATCTTTATTGTGTTTCCTGTACTTATTACAAGTTAAGTTATATAATAGTGAGTTGTCTTCTATTATGATGTATGTATTGATGAATGTGATGCTTCTTGTCCGACTCATGTTTATTGAGCTCAGTTTTGCTTGGGGACAAGCGAAGTCTAATCTTGGGGGAGTTGATACGTCCATTTTGCATCACTATTCTATACCATAATTCACTGATATTCATTGATATATTTCATATTAAGAGGTGATACTTATGTTATTTCATCTGTTTTGCATGGTTGATGACTTTTGGAGCATGGACCGCTACAGTCAGGATTATGATGGAAAAGGTGCTGTTTGGAGGAAAAATTCGCGAAGATCAGAAAATCCGGGAATATATACGGAAATTCCTATTTTTCTAGAAGACGAAGGCTGCCATAAGAGGGAGTGGAGATGGGCCACAGGGGGCCCACACCAGCCCCTAGCGCGGGTAACCCTAGGTTGCGCCACCAGGTGGTGTGGCCGCCCTGGCCCACCTCTGGCTCTCCCCTCTGGCGTATATATTCCTCCCGAAACCCTAAGACTCGGGGAGCAACCACAGAAAGATTCCCCTCCTCTGCGGGGCGGAAAACACCGAGAGAGAAAGATCTCTCCGATAGATAGATTTCTGCCGGGGGAATTCCTTCCTGGAGAGGGGAGATCGTCGCCATCAACACCACCATCAAGCTAGAGTTCATCGGGATCCTCATCATCATCATCACCACCATCATCATCAGCACCCTCATCACCATCTCCATATTGCTATAACAATTGAGTTGAATCTTGCATTAGTTCTTAGGGGAAACTTTCTCGGTGTTGATTACTCTTTGTAGTTGATGCTATTGAGTGAACCATTGAATTATTGTTTATGTTCATATTGTTATACATCATAATCCCATCTCTGATCATGATCCATATGATGTCTTGTGAGTAGTTCGTTTTGTTCTTGAGGACATGGGAGAAGTCATGTTGTTAGTAGTGGAGTTGTGTAGAGAAAGATTCAATAGTTTGATATTTAAGTTGTGGTGTACTTCTTCCAGTGGTGTCATGTGAACGTCGACTACATGACACTTCACCTATATGGGCCTAGGGGAATTCATTGTGTATTTGGCTACTAATCGTAGGGGTTGCCAGAGTGACAGAAACCTGAACCCCCGTTAGAAAACCATTGCACAAGGGACGTAAGGGTCTTAGAGTTTAAAGCTGTGGTTAGGTTTCTACCTTAATTACTTTCTTGTACTTACGGATGTTTGCAAGGGGTATAATCACAAGTATGTATTAGTCCTAGGAAGGTCTGTACATTAGCACAGGTTCAACCACACAACACTTAGCAAGCTAAAGAAGATTAATCAACTATATGAAGCGAAAGCACTTGAAAGTCTTCCCATGTGTCCTCGAGAACGTTTCGTCATCTTAAGTAATACAACCGGCTTGTCCTTTGCTGCATAAAGGATTGGGCCACTTGCTGCGTTTCTTATTATTGTCTTTTATTTACTTTCTTTATCAAAAACCCCTAAAAATCCGTTTGCTAAGTATTTGGAGAGAATTCCTGATCCATACCACTAGCCAGCACCTTCTGCTCCTCGTTGGGTTCGACACTCTTACTTATCGAAAATACTGTGATACACCCCCTATACATGTGGGTCATCAACTACTACTAGTGTCATTTTACTAAAACACATGGATCAACAACTAGAGTCATTGCATGTGTGTTCTTTTCATTAACCACCACTAGTGTGATTGCATGTGTGTTCCTTTCCTAAACCACATGGATCCACCAGTGTCATTGCATGTCTTTGCATGTGTGTTCTTTTCCTAAACCACCGCCAGTGTCATTGCATGTGTGTTATTTTACTAAACCACATGGATCCACCAGAGTCATTTGCATGTGTGTCCTTTTCATAAACCACTTGGATCCACGAGAGTCAGTGCGTGTGTGTTCTTTTCATAAACCACAGCTATAGTCATTGCATGTTTGTTCTTTTCATAAACCACATGGAACCACAACTAGAGTCATTGCATGTGTGTTCCTTTCATTAACCACCTCTAGTGTCATTTCATGTGTGTTCTTTTCCTAAACCACCACTAGTGTCATTGCATGTGTGTTATTTTACTAAACCACATGGGTCCACCAGAGTCATTTGCATGTGTGTCGTTTTCATACACCACCACTAGAGTCATTGCATGTTTGTTCCTTTTCTAAATCACAACTAGAGACATTGCATGTGTGTTCTTTTCCTAAACCACCACTAGATTCATTGCATGTGTGTTCTTTGCATAAACCACCACTACTGGCATTGCATGTGTGTTATTTCCCTAAACCACCACTAGTGTCATTGCATGTGTGTTCTTTTCATAAACCACCAGTGTCATTGCATGTGTGTTCTTTCCGTAAACCAAAACTAGATTCATTGCATGTGTGTTCTTTCCATAAACCACATTGAACCACCACCAGTGTCATTCCATGTGTGTTCTTTTCATAAACCACCACCAGTGTCATTGCATGTGTGTTCTTTCCATAAACCAAAACTAGATTCATTGCATGTGTGTTCTTTCCATAAACCACATGGAACCACCACCAGTTTCATTGCATGTGTGTTCTTTTCATAAACCACCACTAGATTCATTGCATGTGTGTTGTTTCCATAAACCACACGGATCCACCATAGTCATTTTCATGTGTGTTCTTTTCCTAAACCACCACTAGTGTCATTGCATGTGTGTTATTTTACTAAACCACATGGTTCCACCAGAGTTATTTGCATGTGTGTCCTTTTCATAAACCACCACTATAGTCATTCCATGTTTGTTCCTTTTATAAACCACAACTATAGACATTGCATGTGTGTTCTTTTCCTAAACCACCACTAGATTCATTGCATTTGTGTTCTTTCCATAAACCACCACTAGTGTCATTGCATGTGTGTTCTTTCCCTAAACTCCCACTAGTGTCATTACATGTGTGTTCTTTTCATAAACCACCACCGGTGTCATTCCATGTGTGTTCTTTCCATAAACCAAAACTAGATTCATTGCATGTGTGTTCTTTCCATAAACCAAATGGATCCACCACCAGTGTCATTGCATGTGTGTTCTTTTCATAAACCACCACTAGATTCATTCCATGTGTGTTGTTTCCATAAACCACACGGATCCACCAGAGTCATTTTCATGTGTGTTCTTTTCCTAAACCACCACTAGTGTCATTGCATGTGTGTTCCTTTCCTAAACTACCACTAGTGTCATTGCATGTGTGTTCTTTTCAAAAACCACTTGGATCCACGAGAGTCATTGCATGTGTGTTCTTTTCATAAACCACAACTATAGTTATTGCATGTTTGTTCTTTTCATAAACCACAGCCGTAGTCCAGGGATGAACTACTCACGCATCACACCGGAGGCTTGCATGATGATGAAGAAGGCCTCCAAGGTGAATTCCCCTCTCTAGTAGGGTGCCGAGAAGAGCTCCAGATCCCTCCCGATCTAGGGATGGAGATGACGGCGTCTACAGACTCTTTCGTGGATTTTTGATCGGGTACTTAGGGTTTTCATCCCGAGGGCAATATATAGGCCGAAGGAGAGGCGGAGGGGGTGCTGGGGTTGGCTAGACCACCCCTGGCGTGGGCCAGGTCATGGCCAGTGGTGGTGTGGCGGCCCCTCCCTCTCTGCTCAACATCAGATGTCTTCGCATCGGAAAATAGGCACTTTGGCTTTTGTCCCGTCCAATTCGAGAATATTCATTTTTGACTTTCCGGAACCAAAACAATGAGAAAGCAGGCAGCACTGTGGCTCTTGTTAATAGGTTAGTCCAAGAAATCATATGAAATGTACTCCAAAGTGTGGACAAAACACAGGAAAGTAGTTAAAACCAAGCATGGAACATCAAAAATTATAGATACATTTGCAATGTATCAACATCCCCAAGCTTAACTCCTGCTCGTCCTCGAGTAGGTAAGTGATAAAAAGAAAGAATAATTTTCGAGGTGACATGCACCATCAAAGACTTGATCAAAGTATTTGTAAAACATTCAAAGCTGGGATCATAGTACTTCAATCATAACATGAAAGACAAGGTTCTTTCAATAAGACAAAGAAACTATGATGCAACATGAAAAGGCACAAACAAAAGATTCATGAATAACAATGCTTTGCATGACGTTTGTTTGTTTCACATAAAGAAAACATAGCATAATAGCATTCAGCTTGTCCCTCATAGAGTAGCAAATATAATTGCATAGGACACCTTCAAAGTTCATAAGAGTGACTAGATACAAATAGTTTAAAGCAAGCAATATCAAGTTATGCATCAATCAACTAGTCTTGGGACAATGCACATAGAACTAAGAATGGCCACTATGCTCTCAAAGTAGGTGCATAAAGATAGAAGGTGGAGACTCAATATAATGCTGGAAGAAAGGCCTTTATAAAAGGAAGCAGGGATTCAAGTCTCATAAAGAGCTTCCAAAAATTATGGTACTGATAGCTTTCAGCTCTCATTTCCCCTATCATAAGCATCTTGAAGTGATTAAGGTTAAAGTGACACAACTAAGACGATATGCTTGACAAGTTATAAACCGAAATCTCATGCCCCTTACTTATGAAGACCGAACCTCATGCTACTAAACTTTAGTCACAAGTAAGCTCTTGTCATATGTATCATAAACAACCGCCAATGGGGTACCCCTTGCACATGATACAGGAGCTATCCCATAATCAAAATGACAAGGCAAAGAGACAATGAGCATCTCAGCGATCTTTTTATTTTCTATTTGCATAGGTTTTTATTGAGGATGCTTCATAGAGTGATCATTATGGTGATGATGCAAGTTTCCACCATGATTAGGCATGGCTTAGGCTAGCGGCCTAGGCGTTTCTCTAACACACATACAAACTCCATGATCTTACAAGTTCCACTTTTATTTCACAACGCCAGGATCCATAAGCAAAAGAACATGATATCAACGGGGTACAAAGTACAAGTGCAATGTTGAAAGCGTTCCCCATGATACATGGTTCTGCTAATCTCAACTTGTAAAGCGCAAGCATGTACGCAACAAACAAGGACCCAACGGTTCAAGTTTATTAGATGCAAAAAGTAAAGTGTGCCATCAAGTTCGTGAGAGCTTTAATCACTAGTTTTCTCATAACAAGTTTAATTCAGAAGGTAAACAAAAACATGAATATACTTGGAATAGCATTAGCTAGTAGGTAGGTATGGTGGACTCTTTGGAATAACTTGGTTTAGGGAGTTGGATGCATGAGTCGAAGTCATACTTGGTTGTGGAGGCTAGCAAAAGACTGGGAGCAACAAATTAAGAGAGCAATAATGGCCATAATCATGTAGAGCGACAAAACATCATTGATCAAAGCATAAAGTGATACTACAAGTTGAAAACTCAAGGGTCATAAAGGCTATGGTGACTTGAGATAGTCATAACATGGTGTGAGCATGCGCCAAGTCAACCCGAATAAAGCATCAAAGAATAATACCACTATACTATGCTTTAATATGCTAAAACAACACATGATTCATCCAAGGAACATTAAGCAATCTCAATTGTTTATAACAAGTCATGCTACAACAAAGAATACTAAGCATAAAGCCAAAACAATATCAAGCATGGCATGACAAAGCATAGGCCACAGTCAAAAACAAGCTCTTTTTACCACATAAGCATGAACTTTCCTACTCTTTTCCAAACCAAACCAAACTATTTGAAAACCAACATATGAAAGAGGGGGTCCAACCAATTTATTCAGAAAACTAAACAAACCAAACAAACAAAAAACCAAAACGAAAAAGAAGACGCTCCAAGAACAACACAACTGTGCATGAAACAATAAAAATGAAGCGTTTGGAAGAAACCTAGGATTTTTATTGATGAAGAGGGGATGCCTTGGGAATCTCCAAGGTTTGACGCTTGTACTTATTTCCTGGGGTGAAACGCGTGGCATCCCCAAGCTTGAGCTTTAGTCCATCCTTCATCTCATTACCCATTCCTTCCATACACCTGAAATTTTTCCTTCATACAAAACTTCACACAATCTTTATTAGCAACGTTAGTACACTCAAGATAATAGGTCTTAAGGTTCAGTTCGAACACCAAATAAAATTCCATTAGAACATTATCTACTGAAGCACTTCCCTCAAAAATCTCAATTACCCAAAAGAACTCAAAAAGGAACCAACAAGAAGCAAATGCAGAAAATGGCAGAAACTTGTCAAAACAGACCAGCAGGTAACATCGAATTTTTTCGAAGACCTTCTGTTGCTCAAATCAAAAAGTGTTGAACTAACGAAAGTTAGATAACAACCTTGGTCAGAAGCACCAAATTTCACGCCTAAAAAATACTCTCAGAAATTTTACACGAATATTTACGGTGAAGCACAGAAATCTGTTTCGGGATAGCAACTTTCCCAATCATTACTTCTCTCTCATTAGAGGTTACTGTTGGCACAAAAAGCAAATAAAAAGGATAAGGAGTGGTTATTATTGAAGTAATAACTTGCAAGACTCATCTAAAACTTTTGGGTTATCTCCCAATAAGTACTTTTCTTTAACGCCTTTAAGTTAGGCATAAGAAGCAAGAAAAAGAATCAAGTTTTCTCGAATGAAGAAGCATTAAAACCAAATTTTGTTTTCATATGAGAGGCAAAATAAATCTTCTCTCTCCTCTTAGGGAAGTGTTCTATACCTTTCTTGAGTGGGAGTTGATATTTAATGGTGCCTTCTTTCATATCAATAATAACACCAACAGTTCTAAGAAAAGGTCTTCCCAAAGTAATAGGACAAGAAGCATTGTATTCAACATCCAAAACATAGAAATCAACGGGTACATAGGCATTTTTAACCATAATAGGAATATCATTAATACTCCCCATGAGTTTCTTTTTAGCATTATCATCAAGTGGGACATTCAAATAACAATCTTTAAGTGGAGGCAAATCAAGCATATCATAAATCCTTCTAGGCATAATAGAAACACTACTATCAAGATCACATAAAGCTTTGAAATCAAAGTCATTCACTTTCATATTAATAATGGGTTCGCAACCATCTTCTTGTTTTATAGGAATAGAAGCTTTATGTTTCATCTTTTCTTCTTTAATCTTTATGAGAGCATCAGTAACGTGTTTTGTAAAGGCCATGTTCATAGCAGTAGCATTAGGACTTTTAGCAAGCTTTTTTAGGAACTTAATAACTTCAGAGATATTGCAACCATCAAGATCAAAATCATACTTATCATCTAAAGTAGTGGAACTATTACTAGCATCAACACTAGTGGTGGTGATAGTAGAAACACTAATGTTTCTAGCAATTTCATCTTCTCTTTCCCACTTAGCATGTAATTTAGCTAATAGTCTAACATTTTCATCAATTCTCACTTGTATGGCATTAGTAGCTGCAAAGGGATTATCATTAGTTTCAGGTTTAGCAGCCATTTTATTCAAAGAAGATTGAGCAGCCAAAGATGCTATATTTCTTTCAGCATTAGAGAGTTTTTCCTCAATAGTTTTATTGAAAGCAGTTTGTTTACTAATAAAGTCTTTAAGCATAACTTCAAGTTCAGGGTGCACTCCTATTATTGTTGTAGGAATTTCCATAAGCATTACCATTGTTAGGAGGATATGGTTGATAATTGTTGTTACCAAAATTATTCCTATAAGCATTATTGCCAAAATTGTTATTTCTTATGAAGTTCACATCAACTTGCTCTTCTTGAGCAACCAAAGAGGCTAAAGGAACATTATTTGGATCAATATGGGCTTTCCCATTAACAAGCATGGACATAATAATATCAATCTTATCACTCAAGGAGGAAGTTTCCTCAATAGAATTTACCTTCTTACCTTCTGGAGCTCTTTCAGTATGCCATTCAGAATAGTTAACCATCATATTATCCAGAAGTTTTGTTGCATCACCCAAAGTAATGGTCATACAGGTACCTCTAGCAGCAGAGTCCAATAGGTTCCTTGAAGAATAGTTCAATCCTGCATAAAAGGTTTGGATGATCATCCAAGCAGTAAGTCCATGAGTGGGACAATTCTTTACCAAAGATTTCATTCTTTCCCAAGCTTGATCAACATGTTCATTATCAGATTTTTTAAACTTCATTATTTCACTTCTCATAGATATAATCTTAGCAGGAGGATAGTATTTTCCAATGAAAGCATCTTTGCACCTAGTCCAAGAATCAATACTATTCGTAGTTAAGGAATTCAACCATTCTTTAGCTTTTCCTCTCAAAGAGAAAGGAAACAATTTTAGATTAATAATATCACCATCTATATCCCTATGTTTTTGCATCTCACAAAGTTCAACAAAGTTATTTAGATGGGTAGCAGCATCTTCATTACCAATACCAGAAAATTGTTCTCTCATAACAAGATTGAGTAAAGCAGGTTTTATCTCAAAGAAAGTAGCTTAAGGAACATGTGGAGCAATAGGTGTGCTCATAAAATCATTGTTGTTGGTGCTAGTGAAGTCACACAACTTAGTGTTTTCAAGAGTAGTCATTTTTTGTGTTTTCAAATAAGAAAGCAAACTAGTAAAACTATTTTGTTTGTGTTTTTGATTAAGAAACAAGCAAACAAAGCAAAAGAAACTAAGCAAAACAAAAATAACAAAGTAAAGAGATTGGTTATGAGGGACTCCCCTTGTGAATATGTCCTTGACTCCCCGGCAACGGCACCAGAAAAGTGCTTGATGGCTCATGATTGATGAGCTCGTTGGGGAACCCCAAGAGGAAGGTATGATGAGCACAGCAGCAAGTTTCCCTCAGTTCTGAAACCAAGGTTTAATCGAACCAGTAGGAGCAAGGAAACACCCCAAAAGGGTTGCTAGCTGAGCCTTGGCAGGGCGCACTACTGGTGCTAGTAGCAACGTGGAGGCCTGCACAACACAACCATAGAACTTTGCCCCCAACTTGCGATGAGGTTGTCAATCTCACCGGTTTTGCTGAAAACAAAGGATTAAACGTATCGAATGGAAGGAAGTAATAGTTTGCCGAAAGTAAACACAAAGCAGTAAACAGTTTGTAGATTGTATGTAAAAGAAAGGACCAAGATCCATAGTTCACTAGAGGTGGCTCTCCTTAAGATAGATTACATGATGGGTGAACAAATTATAGCGGGGCAATTGACAAACATCGAGAAAGCAATACATGCATATACTAATCATCTTGACTCCTTTGGAACTTGATTGGGAATTACAACATTATACATAGACCGCCATCCAACTGCATCTATGACTAATAATCCACCTTCAGGTTATCATCCGAACCCCCTCCAGTATTAAGTTGCAAGCAACAGATTATTGCTTTACGAATTGCGTGTAATGTAAACAATACGATTGTTCTATGAACAAAGGATTGTTGTTTTCTCCCTAGTAGCAACAGCACATCTAGTACCTTAGAGATTTCTGTCACTTCCCAAGATTACTAGAGGCATGAACCCACTATCGAGCATAAATACTAACTCTTGGAGTTGCTAGCATCTACTTGGCCAAGATAGGTACTAACAACGGAAAGCATGCAAGATCACAAATAACAAAGACATGATAGAATCAATAATCGATCTAAAATAGCATATCAATATCCATCGGATCCCCGCAAACACAACATGCAGAATTACAAATAGATCGGGTACTTAGGGTTTTTGTCCCCTCTCCGGCAGGGTGCGGGGAAGAGCCTCAGATCCCTCCCGATCTAGGGATGGAGATGACGGCGGCTACAGACTCTTTTGTGGATTTTTGATCGGGTACTTAGGATTTTCGTCCTGAGGGTAATATATAGGCGGAAGGAGAGGCCGAGGGGGTGCTGGGGTCGGCCAGACCACCCTTGGCGCGGGCCAGGCCTGTCCGCATGTCCAGGTGGTGTGGACGGCTCCTAGCCCTTCTCCGTTTCGTATTCTGGCATCAGATGTCTTCCGGAAAAATAGGCACTTTGGCTTTTGTCTCATCCAATTCCGAGAATATTCATTTTCTGACTTTCCTGGAACCAAAAATAGCAGAAAACACACAACTGGCACTGTGGCTCTTGTTAATAGGTTAGTGCAAGAAATCATATGAAAAGTACTCCAAAGTGTGGACAAAACACAAGAAAGTAGATAAAACCAAGCATGGAACATCAAAAATTATAAATACATTTGCAATGTATCAATGACCACCACCTATGACATTGCATGTGTGTTCCTTTCCTAAACCACATGGATCCACCAGTGTCATTGCATGTATTTGCATGTGTGTTCTTTTCCTCAACCACCGCTAGTGTCATTGCATGTGTGTTATTTTACTAAACCACATGGATCCACCAGAGTCATTTGCATGTGTGTCCTTTTCATAAACCACCACTAGAGTCATTGCATGTTTGTTCCTTTCCTAAACCATAGTGTATTTGCATGTGTATTCTTTTCCTAAACCACCACTAGTGTAATTGCATGTTTGTTCTTTTCATAAACCACATGGATCCACCAGTGTCATTGCATGTTTGTCCTTTTCCTAAACAACCACTAGATTCATTGCATGCGTGTTCTTTCCATAAACAACAACTAGAGTCATTGAATGTTTGTTCTTTTCATAAACCACATGGATCCACCAGTGTCATTGCATGTGTGTTGTTTTCCTAAAACACCACTAGATTCATTGCATCTGTGTTCTTTCCATAAACCACATGGATCCACCAGTGTCATTTCATGTGTGTTCTTTTCATAAACCACCACTAGTGTCTTTGCATGTGTGTTCTTTCCATAAACCACAACTAGAGTAATTGCATGTTTGTTCTTTTCATAAACCACCACCAGTATCATTGCATGTGTGTTCTTTTCATAAACCACAACTAGATTCATTGCATATGTGTTATTTCCATAAACCACATGCAACCACCACCAGTGTCATTTCATGTGTGTTCTTTTCATAAACAACCACCTGTGTCATTGCATGTGTGTTCTTTCTAAACCACATGGATCCACAACTAGAGTAATTTGCATGTGTGTTCTTTCCAATAACCACCACTAGTGTCTTTGCATGTGTGCTCTTTCCATAAACCACATGGAACCACCACCAGTTTCATTGCATGTGTGTTCTTTTCATAAACCACCACTAGATTCATTGCATTAGTGTTCTTTCCATAAACCACATGGATCCACTAGAGTCATTTCCATGTGTGTTCTTTTCCTAAACCACCAATAGTGTCATCGCATGTGGGTTCCTTTCCTCAACCACCACTAGTGTCATTGCATGTGTGTTCTTTTCATAACTCACTTAGATCCACCAATGTCATTGCATCTGTGTTCTTTTCAGAAACCTCAACTATAGTCATTGCATGTTTGTTCTTTTCATTAACCACATCGAATCACAATTAGAGTCATTGCATGTGTGTTTGTTTCATAAACCACCATCAGTGTCATTTTACTAAACCACATGGATCCACAACTAGAGCCATTGCATGTGTGTTCTTTTCATTAACCACCACCAGTGTAATTGCATGTGTATTCCTTTCCTAAACCACATGGATCCACCAGTGTTATTGCATGTATTTGCATGTGTGTTCTTTTCCTAAACCACCACTAGTGTCATTGCATGTGTGTTATTTTACTAAAACAGATGGATCCACCAGAGTCATTTGCATCTGTGTCCTTTTCATAAACCACCACTAGAGTCATTGCATGTTTGTTCCTTTCCTAGACCACAACTAGAAACATTGCATGTGTGTTCTTTTCCTAAACCACCACTAGACTCATTGCATTTGTGTTCTTTCCATAAACCACCACTAGTGTCACTGCATGTGTGTTCTTTCCCTAAACCACCACTAGTGTCATTTCTTGTGTGTTCTTTTCATAAACCTCCACCAGTGTCATTGCATGTCTATTCTTTCCATAAACCACAACTAGATTCATTGCATGTGTGTTCTTTCCATAAACCACGTGGAACCACCACCAGTGTCATTGCATGTGTGTTCTTTTCATAAACCACCACCAGTGTCATTGCATGTGTGTTCATTCCATAAACCACAGGGATCCACCAGAGTCATTTGCATGTGTGTTCTTTTGAATGACCACCACCAGTGTCATTGCATGTGTGTTCCTTTCCTAAACCACATGGAGCCACCAGTGTCATTGCATGTGTGTTCTTTTCATAAACCACCACTAGTGTCATTGCATGTGTGTCCTTTCCATAAACCAGAACTAGAGTCATTGCATATTTATTCTTTTCATAAACCACCACCAGTGTCATTGCATGTTTGTTGGGGGGATACCCCCGGGTAGGGTAACACCAGGGTATAAGGGTCGAGTTAGCCGGGGTACGGCGCGGTCAAAGCAAAGTGCTGACTGAGTCACCTGAAGGCAGACCAAATCACGGTGTAGCCCGGTCCATGGGGCATTTCCTTGACAATGGTCCGGTCGGCATAAGATTTATGCTGGCCATGTCTATCTGTTTTGCAGGTAAATATGTCTGCTGGATTAGGTATGTGCTAGACGGATCATCTTAGCTTCCAAGAGAAGGAATCCCCCGCTGGTGAAAAGGTGGCTTTATTAGCTGAAGCATGTGCAAAGGAAAGTAAAGGAGAGGACCAGCGGGTTAGTGGCGACCAAGGTGACGTGGGCAGATCCGGATGACGTAGCCCGTGCCTAGTGACGCCAAAAGACAAGGATGACGCTGCGGGTTACGTCCAAAGCTCGGACGAGCCATTAAAGAGGAATAAAGAAGATCTGCTTTAGGAAAGGAGAATATTCATAGAATATGCTGCCACCTGTGCCCTAGAATTGTAACCTGGGCTCCCCTATATAAGGAGCACCGGGGCCTCCATAGAGAGAAACGGCATTTAGATCATTCATTCTCTGTCTAAGGTAGAGCTCAAGGGCTAGGAAACAGGGGGTAAGAGACATCGTCTTCTTCTTGTTGAGAGCCTTAGAAGCACTTGTAAACACCATTGATAGAGAATATACAAGAACATCCGTGCGTGGAATCACCACGCTCTCCCTCCCTGGATTCCCCTAGCACTCATTGGCCCCATCTTTAGCCTATCCATGGCATCTGCCGTGCCACCACCACGACAGTTGGCGCCCACCATGGGGTTAGCGGTGCTAGCAGGGGTGAAAATTCAGACGGGAAACTTCTAAAGCACCGGCGAGCGTATCGTCTCAGGCTTGGTTCAGCGCTTTGGATCGCTAGACTATGTCAGCGACAACGCGGGAAGCTTCGGCAGGCACCCTCCACCGTGCAACGGCGTCTTCCTTAAGCTTGGCATGCACAAGATATACATCGGGGTGGATGAGTCTTGTGTTCACCCACGGCACATCATCAAGGGAGGCGAACCACCTCTCAGCGCCGCTCGTGGAGTGCGTATCGCTCGCCCCACTAGCAGCGTTGAGGTCTTGATGACCGCGCCAGATGCGGGACCGAGCAAAGAACCGGCGCCAGAGCTAGAGGTAACTCCCAAACAGACAAGATCTAGGTTTCCTCCGCTAGAAAGGCCAGAAAATGTTCTCCAGCAAGCGATAGATACCTTGGCAACACCAATAGCACTTGTGGTAGATCCGGCTCAGGAACAAGTTGAGTTAGAGGAAACTAGGCAGAAAATGTTAGCTGGAGCAAAGAAGGTAGCAGAACTACATCAGTCACTAAACATCACCTTGAGAGAGAATGCTAAGGCGAACCGTATCGATGGAGAGAAAATCCGGGGCAGGAACCTAATCACTAAGATTGACAAGGAGTACGAACCTAGGCCGGGTCAGACAACTACCATAGTAACAAGAGGGTTGGATCGGTATAGTACCCCGACAAAGAACCTCAGAGCAGTAAATGCGGCCGCGTCCGAGTTAGAAGGTTTAACCGGAGAGGCTCGACAAAGGCAGCAAGAGAGGGTAAATCACTTGTTGAGAGTTGCATGCCAACAAATTGAAGAAATAAACACGGCTAACCCGACACCACCAGGGGCCTCATAGGTGGTACATTCAGCCAGAAATAACCCGGCAAGATCCATAGGAGCCACGTCATCTCCGGGTCATAACCCTAGGAGAGAAGAGGTAGTGGATTCCGGGAGAAGAGACAAGCAAATGGTCCCTTATGACCCGGTAAGGGATGGAAAAGGCTAAGCAGTGCAAGTTGATGAGGACCGGCACAGTACCAGCCGAGGTGTGGCTGCCCGAGGTAACAGTGATCAAGGCAATGCCGGTCAAAGAAATGCTGCCAACGGCAATGCCGGACAGCGTGATCCCGTGGGAGTGGGGAAAAATGTAACTCGGATGTAACAACAGCATGAACCTTGGCAAGAAGGAAGTGTAGGACGAGCGGCACAACAGCATCATGAACATCCGGATCAGGAAAGATACAATGATGGTTGTTCGTCTATGGTCAACGATGGAAACCCAGACCGGATCACCACGTAACTGGATCACGGTTGGGAAGCTGGAACCTGTAGCCAGATGATGCGAGGTTGAAGTTGGATAGGATTTATAGGTCGGAGCAAATTGAGTTACAAGGTCCACCGGGTCCAGCATGTTTCGGGCCCCGGATCATGAATGAGCCACCAGTGCCGAACTTTCAGCTGGACAGAGGAACTCGAACTTATGATGGTAGTACCAGGCCAGAGGATTGGCTGATGGACTATGCCACAGCGGTCAAGATCGCAACATGAAATTTGAGATGGGCGGTGAGGTATGTACCGCAGATGTTGGAAGGACCAGCATGAGTTTGGTTGAATAATTTGCCACCAGGAAGCGTTAACTGCTGGTTGGATTTCTAGGAGCTTTCGTTAGCAATTTCTCAAGCACTTACAAGAGACCCAACAGACCTCAAACACTTGCGTTGTGCTGGCAGATACCGAATGAGCCAGATAGAGATTTCCTGACCCAGTGGTGCAATGTGAGAAACTCGTCCGAAGGAGTGATTGAATCACAAGTTATTGCGTGGTTCGCTCAGGGGTGCAGATATGGAAGTATGTTGTGTCAAAGATTACAGCGAGATATGCCACCTACTTTGGCTGAGACGATCCGGATCGCAGATTCATATGCCTTCGGAGATCCAACGCAACCCCGGTTGATGTCTAGCGAAGCCAATGAAGAGTATTACAGCGGGGATGGCCCTGGATCATCAAGGAGGAATGATTTCCGAGGAAAAATAAGGGATGAACGCCTGGATTATCGGTATTACTCGCAGCAAGTCGCAGCAGTGGACCGGGATCAACCCAATGTTGGAGCCAGTCAACGCCAAAAAACTGGTGGGCAGAGCTAGCAACAGAAAAATGAAGGGATAAAGCCTTGGACCCCGGAGCAAAAAAAGCAATGGCAAGAAAGAAAGGATAGGCCGAGGTATACTTTCGAATCTATGCTAGATCAACCTTGCAAAATTCATACGCCAAGTCTGAACAGTCTAGCGAATCATACGACCCGGTAGTGTGAATGGATGAGGAAATTGGAACATGGGAGTTCGGGGAATTCTCAGGCACCTCAGAACGAAGCACCTAGAAATGAAACACCCCGGCCACCGCTACTAACAGGGGGAAATGGATAGCAACTGATGCTGCCACCACCTCTGCCGAGATACGAGAATCCGGAGAGAAGGGATGTTGTACATCAAGTGGGCAATAACCAACAAGGTCAAGCTTACAACGAGAATGAGGGACGAAATGAGTACAGGGAACATCATCAAAGCTACTATGTGTTCACCAGGGAAGAGAATGACCAGAAAAGCTTGCAGCGTCGGCATATGGAAGTAAACGCAGTAATGCCAGCGGTGGTGAGGTATATGGCTTGGGCAGATCAGGAGATTACATGGAGTGTCAAGGATCACCCAAAGATCATGCCAAGCCCAGGAACCTACGCTCTTGTCTTGGATCCGACATTCATCGGGCCGAATCTCAACGTGAGTTTTTCCAAGGTGTTGATTGACAATGGCAGCAGTATCAACATTATGTACAAGGATACCATGCACAAGTTGGGGATAACAGAGAACATGTTGCAAGAAACAAGGACCACCATTCATGGCATTGTGCTGAGTATTTCATGCGAACCAATTGGTAAGGTCCGGGTTGACGTGTTATTCGGCATGAGAGACAACTGCCGCACCGAGAACTTGGAATTCGAGGTGGTGAACCTGGAAAGCGCTTATCACGCGTTACTCGGGAGACCAGCGCTGAGCAAATTCATGGCAACTACTCATGTCAGTTACCTTAAGATGAAGTTACCCGGACCAAGGGGCGTGATAACTATATTAGGGGACTTCCGGCGTTCGATCGAGTGCTCCTCAGCCAGATCCAATTTAGCCGAGTCACTCGTGATAGCTCAAGAAAAAAGGAAGATACTGGAGGTGGTGGCTTTGGCTCAATCCGCGCAACAACATATGCCGGTCCTGACCAACCCGCACGGGAGCGTATCGTTCCAAGCAATTAAGGACATGAAGAAAGTGCCAATCGATGGTCAGTTCCCAGAGCGCACTATCACAATTGGTGCCGGGTTAAGCAGCAAATAGGAAAGCGAGCTCGTCAACTTCCTCCGTGAGAATCGGGATATCTTTGCTTGGTCTATGCAAGATCTGCAAGGTGTGCCGAGGGAGTTGGCTGAGCACTCATTGAATGTAAGACCCGACGCTAAGCCGGTAAAGCAATCTCTCAGGCGTTTCTCAGAAGACAGAAGGAAAGTTATTGGAGATGAGATAGCAAGATTACTAGTGGCCGGGTTTATCATGGAGGTACTCTATCCGGATTGGCTTTCTAATCCGGTGCTGGTGGAGAAAAAGAAAGATGATCCGAACATGGTTGTGGTATGGCGCATGTGTATTGACTACACGAAGCTGAATAAGGCATGTCCTAAGGATCCATTCCCACTCCCTAGAATAGATCAGGTCATAGACTCAACGGCCGGATGTGAGCTACTGTCATTCATTGACGCATATTCTGGTTTCCATCAAATACCCCTGAATCCGTATGATCAAATAAAGACTGCGTTTATCACCCAGTACGGGGCTTATTGTTATCGCACCATGCCGTTTGGATTACGTAATGCAGGAGCAACGTACCAGCGATGCATGCAAAAATACTTGCATGACCAAATAGGTCGGAATGTCCAAGTTTACGTGGATGATGTGGTAATAAAGACCAAGGAAAGCAATACGCTCCATGAGGATATCCGGTAGACATTCACGAATTTGAGAAGGTTCCGAATGAAGCTGAACCCAGAGAAATGCACTTTCGGTGTACCCGCCGGAAAATTACTCGGCTTTTTGGTATCTAGCCGTGGCATTGAAGCTAACCCGACGAAAATCCGGGCCATAGAAAGAATGGAACCGCCAAAGTGTCTTAATGATGTCCAAAAGTTCACTGGTTGCCTGGCATCGTTAAGTCGTTTGTATGTCAGTTGGGAGAGAAGGCCTTGCCCCTCTATCAGCTAATGAAAAAGGCAGATAAGTTCACATGGACACCATAGGAGGATCTTGCATTTCGAGAATTGAAAAAGATGTTATCTACCGCACCAATCATAGTTGCACCATTGCCTAAGGAGCCAATGTTGCTCTACGTAGCCGCGACCAACCGAGTCATAAGTGCAGTGATTGTAGTGGAGTGCGAGGAGGAAGGAAAGTCGGTGCAAAGGCCGGTGTATTATCTGAGCGAAGTATTATTGGCCTCAAAACAGAATTATCCTCATTATTAGAAGATGGCATACGGCGTATATATGTCGGCCAAGAAACTCAAACACTATTTTGAGGAACACCCCATCAAGGTAATATGTGAGGCACCCATTTCAGAGATCGTGAGTAACAAGGACGCAAGCGGCCGAATAGCAAAGTGGGCTATCGAATTAGCTCCATACGCACCACAGTTCGACAGAAGGGATGCGATCAAGTCACAAGTTGTGGCAGATTTCTTTGTGTACTAGGCTGAAATGCAATACGAGCCACCCTTGCCGGACTCCAATTATTGGAAAATGCACTTCGACGGATCGAAACTGATAGACGGATTAGGCGTTGGAGGAGTGCTTACCTCGCCCAAGAAGGATCAACTGAAGTATGTCCTTCAAATCCATTTCAATGCCTCGAATAATGTGGCGGAGTACGAAGCATTGGTACATGGTCTCAAAGTGGCAAAGGAAGTGGGGATACGTCGGATACAATGCTTTGGAGATTCGGATTTGGTGGTGCAGCAAGTGTCTAGAAATTGGGATGCCCTGGATGCTAACATGGCCCTGTATAGATTCCATGTTCAAAAAATAAGCGGGTTCTTCGACGGGTGTGAGTTCTATCACATACCTCGGATCAAAAACGAGGGAGCAGATACACTGTCCAAGCTAGGCTCATTCCGGCAACCCATTCCGCCAAACGTGGCTTTGGAACACTTGAGAAAACTGTCTATCACACCATCACCCGAATCAGAGTCAATTTATATCCCATCACTTCCCGGATCAGGAGCTACACCTATGGAGATAGAATGGGGAAGCACCTCAGCAAACCCGGGGACTGCTTCAGCAAACCCGGGGACTGCTTCAGCAAACCCGGGGACTGTTCAGCTTGATCCGACAAGAGTTATGTCGCTGGATGCAATGGAGGTTGATGAGGAACCATTCCCCATTCGGACTATACCAACTTGGGCAAAGACAATTTTTGATTTCCTCAAAGAGGGAATCTTGCCGGATGATGAAATAAGTTCAAGGCAAATCCAGAGAAGGGCAAATGCCTACACCATTATCAACGTCGAGTTATACAAAAGAAGTGTGACATTGATACTACAATGGTGTGTTGATCCGGAGGAAGGGCTTGACATACTCCGGGATATTCACCAAGGGGAATGTGGTCACCATGCCTCCTCAAGGTCCTTAGTAGCAAAAGCTTTCCAACATGGATTTTATTGGCCCAGTGCTTTGGAGCAAGCAGAGGACCTGCTGAAAAAGTGTAATGGTTGTCAAAGATACGCCACGAAAACTCACCTACCAATGTCGGAGCTGAAAACTATCCCCATTAATTGGCCATTGGATGTATGGTGCCTAGACATGGTAGGACCGTTTAAGCCGGCCAAAGGAGGGATGACCCATATTCTGGTCATGGTTCACAAGTTCACGAAATGGATTGAAGTGAAACCGATTCGGAAATGTGATGGGGCAACATCAGTAAGATTCCTCAAGGATATAATCCTAAGGTACGGCTACCCCCATAGCATCATAACTAATAATGGGACGAATTTCACTAAAGGAGCGTTCGCGAGATTCTACCAGGAAAAGAAGATCTGGTTAGATGTCGCTTCAGTCGCCCACCCCACATCAAACGGGCAAGTGGAAAGATCCAACGGACTGGTGCTGTCCGAGATAAAACCCCGGCTCATAGAGCCGCTGCAAAGATCAGCGAGGTGCTAGATAGAAGAACTACCAGCGGTACTGTGGAATTTAAGAACAACTCTGAATCGATCAACAGGCTATACGCCATTCTTTCTGGTATATGGGGCAGAAGCTGTATTACCAGGCAACATAGAGCATGATTCTCCAAGGGTCACCCAATACACAGAAGCCGAAGTGCGCGAAGCCCGGCAAAATGATGTTGATCTGCTAGAAGAAGCGAGAGAACTAGCCTTGTCTAGATCCGCATTATATCAGCAAAATCTCCAACGCTACCATAGCCGGAAAGTAGACCCCTGAGTTTTTCGGGAAGGTGATTTGGTGCTAAGGCTAATACAGCGCACTGCTGGCATGCATAAGTTATCCCCTCCATGGGAAGGACCTTTCATTGTGAGCAAAGCTTTGCGCAATGATTCCTACTATCTTATTGATGCACAACCCCAGCAAAAGAACAAGGTGGACAGGTCCGGAGAGGAATCCAAAAGACCATGGAACGTAGCACTGCTTCGTCCTTTCTACACCTAAGAGGTGAATGTATATGAACTACTCGTATGTCGGTATGTATATCGGCAATGAGCTTATCAATAAAAACTTCATAACCCCGAGCAGAGACTCGGGGACTGCTATTACAATTGTCTCTTGTTTCTGTATTTTTGTGTCGGCTGGGTTAAGTCGCTTATGCCTTAGTCAGATTAGTAATGTGTGAGCACCAAAAGCCTAACTCTTCGACTTTGCTACTGTCCAACAAGAATTGGCTTCATGGCAAGCATGAGAACATGTTTGGAATGGCAAAGCACACGAAAAACGACTAAGGAAAAGAACTTAAGCAGGCCGACATTGGTTTTTTGGCTAACCCTTAGTTTATTTCCTTCACTAAAGAGCCAAATCATTTTGAGCTAATCTCAAGGTTTCAAGTATTGTTAAGTCAATTTTTTGAACCTCGGACTCGTAAGTCGAAAAACCGAATCAAGGTAGACGCGAGCCGAGTCAAAAATTGGGGGAAGAAGAAAATGAAACTCGGGGACTGCACCCACGATAATCCAGTAATAAAACTTAGTTCGGAACATAAAACTGTAGTGCAAACAAACCAAAGTATTTAAATACATCTACACCCGGCATTCCGGGGATCATTTCAAGGGGCAGGAGCAGCAGAAGAATCATCTGTCGAGGAGGGAGGTACTCTGGAGTGTGCAGGAAGAGCGCTAGCTTCGGCTTCGTCCTCCGGGTCAACTTCGTTGTCCTCCGAATCTTCAGCCTCGTCGCCTAGCTCGGAGCCCTCGCTCTCGCTCCCTTCCTCTTCAGCTCTAGAGATAATCTCGTCCTCAACGACATCAAGATAACTCAGTCCCTCTTTCCAAGCATGGCAGAAGGAGTATTGGATGAGCTTGTTGGCACAGGCCTGGCGGCGCGCGATCCACTCCAGATCCTCGCACCACTTAGACCCGGTGCGCATATGACTGAGCAATGCCAAGTCAATTCCTTCATACCATGAGAGCGCAAACTTCAGAGCAATGTCAGCTCCAGCCCGTGCCGCAGATTCGCGCGACAAATGCAGCTGCGTGTGACATTCCATAAGTTTCACTATAAAAGCGGAGCCTTTCTTGGGAATGGTTTCATTGGGCCAGAGACATCTGAACATCGGTGTTGCCGCCGGGAGGATGTCCGCACCATGATTTTTTACTACCTCAAGGCATGTGGTGAGACTTGCCAGGAGATCTTCTGTGGTATACGGGGTTGGCTCACCATCACAGACAGCAGGAATTCCACGCTGTTCGTGGGACTGGCGTACGACAGAGGCAGCAAGCATATCGCTCTCTGGAAATTTGCCTAAGGATAAGAGGAGAAACAGTGAGCAAATGGACCAAATCCGAATAATAACAGATCAAGCAAGGGCGGAAAACTTACGCGCAATCTGGAAGAGGAGTCGTTGAAGCTCGGAATCAACATTGGCATTGTGGACCCAGAGTATTTTGTACTCGGTGGTCGCCGACGTAAGTTTGACGTCGGCTTCCTCCAGTAGGCTCTTGTCCTTAGAGATTTGCATGATTAAATGCTCCTTCTCCTCGGCAAAATCCTGGTCGGCCTTCTCCAGCGCGGACTGATGGGAGCTCTTCAGCTTTTGGATTTCAGCGTTCAGCCGAGTAATCTCCGAGTCCTACTATTGGAGCCGAGCCATCTCAGCGTCTTTCTTCTTCAGCTCAGCTTCGTACTTCCCTGCTTGTTCGAGGCAGTGGGTCATCAGTTCAGGCATGGTGACACTATCGTCAAGAGCAACTGCAACATGATCCAGAGGACCCAAAATATGAGTGTCCACCGGATAAAGCACGGAAAATATGAAGATCATGTGGAGCGGTTGAGTTTACCTTTGATCTCCGCACGGTTCTTCCTCATAATTATATTCTCAGCTTCAACCTCGGCTGCGTAATTCGGACAAGACATTCATATAAGTCCTAAGAAGTTTGAATGAACAAGCAAGAAAAAGGAATGGAAACTAACCCCTCTTTTGGTACTCCTCCAGGAGTTTACCATAACGCCCGCGCATGTCTTTCTAGGAGTCCACTAGGCGCTAGAACTCAGTGGATCGGCGGTTAGTGGTAATCTGAAATAGGCAAGGAAGAGACAAAAGTTCAGAGGAAAAGTAGAAATAATTCGAACTACAAGATCCGGGCCAAGTGGAACTTAACCTGGCTCTAGGTGTGTGGATATTTGAAGTCTACAAGATCCGTGCCAAGTGGAACTTAACCCGGCTCTAGGTGTGTGGATATTCAAAGTCTACGAGATCCGGGACAAGTGGAACTTAACCCGGCTCTAGGTGTGTGTATATTCGAAGTCTACAAGATCCGGGCCAAGTGGAACTTAACCCGGCTCTAGGTGTGTGGATATTTGAAGTCTACGAGATCCGGGCCAAGTGGAACTTAACCTGGCTCTAGGTGTGTGGATATTCTAAGTCTACAAGATCCGGGCCAAGTGGAACTTAACCCGGCTCTAGGTGTGTGGATATTCGAAGTCTACAAGATCCGGGCCAAGTGGAACTTAACCCAGCTCTAGGTGTGTGGATATTCGAAGTCTACAAGGTTCGGGACACGTGGAACTTAACCTGGCTCTAGGTGTGTGGATATTCGAAGTCTACAAGGCTCGGGGACTAGGGGCTATACCTACAAATGCTCAGTTATGAAAAACATCAACAATAGAAAAAAAGAATTACCTCCATCATCCGGCCAGCTAGGGAGATAGCCTTGGTAGCGGAGTTCATCTGGGCGCTGAACTCGGCCAGGACGAACCTTTCTGGGAGATCATCTTGGGGGTCGACGGAATCGGCATTGTTCCAGTTGTTCACGTACTCAAGGAGTAGTGGACTATAACTCTCGCCGCTCGGAGAATGGCTCGTCACTAGGCCCTTCACATGGGTCTCATGCCTAGAGGATTGAGCTGCAGTGGGGCTGGTGTACAAAACCAGCTGCTTGCTGCCATCTGATCCGGAAGCTGGCCCGGATGAAGCTGACCCGGAGGTCTTCTTAGCTTTGCCGGATGAGGATTGAGGAGCTTGTTCAAAGAAATTAGCGATTGAAGGAGCAAACCCGGTGGGAGCCGAAGGAGCTTTTCCCTTCGGAGGATTCGAAGCTCTTGTTGTTGCTTCTACTGGTGATGTTGTTGCTGGTGCTGCTGATGCTGGTGCTGGTGGTGGTGCTGCTGGTGCTGCTGCTGGTGTTGTTGCTACTAGTGCTGGTACTGCTTCTGGTACTGGAGGTGCTGGGGGCGGCGCCAATGAAACTAGCGCGTCAACATTGGTCACAAAGGCCGATGAACTGGAGAGATGCGGTATCACCGTATCTAGATCCGGCCACTACCCCCCTTGCCTACATTGCCCTCCTCTTGGCGAGGTGGGCTCTGGTCAGGCGTAGCCGCGGAGCCCTCTTGAATAGGGTTGAGCGGGCCATAATCATCTTTGCGGGTTGGGGGGGAGAGGGGCCACTTCAGAGCGAGGAGGCTATGCCGGAACCGCTCTTGGAAATATCCACAGGAGCTCTGGAAAAAAGTAAAAGAACCAAGTCAGAAAGAGAGAACCAACCACAAAACAAAGGCGAGCAAAGGAAAGAATCTGAAGTAGCAATGCTAAAAGGACTTACTCATCCGCGGTAGGAGGAGCCCGAGGTTGGGGTGCCCTCTGAACCGTGACCTTGGAACCAGGCTTGGCCGAGGTTTTATCACCGGACTTCTTTTGTCTCTTCTTGGGCGGCGGCGCCCCGGAAGCTGCAGCCGTGGTAGCTACGCGCTTCTGGGATGGAGCTGGAGCCAGGCCACCAGTTGCAAGGGGAGGGACCTCATGGACCTGATCGTCCGGCTTAGCTGAACATTCGAACATTAGCCAGGTGCAAATAAGATATGAGAACCGGATCAAGTACCTCAAGGACTTCAACGTCCGAATCATCATCGTCTGGCCAATCCCTTAGAGAAGAGGCCTTACCTGCACTGCGTTTGACGATGTCCGGGGTAGGCAAGAAGGCCTCCGGATCAGTCTCCACCGTGTCTCCCTCGGTGCGGTCCTCCAACCACTTGCTCACTGGTACCTCGCCATCCTCCAAGGGTTGCTGGAGGAATTTCTGAAAGAATAATTGCCAAGTAACAAAGGAGAGCCAACATACGAAGAAGATTCGGAAAACAAAGAAGGGTTAATTTACCCTTGGAGGAGGGTTGGCTCGGGTGAAGGGCTCGAGTCCCCACTCCCAATCCTCGGAAAACTCCTTCTCCACGTTGAATATGGACTTAACCCGGCGGTAAACCGCTGAGTTATTCAGCTCGAAAGAAGAGGTCCGGTGAGGGTCAAGGGGGCCGCTAAGATAGCAGATCTTGTGGGCTCGCTTCTGGAGGGGGGAGACCCGGCTGCGGAGGAAAGTGATCATGATATCCTCCCCCGGAGTTTCTCCTTGAGAAGCTCCTTGATCCGACGCGCCACTTGGTTCGACAGGGCCGTGGGCTGCTTCGGGATGCTCTCCCAACGCGAGGTGTCAGGAGGGCCAAGCTTGAAGGGGAGCAACCGGATCAGGTCCTCCTTGGTGGTGTTCCAGACATAAAAGAAAGTTCGGGCCCAACCCTTAAAAGATTCGAGTCCTGTAACCCGGGGAAACACGGATTGTTTCCGGGGTGAGATGGAGGCGGCGCCGCATTGGGTCAGGTGCTTGTCCTCCGGGGCAAGCTCCTTATCCGGAACCACATTCCTGTGAAGACCAAAGAACTTGATCCAAAGTTCTTTGGTTGGCTAGAGGCCAATGTACCCCTCAATGCCGGAGGCAAAGGAAGATAGTGAGGTGATGGCGTTTGCGGGGAGGTTATGCGGCTGCAACTTGTATATAGAGATAAAATCAAAGAAAAAATCGGATGTGGGAAGGCCGAAGCCACGCTGGAAATGCGATAAGAAAACCACAAATTCCCCAGGTTTGGGGGCAGGAGTAATTTCACCGGCAGGCGACACCGGCGGGAATGCGACGGGAGGCGTGGAGCCAAGCCAAGTCCTCCTCACGGATGGTGGAGCTGTCCCAGCCACTGCGCTCGCGGCCCTCCACCCCTTCTTCCTGCTGCACCACCACCGGTGCCTCCACCTCTGTCATGGTAAGATCGACGGGGTAGTCGGAATAAAGGTAGCCAAAAGAAGGGAAACAGGAAGCGCAAGGCCCCGTGGTGGAAATTAGCACTAGGAGCGGTGGCGCTGGCGCGAAATGCTACCGGAGCACGGTCGCGGTGGCGCTCGTGGAGAAGAAAACTGGCGGCAGCGGCGCAGTCGCTGTGAAAGAGAGAGAGCAATGGAGCGCGACGCAAATGGGGGAACTTCCCTGGGAGTGCACCGCACCCCCTACTTAACCATGTCGCACGCGCGTCGTGGGATCCTTTGCGGGTGACGTGCTGCACGCAACAAGCGTGTACGTGGCCCAAGCAGCCAATCAGGACAAGGCCATAGGAGGGGCCACGGGAGCAAGCGATCCCATGACATGACATGGTGTTACAGTTAACGAGGCGCTATAGTGATGGGACGTTTACAGCAGTTATGCCTGACGCAGCGATAGTAACCGGCGTGGTAAATGTGCATGGCCCTTAAAATGAGGCAAATTATGATTACCCTCCACATAGGATGTGGAGAAGCGTACGAGAGAAGGAAAGGTAACCCGGATAAGAAAGCGAAAGACCTAGCCAACGAGGAATAACTTGGAAAGAGCAAAAGGGTTACAAGAAGAGAAACTTCGGGTTACGAGGTAACTCGGCCTAAGGAGCGAAAGATCTGAATAAGGGAACCTGCTGTGGCCTTAACAACTAAAAGTTGCTAAGACCGCACCAACTTCGGGGACTAATGTTGGGGGGATACCCCCGGGTAGAGTAACACCGGGGTATAACGGCCGAGTTAGCCAGGGTACGACGCGATCAAAGCGAAGTGCTGACCGAGTCACCTCAAGGCAGACCGAATCATGGTGTGGCCCGGCCCATGGGGCATTTCCTTGACAATGGTCCGTCCGGCATAAGATTTATGCTGGCCATGTCTATCTGTTTTCCAGGTAAATGGGTAAGCCAGATTAGCTATGTGCTAGCCGAATCATCTTAGCTTCCAAGAGAAGGAATCCCCCGCTGGTCAAAAGGTGGCTTTATTAGCTGAAGCATGTGCAAAGTAAAGTAAAGGAGAGGACCAGCGGGTCAGTGGCGACCAAGGTGACACGGGCATAGCCGGATGACGTAGCCCGTGCCTGGTGACGCCAAAAGACAAGGATGACGCTGCGGGTTAGTCCAAACTCGGACGAGCCGTCAAAGAGGAATAAAGAAGCATCTGCTTTAGGAAAGGAGCATATTCATAGAATATGCTTCCACCTGTGCCCTAGAATTGTAACCCGGGCTCCCCTATATAAGGAGCACCGGGGCCTCCATAGAGAGGGGCGGCATTTAGATCATTCATTCTCTGTCTAAGGTAGAGCTCAAGGGCTAGGAAATAGGGAGTAAGAGACATCGTCTCCTTGTTGAGAGCCTTAGAAGTACTTGTAAACACCATTGATAGAGAATATACAAGAATATCCTTGCGTGGAATCACCACGTTCTCCCTCCCTGGATTCCCCTAGCACTCATTGGCCCCATCTTTAGCCTATCCATGGCATCTGCCGTGCCACCACCACGACAATGTTTGTCCTTTTCCTAAACCACCACTAGTGTCATTGCATGTGAGTTATTTAAATAAACCACATGGAACCACCACCATTGTCATTGCATGTGTGTTCTTTCCATAAACCACATGGATCCACAACTAGACTCATTGCATGTGTGTTATTTTAATAAAGCACCACTAGATTCATTGCATGTGTGTTCTTTCCATAAAACACATGTATCCACCAGAGTCATTTGCATGTGTGTTCTTTTCCTAAACCACCACTAGTGTCATTACATGTGTTTCCTTTCCTAAACCACCACTAGTGTCATTGCAAGTGTGTTATTTTCATAAACCACTTGGATCCACTCGAGTCAATGCATGCGTGTTCTTTTCATAAACCACAACTATAGTCATTGCATGTTTGTTCTTTTCATAAACGAGATGGAACCACAACAAGAGTCATTGCATGTGTGTTCCTTTTATAAACTACCACCAGTGTCATTTTACTAAACCACATGGATCCACAATTAGAGTCATTGTGTGTGTGTTCTTTTCATTAACCACCCCCAGTGTCATTGCATGTGTGTTCCTTTCCTAAACCACATGGATCGACCAGTGTCATTGCATGTCTTTGCATCTGTATTATTTTCCTAAACCACCACTAGTATCATTGCATGTGTGTTTTTTTACTAAACCACATGGATCCACCAGAGTCATTTGCATGTGTGTCCTTTTCATAAACCAGCACTATAGTCATTGGATGTTTGTTCCTTTCCTAAACCACAACCAGAAACATCGCATATGTGTTCTTTTCCTAAACCACCACTAGATTCATTGCATGTGTGTTCTTTCCATAAACCACCACTAGTGCCATTGCATGTGTGTTCTTTCCCTAAACCACCACTAATGCCATTGCATGTGTGTTCTTTCCATAAAACAAAACTAGATTCATTGCACGTGTGTTCTTTCAATAAACCACATGGAACCACCACTAGTGTCATTGCATGTGTGTTATTTTCTTAAACCACCACCAGTGTCATTGCATGTGTGTTCTTACCATAAACCACATGGATCCACCAGAGTCATTTGCGTGTGTGTTCTTTTCAATGACAACCACCTATGACATTGCATGTGTGTTCCTTTCCTAAACCACATGGATCCACCAGTGTCATTGCATGTCTTTGGATGTGTGTTGTTTTCCTAAACCACCACTAGTGTCATTGCATGTGTGTTATTTTACTAAACGACATGGATCCACCAGAGTCATTTGCATGTGTGTCCTTTTCATAAACCACCACTAGAGTCATTGCATGTTTGTTCTTTTCATAAACCACAACTATAGTCATTGCATGTTTGTTCTTTTCATAAACCACATGGAACCACAATTAGAGTCATTGCTTGTGTATTCCTTTCATAAACTACCACTAGTGTCATTTTACTAAACTACATGGATCCACAACTAGAGTCATTGCATGTGTGTTCTTTTCATTAACCACCTCTAGTGTCATTGCATGTGTGTTCCTTTCCTAAGCCACATGGATGCACCAATGTGATTGCATGTCTTTGCATGTGTGTTGTTTTCCTAAACCACCACTAGTGTTATTGCATGTGTGTTATTTTACTAAACCACATGGATCCACCAGAGTCATTTGCATGTGTGAACTTTTCATAAACCACCACTAGAGTCATTGCATGTTTGTTCCTTTCCTGAACCACAACTAGTGTCTTTGCATGTGTATTCTTTTCCTAAACCACCACTAGTGTCAGTGCATGTTTGTTCTTTTCATAAACCACATGGATCCACTAGTGTCATTGCATGTTTGTCTTTTTCCTAAACAACCACTAGATTCATTGCATGTGTGTTCTTTCTTTAAACCACAACTAGAGTCATTGCATGTTTGTTCTTTTCATAAACCACATGGATCCACCAGTGTCATTGCATGTGTGTTCTTTCCTAAACCACCACTAGATTCATTGCATGTGTGTTCTTTCCATAAACCACATGGATCCACCAGTGTCATTGCATGTGTGTTCTTTTCAACAACCACCTCTAGTGTCTTTGCATCTGTGTTCTTTCCATAAACCACAACTAGAGTCATTGCATGTTTGTTCTTTTCATAAACCACCACCAGTGTCATTGCATGTGTGTTCTTTCCATAAACCACAACTAGGTTTATTGCATGTGTGTTCTTTCCATAAACCACATGGAACCACCACCAGTGTCATTGCATGTGTGTTGTTTTCATAAACCACCACCAGTGTCATTGCATGTGTGTTCTTTACATAAACCACAACTAGTCATTTGCATGTGTGTTCTTTTCAAGGACCACCACCAGTGTCATTGCTTGTGTGTTCTTTTCATAAACAACCACCATTGTTATTGCATGTATGTTCTTTCCATAAACCACAACTAGATTCATTGCAGGTGTGTTCTTTCCATAAACCACATGGATCCACCAGAGTCATTTGCATGTGTGTCCTTTTCATAAACCACCACTAGAGTCATTGCATGTTTGTTCCTTTCCTGAACCACAACTACTGTCTTTGCATGTGTATTCTTTTCCTAAACCACCACTAGTGTCAGTGCATGTTTGTTCTTTTCATAAACCACATGGATCCACTAGTGTCATTGCATGTTTGTCTTTTTCCTAAACAACCACTAGATTCATTGCATGTGTGTTCTTTCTTTAAACCACAACTAGAGTCATTGCATGTTTGTTCTTTTCATAAACCACATGGATCCACCAGTGTCATTGCATGTGTGTTCTTTCCTAAACCACCACTAGATTCATTGCATGTGTGTTCTTTCCATAAACCACATGGATCCACCAGTGTCATTGCATGTGTGTTCTTTTCAACAACCACCTCTAGTGTCTTTGCATCTGTGTTCTTTCCATAAACCACAACTAGAGTCATTGCATGTTTGTTCTTTTCATAAACCACCACCAGTGTCATTGCATGTGTGTTCTTTCCATAAACCACAACTAGGTTTATTGCATGTGTGTTCTTTCCATAAACCACATGGAACCACCACCAGTGACATTGCATGTGTGTTGTTTTCATAAACCACCACCAGTGTCATTGCATGTGTGTTCTTTACATAAACCACAACTAGTCATTTGCATGTGTGTTCTTTTCAAGGACCACCACCAGTGTCATTGCTTGTGTGTTCTTTTCATAAACAACCACCATTGTTATTGCATGTATGTTCTTTCCATAAACCACAACTAGATTCATTGCATGTGTGTTCTTTCCATAAACCACATGGAACCACCAGCAGGGTCATTGCATGTGTTTTCTTTTAATAAACCACCACCAGTGTCATTGCATGTGCGTTCTTTCCATAAACAACATGGATCCACCAGAGTCATTTGCATGTGTGTTCTTTTCAGTGACCACCACCAGTGTCATTGCATGTGTGTTCCTTTCCTAAACCACATGGATCCACCACTGTCATTCCATGTGTGTTCTTTTCATAAACCACCACTAGTGTCATTTCATGTGTGTTCTCTCCATAAACCACAACTAGAGTCATTGCATATTTATTCTTTTCATAAACCACCATAAGTGTCATTACATGTTTCTCCTTTTTCCAAACCGCCACTAGTGTCATTGCATGTGTGTTCTTTCCGTAAACCACATGGAACTACCACCATTGTCATTGCATGTGTGTTCTTTTCATAAACCACCACTAGTGTCATTGCGGTGTGTTGTTTCCATAAACCACATGGATCCACAACTAGATTCATTGCATGTGTGTTCTTTTCATAAACCATAACTAGATTCATTGCATGTGTGCTGTTTCCATAAACCACATGGATCCACCAGAGTCATTTGCCTGTCTGTTCTTTTCCTAAACCACCACTAGTGTTGTTGCATATGTTTCCTTTCCTATACCATCACTAGTGTCATGGCATGTGTGTTATTTTCATAAACCACTTGGATCCACTACAGTCAATGCATGTGTGTTATTCTCATAAACCACTTGGATCCACCAGTGTCATTGCATGTGTGTACTTTCCATAAACCACATGGATCCACCAGAGTCATTTGCATGTGTGTTCTTTTCAATGACAACCACCTATGACATTGCATGTGTGTTCCTTTCCTGAACCACATGGATCCACCAGTGTCATTGCATGTCTTTGCATGTGTGTTCTTTTCCTAAACCACCACTAGTGTCATTGTATGTGTGTTACTTTAGTAAACCACAGGGATCCACCAGATACATTTGCATGTGTGTCCTTTTCATAAACCACCACTAGAGTCATTGCATGTTTGTTCCTTTCTTGAACCACAACTGGTGTCTTTGCATGTGTATTCTTTTCCTAAACCACCACTATTGTCATTGCATGTTTATTCTTTTCATAAACCACATGGATCCACCAATGTCATTGCATGTTTGTCCTTTTGCTAAACAACCACTAGATTCATTGCATGTGTGTTCTTTCTACAACCACAACTAGAGTCAATGCATGTTTGTTCTTTTCATAAACCACATGGATCCACCAGTGTCATTGCATGTGTGTTCTTTTCCTAAACCACCACTAGATTCATTGCAGGTGTGTTCTTTCCATAAACCATATGGATCCACCAGTGTCATTGCATGTGTGTTCTTTTCAACAACCACCACTAGTGTCTTTGCATCTGTGTTCTTTCCATAAACCACAACTAGAGTGATTGCATGTTTGTTCTTTTCATAAACCACCACTAGTGTCATTGCATGTGTGTTCTTTACATAAACCACAACTAGATTCATTGCGTGTGTGTTCTTTCCATAAACCACATGGAACCACCAGTGTCATTGCATGTGTGTTGTTTTGATAAACCACCACCTGTGTCATTGCATGTGTGTTCTTTACATAAACCACATGGATCCACAACTAGTCATTTGCATGTGTGTTCTTTTCAATGACCACCACCAGTGTATTTGCATGTGTGTTCCTTTCGTAAACCACCACTAGTGTCATTGCATGTGTGTTATTTTACTAAACCACATGGATCCACCAGAGTCATTTGCATGTGTGTACTTTTCATAAACCACAACTAGAGACATTGAATGTGTGTTCTTTTCCAAAACCACCACTAGATTCGTTGTATGTGTGTTCTTTGCATAAACCACATGGATCCACCAATGTCATTGCATGTGTGTTCTTTTCATAAACCACCACCAGTGTCATTGCATGTGTGTTATTTCCATAAACCACAACTAGAGTCATTGCATGTTTGTTCTTTTCATAAACCACCACCAGAGTCATTGCATGTGTGTTATTTCCACAAACCACATGGAACCACCACCAGTGTCATTGGATGTGTGTTCTTTTCATAAACCACCACCACCACTAGTGTCATTGCAAGTGTATTCTTTCCATAAACCACATGGATCCACAACTAGAGTCATTGCATGTGTGTTCTTTTCATAAACCACAGCTAGATTCATTGCATGTGTGTTCTTTCCATAAACCACATGGATCCACCAGAGTCATTTGCATGTGTGTTCTTTTCCTAAACCACCACTAGTGTCAGTGCATGTAGGTTCCTTTCCTAAACCACCACTAGTGTCATTGCATGTGTCTTCTTTCCATAACCCACTTAGATCCACCAGAGTCATTGCATGCGTGTTCTTTTCATAAACCACAACTATTGTCATTGCATGTTTGTTCTTTTCATTAAGAACATGGAAATCACAACTAGAGTCATTGCATGTGTGTACCTTTCATAAACCACCACCAGTGTCATTTTACTAAACCACATGGATCAACAACTAGAGCCATTGCATGTGTGTTCTTTTCATTAACCACCACCAGTGTCATTGCATGTGTGTTCCTTTCCTAAACCACATGGATCCACCAGTGTCATTGCATGGCTTTGCATGTGTGTTCTTTTCCTAAACCACCACTAGTGTCATTGAATGTGTGTTATTTTACTAAACCACATGGATCCACCAGAGTCATTTGCATGTGTGTCCTTTCCATAAACCACCACTAGTGTCATTGCATGTGTGTTCTTTTCCTAAACCACCACTAGATTCATTGCATTTGTATTCTTTCCATAACCACATGGATCCACCAGTGTCATTGCATGTGTGTTTTTTTCATAAACCACCACTAGTGTCTTTGCATGTCTGTTCTTTCCATGAACCACAACTAGAGTCATTTCATTTTATAAACCACGACTAGTGTCATTACATGTGTGTTGTTTCCATAAACAATAACTAGATTCATTACATGTGTGTTCTTTCCATAAACCACATGGAACCACCATCAGTGTCATTGCATGTGTGTTCTTTTCATAAACCACCATCAGTGTCATTGCATGTATGTTCTTTCCATAAACCACACAGATCCACAACTAGAGTCATTTGCATGTGTGTTCTTTTCAATGACCACCACCAGTGTCTTTGAATGTGTGTTCCTTTCCTAAACCACCACTAGTGTCATTGCATGTTTGTTATTTTACTAAACCACATGGATCCACCAGAGTCATTTCCATGTTTGTCCTTTTCATAAACCACCACTAGGGTCGTTGCATGTTTGTTCCTTTCCTAAAGCACCACTAGATTCATTGCATGTGTGTTCTTTCCATAAACCACATGGATCCGCCAGTGTCATTGCATGTGTGTTCTTTTCATAAACCACCACTAGTGTCATTGCATATGTGTTCTTTCCATAAACCACAACTAGAGTTATTCCATGTTTATTCTTTTCATCAACCACCAGTGTCATTGCATGTTTGTCCTTTTCCTAAACCACCACTAGTGTCATTGCATGTGTGTTCTTTCCATAAACCACATGGAACCACCACCATTGTCATTGCATGTGTGATCTTTTCATTAACCACCACTAGTGTCAGTGCATGTGTGTTCCTTTCCTAAATCACATGGATCCACCAGTGTCATTGCATGTCTTTGCATGTGTGTTCTTTTCCTAAACCACCACCAGTGTCATTGAATGTGAGTTATTTTACTAAACCACATGGATCCACCAGATTCATTTGCATGTGTGTCCTTTTCATAAACCACCACTAGAGTCATTGCATGTTTGTTCCTTTCCTAAACCACAACTAGAGACATTGCATGTGTGTTCTTTTACTAAACCACCACTAGATTCATTGCATGTGTGTTTTTCCATAAACCACCACTAGTGCCATTGCATGTGTGTTTTTTCCCTAAACCACCACTAGTGTCATTGCATATGTGTTCTTTTCATAAACCACCACCAGTGTCATTGCATGTATGTTCTTTCCATAACCCAAAACTAAATTCATTGCATGTATGTTCTTTCCAGAAACCACATGGAACCAAAATCAGTATCATTGCATGTGTGTTCTTTCCATAAACCACAACTAGAGTCATTGCATGTTTGTTCTTTTCATAAACCACCACTAGTGTCTTTGCATGTGTGTTCTTTCCATAAACTACAACTAGAGTCATTGCATTTCATAAACCACCACCAGTGTGATTACATGTGTGTTGTTTCCATAAACAATAACTAGATTCATTACATGTGTGTTCTTTCCATAAACCACATGGAACCACCACTAGTGTCATTGCATGTGTGTTCTTTGCATAAACCACCACTTGTGTCATTGCATGTATGTTCTTTCCATAAACCCCACGGATCCACAACTAGAGTCATTTGCATGTGTGTTCTTTTCAATGACCACCACCAGTGTCTTTGCATGTGTGTTCCTTTCCTAAACCACCACTGGTGTCATTGCATGTGTGTTATTTTACTAAACCACATGGATCCACCAGAGTCATTTGCATGTCTGTCCTTTTCATAAACCACCACTAGAGTCATTGCATGTTTGTTCCTTTCCTAAAGCACCACTAGATTCATTGCACGTGTGTTCTTTCCATAAACCACATGGATCCGCCAGTGTCATTGCATGTTTTTCCTTTTCATAAACCACCACTAGTGGCAGTGCATGTGTTTTCTTTCCATAAACCATATGGAACCACCACCATTGTCATTCCATGTGTGTTCTTTTCATTAACCACCACCAGTGTCATTGCATGTGTGTTCCTTTCCTAAACCACATGGATCCACCAGTCCCATTGCATGTCTTTGCATGTGTGGTCTTTTCCTAAACCACAACAAGTGTCATTGCATGTGAGTTATTTTACTAAACCACATGGATCCACCAGAGTCATTTGCACGTGTGTCCTTTTCATAAACCACCACTAGAGTCATTGCATGTTTGTTCCTTTCGTAAAGCACCACTAGAGACATTGCATGTGTGTTCTTTTCCTAAACCACCACTAGATTCATTGCATGTGTGTTTTTCCATAAACCACCAGTAGTGCCATTGCATGTGTGTTCTTTCCCTAAACGACTACTAGTGTCATTGCATATGTGTTCTTTTCATAAACCACCACTAGTGTCATTGCATGTTGTTCTTTCCATAAACCAAAACTAGATTCATTGCATGTATGTTCTTTCCATAAACCACATGGAACCAAAACCAGTGTCATTGCATGTCCTGTTTTTCCATAAACCACAACTAGAGTCATTGCATGTTTGTTCTTTTCATAAACCACCACCAGTGTCATTGCATGTGTGTTATTTCCACAAACCACATGGAACCACCACCAGTGTCATTGCATGTGTGTTCTTTTCATAAACCACCACCACCACTAGTGTCATTGCAAGTGTGTTCTTTCCATAAACCACATGGATCCACAACTAGAGTCATTGCATGTGTGTTCTTTTCATAAACCACCACCAGTGTCATTGCATGTGTGTTATTTCCACAAACCACATGGAACCACCACCACTGTCATTGCATGTGTGTTCTTTTCATAAACCACCACCACCACTAGTGTCATTGCAAGTGTGTTCTTTCCATAAACCACATGGATCCACCAGAGTCATTTGCATGTGTGTTCTTTTCCTAAACCACCACTAGTGTCAGTGCATGTAGGTTCCTTTCCTAAACCACCACTAGTGTGATTGCATGTGTCTTCTTTCCATAACCCACTTAGATCCACCAGAGTCATTGCATGCGTGTTCTTTTCATAAACCACAACTATTGTCATTGCATGTTTGTTCTTTTCATTAAGAACATGGAATCACAACTAGAGTCATTGCATGTGTGTTCCTTTCATAAACCACCACCAGTGTCATTTTACTAAACCACATGGATCCACAACTAGAGCCATTGCATGTGTGTTCTTTTCATTAACCACCACCAGTGTCATTGCATATGTGTTCCTTTCCTAAACCACATGGATCCACCAGTGTCATTGCATGGCTTTGCATGTGTGTTCTTTTCCTAAACCACCACTAGTGTCATTGAATTTGTGTTATTTTACTAAACCACATGGATCCACCAGAGTCATTTGCATGTGTGTCCTTTCCATAAACCACCACTAGTGTCATTGCATGTGTGTTCTTTTCCTAAACCACCACTAGATTCATTGCATTTGTATTCTTTCCATAACCACATGGATCCACCAGTGTCATTGCATGTGTGTTCTTTTCATAAACCACCACTAGTGTCTTTGCATGTCTGTTCTTTCCATAAACCACAAATAGAGTCATTTCATTTTATAAACCACGACCAGTGTCATTACATGTGTGTTGTTTCCATAAACAATAACTAGATTCATTACATGTGTGTTCTTTCCATAAACCACATGGAACCACCATCAGTGTCATTGCATGTGTGTTCTTTTCATAAACCACCACTTGTGTCATTGCATGTATGTTCTTTCCATAAACCACACGGATCCACAACTAGAGTCATTTGCATGTGTGTTCTTTTCAATGACCACCACCAGTGTCTTTGAATGTGTGTTCCTTTCCTAAACCACCACTAGTGTCATTACATGTGTGTTATTTTATTAAACCACATGGATCCACCAGAGTCATTTGCATGTTTGTCCTTTTCATAAACCACCACTAGGGTCGTTGCATGTTTGTTCCTTTCCTAAAGCACCACTAGATTCATTGCATGTGTGTTCTTTCCATAAACCACATGGATCCGCCAGTGTCATTGCATGTGTGTTCTTTTCATAAACCACCACTAGTTTCATTGCATATGTGTTCTTTCCATAAACCACAACTAGAGTTATTCCATGTTTATTCTTTTCATCAACCACCAGTGTCATTGCATGTTTGTCCTTTTCCTAAACCACCACTAGTGTCATTGCATGTGTGTTCTTTCCATAAACCACATGGAACCACCACCATTGTCATTGCATGTGTGTTCTTTTCATTAACCACCACCAGTGTCAGTGCATGTGTGTTCCTTTCCTAAACCACATGGATCCACCAGTGTCATTGCATGTCTTTGCATGTGTGTTCTTTTCCTAAACCACCACCAGTGTCATTGAATGTGAGTTATTTTACTAAACCACATGGATCCACCAGAGTCATTTGCATGTGTGTCCTTTTCATAAACCACCACTAGAGTCATTGCCTGTTTGTTCCTTTCCTAAACCACAACTAGAGACATTGCATGTGTGTTCTTTTACTAAACCACCACTAGATTCATTGCATGTGTGTTTCTCCATAAACCACCACTAGTGCCATTGCATGTGTGTTTTTTCCCTAAACCACCACTAGTGTCATTGCATATGTGTTCTTTTCATAAACCACCACCAGTGTCATTGCATGTATGTTCTTTCCATAACGCAAAACTAAATTCATTGCATGTATGTTCTTTCCAGAAACCACATGGAACCAAAATCAGTATCATTGCATGTGTGTTCTTTCCATAAACCACAACTAGAGTCATTGCATGTTTGTTCTTTTCATAAACCACCACTAGTGTCTTTGCATGTGTGTTCTTTCCATGAACTACAACTAGAGTCATTGCATTTCATAAACCACCACCAGTGTGATTACATGTGTGTTGTTTCCATAAACAATAACTAGATTCATTACATGTGTGTTCTTTCCATAAACCACATGGAACCACCACTAGTGTCATTGCATGTGTGTTCTTTGCATAAACCACCACTTGTGTCATTGCATGTACGTTCTTTCCATAAACCCCACGGATCCACAACTAGAGTCATTTGCATGTGTGTTCTTTTCAATGACCACCACCAGTGTCTTTGCATGTGTGTTCCTTTCCTAAACCACCACTGGTGTCATTGCATGTGTGTTATTTTACTAAACCACATGGATCCACCAGAGTCATTTGCATGTCTGTCCTTTTCATAAACCACCACTAGAGTCATTGCATGTTTGTTCATTTCCTAAAGCACCACTAGATTCATTGCACGTGTGTTCTTTCCATGAACCACATGGATCCGCCAGTGTCATTGCATGTTGTCCTTTTAATAAACCACCACTAGTGGCAGTGCATGTGTGTTCTTTCCATAAACCACATGGAACCACCACCATTGTCATTCCATGTGTGTTCTTTTCCTAAACCACCACTAGATTCATTGCATGTGTGTTTTTCCATAAACCACCAGTAGTGCCATTGCATGTGTGTTCTTTCCCTAAACGACCACTAGTGTCATTGCATATGTGTTCTTTTCATAAACCACCACTAGTGTCATTGCATGTTGTTCTTTCCATAAACCAAAACTAGATTCATTGCATGTATGTTCTTTCCATAAACCACATGGAACCAAAACCAGTGTCATTGCATGTCTGTTCTTTCCATAAACCACAACTAGTGTCATTACATGTGTGTTATTTTATTAAACCACATGGATCCACCAGAGTCATTTGCATGTTTGTCCTTTTCATAAACCACCACTAGGGTCGTTGCATGTTTGTTCCTTTCCTAAAGCACCACTAGATTCATTGCATGTGTGTTCTTTCCATAAACCACATGGATCCGCCAGTGTCATTGCATGTGTGTTCTTTTCATAAACCACCACTAGTTTCATTGCATATGTGTTCTTTCCATAAACCACAACTAGAGTTATTCCATGTTTATTCTTTTCATCAACCACCAGTGTCATTGCATGTTTGTCCTTTTCCTAAACCACCACTAGTGTCATTGCATGTGTGTTCTTTCCATAAACCACATGGAACCACCACCATTGTCATTGCATGTGTGTTCTTTTCATTAACCACCACCAGTGTCAGTGCATGTGTGTTCCTTTCCTAAACCACATGGATCCACCAGTGTCATTGCATGTCTTTGCATGTGTGTTCTTTTCCTAAACCACCACCAGTGTCATTGAATGTGAGTTATTTTACTAAACCACATGGATCCACCAGAGTCATTTGCATGTGTGTCCTTTTCATAAACCACCACTAGAGTCATTGCTGTTGTTCCTTTCCTAAACCACAACTAGAGACATTGCATGTGTGTTCTTTTACTAAACCACCACTAGATTCATTGCATGTGTGTTTCTCCATAAACCACCACTAGTGCCATTGCATGTGTGTTTTTTCCCTAAACCACCACTAGTGTCATTGCATATGTGTTCTTTTCATAAACCACCACCAGTGTCATTGCATGTATGTTCTTTCCATAACGCAAAACTAAATTCATTGCATGTATGTTCTTTCCAGAAACCACATGGAACCAAAATCAGTATCATTGCATGTGTGTTCTTTCCATAAACCACAACTAGAGTCATTGCATGTTTGTTCTTTTCATAAACCACCACTAGTGTCTTTGCATGTGTGTTCTTTCCATGAACTACAACTAGAGTCATTGCATTTCATAAACCACCACCAGTGTGATTACATGTGTGTTGTTTCCATAAACAATAACTAGATTCATTACATGTGTGTTCTTTCCATAAACCACATGGAACCACCACTAGTGTCATTGCATGTGTGTTCTTTGCATAAACCACCACTTGTGTCATTGCATGTACGTTCTTTCCATAAACCCCACGGATCCACAACTAGAGTCATTTGCATGTGTGTTCTTTTCAATGACCACCACCAGTGTCTTTGCATGTGTGTTCCTTTCCTAAACCACCACTGGTGTCATTGCATGTGTGTTATTTTACTAAACCACATGGATCCACCAGAGTCATTTGCATGTCTGTCCTTTTCATAAACCACCACTAGAGTCATTGCATGTTTGTTCATTTCCTAAAGCACCACTAGATTCATTGCACGTGTGTTCTTTCCATGAACCACATGGATCCGCCAGTGTCATTGCATGTTGTCCTTTTAATAAACCACCACTAGTGGCAGTGCATGTGTGTTCTTTCCATAAACCACATGGAACCACCACCATTGTCATTCCATGTGTGTTCTTTTCCTAAACCACCACTAGATTCATTGCATGTGTGTTTTTCCATAAACCACCAGTAGTGCCATTGCATGTGTGTTCTTTCCCTAAACGACCACTAGTGTCATTGCATATGTGTTCTTTTCATAAACCACCACTAGTGTCATTGCATGTTGTTCTTTCCATAAACCAAAACTAGATTCATTGCATGTATGTTCTTTCCATAAACCACATGGAACCAAAACCAGTGTCATTGCATGTCCTTCTTTACATAAACCACAACTAGTGTCATTACATGTGTGTTATTTTATTAAACCACATGGATCCACCAGAGTCATTTGCATGTTTGTCCTTTTCATAAACCACCACTAGGGTCGTTGCATGTTTGTTCCTTTCCTAAAGCACCACTAGATTCATTGCATGTGTGTTCTTTCCATAAACCACATGGATCCGCCAGTGTCATTGCATGTGTGTTCTTTTCATAAACCACCACTAGTTTCATTGCATATGTGTTCTTTCCATAAACCACAACTAGAGTTATTCCATGTTTATTCTTTTCATCAACCACCAGTGTCATTGCATGTTTGTCCTTTTCCTAAACCACCACTAGTGTCATTGCATGTGTGTTCTTTCCATAAACCACATGGAACCACCACCATTGTCATTGCATGTGTGTTCTTTTCATTAACCACCACCAGTGTCAGTGCATGTGTTCCTTTCCTAAACCACATGGATCCACCAGTGTCATTGCATGTCTTTGCATGTGTGTTCTTTTCCTAAACCACCACCAGTGTCATTGAATGTGAGTTATTTTACTAAACCACATGGATCCACCAGAGTCATTTGCATGTGTGTCCTTTTCATAAACCACCACTAGAGTCATTGCCTGTTTGTTCTTTCCTAAACCACAACTAGAGACATTGCATGTGTGTTCTTTTACTAAACCACCACTAGATTCATTGCATGTGTGTTTCTCCATAAACCACCACTAGTGCCATTGCATGTGTGTTTTTTCCCTAAACCACCACTAGTGTCATTGCATATGTGTTCTTTTCATAAACCACCACCAGTGTCATTGCATGTATGTTCTTTCCATAACGCAAAACTAAATTCATTGCATGTATGTTCTTTCCAGAAACCACATGGAACCAAAATCAGTATCATTGCATGTGTGTTCTTTCCATAAACCACAACTAGAGTCATTGCATGTTTGTTCTTTTCATAAACCACCACTAGTGTCTTTGCATGTGTGTTCTTTCCATGAACTACAACTAGAGTCATTGCATTTCATAAACCACCACCAGCAGTGATTACATGTGTGTTGTTTCCATAAACAATAACTAGATTCATTACATGTGTGTTTCTTTCCATAAACCACATGGAACCACCACTAGTGTCATTGCATGTGTGTTCTTTGCATAAACCACCACTTGTGTCATTGCATGTACGTTCTTTCCATAAACCCCACGGATCCACAACTAGAGTCATTTGCATGTGTGTTCTTTTCAATGACCACCACCAGTGTCTTTGCATGTGTGTTCCTTTCCTAAACCACCACTGGTGTCATTGCATGTGTGTTATTTTACTAAACCACATGGATCCACCCGAGTCATTTGCATGTCTCATTCTTTTCATAAACCACCACTAGAGTCATTGCATGTTTGTTCATTTCCTAAAGCACCACTAGATTCATTGAACGTGTGTTCTTTCCATGAACCACATGGATCCGCCAGTGTCATTGCATGTTGTCCTTTTAATAAACCACCACTAGTGGCAGTGCATGTGTGTTCTTTCCATAAACCACATGGAACCACCACCATTGTCATTCCATGTGTGTTCTTTTCCTAAACCACCACTAGATTCATTGCATGTGTGTTTTTCCATAAACCACCAGTAGTGCCATTGCATGTGTGTTCTTTCCCTAAACGACCACTAGTGTCATTGCATATGTGTTCTTTTCATAAACCACCACTAGTGTCATTGCATGTTGTTCTTTCCATAAACCAAAACTAGATTCATTGCATGTATGTTCTTTCCATAAACCACATGGAACCAAAACCAGTGTCATTGCATGTCTGTTCTTTCCATAAACCACAACTAGAGTCATTGCATGTTTGTTCTTTTCATAAACCACCACCAGTGTCATTGCATGTGTGTTATTTCCACAAACCACATGGAACCACCACCAGTGTCATTGCATGTGTGTTATTTTCATAAACCACCACTAGTGTCATTGCAAGTGTGTTCTTTCCATAAACCACATGGATCCACAACTAGAGTCATTGCATGTGTGTTCTTTTCATAAACCACAACTAGACTCATTGCATGTGTGTTCTTTCCATAACCCACTTAGATCCACCAGAGTCATTGCATGTGTGTTCTTTTCATAAACCACAACTATTGTCATTCCATGTTTGTTCTTTTCATTAAGAACATGGAATCACAACTAGAGTCATTGCATGTGTGTTCCTTTCATAAACCACCACCAGTGTCATTTTACTAAACCACATGGATCCACAACTAGAGCCATTGCATGTGTGTTCTTTTCATTAACCACCACCAGTGTCATTGCATATGTGTTCCTTTCCTAAACCACATGGATCCACCAGAGTCATTTGCATGTCTGTCCTTTTCATAAACCACCACTAGAGTCATTGCATGTTTGTTCCTTTCCTAAAGCACCACTAGATTCATTGCACGTGTGTTCTTTCCATAAACCACATGGATCCGCCAGTGTCATTGCATGTTTTTCCTTTTCATAAACCACCACTAGTGGCAGTGCATGTGTTTTCTTTCCATAAACCACATGGAACCACCACCATTGTCATTCCATGTGTGTTCTTTTCATTAACCACCACCAGTGTCATTGCATGTGTGTTCCTTTCCTAAACCACATGGATCCACCAGTCCCATTGCATGTCTTTGCATGTGTGGTCTTTTCCTAAACCACAACAAGTGTCATTGCATGTGAGTTATTTTACTAAACCACATGGATCCACCAGAGTCATTTGCACGTGTGTCCTTTTCATAAACCACCACTAGAGTCATTGCATGTTTGTTCCTTTCGTAAAGCACCACTAGAGACATTGCATGTGTGTTCTTTTCCTAAACCACCACTAGATTCATTGCATGTGTGTTTTTCCATAAACCACCAGTAGTGCCATTGCATGTGTGTTCTTTCCCTAAACGACTACTAGTGTCATTGCATATGTGTTCTTTTCATAAACCACCACTAGTGTCATTGCATGTTGTTCTTTCCATAAACCAAAACTAGATTCATTGCATGTATGTTCTTTCCATAAACCACATGGAACCAAAACCAGTGTCATTGCATGTCTGTTCTTTCCATAAACCACAACTAGAGTCATTGCATGTTTGTTCTTTTCATAAACCACCACCAGTGTCATTGCATGTGTGTTATTTCCACAAACCACATGGAACCACCACCAGTGTCATTGCATGTGTGTTCTTTTCATAAACCACCACCACCACTAGTGTCATTGCAAGTGTGTTCTTTCCATAAACCACATGGATCCACAACTAGAGTCATTGCATGTGTGTTCTTTTCATAAACCACCACCAGTGTCATTGCATGTGTGTTATTTCCACAAACCACATGGAACCACCACCACTGTCATTGCATGTGTGTTCTTTTCATAAACCACCACCACCACTAGTGTCATTGCAAGTGTGTTCTTTCCATAAACCACATGGATCCACCAGAGTCATTTGCATGTGTGTTCTTTTCCTAAACCACCACTAGTGTCAGTGCATGTAGGTTCCTTTCCTAAACCACCACTAGTGTGATTGCATGTGTCTTCTTTCCATAACCCACTTAGATCCACCAGAGTCATTGCATGCGTGTTCTTTTCATAAACCACAACTATTGTCATTGCATGTTTGTTCTTTTCATTAAGAACATGGAATCACAACTAGAGTCATTGCATGTGTGTTCCTTTCATAAACCACCACCAGTGTCATTTTACTAAACCACATGGATCCACAACTAGAGCCATTGCATGTGTGTTCTTTTCATTAACCACCACCAGTGTCATTGCATATGTGTTCCTTTCCTAAACCACATGGATCCACCAGTGTCATTGCATGGCTTTGCATGTGTGTTCTTTTCCTAAACCACCACTAGTGTCATTGAATTTGTGTTATTTTACTAAACCACATGGATCCACCAGAGTCATTTGCATGTGTGTCCTTTCCATAAACCACCACTAGTGTCATTGCATGTGTGTTCTTTTCCTAAACCACCACTAGATTCATTGCATTTGTATTCTTTCCATAACCACATGGATCCACCAGTGTCATTGCATGTGTGTTCTTTTCATAAACCACCACTAGTGTCTTTGCATGTCTGTTCTTTCCATAAACCACAAATAGAGTCATTTCATTTTATAAACCACGACCAGTGTCATTACATGTGTGTTGTTTCCATAAACAATAACTAGATTCATTACATGTGTGTTCTTTCCATAAACCACATGGAACCACCATCAGTGTCATTGCATGTGTGTTCTTTTCATAAACCACCACTTGTGTCATTGCATGTATGTTCTTTCCATAAACCACACGGATCCACAACTAGAGTCATTTGCATGTGTGTTCTTTTCAATGACCACCACCAGTGTCTTTGAATGTGTGTTCCTTTCCTAAACCACCACTAGTGTCATTACATGTGTGTTATTTTATTAAACCACATGGATCCACCAGAGTCATTTGCATGTTTGTCCTTTTCATAAACCACCACTAGGGTCGTTGCATGTTTGTTCCTTTCCTAAAGCACCACTAGATTCATTGCATGTGTGTTCTTTCCATAAACCACATGGATCCGCCAGTGTCATTGCATGTGTGTTCTTTTCATAAACCACCACTAGTTTCATTGCATATGTGTTCTTTCCATAAACCACAACTAGAGTTATTCCATGTTTATTCTTTTCATCAACCACCAGTGTCATTGCATGTTTGTCCTTTTCCTAAACCACCACTAGTGTCATTGCATGTGTGTTCTTTCCATAAACCACATGGAACCACCACCATTGTCATTGCATGTGTGTTCTTTTCATTAACCACCACCAGTGTCAGTGCATGTGTGTTCCTTTCCTAAACCACATGGATCCACCAGTGTCATTGCATGTCTTTGCATGTGTGTTCTTTTCCTAAACCACCACCAGTGTCATTGAATGTGAGTTATTTTACTAAACCACATGGATCCACCAGAGTCATTTGCATGTGTGTCCTTTTCATAAACCACCACTAGAGTCATTGCCTGTTTGTTCCTTTCCTAAACCACAACTAGAGACATTGCATGTGTGTTCTTTTACTAAACCACCACTAGATTCATTGCATGTGTGTTTCTCCATAAACCACCACTAGTGCCATTGCATGTGTGTTTTTTCCCTAAACCACCACTAGTGTCATTGCATATGTGTTCTTTTCATAAACCACCACCAGTGTCATTGCATGTATGTTCTTTCCATAACGCAAAACTAAATTCATTGCATGTATGTTCTTTCCAGAAACCACATGGAACCAAAATCAGTATCATTGCATGTGTGTTCTTTCCATAAACCACAACTAGAGTCATTGCATGTTTGTTCTTTTCATAAACCACCACTAGTGTCTTTGCATGTGTGTTCTTTCCATGAACTACAACTAGAGTCATTGCATTTCATAAACCACCACCAGTGATTACATGTGTGTTGTTTCCATAAACAATAACTAGATTCATTACATGTGTGTTCTTTCCATAAACCACATGGAACCACCACTAGTGTCATTGCATGTGTGTTCTTTGCATAAACCACCACTTGTGTCATTGCATGTACGTTCTTTCCATAAACCCCACGGATCCACAACTAGAGTCATTTGCATGTGTGTTCTTTTCAATGACCACCACCAGTGTCTTTGCATGTGTGTTCCTTTCCTAAACCACCACTGGTGTCATTGCATGTGTGTTATTTTACTAAACCACATGGATCCACCAGAGTCATTTGCATGTCTGTCCTTTTCATAAACCACCACTAGAGTCATTGCATGTTTGTTCATTTCCTAAAGCACCACTAGATTCATTGCACGTGTGTTCTTTCCATGAACCACATGGATCCGCCAGTGTCATTGCATGTTGTCCTTTTAATAAACCACCACTAGTGGCAGTGCATGTGTGTTCTTTCCATAAACCACATGGAACCACCACCATTGTCATTCCATGTGTGTTCTTTTCCTAAACCACCACTAGATTCATTGCATGTGTGTTTTTCCATAAACCACCAGTAGTGCCATTGCATGTGTGTTCTTTCCCTAAACGACCACTAGTGTCATTGCATATGTGTTCTTTTCATAAACCACCACTAGTGTCATTGCATGTTGTTCTTTCCATAAACCAAAACTAGATTCATTGCATGTATGTTCTTTCCATAAACCACATGGAACCAAAACCAGTGTCATTGCATGTCTGTTCTTTCCATAAACCACAACTAGAGTCATTGCATGTTTGTTCTTTTCATAAACCACCACCAGTGTCATTGCATGTGTGTTATTTCCACAAACCACATGGAACCACCACCAGTGTCATTGCATGTGTGTTATTTTCATAAACCACCACTAGTGTCATTGCAAGTGTGTTCTTTCCATAAACCACATGGATCCACAACTAGAGTCATTGCATGTGTGTTCTTTTCATAAACCACAACTAGACTCATTGCATGTGTGTTCTTTCCATAACCCACTTAGATCCACCAGAGTCATTGCATGTGTGTTCTTTTCATAAACCACAACTATTGTCATTCCATGTTTGTTCTTTTCATTAAGAACATGGAATCACAACTAGAGTCATTGCATGTGTGTTCCTTTCATAAACCACCACCAGTGTCATTTCACTAAACCACATGGATCCACAACTAGAGCCATTGCATGTGTGTTCTTTTCATTAACCACCACCATTGTCATTGCATGTGTGTTCCTTTCCTAAACCACATGGATCCACCAGTGTCATTGCATGTATTTGCATGTGTGTTCTTTTCCTAAACCACCACTAGTGTCATTGTATGTGTGTTATTTTACTAAACCACATGGATCCACTAGAGTCATTTGCATGTGTGTCCTTTTCATAAACCACCACTAGAGTCATTGCATGTGTGTTCTTTTCCTAAACCACCACTAGATTCATTGCATGTGTATTATTTCCATAACCACATGGATCCACCAGTGTCATTGCATGTGTGTTCTTTTCATAAACCACCACTAGTGTCTTTGCATGTGTGTTCTTTCCATAAACCACAACTAGAGTCATTGCATTTCATAAACCACCACTAGTGTGATTACATGTCTGTTGTTTCCATAAACAATAACTAGATTCATTACATCTGTGTTCTTTCCATAAACCACATGGAACCACCACCAGTGTCATTGCATGTGTGTTCTTTTCATAAACCACCACTTGTGTCATTGCATGTATGTTCTTTCCATAAACTCCACGGATCTACAACTAGAGTCATTTGCATGTGTGTTGTTTTTAATGACCACCACCAGTGTCTTTGCATGTGTGTTACTTTCCTAAACCACCACTAGTGTCATTGCATGTGTGTTATTTTACTAAACCACATGGATCCACCAGAGTCATTTGCATGTCTGTCCTTTTCATAAACCACCACTAGAGTCATTACATGTTTGTTCCTTTCCTAAAGCACGACTAGATTCATTGCACGTCTGTTCTTTCCATAAACCACATGGATCCGCCAGTGTCATTGCATGTTTGTCCTTTTCATAAACCACCACTAGTGTCATTGCATGTGTGTTCTTTCCATAAGCCACATGGAACCAACACCATTGTCATTGCATCTGTGTTCTTTTCATTAACCACCACCAGTGTCATTGCATGTGTGTACCTTTCCTAAACCACATGGATCCACCAGTGTCATTGCATGAATTTGCATGTGTGTTCTTTTCCTAAACCACCACAAGTGTCATTGCATGTGAGTTATTTTACTGAACCACATGGATCCACCAGAGTCATTTGCATGTGTGTCCTTTTCATAAACCACCACTAGAGTCATTGTGTGTTTGTTCCTTCCCTAAACCACAACTAGAGACATTGCATGTGTGTTTTTCCATAAACCACCACTAGTGCCATTGCATCTGTGTTATTTCCCAAAACCACCACTAGTGTTATTGCATATGTGTTCTTTTCATAAACCACCACCAGTGTCATTGCATGTGTGTTCTTTCCATAAACCAAAACTAGATTCATTGCATGTATGTTCTTTCGAGAAACCACATGGAACCAAAACCAGTGTCATTGCATGTGTGTTCTTTCCATATACCACAACTAGAGTCATTACATGTTTGTTCTTTTCATAAACCACCACAAGTGCCATTGCATGTGTGTTCTTTCCATAAACCACAACTAGATTCATTGCATGCGTGTTCTTTCCATAAACCACATGGAACCACCACCAGTGTCATTGCATGTGTGTTGTTTTCATAAACGACCACCTGTGTCATTGCATGCGTGTACTTTCCATAAACCACATGGATCCACCAGAGTGTTTTGCATGTGTGTTCTTTCCAATGACAACCACCTGTGACATTACATGTGTGTTCCTTTTCTAAACCACATGGATCCACCAATGTCATTGCATGTGCGTTCTTTTCCTAAACCACCACTAGTGTCATTCCATGTGTGTTATTTTACTAAAACACATGGATCCACCAGAGTCATTTGCATGTGTGTCCTTTTCATAAACCACCACTAGAGTCACTTCATGTTTGTTAGTTTCCTGAACCACAACTAGTATCTTTGCATGTGTATTCATTTCCTAAACCACCACTAGTGTCATTGCATGTTTGTTTTTTCATAAACCACCTGGATCCACCAGTGTCATTGCATGTTTTTCCATTTCCTAACCAACAACTAGATTCATTGCATGTGTGTTCTTTCTATAAACCACAACTAGAGTCATTGCATGTTTATTCTTTTCATAAACCACATGGATCCACCAATGTCATTGCATGTGTGTTCTTTTCCTAAACTACAACTAGATTCATTGCATGTGTGTTCTTTCCATAAACCACATGGATCCGCCAGTGTCATTGCATGTGTGTTCTTTTCCTAAACCACCACTAGATTCATTGCATGTGTGTTCTTTCCATAAACCACATGGATCCACCAGTGTCATTGCATGTATGTTCTTTTCAACAACCACCACCAGTGTCATTGCATGTGTGTTCTTTCCATAAACCACAACTAGAGTCATTGCATGTTTGTTCTTTTCATAAAGAACCACCCGTGTCATTGCATGTGTGTTCTTTCCATAAACGACAACTAGTGTCATTGCATGTGTGTTCTTTCCACAAACAACATAGAACCACCGCTAGTGTCATTGCATGTGTGTTCTTTTTATAAACAACCACTAGTGTCATTGCAAGTGTGTTCTTTCCATAAACCACATGGATCCACCAGAGTCATTTGCATGTGTGTTCTTTTCCTAAACCACCACTAGTGTCATTGCATGTGGGTTCCTTTCCTAAACCACCACTAGTGTCATTGCATGTGTGTTCTTTCCATAACCCACTTAGATCCACTAGAGTCATTCCATGTGTGTTGTTTTCATAAACAACAACTATTGTCATTGCATGTTTGTTCTTTTCATTAAGAACATGGAATCACAACTATAGTCATTGAATGTGTGTTACTTTCATAAACCACCACCAGTGTCATTTTACTAAACCACATGGATCCACAACTAGAGCCATTGCATGTGTGTTATTTTAACTAACCACCACCAGTGGCATTGCATGTTTGTTCCTTTCCTAAACCACATGGATCCACCAGTGTCATTGCATGTCTTTGCACGTGTGTTCTTTTCCTAAACCACCACTAGTGACATTGCATATGTGTTCTTTTCATAAACCACCACCAGTGTCATTGCATGTGTGCATATCTGTTCTTTTCATAAACCACCACCAGTGTCATTGCATGTGTGTTCTTTCCATAAACCACAACTAGAGTCATTGCATGTTTGTTCTTTTCATAAACGACCACCAGTGTCATTGCATGTGTGTTCTTTCCATAAACGACAACTAGTGTCGTTGCATGTGTGTTCTTTCCACAAACAACATAGAACCACCACTAGTGTCATTGCATGTGTGTTCTTTTTATAAACAACCACTAGTGTCATTGCAAGTGTGTTCTTTCCATAAACCACATGGATACACAACTAGAGTCATTGCATGTGTGTTATTTTCATAAACCACCACTAGATTCATTGCATGTGTGTTCTTTCCATAAACCACATGGATCCACCAGAGTCATTTGCATGTGTGTTCTTTTCCTAAACCACCACTAGTGTCATTGCATGTGGGTTCCTTTCCTAAACCACCACTAGTGTCATTGCATGTGTGTTCTTTCCATAACCCACTTAGATCCACTAGAGTCATTCCATGTGTGTTCTTTTCATAAACCACAACTATTGTCATTGCATGTTTGTTCTTTTCATTAAGCACATGGAATCACAACTAGAGTCAGTGCATGTGTGTTACTTTCATAAACCACCACCAGGGTCATTTTACTAAACATCATGGATCCACAACTAGAGCCATTGCATGTGTGTTCTTTTAATTAACCACCACTAGTGTCATTGCATGTTTGTTCCTTTCCTAAACCACATGGATCCACCAGTGTCATTGCATGTGTTTGTATGTGTGTTCTTTTCCTAAACCACCACTAGTCTCATTGTATGTGTGTTATGTTACTAAACCACATGGATCCACCAGAGTCATTTGCATGTGTGTCCTTTTCATAAACCAACACTAGAGTCATTGCATGTGTGTTCTTTTCCTAAACCACCACTAGATTCATTGCATGTGTATTCTTTCCATAAACCACATGGATCCGCCAGTGTCATTGCATGTGTGTTCTTTTCATTAACCACCACCAGTGTCTTTGCATGTGTGTTCTTTCCATAAACCACAACTAGAGTCATTGCATGTTTGTTCTTTTCCTAAACCACCACAACTGTCATTGCATGTGAGTTATTTTACTGAACCACATGGATCCACCAGAGTCATTTGCATGTGTGTCCTTTTCATAAACCACCACTAGAGTCATTGCGTGTTTGTTCCTTTCCTAAACCACAACTAGAGACATTGCATGTGTGTTCTTTTCCTAAACCACCACTAGATTCATTGCATGTGTGTTTTTCCATAAACCACCACTAGTGCCATTGCATGTGTGTTCTTTCCCTAAACCACCACTAGTGTCATTGCATATGTGTTCTTTTCATAAACCACCACCAGTGTCATTGCATGTGTGCATATGTGTTCTTTTAATAAACCACCACCAGTGTCATTGCATGTGTGTTCTTTACATAAAGCAAAACTAGATTCATTGCATGTATGTTCTTTCCAGAAACCACATGGAACCAAAACCAGTGTCATTGCATGTGTGTTCTTTCCATAAACCACAACTAGAGTCATTACATGTTTGTGCTTTTTTCATAAACCACCACCAGTGTCATTGCATGTGTGTTCTTTCCATATACCACAACTAGATTCATTGCATGTGTGTTCTTTCCATAAACCACATGGAACCACCACCAGTGTCATTGCATGTGTGTTGTTTTCATAAACAACCACCTGTGTCATTGCATGCGTGTTCTTTCCATAAACCACATGGATCCACCAGAGTGTTTTGCATGTGTGTTCTTTTCAATGACAACCACCTGTGACATTGCATGTGTGTTCCTTTTCTAAACCACATGGATCCACCAATGTCATTGCATGTCTTTGCATGTGTGTTCTTTTCCTAAACCACCACTAGCGTCATTGCATGTGTGTTATTTTACGAAAACACATGGATCCACCAGAGTCATTTGCATGTCTGTCCTTTTCATAAACCACCACTAGAGTCATTGCATGTTTGTTACTTTCCTGAACCACAACTAGTATCTTTGCATGTGTATTCATTTCCTAAACCACCACTAGTGTCATTGCATGTTTGTTTTTTCATAAACCACATGGATCCACCAGTGTCATTGCATGTTTGTCCTTTTCCTAAACAACAACTAGATTCATTGCATGTGTGTTCTTTCTATAAACCACAACTAGAGTCATTGCATGTTTATTCTTTTCATAAACCACATGGATCCACCAATGTCATTGCATGTGTGTTCTTTTCCTAAACCACCACTAGATTAATTGCATGTGTGTTCTTTCCATAAACCACATGGATCCACCAGTGTCATTGCATGTGTGTTCTTTTCCTAAACCACCACTAGATTCATTGCATGTGTGTTCTTTCCATAAACCACATGGATCCACCAGTGTCATTGCATGTGTGTTCTTTTCAACAACCACCACCAGTGTCATTGCATGTGTGTTCTTTCCATAAACCACAACTAGAGTCATTGCATGTTTGTTCTTTTCATAAACCACCACTAGTGTCATTGCATGTGTGTTCTTTCCATAAACGACAACTAGTGTCATTGCATGTGTGTTCTTTCCACAAAGAACATAGAACCACCGCTAGTGTCATTGCATGTGTGTTCTTTTTATAAACAACCCCTAGTGTCATTGCAAGTGTGTTCTTTCCATAAACCACATGTATACACAACTAGAGTCATTGCATGTGTGTTATTTTCATAAACCACCACTAGATTCATTGCATGTGTGTTCTTTGCATAAACCACATGGATCCACCGGAGTCATTTGCATGTGTGTTCTTTTCCTAAACCACCACTAGTATCATTGCATGTGGGTTCCTTTCCTAAACCACCACTAGTGTCATTGCATGTGTGTTCTTTCCATAACCCACTTAGATCCACTAGAGTCATTCCATGTGTGTTCTTTTCATAAACCACAACTATTGTCATTGCATATTTGTTCTTTTCATTAAGAACATGGAATCACAACTATAGTCATTGAATGTGTGTTACTTTCATAAACCACCACCAATGTCATTTTACTAAACCACATGGATCCACAAAAAGAGCCATTGCATGTGTGTTATTTTAATTAACCACCACCAGTGTCATTGCATGTTTGTTCCTTTCCTAAACCACATGGATCCACCAGTGTCATCGCATGTCTTTGCATGTCTGTTCTTTTCCTAAACCACCACTAGTGACATTGCATATGTGTTCTTTTCATAAACCACCACTAGTGTCATTGCATGTGTGCATATGTGTTCTTTTCATAAACCACCACCAGTGGCATTGCATGTGTGTTCTTTCCATAAACCACAACTAGAGTCATTGCATGTTTGTTCTTTTCATAAACGACCACCAGTGTCATTGCATGTGTGTTCTTTCCATAAACGACAACTAGTGTCGTTGCATGTGTGTTCTTTCCACAAACAACATAGAACCACCAATAGTGTCATTGCATGTGTGTTCTTTTTGTAAACAACCACTAGTGTCATTGCAAGTGTGTTCTTTCCATAAACCACATGGATACACAACTAGAGTCATTGCATGTGTGTTATTTTCATAAACCACCACTAGATTCATTGCATGTGTGTTCTTTCCATAAACCACATGGATCCACCAGAGTCATTTGCATGTGTGTTCTTTTCCTAAACCACCACTAGTGTCATTGCATGTGGGTTCCTTTCCTAAACCACCACTAGTGTCATTGCATGTGTGTTCTTTCCATAACCCACTTAGATCCACTAGAGTCATTCCATGTGTGTTCTTTTCATAAACCACAACTATTGTCATTACATGTTTGTTCTTTTCATTAAGCACATGGAATCACAACTAGAGTCAGTGCATGTGTGTTACTTTCATAAACCACCACCAGGGTCATTTTACTAAACATTATGGATCCACAACTAGAGCCATTGCATGTGTGTTCTTTTCATTAACCACCACCAGTGTCATTGCATGTTTGTTCCTTTCCTAAACCACATGGATCCACCAGTGTCACTGCATGTGTTTGCATGTGTGTTCTTTTCCTAAACCACCACTAGTCTCATTGTATGTGTGTTATGTTACTAAACCACATAGATCCACCAGAGTCATTTGCATGTGTGTCCTTTTCATAAACTACCACTAGAGTCATTGCATGTGTGTTCTTTTCCTAAACCACCACTAGATTCATTGCATGTGTATTCTTTCCATAAACCACATGGATCCACCAGTGTCATTGCATGTGTGTTCTTTTCATAAACCACCACCAGTGTCTTTGCATGTGTGTTCTTTCCATAAACCACAACTAGAGTCATTGCATGTTTGTTCTTTTCCTAAACCACCACAAGTGTCATTGCATGTGAGTTATTTTACTGAACCACATGGATCCACCAGAGTCATTTGCATGTGTGTTCTTTTCCTAAACCACCACTAGATTTATTGCATGTGTGTTTTTCCATAAACCACCACTAGTGCCATTGCATGTGTGTTCTTTCCCTAAACCACCACTAGTGTCATTGCATATGTGTTCTTATCATAAACCACCACCAGTGTCATTGCATGTTTGCATATGTGTTCTTTTCATAAACCACCACCAGTGTCATTGCATGTGTGTTCTTTCCATAAACCAAAACTAGATTCATTACATGTATGTTCTTTCCAGAAACCACATGGAACCAAAACCAGTGTCATTGCATGTGTGTTCTTTCCATAAACCACAACTAGAGCCATTAAATGTTTGTTCTTTTCATAAACCACCACCAGTGTCATTGCATGTGTGTTCTTTCCATATACCACAACTAGATTCATTGCATGTGTGTTCTTTCCATAAACCACATGGAACCACCACCAGTGTCATTGCATATGTGTTGTTTTCATAAACGACCACCTGTGTCATTGCATGCGTGTTCTTTCCATAAACCACATGGATCCACCAGAGTGTTTTGCATGTGTGTTCTTTTCAATGACAACCACCTGTGACATTGCATGTTTGTTCCTTTTCTAAACCACATGGATCCACCAATGTCATTGCATGTCTTTGCATGTGTGTTCTTTTCCTAAACCACCACTAGTGTCATTGCATGTGTGTTATTTTACTAAAACACATGGATCCACCAGAGTCATTTGCATGTGTGTCCTTTTCATAAACCACCACTAGAGTCATTGCATGTTTGTTACTTTCCTGAACCACAACTAGTATCTTTGCACGTGTATTCATTTCCTAAACCACCACTAGTGTTATTGCATGTTTGTTTTTTCATAAACCACATGGATCCACCAGGGTGATTGCATGTTTGTCCTTTTCATAAATAACAACTAGATTCATTGCATGCGTGTTCTTTCTATAAACCACAACTAGAGTCATTGCATGTTTATTCTTTTCATAAACCACAAGGATCCACCAGTGTCATTGCATGTTTGTTCCTTTCCTAAACCACATGGATCCACCAGTGTCATTGCATGTCTTTGCATGTGTGTTCTTTTCCTAAACCACCACTAGTCTCATTGTATGTGTGTAATTTTACTAAACCACATGGATCCACTAGAGTCATTTGCATGTGTGTCCTTTTCATAAACCACCACTAGAGTCATTACATGTGTGTTCTTTTCCTAAACCACCACGACATTCATTGCATGTGTATTCTTTCCATAAACCACATGGATCCACCAGTGTCGTTGCATGTGTGTTCTTTTCATAAACCACCACCATTGTCTTTGCATGTGTGTTACTTCCATAAACCACAACTAGAGTCATTGCATGTTTGTTCTTTTCCTAAACCACCACAAGTGTCATTGCATGTAAGTTATTTTACTGAACCACATGGATCCACCAGAGTCATTTGCATGTGTGTCCTTTTCATAAACCACCACTAGAGTCATTGCATGTTTGTTCCTTTCCTAAACCACAACTAGTGACATTGCATGTGTGTTCTTTTCCTAAACCACCACTAGATTCATTGCATGTGTGTTTTTCCATAAACCACCACTAGTGCCATTGCATGTGTGTTCTTTCCCTAAACCACCACTAGTGTCATTGCATATGTGTTCTTTTCATAAACCACCACCAGTGTCATTGCATGTGTGTTCTTCCCATAAACCAAAACTAGATTCATTGCATGTATGTTGTTTCCAGAAACCACATGGAACCAAAACCAGTGTCATTGCATGTGTGTTCTTTCCATAAACCACAACTAGAGTCATTACATGTTTGTTCTTTTCATAAACCACCATCAGTGTCATTGCATGTGTTTTCTTTCCATAAACCATAACTAGATTCATTGCATGTGTGTTCTTTCCACAAACCACATGGAACCACCACTAGTGTCATTGCATGTGTGTTGTTTTCATAAACGACCACCTGTGTCATTGCATGCGTGTTCTTTTCATAAACCACATGGATCCACCAGAGTGTTTTGCATGTGTTTTCTTTTCAATGACAAACACCTGTGACATTGCATGTGTGTTCCTTTTCTAAACCACATGGATCCACCAATGTCATTGCATGTCTTTGCATGTGTGTTCTTTTCCTAAACCACCACTAGTGTCATTGCATGTGTATTATTTTACTAAAACACATGGATCCACCAGAGTCATTTGCATGTGTGTCCTTTTCATAAACCACCACTAGAGTCATTGCTTGTTTGTTACTTTCCTGAACCACAACTAGTATCTTTGCATGTGTATTCATTTCCTAAACCACCACTAGTGTCATTGCATGTTTGTTTTTTCATAAACCACATGGATCCACCAGTGTCATTGCATGTTTGTCCTTTTCATAAACAACAACTAGATTCATTGCATGTGTGTTCTTTCTATAAACCACAACTAGAGTCATTGCATGTTTATTCTTTTCATAAACCACATGGATCCACCAATGTCATTGCATGTGTGTTCTTTTCCTAAACCACCACTAGATTCATTGCATGTGTGTTCTTTCCATAAACCACATGGATCCACCAGTGTCATTGCATGTGTGTTCTTTTCCTAAACCACCACTAGATTCATTGCATGTGTGTTCTTTCCATAAACCAAAACTAGATTCATTACATGTATGTTCTTTCCAGAAACCACATGGAACCAAAACCAGTGTCATTGCATGTGTGTTCTTTCCATAAACCACAACTAGAGCCATTAAATGTTTGTTCTTTTCATAAACCACCACCAGTGTCATTGCATGTGTGTTCTTTCCATATACCACAACTAGATTCATTGCATGTGTGTTCTTTCCATAAACCACATGGAACCACCACCAGTGTCATTGCATATGTGTTGTTTTCATAAACGACCACCTGTGTCATTGCATGCGTGTTCTTTCCATAAACCACATGGATCCACCAGAGTGTTTTGCATGTGTGTTCTTTTCAATGACAACCACCTGGGACATTGCATGTTTGTTCCTTTTCTAAACCACATGGATCCACCAATGTCATTGCATGTCTTTGCATGTGTGTTCTTTTCCTAAACCACCACTAGTGTCATTGCATGTGTGTTATTTTACTAAAACACATGGATCCACCAGAGTCATTTGCATGTGTGTCCTTTTCATAAACCACCACTAGAGTCATTGCATGTTTGTTACTTTCCTGAACCACAACTATTATCTTTGCACGTGTATTCATTTCCTAAACCACCACTAGTGTTATTGCATGTTTGTTTTTTCATAAACCACATGGATCCACCAGTGTGATTGCATGTTTGTCCTTTTCATAAATAACAACTAGATTCATTGCATGCGTGTTCTTTCTATAAACCACAACTAGAGTCATTGCATGTTTATTCTTTTCATAAACCACTAGGATCCACCAGTGTCATTGCATGTTTGTTCCTTTCCTAAACCACATGGATCCACCAGTGTCATTGCATGTCTTTGCATGTGTCTTCTTTTCCTAAACCACCACTAGTCTCATTGTATGTGTGTAATTTTACTAAACCACATGGATCCACTAGAGTCATTTGCATGTGTGTCCTTTTCATAAACCACCACTAGAGTCATTACATGTGTGTTCTTTTCCTAAACCACCACGAGATTCATTGCATGTGTATTCTTTCCATAAACCACATGGATCCACCAGTGTCGTTGCATGTGTGTTCTTTTCATAAACCACCACCATTGTCTTTGCATGTGTGTTACTTCCATAAACCACAACTAGAGTCATTGCATGTTTGTTCTTTTCCTAAACCACCACAAGTGTCATTGCATGTAAGTTATTTTACTGAACCACATGGATCCACCAGAGTCATTTGCATGTGTGTCCTTTTCATAAACCACCACTAGAGTCATTGCATGTTTGTTCCTTTCCTAAACCACAACTAGTGACATTGCATGTGTGTTCTTTTCCTAAACCACCACTAGATTCATTGCATGTGTGTTTTTCCATAAACCACCACTAGTGCCATTGCATGTGTGTTCTTTCCATAAACCACCACTAGTGTCATTGCATATGTGTTCTTTTCATAAACCACCACCAGTGTCATTGCATGTGTGTTCTTCCCATAAACCAAAACTAGATTCATTGCATGTATGTTCTTTCCAGAAACCACATGGAACCAAAACCAGTGTCATTGCATGTGTGTTCTTTCCATAAACCACAACTAGAGTCATTACATGTTTGTTCTTTTCATAAACCACCATCAGTGTCATTGCATGTGTTTTCTTTCCATAAACCATAACTAGATTCATTGCATGTGTGTTCTTTCCACAAACCACATGGAACCACCACTAGTGTCATTGCATGTGTGTTGTTTTCATAAACGACCACCTGTGTCATTGCATGCGTGTTCTTTTCATAAACCACATGGATCCACCAATGTCATTGCATGTCTTTGCATGTGTTCTTTTCCTAAACCACCACTAGTGTCATTGCATGTGTATTATTTTACTAAAACACATGGATCCACCAGAGTCATTTGCATGTGTGTCCTTTTCATAAACCACCACTAGAGTCATTGCTTGTTTGTTACTTTCCTGAACCACAACTAGTATCTTTGCATGTGTATTCATTTCCTAAACCACCACTAGTGTCATTGCATGTTTGTTTTTTCATAAACCACATGGATCCACCAGTGTCATTGCATGTTTGTCCTTTTCATAAACAACAACTAGATTCATTGCATGTGTGTTCTTTCTATAAACCACAACTAGAGTCATTGCATGTTTATTCTTTTCATAAACCACATGGATCCACCAATGTCATTGCATGTGTGTTCTTTTCCTAAACCACCACTAGATTCATTGCATGTGTGTTCTTTCCATAAACCACATGGATCCACCAGTGTCATTGCATGTGTGTTCTTTTCCTAAACCACCACTAGATTCATTGCATGTGTGTTCTTTCCATAAACCACATGGATCCACCAGTGTCATTGCATGTGTGTTCTTTTCAATAACCACAACCAGTGTCATTGCATGTTTGTTCTTTTCATAAACCACCACCAGTGTCATTGCATGTGTGTTCTTTCCATAAACAACAACTAGTGTCATTGCATGTGTGTTCTTTCCAAAAACAACATAGAACCACCACTAGTGTCATTGCATGTGTGTTCTTTTTATAAACAACCACTAGTGTCATTGCATGTGTGTTCTTTCCATTAACCAAATGGATACACAATTAGATCATTGCATGTGTGTTATTTTCATAAACCACCACTAGATTCATTGCATGTGTGTTCTTTCCATAAACCACATGGATCCACCAGAGTCATTTGTATGTGTGTTCTTTTCCTAAATCACCACTAGTGTCATTGCATGTGGGTTCCTTTCCTAAACCACCACTAGAGTCATTGCATGTTTGTTACTTTCCTGAACCACAACTAGTATCTTTACATGTGTATTCATTTCCTAAACCACCACTAGTGTCATTGCATGTTTTTTTTCATAAACCACATGGATCCACCAGTGTCATTGCATGTTTGTCCTTTTCCTAAACAACAACTAGATTCATTGCATGTGTGTTCTTTCTATAAACCACAACTAGAGTCATAGCATGTTTATTCTTTTCATAAACCACATGGATCCACCAATGTCATTGCATGTGTGTTCTTTTCCTAAACCACCACTAGATTCATTGCATGTGTGTTCTTTCCATAAACCACATGGATCCACCAATGTCATTGCATGTGTGTTCTTTTCCTAAACCACCACTAGATTCATTGCATGTGTGTTCTTTCCATAAACCACATGGATCCACCAGTGTCATTGCATGTGTGTTCTTTTCCTAAACCAACACTAGATTCATTGCATGTGTGTTCTTTCCGTAAACCACATGGATCCACCAGTGTCATTGCATGTGTGTTCTTTTCAACAACCACCACCAGTGTCATTGCATGTGTGTTCTTTCCATAAACCACAACTAGAGTCATTGCATGTTTGTTCTTTTTATAAACCACCACCAGTTTCATTGCATGTGTGTTCTTTCCATAAACCACCACTAGTGTCATTGCATGTGTGTTCTTTCCACAAACCACATAGAACCACCACCAGTTTCATTGCATGTGTGTTCTTTTCATAAACCACCACTAGTGTCATTGCAAGTCTGTTCTTTCCATAAACCACATGGATACACAACTAGAGTCATTGCATGTGTGTTATTTTCATAAACCCCCACTAGATTCATTGCATGTGTGTTCTTTCCATGAACCACATGGATCCACCAGAGTCATTTGCATGTGTGTTCTTTTCCTAAACCACCACTAGTGTCATTGCATGTGGGTTCCTTTCCTAAACCACCACTAGTGTCATTGCATGTGTGTTCTTTCCATAACCCACTTAGATCCACTAGAGTCATTGCATGTGTGTTCTTTTCATAAACCACAACTATTGTCATTGCATGTTTGTTCTTTTCATTAAACACATGGAGTCACAACTAGACTCATTGCAGGTGTGTTACTTTCATAAACCACCACCGGTGTCATTTTACTAAACCACATGGATCCACAACTAGAGCCATTGCATGTGTGTTCTTTTAATTAACAACCACCAGTGTCATTGCATGTTTGTTCCTTTCCTAAACCACATGGATCCACCAGTGTCATTGCATGTCTTTGCAGGTGTGTTCTTTTACTAAACCACCACTAGTCTCATTGTATGTGTGTTATTTTACTAAACCACGTGGATCCACCAGAGTCATTTGCATGTGTGTCCTTTTCATAAACCACCACTAGAGTCATTGCATGTGTGTTCTTTTCCTAAACCAACACTAGATTCATTGCATGTGTATTCTTTCCATAAACCACATGGATCCACCAGTGTCATTGCATGTGTGTTCTTTTCATAAACCACCACTAGTGTCTTTGCATGCGTGTTCTTTCCATAAACCATAACTAGAGTCATTGCATGTTTGTTCTTTTAATAAACCACCACTAGTGTCAGTACATGTGTGTTGTTTCCATAAACCATAACTAGATTCATTGCATGTGTGTTCTTTCCATAAACCACATGGAACCACCACCAGTGTCATTGCATGTTTATTCTTTTCATAAACCACATGGATCCACTAGTGTCATTGCATGTTTGTCCTTTTACTAAACAACAACTAGATTGATTGCATGTGTGTTCTTTATGTAAACCACAACTAGAGTCATTGCATGTTTGTTCTTTTCATAAACCACATGGATCCACCAATGTCATTGCATGTGTGTTATTTTCCTAAACCACCACTAGATTCATTGCATGTGTGTTGTTTCCATAAACCACATGGATCCACCAGTGTCATTGCATGTGTGATCTTTTCAACAACCACCACTAGTGTCTTTCCATGTGTGTTCTTTCCATAAACCACAACTAGAGTCATTGCATGTTTGTTCTTTTCATAAACCACCACCAATGTCTTTGCATGTGTGTTCTTTCTATAAACCACAACTAGATTCATTGCATGTGTGTTCTTTCCATAAACCACATGGAACCACCACCAGTGTCATTGCATGTGTGTCGTTTTCATAAACGAGCACCTGTGTCATTGCATGTGTGTTCTTTCCATAAACCACATGGATCCACAACTAGTCATTTGCATGTGTGTTCTTTTCAATGACCACCACCAGTGTCTTTGCATGTGTGTTCCTTTCCTAAACCACCACTAGTGTCATTGCATGTGTGTTATTTTACTAAACCACATGGATCCACCAGAGTCATTTGCATGTGTGTACTTTTCATAAACCACAACTAGAGACATTGCATGTGTGTTCTTTTCCTAAAACCACCACTAGATTCATTGCATGTGTGTTCTTTACATAAACCACATGTATCCACCAATGTCATTGCATGTGTGTTCTTTTCATAAACCACCACTAGTGTCATTGCAAGTGTGTTATTTCCATAAACCACATGGATACACAACTAGAGTCACTGCATGTGTGTTATTTTCATAAACCACCACTAGATTCATTGCATGTGTGTTCTTTCCATAAACCACATGGATCCACCAGAGTCATTTGCATGTGTGTTATTTTCCTAAACCACCACTAGTGTCATTGCATGTGGGTTCTATAACACCCCAATTTCAGCAACCCTGATTAGTTTTCCAAACTGCAAAAATCAGGGGGAACAAAAACTTTTTCTTGTTCATTGGTGCAGTGTTTGCTTGTTGTTTGTTTGTGCTTGTGCATGTGATTTTATACCATATGATACTCCTCAACTCACCCTTAGCTGACAAAAGCTATTTAACAAAAGTATCTTGGATCATTTTATATATGCTCAAATGTTCTGGCATTTCAAAAGGCTGAGCCAGGATGCCCTTGCTTCCCAAACTATTTTATTAGCTTCTATTGATCAAACGATGGAGAGCTATAAACTCCTTATGTTTTCAAGGTAGAACCTTCAACTACTCTTACCTCTAGGATCTCCAAAACCTTTTTGTAATCTTTTGAACTCTACTCTTGGTAGTTCTACCAAGGACCTTACCTTGTTCAAACTCCAACCTCTCAAAATTGCCCATCCTTACCTCAAGCTAAGCTTGATGGCAACCCTAGTGGTAGATGATTTGTTTGTAAGATGAGTTGCCTTGATCTGCTGTTTGACTTGATTGCTTAGAAGTAGTATGAGCTACTCTAGGAGATCATCCACCAGGATCAAGGTTTCCAAATCACCAAAACCTAAGCAAGAGTACGAAGCAGAATCTAATCTCTAGATACTAGGTGATCATCTAAAACCCTTAACCAGATCAAGTCCGTAGTGATCCATTCTAGAAGTTTCCAAGTCAATGAAGACCAATATAAAGAATGGATCCTCTCTACTCAATATACACTTCAACATAATCCACTTGATAATTCTTGGGTACCTTGCAACCCCTCAAAAACATCCCCTCTCATGCTCTAGTCAAAAAACCCTAAATCTGCCAAATTTGGCCAAGTCTGGAAAACTATTTCCAACATCACCTTTTTGAATGCCTCCCTTTCTTAACCCTTGTGTATTTTTGAAAATGCATCTGAACCATCTTGGTAACCATCCTATGGACTACCAAGGCCCACTCTTGCCCTTGGTTAGATCATCTTCCAACCTACTTGTTCTTGATGGTTTTGCAGGCAATAAAATAACTTTTCCTGCAAATCTAGTCAACATGCCTACTTTGATAAAAGCTCACACCACCATCGAACCTTCTATGGACCAACTCTTTGCATGGTTGTGTTCTACTCATATAGGTATATAAAAATATACTTCACTTGTTCCAAGTGGATCTTTGTGCTTCTTAAAACCACATGGTTTATAAGGCATCATGACTCATCTGGCATGGCAGCCTTATTTTCAACAAAAGTTTGCAATCACTTCTACACCACCTCAAATGTAACCAATCAAAACTCCTTCTTACATGATCATATATATAACTTGGTCTAAATAACCATCTATCCCATGCCCCAAGGGGAGATCTAAACTCCTAGATACAACCATGTTTTGTTGGTATGAAAATAACATCACCCTAGATCCTCAACTCTTTGTTTCTACATCTAATTCAAGATGGATTTCCAATTCCCAAGGTTGCAAATGATTGCTACACCTTGTCTAGATCATCTACCTTTATCATCAAGATTTATAAAATATTATCCATAATTATCATGCCCCAAAATCTATTTAATTCCTTTAATAGACAAAATTCCCAAAACTTCATCCATAATGGAAAGTTTGGATTTTGCCAAAACACTTCCTCAACTTCTGACTCAATTGAGATCCTTATATCAAAGCCTACCTTCCCTCTCAAAAATAAATTTTTTTGGGATCCTTTATTATTTATTTTTGCCCTTTTTCTTAAATGGCAGAAATGGAGTAATAATTGTTTTCAGCCTCAATAAATCTTGGGAAAATTCACCTAAGTGTGTATTCACATTTGGGACCATCTAAAACCAAAAACCAACGTTGTCCAATGTAAAATTATCAAATAACCTTCTAGAAACTACTTCTGTACTTTTTGAATAACTGGTTTTAAGTGGACTTAAAGTCCTTTGAAAAATCCCAAAATAATTCCTAGGGTTATGCCTTGACCTCATCTACCTACCAGTATCATCTCCCCACCTTGTCCAATACAAAATTTGGAACTTCCTTCACAAGCACTCTTGTGATCAAATTTTGCAAAACAACCAAAACTTGAACTAAACAAAAACTAAATCATAACCAAGGCTGGCATCACACTTCTCCACAGCACTAACACCCCCTCATGGTCGTGCTACGTTGTATCCCACTACTGTAGCATCTCCCCTCCCCTTGTGTTTTACTCTTGGATAGAGAGAAAGAGAGATATGCATATCTTGCAAATCTTGGAAATAATTATGCTGTAGCAACCGCCATCCTCCCACCACTCACTTCTCGACTCCAGTACCCCACCACACTCACTGCGCCCCCTCACTCGCTGACGCCCGGGTCCCACCCGTCAGATTCAAAACTGGCTCCCCGCGCGCAGCCTCGCCCCGGATGGGCCGGATTTGCCCTGCTCATCCCAGTTCGACTGGATTCCCGGCACAACACTGCCCCTTTCTTTTTCTTTTTAGTAGTTCATTAAAATCCAGAAGTTTGACCTCCAGTTTAAATCATTTCAAAAATGCTAGACAACTCCAAATGCCCAAATTTACATTCTACTAGATCCCTACAGGTTTTCCTCAACCTTTAGTACCCCTGGTTAACCCAGTTGATATATAGATTAAATATATTAAATCAATTCCTAGAAAGTAGTTAAAACACTCCTTAAATCCTACTGGTAGTTCTTCAACTCTAATTGGAGTGGATCCTTTTTGCACTTCAAGATATTAGTCATACATTTCATGTCACACCAGCCACCTATTAAATTTCTTCCTAGTTTTCCTCTGGTAAAAATAACAAAAACAGACCATTCCTACAACTAGGAAATTCTCTAGGTCAAACCAATAGAGGTATTGGCCCAATTCCAACTCCCTAGAAAGTGGTACATCAGGAAATGTCAAAATCCAGGATCTCAAGAATTATTGAGTTTCTGAGGATTTATAATGCATTAAAAATTTCTATATATAGTATTATCACTAGATAAATCACTACAGTATATCTGTAACTCCAAAAAGGTTGATTCTAATTTCTACAGAAAGGTATTCTAAATACCTACCATGTGCCCTTGGAATCAACTCAAAAGCCTCTGTAGATTTAAACTGGTGAAAAAGACAAATTAGCTCCAGAACTGCCTTTGGGAATTTCCTGAGGGTATTCTGTTAATTATCTTGACATGATTCCAACTCTCAGTGAACAAGTACATCAATCCCTACATAACTGTCCAAGGGAATAATGTTTGGAGCTCCAGAACTTTTCTGGTGATTTATTCCCTAAAACTAGAAGTTATTTCACTAGGAAAATCATAAGTATTTAAAGAAAAGTAATAAAATAGTGAAACCACTTTTGTTGGTTTAATTTTATCAACATCTACCTGTAGGTATCATTTTTGTATAATGATATCATACAGAATATATCCTTGGTCCAAAACCCCTTCTTAGGTAGTTCCTCGACAATAAACCCTAAGGGGTGTTCATCCCCTTGTCCAAGGCCATCTCAACCTCCTAAATCCAATTCTCTCTAAAACCACTAAACCATAATTAGAGATTATTCAATTGCTTGTTTGCTGAGTGGTAGTGGTGATTGTATGCCTTGTATTGATTATGCCCTTTTGTTTGTTTTCATGTGTTCCCTATCGACGATAGTTGCGATTATATCGGAGAGCAGAAGAAGATGGTTTTCATTAGTTATCATGGTTTTCTAAGAAGAAGTCCAGGGACAATTATGCCAGATTGCTGATCACAGGCAAGCCACTTTCTTGCTCACAATCCTTGTCCTATTGTTTTACTTATGCATATTTTATCTACTGTTTATTAAAACTGCATGGTTTTACTATATGTTGATGTATATATGGTAGTGGTTTGGCTCCTCCGAACTATTACACTTTTGTACTATTAAGTAAAAACCCCTTGGTGACACCTACTTTCCCCTAGTAGAATAGATGGTGTAACACACCATACCCCTTTGGAGACCCTGTTTTAGCCAAAGAAAAGCTAGAGGATGGGAAGACCCCGGAAAAAGGTTTTACCAAATATTTTATGAGAAAACCTTAGTGAGGTGGGACCTCCAAAGAGATGTTGAGAAAGAAAAAGGTTTTTGATTTACAAAATGTTGAAGGAAAGCTGGAGGAAAAAGATTTACGAAAACGCACCCGGTTCTTTGCAGTTTATCTATAACAACTTAACCTTGTGCAACCACATTACTCTGGAATGGGACAGGGCTGGATTTGATGGTTGTCTATTCTGGTATAAGCTGCCTCGCAACTACTACAGGGGATAAGGGATCCCTGGAGGGTGGGCCTTCTCTGACAAAGGTCCATGTGGGACATCGACCTGGAGAAGGAACGAAGGGTTTACGGACCTCCATGCATTACTATGAGCCCCTCATTGAAAGCGCCCACTTTGTAAGGTGTAAAATGCACTTCGGTTTGTCCTAGGTACCCGACGTCCTGGTTTTGAGGGGAACAACACTCATAGGGTAGGCACTTATATTGGAGTGGGCATCCGGAGAGTCTTGATCGGTTACTCGACCCAAGATCGGTGTAGATCAGGGTAGTGTATCCGGATGGTGTGGGTAAAGTGTACAACCTCTGCAGAGTGTAAATCTATTCGAATATCCGTATCCACGGTTAAGGACGGGTTGGACAAACTTCTGTAGATCAGTGCTGGTTTTGTTTTCAAAAAGGATTTCGGAAAAGAAATGTCTTTGGAAATGTTTTGACCATGGGATGGTCGTAAAGGAGAAAGGTTTTGACCATGGGATGGTCAGAAGGAGGAGAAAGGAGTTGGTTGTGGGACGACCTGAAGACGGGAACACATGGGTGACCCATCCCTAATGTTTTCCAAAACTTTTCAAAAAGGTTTCCAAAATGTTTTACAAAAGTTTTCAACAAAGATATGTAGATGCTATATCTACAAGAGAAACTAATTGAGAAAAGAACCTCTCTTGGAGACCTCCTACTACCATAGCCATAATGCATATCCTTTTGTTATTTTCATTATCTTAAGGTGGTTTACGAGTACATTCAAAGTACTCACTGGCATTGTCCCTGGCTATTAATTTGGTCAGATATCAAGAGGAAGATAATGTTGGCGACTTAGCGAGCTAGGACGTTCTCCTAGTCAGTTGCCTGTAGGTTAAGGCATGGCTCGGGATATGCACTTGATCAAGTTCTACTGATGGTTATTGATGTAGCCATGACGGCATTTATGTAAGTCTTGTAATTCGGTATATGCTCAGATGTTGTAATGATACTTGTCGGTTATGTGCCACGACTAACTGATCATGGGATCATGGTTGTATGCATAACAGGGATTCTCGGAGGATTAATCCGGGGGCCCCACATACTTGGTATCAGAGCCATCCTGACTCTAGGAGAACCTTAGTTAACATGGTCGTTAGACAGGAACCTTATTTCGAAAACCCCGGCTTTTAAAAAATTAGTTTCTCAATGAGTTTCAAAAATTCTACTTCTTCTCTTACTCTAAGTAAATGCTTTGGAAAATGGTTTCCTCTGAATCTCGTCCAAACTTCAAATCTATGGATTTTAAATAACTAGGATCTAGAACCCGGTGAAGACAATGAGAACAAGAAGAAGACAAGCAACTACCAGCAAACACAAGGAGACTACAATATCGCTCTACCAGCGGAATCCTCATAATCAGAAGACATCAGGTCTTGCACTATTAAGAAGCGTCCAAGATAAGACGAAGGATTTATCGGCAAGATAGTGACTCCGACCTAAAGAAAGACGATATCTAGGGTCAATAGTCCCAAGAATAGGATTCCCTTACATCGCGAGTAGTTAACTCCTTGGTCCCTAGCGTTGACCGTGCTTGCTTGCCTAAGTGCATCCTGTGTTGCTTGATGTGTGTTGTTCGCCGAGGACATTGCGATCCACTCGTTCTGTTCGCCTTGTTTGTATGTTCTGGTTTGCCTTGACCTCCTTAAAACAGTGACTCGAGGAGCGATAACCCACCTAGTAACTCAGGAAACTCCTGTGTTAGTTGTCAATAATGAGACCCAGACTAACCTCGAGAGTATATGAGAGGAAAAGCATCGCAAGAACCAGGAGTTCGACACCGTCAAGTCAGAATCAACTCGAAGATATCACCTCAGCAGGATGGCATACCTCGTCAAACTCACCTTGCAAGACTCGTCAATCGCACCACACTCCCTTGTTCATCAGTCTACTACAAGAAGAATCTCGTTGAAGCCGGAAGTCGATCACTGAAGGATCCTCAATATCCACAAGAAACCACAAGACCTATTAACTAAGCCAAACAAGTAAATAGCTAACTCCACCAACCTTCGGTATATTAGAGCTTCCGACCCCCTCAAGAGACTAACTATTCTAGTCAACCCTGCCCAAACGACGATAAGTTCCTCACCAGAAAGCCAGAATACTCCAAAATCCTGAAGACAAGGATGCATGAAGACAACGAGTCCACTCCGCCCTCAAGCAGAAGCAACGCAAGGTATTCGAGTGAAGACCTCTTCTCTAACGCTGACTGCATCCACCCTGACTAAAGACCAGCCAGGAGAGTCATAAACTGTTAGCTTGCCCTGAGCTTACTCCATAAGGCTTCAATAGGAAACCATCCTCGCCAAGGTTTATAGAATAGTGCGTTCCTCGACGACCTTAACTCGAGACTCCGGGAAGATGCAACCTTCCGCTAACATCGGTCAGCACTCCAAGACAGAAGATCCGCACCCTTCTTGATGAACCTTAGTGAAGCTCTAAGGTGGAAAGACTACGTCTTTCACTCAATCTTCAGAAGACTGTCTACCATAAGATACTTCAGAAAATATCCCCGGATCCGAAGTCTTTCCGATAAGAAACCCCCCCCCCCCCCGTGAGTTATCCGATGAGAAACTAACTAAAGATTCTACAAAGTCCCTCCGATACTTTAGCTGAAGACCCACCCGAAGGACCGCCGAACCGCTAGCCCCTAGGTCCTTAATGCTTAGAGGACGTGAGACTCCAATGACTCCACCAGGATAAGTATGAATAATAGTAGTATATAAGCCCAATAAGTCATAATTCCCAGAAGACTTCCAAAGGTCTCTATTCCAGAAAAAGATGGACGACAATCCCCAAAGACCTCATTCAGTGACTTCATGAAGGAAGGATTATGGCAACTCTCTGATATACCCCAGTTTAATCCTAAGGGGGAAAGACTGCGCCTTCCCACAAAAATAGGGTAAACCTTTGCTGAAGCAAACTCAGGAGTCCCGACCGTAAATTCTTTAATTAGGATATGCTACTCGCCTAAAGAAGAGCCATGGACCCTCAGAGAAAGGTACACCCAGCTATAGATTCTATCCTCATACGAGTACCCCGTGAAGTTCAGCATCGAGATAGTCTGCCTAGTCCAAGCCCTCGAGATATAGAGTCCGGAAGGAAAAGAAGGTCATCCCTCACAATCGGGACTAGACTCGGCCCAACTCTCCGCGCAGGCCTGAACACTAAAGCAACTTCATCGACAGGGTAGTCACTTTTAAAGAAGGAGCCCGTAAGATAGTATGCGTAAGACACCTAGTATCAACCCGACTCCAATCCCCTAACCCTACTCTTCTGAATCTCGGGACGATATTCTTTTAAGGGGGAAAGGTCTGTAACATCCCGATTTCAGCAACCCTGATTAGTTGTCCAGAATGCAAAAATCAGGGGGAACAAAAACTTTTTCTTGTTCATTGGTGCAGTGTTTGCTTGTTGTTTGTTTGTGCTTGTGCATGTGATTGTATACCATATGATACTCCTTACCTCACCCTCAGTTGACAAAATTTATTTAACAAAACTATCCTGGCTCATTTTATATATTCTTAAAAGTTCTGGCATTTCAAAAGGCTGAGCTAAGATACCCTTGCTTCCCAAACTATTTTATTAGCTTCTATTGATCAAACAATGGGGAGCTATAAACTCCTTATGTTTTCAAGGTAGAACCTTTAACTACTCTTACCTCTAGGATCTCCAAAACCTTTTTGTAATCTTTTGAACTCTACTCTTCGTAGTTGTACCAAGGACCTTACCTTGTTCAAACTCCAACCTCTCAAAATTGCCCATCCTTACCTCAAGGTAAGCTTGATGGCAACCCTAGTGGTAGATGATTTGTTTGTAAGATGAGTTGCCTTGATCTGCTGTTTGACTTGATTGCTTAGAAGTAGTATGAGCTACTCTAGGAGCTCATCCACCAGGATCAAGGTTTCCAAATCACCAAAACCTAATCAAGAGTACAAAGCAGGATCTAATCTCTAGATACTAAGTGATCATCTAAAACCCTTAACTAGATCAAGTCCGTAGTGATCCATTCTAGAAGTTTCCAAGTCAATGAAGACCAATATCAAGCATGGATCCTCTCTACTCAATATACACTTCAACATAATCCACTTGATGATGCTTGGGTACCTTGAAACCCCTCAAAAACATCCCCTCTCATGCTCTAGTCAAAAAAACCTAAATCTGCCAAATTTGGCCAAGTCTGGAAAACTGTTTCCAACATCACCTTTTTGAATGCCTCCCTTTCTAAACCCTTGTGCATTTTTGAAAATGCATCTGAACCATCTTGTTAACCATCCTAAGTAATACCATGTCCCAGTATTTCCCTTGGTTAGATCATCCTCCAACCTACTTGTTCTTGATGGTTTTGCAGGCAATAAAATAACTTTTCCTGCAAATCTAGTCAACATGCCTACTTTGTCAGAAGTTCACACCACCATCCAACCTTCTATGGACCAACTCTTTGTGTGGTTGTGTTCTACTCATATAGGTTTATCCACATCTACTTAACTTGTTCCAAGTGGATCTTTATGCTTCTTAAAAACACATGGTTTATAAGGCATCATGACTCATCTGGCATGGCAGCCTTATTTTCTACAAAGTTTGCAATCACTTGACCACCTCAAATGTAACCAATCCAAACTCCTTCTGCGATGATCATCTATATAACTTGGTCTAAATAACCATCTATCCCATGCACCAAGGGGAGATCTGAACTCCTAGATACAACCATGTTTTGCTGGTATGAAATAACATCACCCTAGATCCTCAACTCTTTGTTTCTCCATCTAATTCAAGTTGGATTTCCAATTACCAAGGTTGCAAATGATTGCTACACCTTGTATAGATCATCTACCTTTATCATCAAGATTTATCAAATATTATCCATAATTATCATGGCCCCAAATCTATTTAACTCCTTTAATAGACAAAATCACCGAAACTTCATCAACAATGGAAAGTTTGGTTTTTGCCAAAACACTTCCTCAACTTCTGACTCAATTGAGATCCTTATATCACACCCTACCCTTACCTCTCAAAAATAAATATTTTTGGGATCCTTTATTATTTCTTTTTGCCCTTTTTCTTAAATAGCAGAAATAGAATAATAATTGTTTTAAATGCTTTTAAGCCTCAATAAATCTTGGGAAAATTCCCCTAAGTGTGTATTCACATTTGGGACCATATAAAACCAAAAACCAACCTTGTCAAATGTAAAATTATCAAATAACCTTCTAGAAACTACTTCTGTACTTTTTGAATAACTGGTTTTAAGTGGACTTAAAGTCCTCTGAAAAATCCCCAAATAATTCTTAGGGTTATGCCTTGACCTCATGTACCTACCAGTATCATCTCCCCACCTTGTTCAATACAAATTTTGGAACTTCCTTCACAAGAACTCTTGTGATCAAATTTTGCAAAACAACCAAAACTTGAACTAAACAAACACTAAATCATCACCAAGGCTGGCATCACGCTTCTCCACAGCACTAACACCCCCTCCTGGTCGTGCTACACTATAGCCCACTACTGTAGCATCTTCCCTCCCCTTGTCTTTTACTCTTGGATAGAGAGAAAGAGAGATATGCATATCTTGCAAATCTTGGAAATAATTGTGCTGCAGCAACCACCATCCTCCCACCACTCACTGCTCGACTCCAGTGCCCCACCACACCCCTCCACCACCCACATTGCCCAGTGGCAAGGCCATGGACCATGTCCAAGTTCCCCCATGCACCAAGCTCCCGATGGACCTCCCCATTCGGTTTAATGGGCTGGAGACCAGCACAACTCTCCCCTCTGCTCTCAGACCACTCCTACCCTATCCCCTCACCCCCCTCGAGCTCTAGATCTAGATCCCGACCTCCCCATTACCTTGGAGGAGAATAAGCTCTCCTCTCGGTCTCCTCCGGGTAGTGGAGTGCTTGGTCGACTCCGACCCTCCACCATCCCCTCATTCCACCCCCAAAACATCTTTGAGCCACCCCAGATCCCCCTCTCCCTTTCCCTGGCTTCCCCTGGCCAGGAACCCGAAGCTTCGGCCCATGGAGCTGCAAGGAAGAACAAGGCCGTAAAAGGGCTACCCTACTCCGTTCCTCCCCATTACTTCTCTGGCGTGAGCCCCCCGGCGAGCCTGAGCTAAAACAGCTCTTTTATCCAACATGCAGGCACCCCTGCAAGCATCTCCAACGAGGTCCGCCACGTGCGTCACCACGGCTCCCGCGTGAGCTGCATCTCGGCATCAAAACTGCCACTTCCGCCCCTCGTCGGGCTCGTCGCGGACTACCGCGTCGCCCCCACGTCTTCCCTGTCGCCGGTACGGCCTCTGGTGAGCTCCCTGACCCCGCCGGCGCCGCTCTAGGGTTCCTCCCCCGTCGGGTTCAGATAGAGGAAGGAGAAGCACCTGAGCCGTCGATCTCCACTAGATCTGACGGCTAGCACTCGCCCATACCCCCCTGCGCCCCCTCGCTCGCTGACACCCGGGTCCCACCCGTCAGATTCAAAATTGTCTCCTCGTGTGCAGCCTCGCCCTGGATGGGCCGGATTTGCCCTGCTCGCCCTGACCGATTCCCGCCCAAAGATCGCCTTTGCCCTTTCTTTTTCTTTTTAGTAGTTCATTAAAATCCAGAAGTTTGACCTCTAGTTTAAATCATTTCAAAAATGCTAGACAACTCAAAATGCCCAAATTTACATTCTACTAGATATATAGATTAAATATATTAAATCAATTCCCAGAAAGTAGTTAAAACACTCCTTAAATCCTACTGATAGTTCTTCAACTCTAATTGGAGTGGATCCTTTTTGCACTGCAACATATTAGTCATACCTTTCATGTCACACCATCCACCTATTAAATTGCTTCCTAGTTTTCCTCTGGTACAAATAACAAAAACAAACCATTCCTACAACTAGGAAATTCTCTAGGTCAAACCAACAGAGGTATTGGCCTAATTCCAACTCCCTGGGAAGTGGTACATCAGGAAATGTCAAAATCCAGGAGCTCAAGAATTATTGAGTTTCTGAGGATTTATAATGCATTAAACATTTCTACATATAGTATTATCACTAGATAAATCACCCCAGTATCTCTATAACTCCAAAAAGGTTGATTCCAATTTCTACAGAAAGGCATTCTAAATACCTACCATTTTCCCTTGGAATCAACTCAAAATCCTCTCTAGATTCAATCTGGTGAAAAAGACAAATTAGCTCAAGAACTACCTTTGGGAATTTCCTGAGGGTATTCTGGTAACTATCTTGACATGATTCCAACTCTCAGTGAACAAGTACATCAATCCCTACGCATCCATCCAAGGGAATAATTTTTGGAGCTCCAAAACTTTTCTGGTGATTTATTCCCTAAAACTAGAAGTTATTTCACAAGGAAAATCATAACTATTTAAAGAAAAGTGATAAAATAATGAAACCACTTTTGTTGGTTTCATTTTATGAACATCTACCTGTAGGTATAATTTTTATTTAATGATATCATGCAGAATATATCCTTGGTCCAAGACCCCCTCTTAGGTAGTTCCTCGATAATAAACCCTAAGGGTTGTTCATCCCCTTCTCCAAGGCCATCTCAACCTCCTAAATCCAATCCTCTCAAAAACTAATGAATCTTAATTAGAGATTATTCAATTGCTTGTTTGCTGAATGGTAGTGGTGATTGTATGCCTTGTATTGATTGTGCCATTTTGTTTGTTTGCATGTGTTCCCTATCGACGATAATTGCGATTATATCGGAGAGCAGAAGAAGATGGTTTTCATTGGTTATCATGGTTTTCTAAGAAGAAGTCTAGGGACAATTATGCCATATTGCTGATCACAGGCAAGCCACCTTCTAGATCATAAGCCTTGTCCTACTGTTTTACTTATGCATATTTTATCTACTGTTTATTAAAACTGCATGGTTTTACTATATGTTGATGTATATATGGTAGTGGTTTGGCTCCTCCGAACTATTAAACTTTTGTACTATTAAGTACAACCCCCTTGGTGACACCTACTTGCCCCTAGTAGAATAGATGGTGTAACACACCATACCCCTTTGGAGACCCTGTTTTAGCCAAAGAAAAGCTAGAGGATGGGAAGACCCCGGAAAAAGGTTTTACCAAATGTTTTATGAGAAAAACCTTGGTGAGGTGGGACCTCCCAAGAGATGTTGAGAAAGAAAAAGGTTTTTGATTTACAAAATGTTGAAGGAAAGCTGGAGGAAAAAGATTTACAAAAATGCACCCGGTTCTTTGCAGTTTAGCTATAACAACTTAACCCTGTGCAACCACATTACTCTAGAATGGGACAGGGCTGGATTTGATGGTTGTCTATTCTGGTATAAGCTGCCTCGCAACTACTACAGGGGATCGGGGATCCCTAGAGGGTGGGCCTTCTCTGACAAAGGTCCATGTGGGACATCGACCTAGAGAAGGAACGAAGGGTTTACGGACCTCCACACGTTACTATGAGCCCCTCATTGAAAGCGCCCACTTTGTAAGGTGTAAAATGCGCTCCGGTTGGCCCTAGGTACCCGACGTCCCGATTTTGAGGGGAACAACACTCATAGGTTAGGCACTTATATTGGAGTGGGCATCTGAAGAGTCTTGATCGGTTACTCGACCCACGATCGGTGAAGATCATGGTAGTGTACCCGGATGTTGTGGGTAAAGTGTATAACCTCTACAGAGTGTAAATCTATTTGAATAGCCATGTCCGCGGTTAAGGACGGGTTGGACAAACTTCTGTAGAGCGGTGCTGGTTTTGTTTTCAAAAAGAATTTCGGAAAAAAAATGGCTTTGGAAATGTTTTGACCATGGGATGGTCGTAAAGGGGAAAGGTTTTAACCATGGGATGGTCGGAAGGAGGAGAAAGGAGTTGGTCGTGGGACGACCTGAAGACGGGAACACATGGGTGACCCAGCCCTAATGTTTTCCAAAACTTTTCAAAAAGGTTTCCAAAATGTTTTACAAAAGATGTCAACAAAGATATGTAGATGCTATATCTACAAGAGAAACTAATTGAGAAAAGGACCTCTCTTGGAGCCCTCCTACTACCACAGGCATAATGCATATCCTCTTGTTATTTTCATTATCTTAAGTGGTTTGCGAGTACATTCAAAGTACTCACTAGCATTGTCCCTGGCTATTAACTTGGTTAGATATCAAGAGGAAGATGATGTTGGCGACTTTGCGAGCTAGGACGTTCTCCCAATCAGTTGCCTATAGGTTAAGGCATGGCTCGGGCTCTGCGCTTGATGAAGTTCCACTGATGGTTATTGATGTAGCCATAACAGCATTTATGTAAGTCTTGTAATTAGGTATATTCTCAAATGTTGTAATGATACTTGTCGGTTATGTGCCACGACTAACTGATCATGGGATCGTGGTTGTATGCATAACAGGGATTCTCGGAGGATTAATCCGGGGGCCCCACAGGTTCTTTGCATGTGTGTTCTTTCCAAAACCCACTTAGACCCACCAGAGTCATTGCATGTGTGTTCTTTTCATAAACCACAACTATTGTCATTGCATGTTTGTTCTTTTCATTAAGCACATGGATTCACAACTTGAGTCATTGCATGTGTGTTACTTTCATCAACCACCACCAGTGTCATTTTACTAAACCACATGGATCCACAACTAGAGCCATTGCATGTGTGTTATTTTCATTAACCACCACTAGTGTCATTGCATGTTTGTTCCTTTTCTAAACCACATGGATCCACCAGTGTCATTGCATGTCTTTGCATGTTTGTTCTTTGCCTAAACCACCACTAGTGTTATTGTATGTGCGTTATTTTACTAAACCACATGGATCCACCAGAGTCATTTGCATGTGTGTCCTTTTCATAAACCACCAATAGAGTCATTTCATGTGTGTTCTTTTCCTAAACCACCACTAGATTCATTGCATGTGTATTCTTTCCATAAACCACATGAATCCACCAGTGTCATTGCATGTGTGTTCTTTTCATAAACCACCACTAGTGTCTTTGCATGTGTGTTCTTTCCATAAACCACAACTAGAGTCATTGCATGTTTGTTCTTTTCATAAACCACCACCAGTGTCATTACATCTGTGTTGTTTCCATAAACCATAACTAGATTCATTGCATGTGTGTTCTTTCCATAAACCACATAGAACCACCACCAGTGTCATTGCACGTGTGTTCTTTTCATAAACCACAAGGATCCGCCAGTGTCATTGCATGTTTGTCCTTTTCCTAAACAACAACATGATTCATTGGATGTGTGTTCTTTCTATAAACCACAACTAGAGTCATTGCATGTTTGTTCTTTTCATAAACCACATGGATCCACCAATGTCATTGCATGTGTGTTCTTTTCCTAAACCACCACTAGATTCATTCCATGTGTGTTCTTTCCATAAACCACATGGATCCACCAGTGTCATTGCATGTGTGATCTTTTCAATAACCACCACTAGTGTCTTTGCATGTGTGTTCTTTCTAGAAACCACAACTAGAGTCATTGCATGTTTGTTCTTTTCATAAACCACCACCAGTGTCATTGCATGTGTGTTCTTTCCATAAACCACAACTAGATTCATTGCATGTGTGTTCTTTCCATAAACCACATGGAACCACCACCAGTGTCATTGCATGTGTGTTGTTTTCATAAACGACCACTTGTGTGATTGCATGTGTGTTCTTTCCATAAACCACATGGATCCTCACCTAGTCATTTGCATCTGTGTTCTTTTCAATGACCACCACCAGTGTCTTTCCATGTGTGTTCCTTTCCTAAACCACCACTAGTGTCATTGCACGTGTGTTGTTTTCATAAACGACCACCTGTGTGATTGCATGTGTGTTCTTTCCATAAACCACATGGATCCACAACTAGTCATTTGCATGTGTGTTCTTTTCAATGACCACCACCAGTGTATTTGCATGTGTGTTCCTTTCCTAAACCACCACTAGTGTAATTGCATGTGTGTTATTTTACTAAACCACAGGGATCCACCAGAGTCATTTGCATGTGTGTACTTTTCATAAACCACAACAAGAGACATTGCATGTGTGTTATTTTCCTAAACCACCACTAGATTCATTGCATGTGTGTTCTTTACATAAACCACATGGATCCACCAATGTCATTGCATGTGTGTTCTTTTCATAAACCACCACTACTGTCATTGCATGTGTGTTATTTCCATAAACCACGACTAGAGTCATTGCATGTTTGTTCTTTTCATAAACCACCACCAGTGTTATTGCATGTTTGTCCTTTTCCTAAACCACCACTAGTATCATTGCATGTGTGTTCTTTCCACAAACCACATAGAACCACCATCAGTGTCATTGCATTTGTGTTCTTTTCATAAACCACCAGTAGTGTCATTGCAAGTGTGTTCTTTCAATAAACCACATGGATACACAACTAGAGTGATTGCATGTGTGTTCTTTTCATAAACCACCACTAGATTCATTGCATGTGTGTTCTTTCCATAAACCACATGGATCAACCAGAGTAATTTGCATGTGTTTTCTTTTCCTAAACCCCCACTAGTGTCATTGCATGTGGGTTCCTTTCCAAAACCACCACTAGTGTCATTGCATGTGTGTTGTTTCCATAACCCACTTAGATCCACCAGAGTCATTGCATCTGTGTTCTTTTCATAAACCACAACTATTGTCATTTCATGTTTGTTGTTTTCATTAAGCACATGGAATCACAACTAGAGTCATTGCATGTGTGTTACTTTCATAAACCATCACCAGTGTCATTTTACTAAACCACATGGATCCTCAACTAGAGCCATTGCATGTGTGTTCTTTTCATTAACCACCACCAGTGTCATTGCATGTTTGTTCCTTTCCTAAACCACATGGATCCACCAGTGTCATTGCATGTCTTTGCATGTGTGTTCTTTTCCTAAACCACCACTAGTGTCATTGTGTGTGTGTTAGTTTAGTAAACCACATGGATCCACCAGAGTCATTTGCATGTGTGTCCTTTTCATAAACCACCTCTAGAGTCATTGCATGTCTGTTATTTTCCTAAACCAACACTAGATTCATTGAATGTGTATTCTTTCCATAAACCACATGGATCCACCAGTGTCATTGCATGTGTGTTATTTTCATTAACCACCACTAGTGTCTTTGCATGTGTGTTCTTTCCATAAACCACAACTAGAGTCATTGCATGCTTGTTCTTTTCATAAACCACCAACAGTGTCATTACATGTGTGTTGTTTCCATAAACCATAACTAGATTCATTGCATGTGCGTTCTTTCCATAAACCACATGGAACCATCACTAGTGTCATTGCATGTGTGTTCAGTTCATAAACCACATGGATCCACCAGTGTCATTGCATGTTTGTCCTTTTCCTAAACAACAACAAGATTCATTGGATGTGTGTTCTTTCTATAAACCACAAATAGAGTCATTGCATGTTTTTTTTTCATAAACCACATGGATCCACCAATATCATTGCATGTGTGTTCTTTTTCTAAACCACCACTAGATTCATTGCATGTGTGTTCTCTCCATAAACCACATGGATCCACCAGTGTCATTGCATGTGTGATCTTTTCAACAACCACCACTAGTGTATTTGCATGTGTTTTCTTTCTACAAACCACAACTAGAGTCATTGCATGTTTGTTCTTTTCATAAACCACCACTAGTGTCATTGCATGTGTGTTCTTTCCATAAACCACAACTAGATTCATTGCATATGGGTTCTTTCCATAAACCACATGGAACCACCACCAGTGTCATTGCATGTGTGTTGTTTTCATAAATGACCACCTGTGTGATTGCATGTGTGTTCTTTCCATAAATCACATGGATCCACAACTAGTCATTTGCATGTGTGTTCTTTTCAATGACCACCACCAGTGTCTTTGCATGTGTGTTCCTTTCCTAAACCACCACTAGTGTCATTGCATGTGTGTTATTTTACTAAACCACATGGATCCACTAGAGTCATTTGCATGTGTGTCCTTTTCATAAACCACAACAAGAGACATTGCATGTGTGTTCTTTTCCTAAACCACCACTAGATTCATTCCATGTGTGTTCTTTACATAAACCACATGGATCCACCAATGTCATTGCATGTGTGTTCTTTTCATAAACCACCACTAGTGTCATTCCATGTGTGTTATTTCCATAAACCACAACTAGAGTCATTGCATGTTTGTTCTTTTCATAAACCACCACCAGTGTCATTGCATGTTTGTCCTTTTCCAAAACCACCACTAGTATCATTGCATATGTGTTCTTTCCACAAACCACATAGAACCACCACCAGTGTCATTGCATGTGTGTTCTTTTCATAAACCACCACTAGTGCCATTACATGTGTGTTCTTTCCATAAACCACATGGATACACAACTAGAGTGATTGCATGTGTGTTCTTTTCATAAACCACCACTAGATTCATTGCTTGTGTGTTCTTTCCATAAACCACATGGATCAACCAGAGTAATTTGCATGTGTGTTCTTTTCCTTAACCACCACTACTGTCATTGCATGTGGGTTCCTTTCCTAAACCACCACTAGTGTCATTGCATGTTTGTTCTTTCCATAACCCACGTAGTTCCACCAGAGTCATTGCATGTGTGTTCTTTTCATAAACCACAACTATTGTCATTGCATGTTTGTACTTTTCATTAAGCACCTGGAAATCACAACTAGAGTCATTGCATGTGTGTTACTTTCATAAACCACCACCAGTGTCATTTTACTAAACCACTTGGATCCAGAACTAGAACCATTGCATGTGTGTTCTTTTCATTAACCACCACAAGTGTCATTGCATGTTTTTTCCTTTCCTAAACCACATGGATCCACCAGTGTCATTGCATGTCTTTGCATGTGTGTTCTTTGCCTAAACCACCACTAGTGTCATTGTATGTGTGTCATTTTACTAAACCACATGGATCCACTAGAGTCATTTGCATGTGTGTCCTTTTCATAAACCACCACTAGAGTCATTGCATGTGTGTTCTTTTCCTAAACCACCACTAGATTCATTGCATGTGTATTCTTTACATAAACCACATGGATCCACCAGTGTCATTGCATGTGTGTTCTTTTCATAAATCACCACTAGTGTCTTTGCATGTGTGTTCTTTCCACAAACCACAACTAGAGTCATTGCATGTTTGTTCTTTTCATAAACCACCACCAGTGTCATTACATGTGTGTTGTTTCCATAAACCATATCTAGATTCATTGCATGTGTGTCCTTTCCATAAACCACATGGAACCACCACTAGTGTCATTGCATGTGTGTTCTTTTCATAAACCACCACCTGTGTCATTGCATGTGTGTTCTTTCCATAAACCACACAGATCCACAACTAGAGTCATTTGCATGTGTGTTCTTTTCAATGACCACCACCAGTGTCTTTGCATGTGTGTTCCTTTCCTAAACCACCACTAGTGTCATTGCATGTGTGTTATTTTACTACACCACATGGATCCACCAGAGTCATTTGCATGTGTGTCCTTTTCATAAACCACCACTAGAGTCATTGCATGTTTGTTCCTTTCCTAAACCACAACTAGACACATTGCATGTGTGTTCTTTTCCTAAAGCACCACTAGATTCATTACATGTGTGTTCTTTCCAAAAACCACATGGATCCGCCTGTGTCATTGCACGTGTTTTCTTTTCATAAACCACCACTTGTATCACTTCATGTGTGTTCTTTCCATAAACCACAACTAGAGTCATTGCATGTTTATTCTTTTCACAAACCACCACTAGTGTCATTTCATGCGTGTTCTTTTCATAAACCACTTGGACCAACCAGAGTCATTGCATGTGTATTCTTTTCATAAACCACAACTATAGTCATTGCATATTTGTTCTTTTCATAAACCACATGTAACCACAACTAGAGTCATTGTATGTGTGTTCCTTTCATAAATCACCACCAGTGTCATTTTACTAAACCACATGGATCCACAACTTGAGTCATTGCATTTGTGTTCTTTTCATTAACCACCAACAGTGTCATTGCATGTGTGTTCCTTTCCTAAACCACATGGATCCACAAGTGTCATTGCATGTATTTGCATGTGTGTTCTTTTTCTAAACAACCACTAGTGTCATTGCATGTGTGTTATTTTACTAAACCACATGGATCCACCAGAGTCATTTGCATGTGTGTCCTTTTCATAAACCACCAATAGAGTCATTGCATGTTTGTTTCTTTTCTAAACCACAACTAGAGACATTGCATGTGTGTTCTTTTCATAAACCACCAGTAGTGTCATTGCAAGTGTGTTCTTTCCATAAACCACATGGATACACAACTAGAGTGATTACATGTGTGTTCTTTTCATAAACCACCACTAGATTCATTGCATGTGTGTTCTTTCCATAAACCACATGGATCAACCAGAGTAATTTGCATGTGTTTTCTTTTCCTAAACCCCCACTAGTGTCATTGCATGTGGGTTCCTTTCCAAAACCACCACTAGTGTCATTGCATGTGTGTTGTTTCCATAACCCACTTAGATCCACCAGAGTCATTGCATCTGCGTTCTTTTCATAAACCACAACTATTGTCATTTGATGTTTGTCCTTTTCATTAAGCACATGGAATCACAACTAGAGTCATTGCATGTGTGTTACTTTCATAAACCATCACCAGTGTCATTTTACTAAACCACATGGATCCTCAACTAGAGCCATTGCATGTGTGTTCTTTTCATTAACCACCACCAGTGTCATTGCATGTTTGTTCCTTTCCTAAACCACATGGATCCACCAGTGTCATTGCATGTCTTTGCATGTGTGTTCTTTTCCTAAACCACAACTAGTGTCATTGTGTGTGTGTGTTAGTTTAGTAAACCACCTGGATCCACCAGAGTCATTTGCATGTGTGTCCTTTTCATAAACCACCTCTAGAGTCATTGCATGTGTGTTCTTTTCCTAAACCAACACTAGATTCATTGAATGTGTATTCTTTCCATAAACCACATGGATCCACCAGTGTCATTGCATGTGTGTTATTTTCATAAACCACCACTAGTGTCTTTGCATGTGTGTTCTTTCCATAAACCACAACTAGACTCATTGCATGCTTGTCCTTTTCATAAACCACCAACAGTGTCATTACATGTGTGTTGTTTCCATAAACCATAACTAGATTCATTGCATGTGCGTTCTTTCCATAAACCACATGGAACCATCACTAGTGTCATTGCATGTGTGTTCAGTTCATAAACCACATGGATCCACCAGTGTCATTGCATGTTTGTCCTTTTCCTAAACAACAACAAGATTCATTGGATGTGTGTTCTTTCTATAAACCACAACTAGAGTCATTGCATGTTTGTTTTTTCATAAACCACATGGATCCACCAATATCATTGCATGTGTGTTCTTTTTCTAAACCACCACTAGATTCATTGCAAGTGTGTTCTTTCCATAAACCACATGGATCCACCAGTGTCATTGCATGTGTGATCTTTTCAACCACCACTAGTGTCTTTGCATGTGTGTTCTTTCTACAAACCACAACTAGAGTCATTGCATGTTTGTTCTTTTCATAAACCACCACTAGTGTCATTGCATGTGTGTTATTTCCATAAACCACAACTAGATTCATTGCATATGTGTTCTTTCCATAAACCACATGGAACCACCACCAGTGTCATTTCATGTGTGTTGTTTTCATAAATGACCACCTATGTGATTGCATGTGTGTTCTTTCCAAAAACCACATGGATCCACAACTAGTCATTTGCATGTGTGTTCTTTTCAATGACCACCACCAGTGTCTTTGCATGTGTGTTCCTTTCCTAAACCACCACTAGTCTCATTGCATGTGTGTTATTTTACTAAACCACATGGATCCACTAGAGTCATTTGCATGTGTGTCCTTTTCATAAACCACAACAAGAGACATTGCATGTGTGTTATTTTCCTAAACCACCACTAGATTCATTCCATGTGTGTTCTTTACATAAACCACATGGATCCACCAATGTCATTGCATGTGTGTTCTTTTCATAAACCACCACTAGTGTCATTCCATGTGTGTTATTTCCATAAACCACAACTAGAGTCATTGCATGTTTGTTCTTTTCATAAACCACCACTAGTGTCATTGCATGTTTATCCTTTTCCAAAACCACCACTAGTATCATTGCATGTGTGTTCTTTACACAAACCACATAGAACCACCACCAGTGTCATTGCATGTGTGTTCTTTTCATAAACCACCACTAGTGCCATTGCATGTGTGTTCTTTCCATAAACCACATGGATACACAACTAGAGTGATTGTATGTGTGTTCTTTTCATAAACCACCACTAGATTCATTGCTTATGTGTTCTTTCCATAAACCACATGGATCAACCAGAGTAATTTGCATGTGTGTTCTTTTCCTAAACCACCACTAATGTCATTGCATGTGGGTTCCTTTCCTAAACCACCACTAGTGTCATTGCATGTGTGTTCTTTCCATAACCCACGTAGTTCCACCAGAGTCATTGCATGTGTGTTCTTTTCATAAACCACAACTATTGTCATTGCATGTTTGTACTTTTCATTAAGCACCTGGAATCACAACTAGAGTCATTGCATGTGTGTTACTTTCATAAACCACCACTAGTGTCATTTTACTAAACCACATGGATCCAGAACTAGAGCCATTGCATGTGTGTTCTTTTCATTAACCACCACAAGTGTCATTGCATGTTTGTTCCTTTCCTAAACCACATGGATCCACCAGTGTCATTGCATGTCTTTGCATGTGTGTTCTTTGCCTAAACCACCACTAGTGTCATTATATGTGTGTTATTTTACTAAACCACATGGATCCAACAGAGTCAATTGCATGTGTGTCCTTTTCATAAACCACCACTAGAGTCATTGACTGTGTGTTCTTTTCCTAAACCACCACTAGATTCATTGCATGTGTATTCTTTCCATAAATCACATGGATCCACCACTGTCATTGCATGTGTGTTCTTTTCATAAACCACCACTAGTGTCTTTACATGTGTGTTCTTTCCATAAACCGCACCTAGAGTCATTGCATGTTTGTTCTTTTCATAAACCACCACTAGAGTGATTACATGTGTGTTGTTCCATAAACCATAACTAGATTCATTGCATGTGTGTTCTTTCCATAAACCACATGAAACGACCACCAGTGTCATTGCACGTGTGTTCTTTTCATAAACCACCCGTGTCATTGCATGTGTGTTCTTTCCATAAACCAAACGGATCCACAACTAGAGTCATTTGCATGCGTGTTCTTTTCAATGACCACCACTAGTGTCTTTGCATGTGTGTTCCTTTCCTAACCACCACTAGTGTCATTGCTGATGTGTTATTTCCACAAACCACATGGAACCACCACCAGTGTCATTGCATGTGTGTTCTTTTCATAAACCACCACTAGTGTCATTGCAAGTGTGTTTTTCCATAAACCACATGGATACACAATTAGAGTCATTGCATGTGTATTTTTTTCATAAACCACCACTAGATTAATTGCATGTGTGTTCTTTCCATAAACCACATGGATCTACCACAGTCATTTGCATGTGTGTTCTTTCCATAAACCACCACTAGTGTCATTGCATGTAGGTTCCTTTCCTAAACCACCACTAGTGTCATTGCATGTGTGTTCTTTCCATAACCCACTTAGATCCACCAGAGTCATTGCATGCGTGTTCTTTTCCTAAACCACAACTATTGTCATTGCATGTTTGTTCTTTTCATTAAGCACGTGGAATCACAGCTAGAGTCATTGCATGTGTGTTCCTTTCATAAACCACCACCACTGTCATTTTACTAAACCACATGGATCCATAACTAGAGCCATTGCATGTGTGTTCTTTTCGTTAACCGCCACAAGTGTCATTGCATGTTTGTTCCTTTCCTAAACCACATGGATCCACCAGTGTCATTGCATGTCTTTGCATGTGTGTTCTTTTCCTAAACCACCGTTAGTGTCATTGCATGTGTGTTATTTTACTAAACCACATGGATCCACCAGAGTCATTTGCATGTGTGTCCTTTTCATAAACCACCATTAGAGTCATTGCATGTGTGTTATTTTCCTAAACCACCACTAGATTCATTGCATGTGTATTCTTTACATAAACCACATGGATCCACCAGTGTCATTGCATGTGTGTTCTTTTCATAAACCACCACTAGTGTCTTTGCATGTGTGTTCTTTCCATAAACCACAACTAGAGTCATTGCATGTTTGTTCTTTTCATAAACCACCACTAGTGTCATTACATGTGTGTTGTTTCCATAAACCATATCTAGATTCATTGCATGTGTGTTCTTTCCATAAACCACATGGAACCACCACCAGTGTCATTGCATGTGTGTTCTTTTCATAAACCACCACCTGTGTCACTTCATGTGTGTTCTTTCCATCAACCACACAGATCCACAACTAGAGTCATTTGCATATGTGTTCTTTTCAATGACCACCACCAGTGTCTTTGCATGTGTGTTCCTTTCCTAAACCACCACTAGTGTCATTGCATGTGTGTTATCTTACTAAACCACATGGATCCACAGAGTCATTTGCATGTGTGTCCTTTTCATAAACCACCACTTGAGTCATTGCATGTTTGTTCCTTTCCTAAACCACAACTAGACACATTGCATGTGTGTTCTTTTCCTAAAGCACCACTAGATTCATTACATGTGTGTTCATTCCAAAAACCACCACTAGTGTCATTGCATGTGTGTTCTTTCCCTAAACCACCACTAGTGTCATTTTATGTGTGTTCTTTTCATAAACCACTTGGACCAACCAGAGTCATTGCATGTGTATTCTTTCTATAAATTACAACTATAGTCATTGCATGTTTGTTCTTTTCATAAACCACATGGAACCCCAACTAGAGTCATTGTATGTGTGTTCCTTTCATAAACTACCACCAGTGTCATTTTACTAAACCACATGGATCCACAACTTGAGTCATTGCATTTGTGTTCTTTTCATTAACCACCAACAGTGTCATTGCATGTGTGTTCCTTTCCTAAACCACATGGATCCACCAGTGTCATTGCATGTATTTGCATGTGTGTTCTTTTTCTAAACCACCACTAGTGTCATTGCATGTGTGTTATTTTACTAAACCACATGGATCCACCAGAGTCATTTCCATGTGTGTCCTTTTCATAAACCACCAATAGAGTCATTGCATGTTTGTTTCTTTTCTAAACCACAACTAGAGACATTGCATGTGTGTTCTTTTCATAAACCACTACTAGATTCATTGCATGTGTGTTCTTTCCATAAACCACCACTAGTGTCATTGCATGTGTGTTCTTTCCCTAAACCACCACCAGTGTCATTGCATGTGTGTTCTTTTCACAAACCACCACTAGTGTCATTGCATGTGTGTTCTTTCCATAAACTAAAACTAGATTAATTGCATGTGTTTTCTTTCCATAAACCACATGGAACCACCATCAGTGTCATTGCATGTGTATTTTTTCCATAAACCACATGGATCCACCAGAGTCATTTGCATGTGTGTTCTTTTCAATGACCACCACCTGTGACATTGCATGTGTGTTCCTTTCCTAAACCACGTGGATCCACCATTATTATTGCATGTCTTTGCATGTGTGTTCTTTTCCTAAACCACCATTAGTGTCATTGCATGTGTGTTATTTTACTAAACCACATGGATTCACTAGAGTCATTTGCATGTGTGTCCTTTTTATAAACGACCACTGGAGTCATTGCATGTTTGTTCCTTTCCTAAACCACACCTATTGTCTTTGCATGTGTATTCTTTTCGTAAACCACCACTAGTGTCACTGCATGTTTCTTATTTTCATAAACCACATGGATCCAAGAGTGTCATTGCATGTGTGATATTTTCCTAAACCACCACTAGATTCATTGCATGTGTGTTCTTTCCACAAACCACATGGATCCACCAATGTCATTGCATGTGTGTTCTTTTCATAGACCACCACTAGTGTCTTTGCATGTGTGTTATTTCCATAAACCACAACTAGAGCCATTGCATGTGTGTTCTTTTCATTAACCACCACCAGTGTCTTTGCATGTTTGTTCCTTTCCTAAACCACATAGATCCACCAGTGTCATTGCATGTCTTTGCATGTGTGTTCTTTGCCTAAACCACCACTAGTGTCATTGTATGTGTGTTATTTTACTAAACCACATGGATCCACGAGAGTCATTTGCATGTGTGTCCTTTTCATAAACCACCACTAGAGTCATTGCATGTGTGTTCTTTTCCTAAACCACCACTAGATTCATTGCATGTGTATTTTTTCCATAAACCACATGGATCCACCAGTGTCATTGCATGTGTGTTCTTTTCATAAACCACCACTAGTGTCTTTGCATGTGTGTTCTTTCTATAAACCACAACTAGAGTCATTGCATGTTTGTTCTTTCATAAACCACCACCAGTGTCATTACATGTGTGTTGTTTCCATAAACCATACCTAGATTCATTGCATGTGTGTTCTTTCCATAAACCACATGGAACCACGACCAGTGTCATTGCACGTGTGTTCTTTTCATAAACCACCACCCGTGTCATTGCATGTGTGTTCTTTCCATCAACCACACGGATTCACAACTAGAGTCATTTGCATGGGTGTTCTTTTCAATGACCACCACTAGTGTCTTTGCATGTGTGTTCCTTTCCTAACCACCACTCGTGACATTGCATGTGTGCTATTTTCACAAACCACATGGAGCCACCACCAGTGTCATTGTATGTGTGTTCTTTTCATAAACCACCACTAGTGTCATTGCAAGTGTGTTTTTCCATAAACCTCATGGATACACAACAGGAGCTATTGCATGTATATTCTTTTCATAAACCACCACTAGATTCATTGCATGTGTGTTCTTTCCATAAACCACATGGATCCACCAGAGTCATTTGCATGTGTGTTCTTTTCCTAAACCACCACTAGTGTCATTGCATGTGGGTTACTTTCCTAAACCACCACTAGTGTCATTGGATGTGTGTTCTTTCCATAAACCACTTAGATCCACCAGAGTCATTGCATGTGTGTTCTTTTCCTAAACCACGACTATTGTCATTGCATATTTGTTATTTTCATTAAGCACATGGAATCACAGCTAGAGTCATTCCATGTGTGTTCCTTTCATAAACCACCACTAGTGTCATTTTACTAAACCACATGGATCCACAACTAGAGCCATTGAATGTGTGTTCTTTTCATTAACCACAACAAGTGTCATTGCATGTTTGTTCTTTTCCTAAACCACATGGATCCACCAGTGTCATTGCATGTATTTGCATGTGTGTTCTTTTCCTAAACCACCACTAGTGTCATTGCATGATTGTTATTTTACTAAACCACACGGATCCACCAGAGTCATTTTCATGTGTGTCCTTTTCATAAACCACCACTAGAGTCATTGCATATGTGTTCTTTTCCTAAACCACCACTAGATTCATTGCATGTGTATTCTTTACATAAACCACATGGATCCACCAGTGTCATTGCTTGTGTGTTCTTTTCATAAACCACCACTAGTGTCTTTGCATGTGTGTTCTTTCCATAAACCACAACTAGAGTCATTGCATGTTTGTTCTTTTCATAAACCACCACCAGTGTCATTAAATGTGTGTTGTTTCCATAAACCATAACTAGATTCATTGCATATGTGTTCTTTCCATAAACCACGTGGAACCACCACTAGTGTCATTGCATGTGTGTTCTTTTCATAAACCACCACCTGTGTCATTGCATGTGTGTTCTTTCCATAAACCACATAGATCCACAAGTAGAGTCATTTTGCATGTTTGTTCTTTTCAATGACCACCACCAGTGTCTTTGCATGTGTGTTCCTTTTAATAAACCACCACTAGAGTCATTGCATGTTTGTTCCTTTCCTAAACCACAACTAGACACATTGCATGTGTGTTCTTTTCCTAAAGGACCACTAGATTCATTGCATGTGTGTTCTTTCCAAAAAACCACATGGATCCACCTCTATCACTGCATGTGTGTTCTTTTCATAAACCACCACTTGTGTCACTGCATGTGTGTTCTTTCCATAAACCACAACTAGAGTCATTGCATGTTTATTCTTTTCACAAACCACCACTAGTGTCATTTCATGTGTGTTCTTTTCATAAACCACTTGGACCAACCAGAGTCATTGCATGTGTATTCTTTCCATAAACTACAACTATAGTCATTGCATGTTTGTTCTTTTCATAAACCACATGGAACCACAACTAGAGTAATTGTATGTGTGTTCCTTTCATAAACTACCACCTGTGTCTTTTTACTAAACCACATGGATCCGCAACTAGAGTCATTGCATTTGTTTTCTTTTCATTAACCACCAACATTGTCATTGCATGTGTGTTCCTTTCCTAAACCACTTGGATCCACCAGTGTCATTGCATGTATTTGCATGTGTGTTCTTTTTCTAAACCACCACTAGTGTCATTGCATGTGTGTTATTTTACTAAACCACATGTATCCACAAGAGTCATTTGCATGTGTCTCCTTTTCATAAACCACCAATAGAGTCATTGCATGTTTGTTTCTTTTCTAAACCACAACTAGAGACATTGCATCTGTGTCCTTTTCCTAAACCACTACTAGATTCATTGCATGTGTGTTCCTTCCATAAGCGACCACTAGTGTCATTGCATGTGTGTTCTTTCCCTAAACCACCACCAGTGAAATTGCATGTGTGTTCTTTTCACAAACCACCACCAGTGTCATTGCATGTGTGTTCTTTCCATAAACTAAAACTAGATTCATTGCATGTGTTTTCTTTCCATAAACCACATGGAACCACCACCAGTGTCATTGCATGTGTGTTTTTTCCATAAACCACATGGATCCACCAGAGTCATTTGCATGTGTGTTCTTTTCAATGACCACCACCTGTGACATTGCATGTGTGTTCCTTTCCTAAACCACGTGGATCCACCATTGTTATTGCCTGTCTTTGCATGTGTGTTCTTTTCCTAAACCACCACCAGTGCCATTGCTTGTGTGTTATTTTACTAAACCACATGGATCTACCAAAGTCATTTGCACGTGTGTCCTTTTCATAAACCACCACTGGAGTCATTGCTTGTTTGTTCCTTTCCTAAACCACACCTAGTTTCTTTGCATGTGTATTCATTTCCTAAACCACCACTAGTGTCACTGCATGTTTGTTCTTTTCATAAACCACATGGATGCACCAGTGTCATTGCATGTGTGTTGTTTTCCTAAACCACCACTAGATTCATTGCATGTGTGTTCTTTCCACAAACCACATGGATCCACCAATGTCATAGCATGTGTGTTCTTTTCATAGACCACCACTAGTGTCTTTGCATGTGTGTTATTTCCATAAACCACAACTAGAGTCATTGCATGTTTGTTCTTTTCGTAAAGCTCCACCAATTTCATTGTATGTGTGTTCTTTCCATAAACCACAACTAGATTCATTGCTTGTGTGTTATTTCCATAAACCACATGGAACCACCACCAGTGTCATTGCATGTGTGTTCTTTTCATAAACCACCACCTGTGTCATTGCATGTGTTTTCTTTCCATAAACCACATGGATCCACAACTAGAGTACGTTGCATGTGTGTTCTTTTCAATGACCACCACCAGTGTCCTTGCATGTGTGTTCCTTTCCTAAACCACCACTAGTGTCATTGCATGTGTGTTATTTTACTAAACCACATGGATCCACCAGAGTCATTTGCATATGTGCCCTTTTCATAAACCACCACTAGAGTCATTGCATGTTTGTTCCTTTCCTGAACCACAACTAGAGACATTGCATGTGTGTTCTTTTCCTGAACCACCACTAGATTGATTGCATGTGTGTTCTTTCCATAAACCACATGGATCCACCAATGTCATTGCATGTGTGTTCTTTTCATAAACCACCACTAGTGTCATTGCATGTGTGTTGTTTCCATAAACCACAAGTAGAGTCATTGCATGTTTGTTCTTTTCATAAACCACCACTAGTATCATTACATGTTTGTCCTTTTCCTAAACCACCAATAGTGTCATTGCATGTGTGTTCTTTGCATAAACCACATGGAACCACCACCAGTGTCATGGCATGTGTCTGCTTTTCATAAACCACCACTAGTATCATTGCAAGCGTGTTCTTTCCATTAACCACATGGATCCACAACTAGAGTCATTGCATGTGTTTTTTTTCATAAACCACCACTAGATTCATTACATGTTTGTTCGTTTCCTAAAGAACCACTAGTGCCATTGCATGTGTTCCTTTCCTAAACCACCACTAGTGTCATTACATGGACCAACCAGAGTCATTGCATGTGTGTTCTTTTCATAAACAACAACTATAGTCATTGCATGTTTGTTCTTTTCATAAACCACATGGAACCACAGCTAGAGTCATTGTATGCGTGTTCCTTTCATAAACTACCACTAGTGTCATTTTACTAAACCACATGGATCCACAACTAGAGTCATTTCATGTGTGTTATTTTCATTAACCACCAGTAGTGTCATTGCGTGTGTGTTCCTTTCCTAAACCACATGGATCCACCAGTGTCATTGCATGTCTTTGCATGTGTGTTCTTTTACTAAACCACCACTAGTGTCATTGCATGTGTGTTCTTTTCATAAACCACCACATTTGTCATTTCATGTGTGTTCTTTCCATAAACCACATGGATCCACAACTAGATTTATTTGCATGCGTGTTCTTTTCAATGACCACCACTAGTGTCTTTTTATGTGTGTTCCTTTCCTAAGCCACCACTAGTGTCATTGCATGTGTGTTATTTTACTAAACCACATGGATCCACCAGAGTCATTTGCATGTGTGTCCTTTTCATAAACCACCACTAGAGTCATTGCATGTTTGTTTCTTTCCTAAACCACAACTAGAGACATTGCATGTGTTTTCTTTTCCTAAACCACCACTAGATTCATTGCATGTGTGTTATTTCCATAAACCACACGGATCCACCAATGTCATTGCATGTGTGTTCTTTTCATAAACCACCACTAGTGTCATTGCATGTGTGTTCTTTCGATAAACCACAACTAGAGTCATTGCATGTTTGTTCTTTTCATAAACCACCACTAGTGTCATTGCATGTTTGTCCTTTTCCTAAACCACCACTAGTGTCATGGCATGTGTGTTCTGTGACATCCCAATTTTAGCAACCCTGATTAGTTGTCCAGATTAGGGGGAACACAAACTTTTCTTGTTAATTGATGCAGTGTTGCTTGATTGCTTGTCTGTGCTTATTCCTCAGTTGATAGTGATGCAAAATGTACGTATCAAGTTGGATGCCTCTGACCTGACTGAGACTAACAAGAAGTGTCGTTAACCAATAACTCGCCCTGAGCTAACTCCATAAGGCTTCGCTAGGAAACCACCCCGGCAAAGTCTTTCGCAATAGGACGTAACTCGAAGACCTCAACACAAAGAAAGAATATCTACACTACTCTCGATGAACCTTAGTAAGTCCCTAAGGTTGAAAGACTATCTTGGCTTATATTTCATATTCTCAAATGTTTTGGCATTTCAAAAACCTTAGCCAAGATGCCTTACAACCCTAAAACCTTTTTAGTAGATTCCATTTTCAAAATTATGGAGATCTATAAGATATAATCTCCTTATGTTTTCAAGACAGAACCTTAAATATACTCTTACCTCTAGGTTTTCCAAAACCTTTTTATAAATCTTTTCAATTCTAATCTTGGTAGATGTACACTTGTTCCAAAACCTTAAACTTGTTCAAAAATACCCATCCTTACCTCAATCTAGGCTTGGTGGTAACTCTAGTAATAGCATGAGTTACTTGTTAAAGATGAATTGCCTTGATCTGCTATCTGATGATTTGCCTTGTTCTACTGATTGACTTGTTTGCTTAGGAGTAGTAAGAGCTACTCTAGGGCTCATAATCTAGCATCTAGGTAGTCCAAGAGTGCCAACCCTAAGAAAGTTAACCAAACTGGATCTAATATATGGCCACTAGGTGATCATGTAAAACCATTAACCAGATCACTTATGCATTTATTCATTCTAGAAGTTTCCATGTCAATGAAGACCAATATCAAGCATGGATCTATTCTTCTAAATCTACACTCCAACATCATCCACTTGATGATGCTTTTATACCTTGCGACCCATCGAAAACATCCCCACTCATATTCTAGTCAAAAACCCTAAATCTGCTAAATTTGACCAAGTCTGGAAAATGTTTCAGCATCACTTCTTTGAATGCCTCTCTTTCTCAACCCTTGTGCATTTTTGGTAATGCACTTGAACCATATTGTAAACCATCATAAGTACAACAAATGCCCACTCTTGTCCTTGGCTAGATCATCTGTTAACCCACTAGTTCTTGATAGTTTTGAAGGCAAGAAAATAATAATTCCTGCAAATCTTATGTACCTGCCTACTTCAGCCGAAGCTTACATCCTCATGTTATCTCCTCTAGAACAACCCTTAGTAAAGTTGTTCTCTACACATGAAGGTCTATCAATCCCTAATCCACTTGTTCTAATTGGATCCTTGTGTTTCTAAAACCCGCATGGTTTAGAAGGCTATTTGATAATCTACTTTGGCACCCTTATATTATTCAAAGTTTGAAATCAATCCATGGAGAGCTCAACCATGATCAACCTCAAACCTCTGTATCATGGTGATATACACCACTTAGTCTATCCATCCATATAATCCTTGACCCAAGGGGATCTCTCAGCTCCAAGATCCAACAAGGATTTGTTGGTATAAAAATAACATTATCCTAGATACTTAATCTCTTGTTTTCCACCAAAATCAACTTTGATTCTCAACACCCAAGGTTTCAAATGATAGATACACCTTGTGGACATCCTCTACCTTGATTTCAGGGAATTATCAAATACTACCCATAATTATTATGGACGATAACCTATTTAATCTCTTAAATTGACAAAAACTTCAAAACCTAATCTATGAAGAAAGATTGATTTTCTCCAAAACACACCCCCATATTTAGGCTCATTTGAAGTCTAATTATCATATACTATCTTCCAACTTCAAAAACAAATATTTTTGAAGAGTATTAATAATTCTTTTTGTCCATTTTCTCAAATGGCAGAAACAAGAAAATGAATATATTAAATAGCTTTAATCTTCAATAAATCTTGGGAAAAGCCTCCAATGTGTGAATTCGTATTTGGGATCATCTCAAGCCAAAATCCATTCTTGTACAATTCAAAAATATCCAATCTAATGTTAAAAACCATTTCTGCTCTATTTGAATACTTGACATAAAGAGGATCAAAATTCATCCAATGAATCCCAAATAATTCGTAGAGGTGTACCTTGACCCTATCCATCTACCTGTACCATTTCCCTACCCTTCTAAGATCAAACTTCAAGAGTTACTTCATAAGCATAAAAAATGGCAAATCTTGGATAATTAACAACATTGGGTTAATACTCCCTCAAACCCTCACCAAACCAACACATTTGGTCACCACAGCACCACTACATCATATCTGGTCGAATCTCTACTGTAGCACTCACCTCTCCCTTGTTTGTTGCCTTCGGAAGTGAGAGAGAGAGAGACTTGGCCTAGGAAATTTAAATCTTGATCTTTAAAGCCACAACAGCTGCAGCACACCTCACATCTCCCTCTGGTCATGTCCCTGACCCCACTTACCTCCCCTCTGCACCACTGAGAGCAACCTAGATCTCCCTCGCCCTCTCCCCTCCCTTCTTTTCTTTCACCCGAGGGAAAACGGGTGGAGCACCCAAGGCTCCTGGGGCAGAGACACCACCTATCCTCTGGTCCCTGGCACCACACCACCCTCTCCACCGCTCCTGTTGACCAACCAAGGCCTCCCCACCTCCCTCTCTGTCCTCCATGAGCCTTTTCCCATCGTAGACCAAGCCTCCTCGAGAGATAAGGATGAAGCCACCCAACATCTCTCTGGCCCCTCATTCTGCTCCCTTACCTCCCCACTCTTCTCCCTCCAGAGAATGAGGCCTCTCTCGCCCTCAGCATCCCAGGAGAAGTAATACTCCCGAAGTGCTCCGCCGGCGTGGTCGCACGAGTTATCCTTCCCGCGTGGAAACCCCCTCTGCCGCCCATCTAGAGGATCCTCGGCGAGCTCCGCGTCGTACCACCACCTCACCGTCTCCTCCCCCATCCCAAGGTGAGCTCCACGTGCCTCCCCTGAGCGTGCTAGGGTTCCGTCGAATCGAATCAGTCACGAGGTGGACAACGTCCCTGAGTTGTCGATCCCCACTTCATCGTGCGGCTCACATCACTGCGTACCTATTCACCCCACTCTTTCCCTGACGGCTGGGCCCCACCGGGTGGATTCGAAATCCTCCTCCCCCGTGCGCCGAAGAGCTAGTTGGGCCGGTCCAAGAATCTGCTGCCTCCTCCAATGAGATCAGGCCCGTGAGACCTCCTCCTCTTTCCTTTTGTGTTTTTAATTGCTACAGATCCTTTAAACCCCTGCCTAGTTTAAATCCAAACAAAAATGGAAAACCAACATTTTTTTCCAGATCTAATTTTTACAATGTTCCTTGGTATATTATTTATCATGCAGAACCACTTTTGCACCTAAATAATAATCAATTATTCCCATGTGATTAAATTACAAAAGTATGTCCATCTCAATAAATAAATCTTTCTAGGATTTTGGTAAAGCCAACTGGAATAAACCAAGTTGCCCCTGGTAGGTATTTCATATGCCTATCATGTGACTCTAGACCCATACCAAGTGGAGCCCTGGAGTTTCTGTAGCAAAAATAACAAAAACAAAGCCTTTCTACCCTTAGAAAATTCTCTAGGCTAATCCATGATAGATTTCACCCTACTTCCAACTCTCATTGATGAAATATATCAATAGCTATCAAAACCTAAGAGATCATAAATTTTTGAGCCATAGTGATTTTGTGGTGATTTAAATATCTCTGGCCATGGTTGTTTCAGTAGAAAAATCACTATATGAGTTTCACAACTCCAAATTGGGTGATTCCAATTTCTAAAGAAAGGTACTAAAAACACCTACCATGTGAACTTGGAATCATATCAATAACTTCTATAGATTTAATCTGGTGAAAAAGACAATATAACTACAGAACCGACTTAGGGAAATTCTTGGGGTCATTCTGGTAAATATCTCTAAGTTGTTTCAAGTCTCACTAAACCAGTCCATAAAATACATCTTAACCATCCAAGGAAATAATTTTTGGACACACACAAATTTTATGGTGAATTATTTCCTAAAACTAGAGCTTTTATCACTAGAAAATGCATAATAAATCAAAGGAAAATGCTAAAATAGTGAAACCACTTTTGTTGGTTTCATAGTATCACTACCTATCTGATGATAGCATTTTTATACAATGGTATCCTACAGAACTTTGACCTTATATTAAAACCCCCTTAATTAAGTAGTTTTGGCCTACAAATCATAAGAGAAAACCCACAAAGGCATTTCAAGTAATTCCACTTGCGTAGAACCTAACTACTCAAAACCTACTGAATTGTAAACTTGTATTTTTCATTGATTGTTGTATGTATGTCCACTTGTATGCCTTGTTTTGATTGTGGCCTTGCTTGTTTGCATGTATAGTCGATGACGGCGACAATTGAGCTTGTATTGACGCCGAGAAGAAGAGATCTTATTGGTATTGGTACTCTTGGTTATCTAAAGAAGAAGTCCAGGGACATTTATTCCATATTGCTGATCGTAGGCAAGCCACCTTCTTGATCATATGCCTTTTCCTATTGTTCTACTTATGCATGTTTTACCTACTTTTTATTAAACTGCATTGTTTTATACTATGATGATATGTATCTGGTAGTGGCTTGGCTCCTCCAAACCATTACACCTTTGTACTATTAAGTACAATCCCCTCGATGACACCTACTGGTCCCTAGTAGGATAGTTGGTGTATAACACCATACCCCTTTGGAGACCCCATTTTAGCCGAAGTAAAGTAGAGGATGGGAAGACCCGTGAAAAAGTTTACAAAAAGTTTTATGATGAAACCTTGGTGAGGTTAGACCTACCAAGAGATGTTTGAGGAAATAAAAAGGGTATTGTTTTACAAAATGCTGAAGAAAAGATGGAGGAAAAAGGTTTACGAAAATGCACCCGGTTCTTTGTAGGTTTGCTAGAACAATTAACACGTGCAACCACATTACTCTGGAAAGGGACAGGGATGGATTTGAAGTTTGTTTATTCTTGTATAAACTTCCTCGCAATGACTACAGGGGAATGATAGAAAATCCCTGGAGGGTGGGCCTTCTCCTGTAAAAGGTCCATGTGAGACATCAACCTAGAGAAGGAACGAAGGGTCTACGGGCCTCCACGCGTTACTATGAGCCCCTCATTGAAAGCGCGCACTTTGTGCAGTGGAAAAAGCGCTCCGGTTGGCTTGGGAACTATATAGGGCATCCCGGTGTTGAGGGGAAAACACTCATATGGTAGGCACTTATATTGTAGTGGGAATCCGGAGAGTCTTGATTGGTTACTCGACCCACGATCGGTGTAGATCAAGGCAGGGTACCCGGATGGTGTGGGTAAAGTGTACAACCTCTGCAGAGTGTAAATCTATTCGAATAGCCGTGTTCGCGGTCATGGACGGTTGGGAAGGTTGCTGTAGAGCGGTGCTGGTTTTATTTTCAAAAAGGATTTCAGAAAAGCAATGGCTTTTGAAATGTTTTGACCATGGGATGGTCAGAAGGAATACATGTTTTGACCATGGGATGGGCGGAAAGGAAGGACGGGAGTTTGGTCATGGGATGAACGGAAGGAAGAAACAAATGGGTGACCCAATCCTAGTGATTTCCAAAACTCTTCAAAATGGTTTTCAAAATGTTCTACATAATTTTTCAACAAAGATATGTAGATGTTATATCTACAAGAGAAACTATGTGAGAAAAGAACCTCTCTTGGGCCCTCCTACTACCACGGCCATATTGCATATCCTTTATTGTTATTCTCTTAAGGTGGTTTGCGAGTACATTCAAAGTACTCACCGGCTTTGTCCCTGGCTATTAACTTGGTCAGATATCAATAAGAAGGTGATGTTGGCGACTATGCGAGCTAGGACGTTCTCCTAGTCAGTTACCTGTAGGTTAAGGCACGGCTCGGGCTCTTCGCTTGATGAAGTTCCGCTAACGATTTACGGATGTAGCCATAATGGCATGTAAGGTATGACATGTATCTTCTTAAGTAATGGATGTTTACTTTGATACTTGTCGGTTATGTACCACGACTAACTGATCATGGGATCGTGGTGTATGCATAACAGGGCTTCTCGAAGGATTAATCCGAGGGCCCCACAGACTTGGTATCAGAGCCATCCTGACTGTAGGAGAACCTTAGTTAGCATGGCCGTTAGATAGGAAAAACTATTTCTGGAAACACCGGCTTTCAAAAACTACTTTCTCAAAAGCTTTTCAAAAAGTTCTACTTCTTATCCTCTCCTCATTCAAGGCATTTTAAAAATGATTTCCTCGGTATCACATCCCAATTTCAAACCTACGGACTTCAAAATAGCTAGGACCTAGAACCCGATAAAGACTATGAGAACGAGATTAAGAGAAGTAACTACTAGCAAACACAAGGAGACTACAAGATCGCCCTATCAGTGGAATCCCCATTATCAGAAGAAATCAAGTGTTGCACTATCAAGAAGCTTCTAAGGACTCGGCGAAGGCTCCACATGCAAGATAGTGACTCAGACCCTACGAACAATGATATTTAGGATAACTAGTCCTAAGATAGGATTCCACTATATCACGAGTAGTTAACTCCTTGGTACCTATAGTAGACTGTGTTTGTTTGCCTAAATGCATGAAGTGTTGCTTGATGTGTGTTGTTTGCAAAGGGACATTGCGACCCCCTCGTGCTATTTGCCGTGTATGTATGCTCTAGCCTGTTTGACTCAACTAAAATGTGCTCTGAGGACCAGCACACCACCTAGAAACTCAAGCAACCCATGCTAGCTGTCACTAACCAAGACCCGTACGAATCGCGAGTGTTATGAGAGGAAGAGCATCACAAGAACCCGGATTCCGACAATGTCAGGTTAGAACAACTCGAAGGTTCCTCCTCAGGAGGATGACCTACCTCATCAAACTCAACTCCCAAGACTCACCACCAAAACCTCGCGCCATCATTCACCTGCCGACAAAAGCAAGAGTCTCACCGAAGCCGGAAGTCTACCTTCGAAGGATCCTTACTATCCACAAGAAACCACTAGACTCGCTAACCAAGACCAGAAGTAACGACCTGACTCCACTAACTTCTGGTATATTAGAGGCTCCAACAACCTCAAGGGACTAACTGTTTTAGTCAACCGTACCCTAACCAACAGGAAGTTCCTCACCAGAAGGCCAGAATACTCCCAAAATCCTAAAGACAAGGATGCATGATGACACCGAGTCTACTCGCCATCGAGCAGAAGGAACATCAATAGTTCGAGTGAAGATAACCTCTCCAAATAGTTCGAGTGAAGATAACCTCTCTAGAGCTATGATGACCCACACGTTTAGGGGGTGTATCATAGTATTTTCGATAAGTAAGAGTGTCGAACCCAACGAGGAGGAGAAGGTGTTGGCTAGTGGCTAGGAGTAGGAATTCTCTGTAAATTCTTAGCAAACAGATTTTTAGGGGTTTTTGATAATGCAGGTAAATAAAGTACGAGTAAATAAAATACAATAAGAATAAATGCAGCAAGTGGCCCAATCCTTTCTTTAGCAAAGGACAAGCCGGTTGTATTACTTAAGATGACCAAACGTTCTCGAGGACACATCAGAATACCATCAAGTGCTTTCGCTTCATGTAGTTGATTAATCTTCTTTAGTTTGTTAAGTGTTGTGTGGGTGAACCTGTGCTAATGTACCGACCTTCCTAGGACTAATACATACTTGTGATTATACCCCTTGCAAGCATCCGCAAGTACAAGAAAGTAATTAAGGTAGAAACCTAACCACAGCTTTAAACTCTAAGACCCTGACGTCCATCCCTTGTGCAATGGTTTCCTAACGAGGGTTCAGGTTTCTGTTACTCTGGCAACCCCTACGATTAGTAGCCAAATACACAATGCATTCCCCTAGGCCCATATAGGTGAAGTGTCATGTAGTCGACATTCACATGACACCACTAGAAGAAGTACACCACAACTGAAATTTCAAACCATTGAATCTTTCTCAACACAATTCCACTACTAACAACATGACTTCTCCCATGTCCTCAAGAACAAAACGAACTACTCACAAGACATCATATGGGTCATGATCAGAGATGAAATAATGATGTATAACAATCTAAACATAAACAATAATTCAACGGTTCACTCAATAGCATCAACTACAAGGAGTAATCAACAACATGAAAGTCTCCCCTAACAACTATGCAAGATTCAACCCAATTGTTAGAGCGGTATGAAGTGGTGATGATGGTGCTGGTGGAGATGATGGTGGTGATGATGACGATGATCCTGATGAAGTCCAGCTTGATGGAGGTGTTGATGGCGACGATCTCCCCTCTTCGGGAAGGAATTCCCCTAGCAGAATTCTGTCTGCCGGAGAGATCTTTCTCTCTCGGTGTTTTCCGTCCCGCAGAGGCGGCGGAATCTTTCTATGGTCGCTCCCCGAGTCTTAGGGTTTCGGGAGGATAATATACGCCAGAGGGGAGAGCCAGGGGTGGACCAGGGCGACCACACCACCTGGTGGCGCGGCCTAGGGTGGGCCCCCTGTGGCCCATCTTCGCTTCCCCTTCTGGCTTTCTTCATCTTCTGAAAAAATAGGATTTTCCATGTATTTTCCCAGATTTTCTGATATTCGCGAATTTTGCCTCCAAACAACACCTATTCCATTAGAATCCTGACTACAGCGGTCCATCCTCCAAAAGTCATCAACCATGCAAAAACAGATGAAATAACATAAGTATCATCTCTTAATATGAAATATATCAATGAATAACAGTAAATTATGATATAGAATAGTGATGCAAAATGGATGTATCAACTCCCACTAAGATTAGACATCGCTTGTTCCCAAGCGAAACTGAACTCAATAAACATGACCTCAGGTTTATGGAGTGAAGAGTCGATAAAAGAATATGGACAAGAAGAATCACATTCATTAATACATAAGTCATAATAGAAGACAACTCACTATTATATATCTTTAACTTGCAATAAGTTAAGGAAACACAATAAAGATACAAAAAGTAAATCATAATTGGTAATGGCAAACTTAGCTCTTGGTCCAAAAAAAAGTTGACAATTTGCTGGAGTTCACAAATAACTAATTTTCAATGATAGCTTTCAAAGTAATAGACACTAAGATAAGAGCAAAGTGCAAAACAAGAAACATAAGGAACATGATTGAATAAATCATCATATGAATGAATGAAACACAACAACTCAAAATACTTGCTGAGGTAGAAGGGAATAGGTTTACTGACTAAACTAAAAAAATAAAAGAAAGGCCCTTCGCAGAGGGAAGCAGGGATGTCAAGTTTCATAAAGAGCTTCCAAAAATCATGATACTTATTAGCTTTCAGCTCTCATTACCCCTATCATAGGCATGTTTAGGTGGTTAAGGTTAAAGTGATCAAATATGATGATATGCTTGAGAAGTTGCAAGTTGAAAATCTCATGTCCCTTGAATACGAGGGCCGCTCCTCATGCTACTCAAGTTTAGTCACCGATAAGTTCCTATCATAGTAAGTACATGTGTATCATGGAGAACCACCAACGGGGTACCCCTTGCCCAATGATACGGAAGAATCCCCATATAAAAATGACAAGGCAAGCAGACAACAAGAATCTCAACAATCTTCTTATTTACCATGGGAATATGGTGCTTTGTTCTCTCTTTCTTCTTTTCTCATAATTTTTTCCTTTTTCTCTTTTTCGTAATCTCAATCTCTTTTTTTATAAGAAGAATGCTTCATAGATGCTCGTTATGGTTACGCTGCAGGTTTCCACCATGACAACATGGATTAAACCGGTGGCCCAGGCGTTACAAGCTCCCCTTTCATTTCACACCGACGACATCCATAGACAAAAGAACATGATATAAACTAGGTACAAAGTACCGGTGCAATGTTGAAAGCGTTCCCCATGACAGCATGGTTTTGCTAATTCACAACTTACAAAGCGCAAGCATATACGCAACATAGATGGGCACAATGGTTCAGGTTTATTAAATGCAAGAAAGTAGAGTGTGCCATCAAGTTTGTGAGAGCTTTAATCACTAATCTTCACATAACAAGTGTAATTTGGAGGGTAGATAAAAACATGAATTTACTTGGAATAGCAATAGTGCTAATAGGTAGGTATGGTGGACACAAATGGCATAGGTTTTGGTTTAAGGATTGGATGCACGAGAAGCATTCCCTCTCAGTACAGGTTTTTGGCTAGCAAGGCTAGGTAGCAAGCATAAGAGTTGAAGGAAACAAACAAACATACAAGTGATAAAAAACAAACAAGCAATCTTCCTTGGAAGCACAAAAGATCTTAACTAGAGAATACTAGACTTATGAGCAAATCAAGAAAGATGATGAAATTATATTTCTTTAGAGTACTTTTATCTTTTTCATTTAATTCTCAAAATAGTGTTGCTACTCACCGAGCCAGGTTTGCCAAAACCAACTAAATTAACTCAATGATCCCAAAGTGATACCAATACTAATGACAAGATCAATCATATAACCATGAATTGAAAACTAATATAATATATGCAAAAGAGTAAATGCTAGAACTTCTCATTAATATTCCATAACACAACTCACACTAAGGGATACATAGATATCTAACAAGTGGAGGGGCACTTCCATAATGCAAACCATCCTACATGATAACTTCTCTATTCATGATATGACTCTACTAAAAAGGTAAAAAGATAGAAGATAGTGATGTGATACCGTGGCACTCCCCCAAGCATGGAACAAACCAAGGGGATGCCAAAACCTGATGATGAATTACTCCTTCGGTGGTGGTGGTATTCGCTCGTCATCGTCCGACTTCTAGGGTAAGGTCTCCCCATCAACAAGCAATAACTCCTTGGGATGAATCTTCAACTCTCGCATGTATTGGTTGATGATATCCGCTGAGGAATCTTCCTTGGTTGATCCAGAGGAAGACATTGTGGCTCTAGATCTGGGACTCTTCCTATCAGAAACAAATTGAAATGAAAACACGACGAGAAAACGATATACGAACCTCGGGGGATCGGGGAGATTATATATTACAAAGTTTTACAACAAAAGGAAGGTACTGGGAGAAAACGGGTCAGAGACGAAGTCCGAGGTGGCCACACCACCTGCTAGCACGACCAGGGGGGCCACGCTAGGGGGTGGTTGAGCCTCCCTGGCTCCGTTTCTGTCCCTCTTTCGCTTCGTAGCTTTCCTTGTTGGATAAAAACTCCAAAAATATAATTTGACAGAATTTTCGTGGAACTTTTCTTACCAGAACTGTTACCTATTCGAAAACGGACTCTACATGTCTCTGAATTTGGTCCTTGATAAATTTTTCCGGAGATACCACTTGAAAAGCATCAACATCTTCATTGTAAGAATCTCTAGCAATATAGTGCTTGAGTCGCTGCCCATTCACCACTTGTGTAGTGTTATCTTTTAAAGAAGAAATTTTTATCGCTCCTGAACGGTACACTTCTTCAATAACGAAAGGTCCTTCCCATTTTGACAGTAGTTTCCCTGTAAAAAATCTGAGACGAGACCTATACAATAGAACTTTCTCACCTACATGGAATTATCTCTTAAGTATTCGCTTGTCATGCCATCTTTTAACTTTTTCCTTAAAGAGTTTAGCATTCTCATATGCGTCACTCCTCCATTCATCCAACAAACTTAAGTCAAATAATCTTTTTTCACCAGCAAGCTTACACTCTCTATTAAGTTCTTTAACTTCCCAATAAGCTTTGTGTTCTAATTCTAAAGGTAGGTGACAAGCTTTCCCATAGACAATTTATAAGGAGACATACCCATGGGGTTTTTATAGGCAGTCCTATAAGCCCATAAAGCATCGTTTAACTTTTTATCCCAATTTTTCCTAGACCTATTAACAATCTTTTGCAAGATGGATTTAATTTCTCTATTTGATAACTCTACTTGTCCACTAGTTTGGGGATGATAAGCTGAAGCGATTCCATGATTAACATCATATTTAGCAAGGGTCTTTCTAAAACCACCATCAATGAAATGAGAACCTCCATCAGTCATAAGATACCTAGGTTGTGGCGCCCCGCAAAAACCACTACTAGAAAATCGCGTTATTTTTGTGCATTGCATCATCATGACCGCATGCTCATGTCATCATGCCAAATTGCATTTGAGCATCGTCATCATCATGCATTTGTTTGTCTGAAACTATTTCCGAAAAACATATCTGGTTTTCTAAATACCCCGCCTTTATTTCAAAATCCAAAACCCGGGTCTCCGGATTATTTTGTTTCGTCTACCAATGGATCTCAAAAGCCCTGTTTTAAATAAATAAAATATTTAATTATTTTTAGGGGGCAGCCGTACCGGGCCGATCCGACCCAGTCGGCCACCCCCAGTACAAAACCAGACTACCCAAACCTTTTCCTACCCACCCTATCCTACCCATCCCCAGCCACCTCACCCCACCCTATCACCTCGCGCCACCTCACCACTTCCTCCACCCCATCCACTCATATCCCGCCACCTGCCCCAACTCCCTGCCACCTGAGAACCACCCCACCTGCTGGCCCACCTGGCCCAACCCCCACCGCCACCTGCCCCGACCCCCACCCGACCGACCCCTGGACCAACCGACAACCCCTGACCCCACGCATCCCGCGTGGAAGCGACGCAACCCCGCGACCCCGTCCTCTCCCTCGATCCCCCCGCTCAGAGCGCCGCCGCCCCTGGGATCCTTCCTCCCCGACGCTGCCTTGGCCCATCCCGGCCATCGCCTGCCGCCTCCTGCGCCTCCCTCCCCTCTCCCTCGACGCGGTACCCCTCTCCCTCGCTGGCCCTGCCTCCCAGGCCGACGCCCTTCCCCGTCGTCACTCCCGGCCCAAGCTCCTCCCCCGCATCCCTCCCACCGACGCGCCCCGCGCCTCCTCTCTCGCTCCTCCTCGCCTTCCTCCCCCGCAGCACGAGCCGCCCCGACCACCGCTCCCCCACTCCGGCGAGCCCGGCCAGGCCGAGCCCCGGCCCTCTCTCTCTCCGGTTCGCCCGCTGCCGCTCGCAGCGCCGCCGCGCTCTTCTCCGACCCCGCGTGCCCCTCTCCCCTCGCTTCGCTCCGCTCCTTCCTCCCGAGACCGCCGCCTCTGCTCGATCTCCTCCGGCCCCGAGCTCTGCGCCCTTCCCCCCGTCGGCAGCCTCTCTGCTCGCCGCCCCTCCGCCTTCCCCGTCCCGGCGACCCTCTACGCCTTCCACCCCAGCGTCGCCCCGGACCCCCTGGGCCTCGCTCTCCTCACCGCCCGTCGCTGCCAGGGGCACCTCCCCGATGCTGATCTCCGTTGGCCTCCGCCTCTGCGACTCCAAGCCGCAGCAAGCCGGTCGGCCCGTCTTTGCAACGTTTTTTCGTCCTCTGTTTTCACCGTGTTTGTCCAGGTGCCTGCCAGGAGTTCCTCTAGCAGCCCGGACTTTTGGTTGTGCTCCTGCCAGTTGTTTAGACAAGCCAAGACCAGTGCGTCCAGGCCTTTGTTTAGAGCGCTCTTCGTTCCTATTCGATGTTTGCACCTGCGTGGTTGTTTCCTCATTAGTGTCGAGTGTTTCCCCACGCAAGCCAAGATCAATTCTCGGCAAGGCTTTGGTCGACAAGAACTTCAACATGGGCAAGTACACCGTCTAGATCGACATCGACCGGATGAATCAGATGAACCGCCGGCGCCGAAGTCCAAGATCGATCCATCGGAACCCCAAGATCTCCTTCATGTATTGGATGAGACCACAAGATCGCCGACATGGATCCGATGGTCGAACCCTGAAGCCTCGTGTCCGAAGACCAATCCTGGCGAGACCGAACCCCGTCGAACCCTAACCAAGATCGCCATTCGATGTGTGACCCCCTTTATCCGAGCCCTATTTTATAATTGATATCTATATGAATTGTTGCATATTAAATTGTACATGCTTGCACTCATAGCATTTGGTTTGGGGGCCTTATGCCGATTCATCTAAATTAAATATGGGGTCCATATGCAGGCTTTTCTAGTCTTATATTGGTCCCATTTAAATTTGTGTAGCGAACCGGTGCTATCTTTTGCCATGTTAACACAACATTTAAAATGTGGGGTATCTAAATAACTCGAACCTATTAATTAATTGTCGGGACCTCGGTTCCGCTTAATATTGCCTAATTGCACCGCATCTGCATCATAGCATAATCATGCCGGATCTTTTGCCATAGTATTAAATATTGCATCCGGTGTTTCTTCTAGTGCTTTGCTTCTTCGCGGATTAGGACGATGAGTGGATGCGAGTATCGACAAGTTCTCCGGATATAAATCTCTGGCAGTGTTTCCCAGGCGAGCATCTTCCCCTTTCTACCTATCTTACTTTTATAGTATTTATTCCCTCCTGTTGATCTATTGCTATCTGTGTTGCGATGCTCTAGTTTTCGTACCCCTGATATCCCTTGCAGCCTTATATTGCCTTGGACACATCCTATTACCTGTTGATTGGTAGATAGTTGGACTTGCTCGTCGTAGTCGCTTGCTCAAGTGTTGTTGCGTGTCGTCAAGTACCTCAGTTGTTGGAGTGTTGCCGCATGTTTAATGTTGGAGATGATCATGGCTTTAATTACTGTTTAATAACTAAAATTGAAGTAGGTAAATGCAGAGGCACAGGTGGGCAATAGATGTTATTTGGTTGTTAACCGTCCACTTGTGTCCCGTAGGACCCCGAGTTCTTGACACCTGTTCCGAGATCGAGCGCCCTAACCACAGGTGGGGTGTGTGGGCACCCCCATCGATTAGTACCTGATTTCAAAGTATTGTACTGGGGCCACAAAGTAGTTTGGAGCTTTATTACTATCCTATAATTATGCCATGCTTTACTGCTTTATTTAAAATTGTGCGAGGTACTGCACCTGTACTGTTTAGGTAAGCGGAGTGTTTTCGCGGTATCGACAAGCCCAGTCACATTTTCGGGTTCCCGATCGTTTGACCATCGCAAACCCTGAGTCTGTCTCGGAGACCGGCCGACTTTGTTGCGGGTAGCTTAGTGGGGTGGCCCCCATGTACTTGCTTTGGGTCTGGGAAACGTCATGACTTAGGCCCCGCCGACATACCGATGGGTGTATGTTAACTGATCTGGCAAAAAGGGTCGAAGTGCATGTGGATACTTTGGTGCACCCCTGCAGGGTTAAATCTTTTCGAAAAGCCGTGTCCGCGGTTATGGACGACTTGGAGCACAGTTCTCGATCATAGACAACTATAACTAAAGTTTACTGTTATAATTTGACTTGTATCCGATATGACTAGTAATCAGCTTCACTGCAACAGATTGGCTAAATAAAAGTACCAACAACTGCTGGGTTTGGGATACCTCATGCTAATTGTATCTGACTAGTAAGTGTTGCAACTACAATGGAATGGTTAACTAAAAGTGCCCACTGCTTATTATATCAGGATGACCATCTATACCTGACTAGTAATTGATGCAACGATAACTGAATAAATAAAACTGCCAACGGTGTGAGTTCCTCGGTTGACTTCCTCGTTTGGTCTCGAGGGGGAAACACCAGGATGGGTATGTTTGGTGGTCGTAACAGGTTGGTTCCGAATAGGTCCTTCTTACCCCTCTCTGATAGCCGCTATTTGTATCGAGTCTCTATAGGTTGTTTAGTGCATGCTTTGCCGCTTCGGTCCACCATACCTATGTAGGCGAGGACCACCGAATTCTAGTCTCGTCGTGTACTGGCCTCAGTACCGACCGCTCTCTTTTTCCTTTGCCCTTTGTCGGCACTCCTTTTGTTTAAGCAGGTTTTGAGATCGACGTCGTTAGCAGGGTTACCCTTCCGGCTTGGCCTGGGCAGGGTTATGGACGCCATTGGTTACTCTTCAGGGCTCTTAGCCCCATTTGCATCTTGTCCGTACTCGGGCGATGTATTGTTTTCAAGGTGATTTGGATCTTTGTTCTGAATATCTGTATTCTTGACTCTTTGAGTCGTTGTTGTATATATCTGTTCTGTGGGTTCCATCGTGGACTATTGTGTAATGGTATTACTTCGTTTTCCACCCGCACGAAAGTGCCTGGTGGGCACCTTTGAATCGTTTCTATGCGGGTTTGGCGGGAATCGCTGAAACTTGCATAGGGCCGATTCTGAGGGTGTTACAGAGTGGTATCAGAGCTCAGCAGTTGCGATACCCCACAAGTCCAGCCTGTAGGATAACCTAGCTAACGGCCGCAGTAGAGTGTCAAAACTATTTTTGCAAAATCGGTTGGATAGTTCTGATTAGGTCTGATTTTACTCCTTACCCCTCTGCTGCTCTCCTCTCACCTCTGCGTGTTTTGAATCCGCTCTCTTCTCTCTCTTCGAGTCCAGGATTTCTCGTGGTTGGGTTCCATCGTACCTTCAGGGTTTCGCTTCCTCCTTTGGTAACGGTGTTGCTACATCTGGTCTTCATGCTAACCGAGGAATCGTTCGTCCGGTGGACTTCTCTTTGTTCCTTCTCGTGCCTTCCGGTGTTTTCCACCGCGATGACATCCTCTACGCCAGATCCGACGCAGAGTCTGCATCACTCCTTTGTTTCTGAACCTCGATTGTCGAGATCTTCAGTCTGATTCCGAGAATGGATGCACGCTTTTCTACTGATTGTGCAGAGTAATAGTTTGGGTGCGTGATGGATTGGCCCCCATGCCGACTACCCCTTCTATTCGCTTTTGTACATTGAAGTGGATGAGAATGCATCGGTTCCCTCTTTCTATCGAAGCTAGAGGTGGCTTTATTGGTTGATACCTCTACCTTCGCCTTTGTTTTCCCGGAGTGTTCTCTCGACGATCACGGACAACGACCTCTTGTTAGTGGTGTCGCGAGGATCTACACAAAGCGAGAAGACGCAGATCGCCGACCTTCCGTCCGGTACCATGAGGCGGATCTCGAGGGCGAGATCCATTGTTAGTGGTGTCGAATTGTGGCGCCCCGCAAAAACCACTACTAGAAAATCGCGTTGTTTTTGTGCATTGCATCATCATGACCGCATGCTCATGTCATCATGCCACATTGCATTTGAGCATCGTCATCATCATGCATTTGTTTGTCTGAAACTATTTCCGAAAAACATATTTGGTTTTCTAAATACCCCGCCTTTATTTCAAAATCCAAAACCTGGGTCTCCGGATTATTTTGTTTCGTCTACCAATGGATTTCAAAAGCCCTGTTTTAAATAAATAAAATATTTAATTATTTTTAGGGGGCAGCCGTACCGGGCCGATCCGACCCAGTCGGCCACCCCCAGTACAAAACCAGACTACCCAAACCTTTTCCTACCCACCCTATCCTACCCATCCCCAGCCACCTCACCCCACCCTATCACCTCGCGCCACCTCACCACTTCCTCCACCCCATCCACTCATAGCCCGCCACCTGCCCCAACTACCTGCCACCTGAGAACCACCCCACATGCTGGCCCACCTGGCCCAACCCCCACCGCCACCTGCCCCGACCCCCACCCGACCGACCCCCTGGACCAACCGACAACCCCGGCCCCACCCTGACCCCACGCATCCCGCGTGGAAGCGCAACCTCACACCCTGACCCGTCCTCCCTCGATCCCCCCGCTCAGAGCGCCGCCGCCCCTGGGATCCTTCCTCCCCGACGCTGCCTTGGCCCGTCCCGGCCAGCGCCCGCCGCCTCCTGCGCCTCCCTCCCCTCGCCCTCGACGCGGTACCCCTCTCCCTCGCCGGCCCTGCCTCCCAGGCCGACGCCCTTCCCCGTCGTCACTCCCGGCCCAAGCTCCTCCCCCGCATCCCTCCCACCGACGCGCCCCGCGCCTCCTCTCTCGCTCCTCCTCGCCTTCCTCCCCCGCAGCACGAGCCGCCCCGACCACCGCTCCCCCACTCCGGCGAGCCCGGCCAGGCCGAGCCCCGGCCCTCTCTCTCTCTCCGTTCGCTGCCGCTGGCACCGCCCGCTCTTCTCGACCCCGTGCCCCCCCGCTCGCTCCTTCCTCCGAGACCGCCGCCTCTGCTCGATCTCCTTCCGAATCTGCGCCCTTCCCCCGACGGCCTCTCTGCTTCGCCCTCCGCCTTCCCCGTCCCGGCGACCCTCTGCGCCTTCCACCCCGGCGTCGCCCCAGACCCCCTGGGCCTCGCTCTCCTCACCGCCCGTCGCCGCCAGGGGCACCTCCCCAATGCTGATTTCCGTCGGCCTCCGCCTCTGCGACTCCAAGCCGCAGCAAGCCGGTCGGCCCGTCTTTGCAACGTTTTTTCGTCCTCTGTTTTCACCGTGTTTGTCCAAGTGCCTGCCAGGAGTTCCTCTAGCAGCCCGGACTTTTGGCTGTGCTCCTGCCAGTTGTTTAGACAAGCCAAGACCAGTGCGTCCAGGCCTTTGTTTCCGGCGCTCTCCGTTCCTATTCGATGTTTGCACCTGCGTGGTTGTTTCCTCATTAGTGTCGAGTGTTTCCCCACGCAAGCCAAGATAAATTCTCGGCAAGGCTTTGGTCAACAAGAACTTCAACATGGGCAAGTACACCGTCTAGATCGACATCGACCGGATGAATCAGATGAACCGCCGGCGCCGAAGTCCAAGATCGATCCATCGGAACCCCAAGATCTCCTTCATGTATTGGATGAGACCACAAGATCGCCGACATGGATCCGATGGTCGAACCCGGCTCGTGGTCCGAACACCGATCCTGGCGAGACCGAACCCCGTCGAACCCTAACCAAGATCGCCATTCGATGTGTGACCCCCTTTATCTGAGCCCTATTTTATAATTGATATCTATACGAATTGTTGCATATTAAATTGTACATGCTTGCACTCATAGCATTTGGTTTGGGGGCCTTATGCTGATTCATCTAAATTAAATATGGGGTCCATATGCAAGCTTTTCTAGTCTTATAATGGTCCCATTTAAATTTGTGTAGCGAACCGGTGCTATCTTTTGCCATGTTAACACAACATTTAAAATGTGGGGTATCTAAATAACTCGAACCTATTAATTAATTGTCGGGACCTCGGTTCCGCTTAATATTGCCTACTTGCAACGCCACTGCATCATAGCATAATCATGCCGGATCTTTTGCCATAGTATTAAATATTGCATCCGGTGTTTCTTCTAGTGCTTTGCTTCTTCGCGGATTAGGACGATGAGTGGATGCGAGTATCGACAAGTTCTCCGGATATAAATCTCTGGCAGTTTTTCCCAGGCGAGCATCTTCCCCTTTCTACCTATCTTACTTTTATAGTATTTATTCCCTCCTGTTGATCTATTGCTATCTGTGTTGCGATGCTCTAGTTTTCGTACCCCTGATATCCCTTGCAGCCTTATATTGCCTTGGACACATCCTATTACCTGTTGATTGGTAGATAGTTGGACTTGCTCGTCGTAGTCGCTTGCTCAAGTGCTGTTGCGTGTCGTCAAGTACCTCAGTTGTTGGAGTGTTGCCGCATGTTTAATGTTGGAGATGATCATGGCTTTAATTACTGTTTAATAACTAAAATTGAAGTAGGTAAATGCAGAGGCACAGGTGGGCAATAGATGTTATTTGGTTGTTAACCGTCCACTTGTGTCCCGTAGGACCCCGAGTTCTTGACACCTATTCCGAGATCGAGCGCGCTAACCACAGGTGGGGTGTGTGGGCACCCCCATCGATTAGTACCGGATTTCAAAGTATTGTACTGGGGGCCACAAAGTAGTTTGGAGCTTTATTACTATCATGTACTTATGCCATGCTTTACTGCTTTATTTAAAATTGCGCGAGGTACTGCACCTGTACTGTTTAGGTAAGCGGAGTGTTTTCGCGGTATCGACAAGCCCAGTCACATTTTCGGGTTCCCAATACATACCATCGACAAACCCGAGTCCGCTCGAGACCGCCGACTTCATTGCGGGTAGCTTAGTGGGGTGGCCCCCATGTACTTGATTTGGGTCTGGGAAACGTCATGACTTAGGCCCCGCCGACATACCGATGGGTGTATGTTAACTGATCTGGAAAAAAGGGTCGAAGTGCGTGTGGATACTTTGGTGCACCCCTGCAGGGTTAAATCTTTTCAAAAAGCCGTGTCCGCGGTTATGGACGACTTGGAGCACAGGTCTTGATCATAGACAACTATAACTAAAGTTTACTGTTATAATTTGACTTGTATCCGATATGACTAGTAATCAGCTTCACTTCAACGGATTGGCTAAATAAAAGTACCAACAACTGCTGGGTTTGGGATACCTCATGCTAATTGTATCTGACTAGTAAGTGTTGCAACTACAATGGAATGGTTAACTAAAAGTGCCCACTGCTTATTATATCAGGATGACCATCTATACCTGACTAGTAATTGATGCAACGATAACTGAATAAATAAAACTGCCAATGGTGTGAGTTCCTCGGTTGACTTCCTCGTTTGGTCTCGAGGGGGAAACACCAGGATGGGTATGTTTGGTGGTCGTAACAGGTTGGTTCCGAATTGGTCTTTCTTACCCCTCTCTAATAGCCGCTATTTGTATCGAGTCTCTATAGGTTGTTTAGTGCATGCTGCGCTGCCGCTTCAGTCCACCATACCTATGTAGGCGAGGACCGCCGAATTCTAGTCTCGCTGCAATCTTGGCCTCGATCGACCGCTTCTCTTTTTCCTTTGCCCTTTGTCGGCACCCTTTTGTTTAAGCAGGTTTTGAGATCGACGTCGTTAGCAGGGTTACCCTTCCGCTTGGCTCGGCAGGGTTATGGACGCCATTGGTTACTCTTCGTGGCTCTTAGCCCCATTTGCATCTTGTCCGCATTTAGCTGTATTGTTTTCAAGGTGATTTGGATCTTTGTTCTGAATATCTGTATTCTTGACTCTTTGAGTCGTTGTTGTATATATCTGTTCTGTGGGTTCCATTGTGGACTATTGTGTAATGGTATTACTTCGTTTTCCACCTGCACGAAAGTGCCTGGTGGGCACCTTTGAATCGTTTCTATGCGGGTTTGGTGGGAATCGCTGAAACTTGCATAGGGCCGATTCTGAGGGTGTTACATAGGCACTCCAAACCTAGGAAATATAACATCTTTAAGCATTTTTAGAGAGGTCTCCCCATCAGCACTCTTCGTAGGTATAGCTTCTACCCACTTAGTGACATAATCAACGGCAACAAGAATATGAGTATAACTAGAGAGTAAAATCCCCATCAATCAAAGGGTTCAATAACTAGAGAGTAGTTCATAGGCATTTCATTGTGTCTAGAAATATTACCAACATGCTGACACTCATCACAAGATAAAACAAATTTTCTTGCGTCTTTAAAAAGGGTAGGCCAGTAGAAACCTAATTATAGCACCTTTTGCGCAGTTCTATCTCCTGCATGATGTCCTCCATAAGCACTACCATCACATTTACACAATATCTCCTTTTGTTCATATTCTGGAACACATCTTCGCATAATACCATCCACTCCTTCTTTATATAAATGTGGGTCATCCCAAAAATAATGCCTCAAATCGTAAAAGAACTTCCTTCTTTGCTGAGCTGTGAAAGTTGGAGGAAAATACTTGGAAACAATAAAGTGAGCATAATCAGCATACCAAGGGCTCCCTCGCGAGCTTACCCCTACTGCAGCCAACTGTTCATTTAGGAAACTATCATTAACAGGCAGAGAATCAAAAGATAAGTTTCTAATCGAGATAAATTATCAGCTACAGGATTTTCAGCACCTTTCCTATCTACAATATGTAGGTCAAACTCTTGTAAGAGTAGCACCCATCTAATAAGCCTAGGCTTAGCATCTTTCTTCACCATAAGGTACTTAATAGCATGATGATCAGTATGCATGGTAACTTTTGAGTCTATAATATAAGGTCTAAACTTATCACAAGCAAAGACGACGGCTAGGAATTCTTTTTCAGTAGTAGCATCATCAAGAGTCTTACTTGCATAATGGATAACATTTAACTTTTTGTCAATTCATTGCCCAAGGACAGCACCTACAGCAAAAGCACTAGCATCACACATTATTTGAAAGGGTAAGCTCCAATCAGGTGGTTGAACGATAGGAGCTGTAGTTTAAGCCTTCGTTAGAGTTTCAAAAGCTTCCTTACAATCATCATAAAAGACAAAGGGTACATCTTTTTGAAGAAGATTATTGAGGGGTTTTGATATCTTAGAGAAATCTTTAATAAACCTTCTATAAAAACCAACATGACCAAGGATACTACAAATACCTTTGATGTCTCTTGGATAGGGCATTTTCTCAATTGCCTCAACTTTAGCTCTATCAACTTCTATGCCTCTTTTAGAAACCTTATGTCCAAGTACAATCCCTCCATTCACCATGAAGTGGCATTTCTACCAATTAAGAATGAGATTAGTTTCTTCAGATCTCTGCAAAACTTTATCGAGGTTGTGCAGACAATTATCAAAAGAAGTTCCATAGACAGAGAAGTCATCCATGAACACTTCCACAATTTCCTCAAAAAAACTGTGAAAGATAGCAAACATGCATCTTTGAGTAGTAGCAGGAGCATTACATAACCAAAAAGGCATACGTCAATAAGCATAGGTTCTGTGAGAGTATGTAAAAGTTGTTTTTTCTTAATCTTCTTGGTTAACAGCAATTTGAGAGAAACCCGATGATGACCCACAAGTATAGGGGGTATATCGTAGTATTTTCGATAAGTAAGAGCGTCGAACCCAACGAGGAGCAGAAGGTGCTGGCTAGTGGTACGGATCAGGAATTCTCTGCAATTACTTAGCAAACGGATTTTTAGGAGTTTTTGATAAAGCAAGTAAATAAAGTACGCGTAAATAAAAGACAGTAGGAATAAATGCAGCAAGTGGCCCAATCCTTTATTCAGCAATGGACAAGCCGGTTGTATTACTTAAGATGACCAAACGTTCTCGAGGACACACGGGAATTCTGTCAAGTGCTTTCGCTTCATATAGTTGATTAATGTTCTTTAGCTTGCTAAGTGTTGTGTGGGCGAACCTGTGCTAATGTACCGACCTTCCTAGGACTAATACATACTTGTGATTATACCCCTTGCAAACATCCGTAAGTACAAGAAAGTAATTAAGGTAGAAACCTAACCACAGCTTTAAACTCTAAGACCCTTATGACCCTTGTGCAATGGTTTCCTAACGGGGGCTTAGGTTTCTGTCAGTCCGGCAACCCCTACGATTAGTAGCCAAATACACAATGCATTCCCCTAGGCCCATATAGGTGAAGTGTCATGTAGTCGATGTTCACATGACACCACTAGAAGAAGTACACCACAACTTAAATATCAAACTATTGAATCTTTCTCAACACAATTCCACTACTAACAACATGACTTCTCCCATGTCCTCAAGAACAAAACGAACTACTCACAAGACATCATATGGATCATGATCAGAGATGGAATAATGATGTATAACAATCTGAACATAAACAATAATTCAATGGTTCCACTCAATAGCATCAACTACAAAGAGTAATCAACACCGGGAAAGTTTCCCCTAAGAACTATGCAAGATTCAACCCGATTGTTACAGCAATATGGAGATGGTGATGATGGTGGTGATGGTGATGATGGTGGTGCTGATGATGATAATGATCCCGATGAAGTCTAGCTTAATGATCTCCCCTCTCCGGGAAGGAATTCCCTCGACAGAAATCTGTCTGCCGGAGAGATCTTTCTCTCTCGGTGTTTTCCGCCCCGCAGAGGCGGCGGAATATTTCTGTGGTCACTCCTAGAGTATTAGGGTTTTGGGAGGATTATATACGCCAGAGGGGAGAGCTGGAGGTGGGCCAGGGCGGCCACACCACCTGGTGGCGCGGCCTAAGCTGGCCTGCGCCAGGGGGTGGTGTGGGCCCCCTGTGGCCCATCTCCACTCCTCCTTCTGGTAGCCTTCGTCTTCTAGAAAAATAGGATTTTCCATATATTTTCCCGGATTTTCTGATCTTCACGAATTTTGCCTCCAAAAAGCACCTTTTCCATCAGAATCATGACTAGAGTGGTCTATGCTCCAAAAGTTATCAACCATGCAAAAACAGATGAAATAACATAAGTATCATCTCTTAATATGAAATATATCAATGAATAACATTAAATTATGATATAGAAAAGTGATAAAAATGGACGTATCAACTCCCCCCAAGCTTAGACTTCGCTTGTCCCCAAGCGAAACTGAGCTCAATAAACATGACCTCAGGTTTATGGAGTGAAGAGTCGATAAAAGAATACGGACAAGAAGCATCACATTCATCAATACATAGATCACAATAGAAGCCAACTCACTATTATATAACTTAACTTGCAATAAGTAAAGGAAACACAATAAAGATACATAAAGTGAATCATAATTGGTAATGGCAAACTTACCTCTTAGTCGGTGAATAGTTGATAATTTGCTGGAGTTCACAAATGACTGGTTTTGATGATAGCTTTCAAAGTAGTAATCACCAAGATAAGAGCAATGTGCAAAACAAGGAACATAAGAAACATGATTGAATAAATCATCGTATGAATGAATGAAACACAACAACTCAAAATACTTGCTGAGATAGAAGGGAATAGGTTTACTGACTCAACTAAAAAGTAAAAGAAAGGCCCTTCGCAGAGGGAAGCAGGGATTTCAAGTTTCATAAAGAGCTCCCAAAAATTATGGTACTTATTAGCTTTCAGCTCTCGTTGCGCCTATCGTAGGCATCTTTAGGTGATTAAGGTTATAGTGATCAAATACGAGGATATGCTTGACAAGTTGTAAATTGAGAATCTCATGTCCCTTGAATACGAGGGCCGCTCCTCATGCTACTCAAGTTTAGTCACCGGTAAGTTCTTGTCATCGTAAGCACATGTGTATCATGGAGAACCGCCAACGGGGTACCCCTTGCCCAATGATACGGAAGAATCCCCATATCAAAATGACAAGGCAAGCAGACAACAAGCATCTCAGCATTCTTCTTATTTACCATGGGAATATGGTTCTTTTTTGTCTCTTTCCTCTTTTCTCATCTTTTTTTATTTTCTCTTTTTCTCAGTCTCTATCTTTTTTATAAGAAGAATGGTTCATAGATGCTCATTATGGTTACGCTGCAGGTTTCCACCATGACAACATGGATTAGACCGGCGGCCCAGGCATTTCTCTAACACACATGCATAACTCCATGGACATACAAGCTCCCCTTTCATTTCACACCGATGATATCCATATACAAAACAACATGATATCAACTAGGTACAAAGTACCAGTGCAATGTTGAAAGCATTCCCCATGACAGCATGGTTCTACTAATTCACAACTTACAAAGCGCAAGCATATACGCAACATAGATGGGCACAATGGTTCAAGTTTATTAATTGCGAGAAAGTAAAGTGTGCCATCAAGTTCATGAGAGATTTAATCACTAATTTTCACATAACAATTTTAATTTGGAAGGTAGATAAAAACAAGAATTTACTTGGAATAGAAATAATGCTAATAGGTAGGTATGGTGGACACAAATGGTATGGGTTTTGGTTTAAGGAAGTGGATGCACATGAAGTATTCCCTCTCAGTACAGTTTTTTGGCTAGCAAGGCTGGGTAGCAAGTATAAGAGTTGAAGGAAACAAACAAACATACAAATGATAAAGACAAACATGCAATCTTCCTTGGAAGCACAAAAGATCTTAACCAGAGAATACTAAACTTATGAGCAAATCAAGAAAGAAAGACGATGATTTTTTTTTCTTTATAGTACTTTTATCTTTTCATTCAACTCTCAAAAATAGTGTTGCTACTGACCAAGCCAGGTTTTCCAAAACCAACTAAATTAACTCAATGATCCCAAAGTGATACCAATACTAACAACAAGATCAATCATATAACCACGAATTGAAAACTAATATAAGATATGCAAAAGAGTAAATGATAGAACTTCTCATTAATATTCCATAACGGCAACTCACACCAAGGGATACATATCTAACGAGAGAGGGGACACTTCCATAATGCAAACCATTCTACATGATAACTTCTCTATTCATGATATGACTCTACTAAAAAGGTAAAAAGATAGAAGATAGTGATGTGATACCGCGGCACTCCCCCAAGCTTGGAACAAACCAAGCTGATGCCAAACCTGATGACGAATTACTCCTTTGGTGGTGGTGGTCTTATTTCGATGAGCTCTTTGATCAGTTTCCCCAAGTCCTCAATCTCGAAGGTGAGAGTACGAATCAAATCCGAGTTGTGCTCGATACGGTGCATGATCATGTCAGATTGTGAATCCCAGCTCTTGTGATTCTTTCCCCGCTCCTCCTCCTTGAAGTCTTCTTTCCCTGCATGGCTAGAACGAGGCAAATCCCAATTGGAGGGTAATGTCTCCTTGGGCATATTTTGGTATTGATGCTCATGGATAAGGGTATGGAAACTATTCTTGGAGCGTGGAAGAAGTGACCATGGATCTGAACAGTGAGGAGGAGGCTTCCCTCCAATTGACATAGTCCTGGCAGGGTTTTCCACCACTTCAATGCTTGCAATGTTAGTGCCGGTGTGCTTTGCCTCCTCTTCATCTTCACTCTTGATCTCCTTCTATTGCCCGGGGTATTGGAGATCCTCCTCCATAGGCTCCTTTCCTTTATCCTTGGCGGACACCATTGTGCTTCTAAGCTTTCAAAAATAGTTCCTGGCAGAAACAGATCGAAACAAAAACACGACGAAAACACGATATACGAACCTCGGGGGATCCGGGAGATTATATATTACGAAGTTTCACAACAAAAGGAAGGTACTGGGAGGAAATGGGTCGGAGACGGAGTCCGGAGTGGCCTCGCTACCTGGTGGCACGGCCAGGGGTGGGCTCGCACCACAGGGTGGTGTGAGCCACCCTGGCTCCGTTTCCGTCCCTCTTTCACTTCATAGCTTCCCTTATTGGCTAAAAATTGCAAAAATATAATTGGATAGTATTTTCACGGAACTTTTCTTATCAGAATTGTTACTTATTTAAAAACGGAATCTACAGGTCTCTGAATTTGGTATTTAGTAGATTCTTCCGGAGTCACCACTTGCATCAGTATCTTCATCTTCATACACTTATTACTTGAGTCATGAAACCTTTCACTTCCTTATTACACCATTATCTCCACTAACCTGGAAATTTCTTTCACACAAAACTTCACGCAGTTCTCATTAGCAACATTAGTATAAGTGAAGTGATAAAACCTTTTGAGTCCAATTTCAACTGAAAACCATCAAAACATAAGTTCCTATAGCAAATCCTTTCGGAAACCCCAAAAGAATTCAAAAAGGAAATCGAATAAAGAAGCAACTGCAAGAGTGGCAAAATCTTTCAAAACAGACCAGCAGGTAAAGATCAATTTTTTCAAAAATCTTCTATTGCTCAAATCAAAAAGTGAAAATCTAACGAATTTTAAATAACAACCTGGGGCAAAAGCACAAAAAATTACAGCTCAATCTGACATACAGATATCTCTCACGAATTTTTACGGTGAAGCACAAAAATCTGTTTCGGGGCAGCAACTTCCCCAAATCTTACTTCCCGCTCATTAGAGGTTGATCTCGACACAAAAACCAAACAAAAGGATAAGGAGAGGTTATTACCGAAGTAATAACTTCCAATACCCAAATAAAAACAAAAGCAAACTGAAAACACAAATAAATTGGGTTGTCTCCCAAAATATCTTTCTTTATAGCCATTAAGATGTGATGATGCTCACCTAGGAGTATGAATTGAAGTGAAAGAGAGCATTAAGAAGCAAAAATACACACGTTTAAGTCTAACCCACTTCCTATGCAAGGGAATTTTATAAACAAACAAGTTGTTGAAACCAGGGGCTATTAGCATAGGAAGGCAAAAGAAGTGCAACAAAAAAACTTTCAGCATAAAACAAGGAAACTTGATATTATTCAGATACATAAGAACAGTTTTCCCTCTCTCATAGTAACTTTCAGTATCATGCATAAACATAACAATATAACTATCACAAGGACCATCGTAACAATGATCTCTTATCCTAACAGAAAACACAGGAATACTATCTCTCATAACACTACTTTGTGAAACAATATTAGAGGTATCCTTACAAAGGATAGTGTGTCCCTCTTGTACATATTTAGTGACAAAATCTTTCACATTTTCTATTATAGGTTCATCATCCATTTTTTTATCAGGTTCAACAGCTTTATTTGTACTTTCATTAACCATACTAGCTATCATAGAATGTTCCTTTATCTTAACTGGGAAAGTGATTTTCTCAATGTAAGGTTCAGGTAAAACATGATTAGTAGTATAAACTTTAGTATTTCTTATAGGAACACTCTTAGCAACATCTTTATAAGGTTCATGATACTTATTCCACTTCCTTTTAGGCACTTCAATGTAGGAAGCAAAAGCCTTAAAATAAGTTGCAATAGCTTGAGAGTCAAGACCATAAGCATTTTTAATATTTTGGAAGTCATCATTTCCCATAAAAGATTCAATGCATTCATAATCATAATTTATACCTGACTTTCTTCCTTTGTCATTCTCCCATCCTTCAACATTGTCTTGAATACGGTCCAGAAGATCCCATTTAGCTTCTTCTTCCATGCGAGTGAATGATCCAGCACAAGTAGCATCTAATAAATCCTTATCATGAAGAGGGAGCCTTGCATAAAAGTTATTGATAATAATATTGTTGGGGAGCTCATGAATGGGACATTTGAGCATTAGTAACTTCAGTCTCCCCCAAGCTTGAGTTGTACTCTCTCCATCAAGAGGCCAAAAGTTGTATATTTGATTTCGATCTTTATGAATCTCACTAGGAGGATAAAACTTTGAATAAAAGAGAGGTACTATTTCCTCCCATTCAAGAGCTTGACCATTCTTCAGCAGCTTATACCATTCTTCAGCTCTTCCTTTCAGTGACAATGATAATAACTTCTTCTTAACTTGATCTGTAGTAATACCTGCACTCTTGAACAACCCGCCTAATTCATGTATAAAGAGCAAATGATCACCGGGATGGACAGTTCCAACTCCAACATAGTAGTTATCCATAACACAATCAATAATTCTTGTTGGTATTTTAAAAACATAATTCTCAGCAGGTGGTGGCTCATCTACTACCTTAGCAGTGGTAGTAGCATTACGAAATAAGAAACTCAGTGAATTATCCATAACGAAAATAAAGCAACTAATAAAAGTAAACAATACTCATAGTACAAGTTTCCTTTACCAGTTCCACTCTCCAATAGCGCTTCACTCCCTGGCAACGGTGCCAAAAAATAGTCTTGATGACCCACAAGTATAGGGGGTGTATCACAGTATTTTCGATAAGTAAGAGTGTCGAACCCAACAAGGAGCAGAAGGTGCTGGCTAGTGGTATGGATCAGGAATTCTCTGCAAATACTTAGCAAACGGATTTTTAGGGGTTTTTGATAAAGGAAGTAAATAAAGTATGAGTAAATAAAAGATAGTAGGAATAAATGCAGCAAGTGGCCCAATCCTTTATTTCAGCAAAGGACAAGACGGTTGTATTACTTAAGATGACCAAACATTCTCGAGGACACATGGGAATTATGTCAAGTGCTTTCGCTTCATATAGGTTATTAATCTTCTCTAGCTTGCTAAGTGTTGTGTGGGTGAACCTGTGCTAATGTAGCTTCCTAGGACTAATACATACTTGTGATTATACACCTTGCAAACATCCGTAAGTACAAGAAAGTAATTAAGGTAGAAACCTGACCACAGCTTTAAACTCTAAGACCCTTACGTCCCTTGTGCAATGGTTTCCTAACGGGGGTTTAGGTTTCGATCACTCCGGCAACCCCTACGATTAGTATCCAAATACACAATGCTTTCCCCTAGGCCCATATAGGTGAAGTGTCATGTAGTCGACGTTCACATGACACCACTAGAAGAAGTACACCACAACTTAAATATCAAACTATTGAATCTTTCTCAACACAATTCCACTACTAACAACATGACTTCTCCCATGTCCTCAAGAACAAAACGAACTACTCAAAAGACATCATATGGATCATGATCAGAGATGGAATAATGATGTATAACAATCTTAACATAAATAATAATTCAATGGTTCCACTCAATAGCATGAACTACAAAGAGTAATCAACACCAGGAAAGCTTCCCCTTAGAACTATGCAAGATTAAACCCAATTTTTACATCAATATGGAGATGGTGATGATGGTGTTGATGGTGATGATGGTGGTGATGATGATGATGATCCCGATGAAGTCCATCTTGATGGTGGTGTTGATGGCGATGATCTCCCCTCTCCAGGAAGGAATTCCCAGGTAATCATGCGCTGAGAGATCTTTCTCTCTCGGTGTTTTCCTCCCCGCAGATGCAGCAGAATCTTTCTGTGGTCGCTCCCCGAGTATTAGGGTTTCGGGAGGATTATATACACCAGAGGGGAGAGCTGGAGGTGGGCCAGGGCGGCCACACCACCTGGTGGCGTGGCCTAGGTTGGCCCGTGCCAGGGGGTGGTGTGGGCCCCTGTGGCCCATCTCCACTCCTCCTTCTGGCAGCCTTCGTCTTCTGGAAAAATAGGATTTTCCATATATTTTCCAGGATTTTCTGATCTTCGCAAATTTTGCCTCCAAACAACTCCTTTTCCATCAGAATCCTGACTACAGCGGTCCATGCTCCAAAAGTCATCAACCATGCAAAAACACATGAAATAACATAAGTATCATCTCTTAATATGAAATATATCAATGAATAATAGTAAATTATGATATAGAATAGTGATGCAAAATGGACGTATCACCCGAATATCCATCAAGAAAACAAAATGGGGCTTTTTAGACAACCTTTCTAACATTTGACCAATAAAAGGAAGTGGGTAATGATCTTTCTTAGTAACCTTGTTAACTTTCCTGAAATCTATGCACATTCTATAGCGTACTACTATCCTTTGGGGAATAAGCTCATCATTATCATTAGGGACAACGATAATTCCCCCCTTTTTAGGGACACAATGAACAGGATTAACCCATTCACTATTAGCAATAGGGTAAATAATACCAGCATCACGGAGTTTCAATACCTCATTTCTTACCACTTCCTTCATCTTAGGATTTAAACACCGTTGGTGCTCTACTACAGGCATTACATCTAGTTCTATATTGATAGCTTGCTGACATATAGTAGGAGAAATCCCTTTTAAATCATCCAGAGTATAGCCCATAGCCCCTCAATGTTTCTTCAGTACATCCATGTAGCATCCCGCTAAAACCACTACTAGAAAATCGTGTTGTTTTTGTGCATTGCATCATCATGACCGCATGCTCATGTCATCATGCCACATTGCATTTGAGCATCGTCATCATCATGCATGGTTTGTTTGAAAACTATTTTCGAAAAGTCTGGTTTTATTTTCTAAACGCCCCGTCTTTATTTCAAATTAAAACCCGGCCTCTTCCGAATATTTTTTTTGTCTAAAAACTGTTTGCGAAAGGTTTTATAAAATAAAAATAAAACAAACATTTTATTAGGGGAGGCAGCCAGCCAGGCCCAAAAGCCCAGCCAACCCGCCTACTACCCTATCAAAACGAAACCCTAGCTACCACCAGACCAATCCCTAGCTAACCCAACTCCCCTCACACCCGCCACCCTCACCTGCTCCCTCGCCACATGCACACACACACAACACGCACGCAACACACTCACACAGCAAGCACACACGCCCGCACGCAGCGGCGCACGCATAGAGCCCACGCGAGTGCCCCCACCCATGGACCCTACCACCCCGCGTCAGATCCGTGTACGTGTATTCCACCGACCGGTCCATCCCCCACCAACCCCCTCCGCTTCTCGACCCTACCCCACTCGTTATCTCCACCCGCTGCCAGCCCGGCCCCTCTACACGCCCAGGGCCACCAACCCTCCTGACCTGCTCATGTCCTCCTTCCCGAGTGAGCCTGTTCGATCCCCATGTCGTCGCCGTCCTTGCTGGTTCCACCAACCGCCACCAGGGCTGCCTCTAGGAGCCGCCCCGCCCAAGCTCTCCCGCATGGCATCGTTGAACCGCCCTCTCCCCGCTGCCGCCAGGGGCCCCCGTCTCCCCGGGTGCCATCGCCCTGCTTCCTCGCTGTCGCCCGCCGGCCGCCGCCTCGGCTCCCTTCTAGCCGTCGCGCTCACCGCCCCCGTCTCCTCCTTCCTCGGCCGCCCGTCGTGACCGCGTCCTCCGTGCCCCCTAGCCCGAGCTTTATAGGATCCCCTCCTGCACCCGGTGCCCTTCTTGCTAATCCGCGTCGCCCTACTCTAATCACGCGGCAACCGCAAGGCCGCCTCGCCCTCTGCGCTGCAGGTGCTCGCCCGTCGCCGTGTCACCCTCTCTACCACGCCCTGCCTTTGCTTGCCTAGCTCACTCCCGTGCCCTCACCTCCTCGGCCTCGCGCGACTACCGTCAGGAGTCACGCCATGCACTCCGCGTCTTCGCTGCCTGCCATTGTCCCTCTGCCTCAGGCTGCCCCGGTAACCTCCATGCCGGCGTCCTCCTCTGAGACCTCGCGCACGAGGCTACCGCTAAGCCGAGCATGGGTTTTGACACCTGCCTCCTAGCTCCACCGCCAAGGGGATTTAAGTTACAGAGGTAATTTTGGTTCACCGAACTGCTATCCAGTTGTGTACTGCTGCTTAAAAAAGGTGGTGATCAATTGTTACTTTTGTTGACTCCTTAGTCCTCGAGGTTTCAAGGTTGAGGGAGACCTTCATCGAGGTACATCAAGGCCCCCTCCGACAACATGTCCGAACCCGAAGAATCATCGGTGCTTGAACTCGAGAGAACCACGCCGAGGACCCGCGCTACCGAGAGGTCGACACCAGACCGGAGCATCAAGACCTCCTTCATGGAACACCACGACCCTCGGATCCGCCGCCTTGGAGCCATATCCGAAGATAGATCCTGGAGTCCAAAGACCAAACCTCGGTGCTATTCTTCCTCCTTGCCGAAGACCGATCCCATCGAACCCCGATACCCCTGATCCAAAGATCGTCGTCATGGAACGCCATGATCTCCTTCTCGGAAGCCGGAGACCAGACCCGAACCACATCAAACCAAGATCTTCCGAACCCCATGTGTGACCCCTTTCGAACCCCTATTTTATAAATTGCTATATATATAAATTGTTGCATAATTAAATCATCATGATTGCACACATATATCGTGGGTCTAGGTTATTTCGACGCTTCACCTGAACTAAATATGGGGGGGCCATATGCGGGCTTTTCTAGTCTTGTATTGGCCCCATTTAAATTTGTATAGCAAACCGATGCCCTGTTCGCCTTGTTAATTCAACATTTAATCTACGGGGTAGATAAATAACTTGAACCTGTTAATTAATTGTCGGGACCCTGGTTCTGCTTAATATTGCCTAATTGCACCGCGTCTGCATCATGTCATGATCATGCCGGATCTTCTATCGTGGTATTAAATATTGCATCCGGTGTTTCTTCTAGTGTTTTCTTCTTCGCGGATTAGGCCGATGAGTGGATGTGAGTACCGACAAGTTCTCCTGATATGGTCCGTCGGCAGTGTTTTCCCAGGCGAACATCTCTCCCCCTTTCTACCTATTTTGCATTTATAGTCTTTATTTCCTCCTGTTGATCTATTGCTATCCGTGTCGCGATGCTTTAGTTTCCGAACACCAGTTATATCCCGTGCAGCCTCTATATTGCCTTGGACACCTCCTATTACCTGTGTTTGGTAGATAGCCGCCTTGCGAGTCGTAGTTGCTTGCTCAGGTGCGATCTCGTGTTGTCAAGTACCACAGTTGTTGGAATGCTGGCAGCTGTTTACGGAGGAGTTGATCATGTCTTTAATTACAACTATTAAATTGTTGGGATAACTAGTGAAAGAGGCATCGGTGGACAATATATGCTATTTGGTTTTTCCTGTCCACTTGTGTCCCGTAGGCCCCGGGTACTTGATACCTGTTCCTTGACTATTCGCACTATCCACATCCGGGAGGCCTTATGGACCCCCCTGAGCCAGAGCTTGATTCATTTCTATTTCTTGGGGCCACAAAGTAGTTTGGGGATTTATTACTATCCTGTACCTATGCCATGCTTTACTACTTTATTTAAGATTGTGCGTGGAGCACCTGTACTGTTTAGGAATTGCGGAGTGTTTTCGCGGTATCGACAAGCCCAGTCACACTTTCGGGTTCCCAGTCGTTTACAGCCATTGACACAAACCCTGGGTCCATTCCTGTGCTGGTCAACTTCGTTGCGGGTAGCTTAGTGGGGTGGTCCCCTGGAATATTTTATGAATCCTGTGATCGCTTTGCCGTGAATGCCTCGTTGGGTTTTGAGTTGGTTTTTCCGAGGTTGATTGAGTGTGTGTTGCTATTTGTGCACCCCTGCAGGGTAAAACTTTCTGAAAGCCGTGTCCACGGTTATGGACGACTTGGAGCATAGTATCTCGATCATAGACAAGCATAACTAAAGTAGTGCTATAAATTTGACTTAATATGTGACTAGTAATCAGCCTCACTATAACAGAACGGATATTAAAAATGCCAACAACTGGTGGATCTGTGGTGCTCTGTCTCATGCTATACCTGCCTAGTAAGTAATGCAACTCCAATGGAATGTGATAAAAGTGCCAACAAAATGCTGGGTTTTGGGATAACTCAGGACAATTATATCTGACTAGTAAATGTTCCAACTATAAAGGAATGGTGTTTAAAACTGACCACTACTTATGCTTCGGGGTGACTCATGCTATCTATATCTGACTAGTAAATGCGGAAACTATAACGAAATGAGTAAAACTGCCAACTGTGTGAGTTCCTTGGTCCGACTTCCTCGTTTGGTCTCGAGGGGGAAATACCAGGATGGGTATGTTTGGTGTTAGTATCAGGTAGGATCCGAATAGGTCTTTCTTACCCCTCTCTAATAGCCGCCAATGATACCGAGTCTCTATAGGTTGTTTAGTGCCGCTGCACTGCCGCTTCAGTCCACCATACCTATGTAGGCGAGATCCGTCGAATTCTAGCCTCACCGTGTACTGGCCTCAGTACTGACGCTCCTCTTTTTCCTTTGGCCTTTATCGGCACCCCTTTTGTTTTAGCAGGTTTGAGATCGACGTCGTTAGCAGGGTTACCCTTCTGGCTTGGCCTGGGCAGGGTTATGGACGCCATTGGTTATTCTTTAGGGCTCTTAGCCCAATTTGCATCTTGTCCGTACTTGGACGTTGTATCGTTTTCAAGGTGATTTGGATCTTTGTATTGTATATCTGTATTCTTGACTCTTGGAGTCGTGTTGCATATATATCTGTTCTGTGGGTCCCATCGAGGACTGTTGTGTAATGGTATTACTTCGTTTTCCACCCGCATGAAAGTGCCTGGTGGGCGTCCTTCAATCGTTTCTATGCGGGTTTGGCGGAAAGGGCTAGAACTTGCATAGGACCGATTCAAGGGTGTTACAATCCAATAACCTTTCTTCTTCCTTCCCTGAAAGATTAGAGCTAATAAAAACAGGATAAATCTTACTATCATCAATGTAAGCATATTTAAGATCGTGAGGTAAAGGTTTTAGATCGAAGACCGGGTCCTTTTTGGCGGCAACGTGGTACCCAAGTCTTCTACAGGCAAGTTATGCTTAAGCATCTTAGGTTGACGACGGAGAATCTCGTCAATCTCATTTCTTTCTTCCATGAAGATTTCACTTTCATGATCTTCCATAAATTGCTGCAAAGCATTGTTAGGAGCAAGAGAAATAGAAGCAAGTTGTTCAACTCTAAAATCCTCATTATGGGTTTCATTTTCACAAGATTCTTTAGTAAATTTCGAAAAATTAAACTCATAAGATTCCCCATCGAATTTAGTCAAGATTTTCTCCCTTTTGCAGTCTATAATAGCTCCACAAGTACTCAATAAAGGTGTACCAAAAATGATGGGATAAGTTTTACTAGCAGCTGAACCAAGTACTAGAAAATCAACAGGATATTTAATCTTACCACAAAGAACTTCTACATCCCGCACAATACAAATTGGAGAGATGTTATCTCTATTAGCAAGGTGAATAACCACATCAATCTCTTCTAGTTTGCAAGGACTGATTTCATGCATAATTTCTTTGTAGAGCTCATAAGGAAGAGCACTTGAACTTGCACCAATATCACATAAACCATAATAGCAATGATCACCAATTCTAACAGAAAGCACAGGGACACTAGCCTTTTTAGTTCTATTAGAATGTGAGACAATATTAGAAGCATCCTCACAAAAGACTATGTGTCCATCTTCTACACTTTTAGTGACAAGATCTTTCACAATTGCTACAACAGGTTCAATGTTTATTTGTTCATCAGGTTTTACAGTTCTCTTTGCAGTTTTATTGATTACACTAGTTATCATAGGATGATCCTTTACCTTATCCGGGAAGGGTATTTTCTTGATATAAGGTTCAAGTAAGATGTGATCAATAGTGCAAAATTTAGTACTCCCAAAAGGAACACAATCAACAATATCTTTATATGGTGCATGGTACTTATCCCATCCCTTTTTTGGAATTTCAATATAAGAAGCAAAAGCCTTAAAACAATTTGAAATAACTTGAGAATCAAGACCATAAGCATTGCTAATATTTTGAAAGGCATCAGTTCCCATAAAATATTCAATGCATTCATAATCATAATTCATACCTGACTTTCTTCCTTTGTCATTCTCCCATGCTTCAGCATTGTCTTGAATACGGTCCAGAAGATCCCATTTAGCTTCTTCTTCCATGCGAGTGGATGATCCAGCACAAGAGGCATCCAATAAATCCTTATCATAAAGAGAAAGCCTTGCATAAAAGTTATTGATAATAATATTGTTCGAGAGCTCATGAATGGGACATTTGAGCATTAGTAACTTCAATCTCCCCAAGCTTGAGCTGTACTCTCTCATCAAGAGGCCAAAAGTTGTATAATTGATTCTGATCTTTATGAATCTCACTAGGAGGATAAAACTTTGAAAAAAGAGAGGCACTATTTCCTCCCATTCAAGAGCTTGACCATTTTTAAGCAGCTTATACCAGTCCTCAGCTCTTCCTTTCAGTGATAATGAGAATAACTTCTTCTTGACTTGATCTGTAGTAATACCTGCACACTTGAACAACCCGCATAATTCATGTATAAAGAGCAAATGATCACCGAGATGGACCGTTCCATATCCAACATAATAGTTATCCATAACACGATCAATAATTCTTATAGGTATTTTAAAAGTATCATTCTCAGCAGGTGGTGGTTCATCTACTACCATAGCAGTGGTAGTAGCATTACGAAATAATAAACTCAGCGAATTATCCATAATGAAAATAAAGCAACTAATAGAAGTAAAAAATACTCACAGTAGAAGTTCCCTTTACTAGTTCCACTCTCCAATATTGCTTCACTCCCTGACAACGGCGCTAGAAAATAGTCTTGATGACCCACAAGTATAGGGGGTGTATCGTAGTATTTTTGATAAGTAAGAGTGTCGAACCCAACGAGGAGCAGAAGGTGCTGGCTAGTAGCTAGGAGCAGGATTTTTTCTTAAATACTTAGCAAACGGATTTTTAGGGTTTTTTGATAATGCAGGTAAATAAATTACGAGTAAATAAAAGACAATAAGAATAAATGCAGCAAGTGGCCCAATCCTTTCTTTAGCAAAGGACAAGCCGGTTGTATTACTTGAGATGACCAAACATTCTCGAGGACACATGGGAATACCGTCAAGTGCTTTCGCTTCATGTAGTTGATTAATCTTCTTTAGTTTGCTAAGTGTTGTGTGGTTGAACCTGTGCTAATGTACCGACCTTCCAAGGAGTAATACATGCTTGTGATTATACGCCTTGCAAGCATCTGCAAGTACAAGAAAGGAATTAAGGTAGAAACCTAACAACCACTTTAAATCTAAGACCCCGACGTCCCTTGGGCAATGGTTTCCTAATGGGGGTTCAGGTTACTGTCACTACGGCAACCCCTACGATTCGTAGCCAAATACACAATGCATTCCCCTAGGTCCATATAGGTGAAGTGTCATGTAGTCGACGTTCACATGACACCACTAGAAGAAGTACACCACAACTTAAATATCAAACTATTGAATCTTTCTCAACACAATTCCACTACTAACAACATGACTTCTCCCATGTCCTCAAGAACAAAACGAACTACTCACAAGACATCATATATGGATCGATTAGAGAGAGAAATAATGATGTATACCCAATGAAACATAACAATAATTCAACGGTTCACTCAATAGCATCAACTACAAGGAGTAATCAACACCGGGAAAGTTTCCCCTATGAACTATGCAAGATTCAACCCAACTGTTATAGTGGTATGAAGTGGTGATGATGGTGCTGGTTGAGATGATGGTGGTGATGATGATGATGATCCTGTGGAAGTCCAACTTGATGGAGGTGTTGATGGTGACGATCTCCCCTCTCTGGGAAGGAATTCCCCCAGCAGAATTTTGTCTACCGGAGAGATCTTTCTCTCTCGGTGTTTTCTTCCCCGCAGAGGCGGCGGAATCTTTCTGTGGTCGCTCCCCGAATCTTAGGGTTTCAGGAGGATAATATACGCCAGAGGGGAGAGCCAGGGGTAGACCGCTCGGATTTTCTGATCTTCATGAATTTTGCCTCCAAACAGCACCTTTTCCATCAGAATTCTGACTACAGTGGTCCATGCTCCAAAAGTCATCAACCATGCAAAAACAGATGAAATAACATAAGTATCATCTCTTAATATGAAATATATCAATGAATAACAGTAAATTATGATATAGAATAGTGATGCAAAATGGACGTATCAAGATGGATGCCTCTAACCTGACTGAGACTAACAAGAAGTGGCGTTAACCAATAACTTGCCCTAAGCAAAGTCTCTCGCAATAGGACGTCACTCGAAGACCTCAACACAGAGACAGAAGATCTACACTAGTCTCGATGAACCTTAGTAAATCCCTAAGGTTGAAAGACTGTCTTGGCTTATATTTCATATTCTCAAATGTTCTGGCATTTCAAAAACCTTAGCCAAAATGCCTTACAACCCTAAAACCTTTTTAGTAGCTTCCATTTTCAAAATTATGGAGATCTATAAGATATAATCTCCTTATGTTTTCAAGACAGAACCTTAAAAATACTCTTACCTCTATGTTTTCCAAAACCTTTTTATAAATCTTTTGAATTCTACTCTTGGTAGATGTACCAAGAACATTACCTTGTTCAAACTCCAACCTATTCAAAATACCCATCCTTACCTCAATATAGGCTTGGTGGTAACTCTAGTAATAGCATGAGTTACTTGTTAAAGATGAATTGCCTTGATCTGCTATCTGATGATTTGCCTTGTTCTGCTTAGGAGTAGTACGAGCTACTATAGGGCTCATCATCTAGCATCTAGGTAATCCAAGAGTGCCAAACCTAATAAAGTTAACCAAACTGGATTTAATCTATAGCCACTAGGTGATCATGTAAAACCATTAACCAGATCCATTATGCATTTATTCATTCTAGAAGTTTCCAAGTCAATGAAGACCAATATCAAGCATGGATCTATTCTTCTAATTATACACTCCAACATCATCCACTTGATGATGCTTTGATACCTTGTGACCCATCAAAAACATCCCCACTCATATTCTAGTCAAAAACCCTAAATCTGCTAAATTTGACCAAGTCTGGAAACTGTTTCAGCATCACTTCTTTGAATGCTTCTCTTTCTCAACCCTTGTGAATTTTTGGTAATCCACTTGAACCATCTTGTAAACCATCATAAGTACTACCAAGGCCCACTATTTCCCTTGGCTAGATCATCTGTTAACCCACTTGTTCTTGATAGTTTTGCAGGCAAGAAAATAATAATTCCTGCAAATCTCATGAACCTGCCTACTTCAGCGGAAGCTCACATCCTCATGTTATCTCCACTTGAACAACCCTTAGTAAAGTTGTGCTCGACTCATGAATGCCTATCAATCCCTAATCCACTTGTTCCAATTGGATCCTTGTGTTTCTAAAACCCGCATGGTTTAGAAGGCAATTTGATAATCTGCTTTGGCACCCTTATTTTATTCAAAGTTTGGAATCAATCCTTGGACAGATCAACCATGATAAACCTCAAACCTCTATATCATGGTGATCTACACCACTTAGTCTATATGTCCATATAATCATTGACCCAAGGGGAGCTCTCAGCTCCAAGATCCAACAAGGATTTGTTGGTATAAAAATAACATTACCCTAGATCCTTAATCTCATGTTTTCCCCCAAAATCAACTTTGATTCTCAACACCCAAGGTTTCAAATGCTAGATACACCTTGTGGACATCCTCTACCTTGATTTCAGGGAATTATCAAATATTATCCATAATTATTATGGACCATAACCTATTTAATCTCTTAAATTGACAAAAACTTCAAAACCTTAGCTATGAAGAAAGATTGATTTTCTCCAAAACACACCCCCATATTTAGGATCATTTGAAGTATAATTATCATATACTATCTTCCAACTTCAAAAATAAATATTTTTGAAGAGTATTAATAATTCTTTTTATCCATTTTCTCAAATGGCAGAAACAAGAAAATGAATATATTAAATAGCTTTAATCTTCAATAAATCTTGGGAAAAATCTCCAATGTGTGAATTCGTATTTGGGATCATCTCAATCCGAAATCCATTCTTTTAAAATTCAAAAACATCCAATCTAATGTTAAAAACCATTTCTGCTCTATTTGAATACTTGACATAAAGAGGATCAAAATTCATCCAATAAATCCCAAATAATTTGTAGAGGTGTTCCTTGACCCTATCCATCTACCTATACCATTTTCCTACCCTTACAAGATAAAACTTCAAGACTTGCTTCATAAGCATAAAAAATGGTAAATCTTGGATAATTAACAACATTGGGTTAATACTCCCTCAAACCCTCACCAAACTAACACCTTTGGTCACCACAACACCACTACATCATATCTGGTCGAATCTCTACTGTAACACTCACCTCTCCCTTGTTTGTTGCCTTTGGAAGTGTGTGAGAGAGAGAGACTTGGCTTAGGAAATTTAAATCTTGATCTTAAAGCCACAACATCTACAGCATGCCTCACATCTCTCTCTGGTCGTGTCCCTGACCTCACTTACCTCCCCTCTGCACCACTAAGAGCCACCTAGCTCTCCCTAGCCCTCTCCCCCTCCCCTCTTTTCTTTCACCCGAGGGGTACAGACACCGCCTATCCTCTGGTCCCTGGCACCAGACCACCCTCTCCATCGCCCCTGTCAACCAACCAAGGCCTCCCCACCTCCCTCTCTGTCCTCCATGAGCCTTTCCCACCGTAGACCAAGCCTCCTAGAGAGATAAGGCCAAAGCCACCCAACATCTCTCTGGCCCCTCATTCTGCTCCCTTACCTCCCCACTCTTCTCCCTCCAGAGAATGAGGCCTCTCTCTCCCTCGGCATCCCATGAGAAGTAATACTCCCCGAGGTGCTGTGAGCTCGAGGTGAAGATTCACCGTCAACCTGGATCTTCTCCGGTCCCTCTACCTGCCTTCTCCTCCTCCTCGAGGCGGTAACTCCCTAATCCCACCTTCCTCTGTGACATGCAGACCTCTAGGTGGAGTTTCGGCGAGCTTCCGAAGTGCTCCGTCGGCGTGATCGTGCGAGCTGTCCTTCCCGCGTGGAAACCCCCTCTGCCGCCCATCTACAGGATCCCCGGCGAGCTCCGCGTCGTACCACCACCTCACCGTCGCCTCCCCCGTCCCAAGGCGAGCTCCTCGCCTGGCCGCGAAGCGCTAGGGTTACGTCATCGAATCGATCCCCACTTCATTGTCCAGCTCACATCACTGCGTACCCGTTCGCCCCTCTCTTCCCCTGACGACTAGGCCCCGCCGGGTGGATACGAAATCCTCCTCCCCCGCGCGCCAAAGAGCTAGTTGGGCCATCCAGGAATCTGCTGCCTCCTCCGGTGAGATCGGGCCCGCGGGACCTCCTCCTCTTTCCTTTTGTTTTTTTAATTGCTACAGATCTCTGGCTAGGGTTGTTTCAGTAGAAAAATCAATATAGGAGTTTCACAACTCCAAATTTGGTGATTCCAATTTCTAAAGAAAGGTACTCAAAACACCTACCATGTGCCCTTGGAATCATATCAATAACTTCTTTAGATTTAATCTGGTGAAAAAGACAATATAACTACAGAACTGACTTAGGGAAATTCCTGGGGGCATTCTGGTAAATATCTCTAAGTTATTTCAACTCTCACTACTTAACCATCCAAGGAAATAATTTTTGGACACACATAACTTTTATAGTGAATTATTTCCTAAAACTAGAGCTTTTATCACTAGAAAATGCATAATAAATCAAAGGAAAATGCTAAAATAGTGAAACCATTTTTGTTGGTTTCATAGTATTACTACCTATCGGATGGTAACATTTTTATACAATGGTATCCTATAGAACTTTGACCTTATATTAAAACCCCATTAATTAAGTAGTTTTGGCCTACAAATCACTAGAGAAAACCCACAAAGGCATTTCAAGTAATTCCACTTGTGTATAACCTAACTACTCAAAACCTACTGAATTGTAAACTTGTATTGTTCATTCATTGTTGTATGTATGTCCACTTGTATGCCTTTTTTTATTGTGGCCTTGCTTATTTGCATGTATAGTCGATGACGGTGATAGTTGCGCTTGTATTGACGCCGAGAAGAAGAGATCTTATTGGTATTGGTATTCTTGGTTATCTGAAGAAGAACTCCAGGGACATTTATGCCATATTGCTGATCGCAGGCAAGCCACCTTCTTGCTCATAAGCCTTGTCCTACTGTTCTACTTATGCATGTTTTACCTACTTTTTATGAAACTGCATTGTTTTATACTATGATGATATGTATTTGGTAGTGGCTTGGCTCCTCCAAACCATTACACCTTTGTACTATTAAGTACAATCCCCTCGATGACACCTAATGGTCCCTAGTAAGATAGTTGGTGTATAACACCATACCCCTTTAGAGACCCCATTTTAGCCGAAGTAAAGTAGAGGATGGGAAGACCCGTGAAAAAGTTTACAAAATGTTTTATGATGAAACCTTGGTGAGGTTAGACATACCAAGAGATGTTTGAGGAAATAAAAAGGGTTTTGTTTTACAAAATGCTGAAGGAAAGATGGAGGAAAAAGGTTTACAAAAACGCACCTGGTTCTTTGCAGTTTTCCTAGAATAATTAACATGTGCAACCACATTACTCTGGAATGGGACATGGCTGGATTTGAAGTTGGTTTATTCTGGTATAAACTGCCTCACAACAACTATAGGGGAATGAAAGAAAATCCCTGGAGGGTGGGCCTTCTCCTGTAAAGGTCCATGTGAGACATCGACCTGGAGAAGGAATGAAGGGTCTACGGGCGTCCATGCGTTACTATGAGCCTCTCATTGAAAGCGCACAATTTGTGCAGTGGAAAAAACGCTCTGGTTGGCTTGGGAACTATATAGGGCGTCCCGGTGTCGAGGGGAAAACACTCATAGGGTAGGAACTTATATTAGAGTGGGAATCCGGAGAGTCTTGATCGGTTACTCGACCCACGATCGATGTAGATCAGGGTCGGGTACCCGGATGGTGTGGGTAATGTGTATAACCTCTACAGAGTGTAAATCTATCCAAATAGCCGTGTTCGTGGTCATGGACGGTTGGGAAGGTTATTGTAGAGCGGTTCTGGTTTTATTTTCAAAAAGGATTTCGGAAAAGCAATGGCTTTGGAAATGTTTTGCCCATGGGATGGTCGGAAGGAATACATGTTTTGACCATGGGATGGTTAGAAAGGAAGGAAAGGAGTTTGGTCATGGGATGACCGGAAGGAAGAAACAAATGGGTGACCCAATCCTAGTGATTTCCAAAACTCTTCAAAACGGTTTTCAAAATGTTTTACAAAAGTTTTAAACAAAGATATGTAGATCCTATATCTACAAGAGAAACTATGTGAGAAAAGAACCTCTCTTGGAGCCCTCCCACTACCACGGCCATATTGCATATCCTTTATTGTTATTCTCTTAAGGTGGTTTGCGAGTACATTCAAAGTACTCACTGGCTTTGTCCCTGGCTATTAACTTGGTTGGATATCAAGAAGAAGGTGATGTTGACGATTATGCGAGCTAGGACGTTCTCCCAGTCAGTTGCCTATAGGTTAAGGCACGGCTCAGGCTCTTCGCTTGATGAAGTTCCGCTGATGATTTACGGATGTAGCCATAATGTCATGTAAGGTATGCCATGTATCCGCTTAAGTAATGGATGTTTATTTTGATACTTGTCAGTTATGTACCATGACTAACTGATCATGGGATCGTGGTGTATGCATAACAGGGATTCTCGGAGGACTAATCCGAGGGCCCCACATGTTCTTTCCATATACCACATGGAACCACCACCAGTGTCATGGCATGTGTGTTCTTTTCATAAACCACCATATAACACCCTCGAATAGAAACGATTCCCGCCAAACCCGCAAAGAAACGATTCAAAGATGCCCACCAGGCACTTGCGTGTGGGTGGAAAACGAAGTAATAACATTACACAAAAGTCCACGATGGAACCCACAAAAACATATATACAACAATGACTCCATGAGTCAAGAATACAGATATACAATACAAAGATCCAAATCACCTTGAAAACAATACAACATCCGAGTACGGATAAGATGCAAATGGGGCAAAGAGCCCTGAGGAATAAGCAATGGCGTCCATAACCCTGCCCAGGCGAAGCCGAAAGGGTAACCCTGCTAACAACGTCGATCTCAAACCTGCTACAACAAAAGGGGTGCCGACAAAGGGCAAAGGAGAAAGGGAGTGGTCAGTACTAAGGCCAGTACACGGTGAGTCTATAATTCGGCGGCTCTCACCTACATAGGTATGGTGGACTGAAGCGGCAGGGAAGCAACACTAAACAACCTATAGAGACTTGATACAACTGTCGGCTATCAGAGGGAGGTAAGAAAGACATGTGCAGGACCAACCTGATACTAACACTAATCATACCCATCCTGGTATTTCCCCCTCGAGACCAAATGAGGAAGTTAAACCGAGGAACTCACACAGTTGATAGTTTTATTCATTCCATTATAGTTGCAGCATTTACTAGTCAGATATAGATAGTATGAGTCATCCTGATAGCATAAGTAGTGGGTAGTTTTAGTTAACCGTTCGTTGTAGTTGCAATATTTACTAGTCAGATACCATTAGCAGGAGACATCCCAAATCCAGGAGATGTTGGCACTTTTATTTACTCGTTCCATTATAGTGTAGCTGATTACTAGTCATTCTATAGTCAAATTTATAGCACTACTTTAGTTATAGTTGTATATGATCGAGATATTGTGCTCCATGTCGTCCATAACCGCGGACACGGCTTTTAGAAAGATTTACCCTGCAGGGGTGCACAAATAGCAACACACACACGATCAACCTCGGGAAGAACCAAATAAAAAGCAACGAGGCCTCATGACAAAGCATTCACAGGATTCATAAATCATTTCAGGGGGCCACCCCACTAGCTACCTGCAATGAAGTTGGCCTGCTCTGAGATGGACCCAGGGTTTGTGTAGACGGCAGTAAACGACTAGGAACCCGAAAGTGTGATTGGGCCCGTCGATACAGCGAAAACGTGTCACGATCCAAAAAAAGTGCAGGTGCTCCACACACAATCGTAAATAAAGTAGTAAAGCATGGCATATGTACAGGATATTAATAAATCCCCAAACTAGTTTGTGGCCCCAAGAAATAAAGTGTGAATCAAGCCCAGGCAAAGGGGGATTCATAGAGTCTCCCGTATATGGATAGTGCGAATAGTCAAGGAACAGGTATCAAGTACTCAGGTCCTAAGGGACACAAGTGATCGTGGAAGATCCAAATATTAGCTATTGCCCACCGGTGCCTCTGCATTAGTTATATCTATTCTGAGCATTTTAATATCAAGTTGTAATTAAAGTCATGATCATCTCCACCATTAAGCATGTGCCAACCTTCCAACAACGGTGGAACATCAACGATGTGAAGCAACACCTAAGCAAGCAACTACGACTCGCAAGGCCAACTATCTATCAAACAACAGGAAATAGGATGTGTCCAAGGCAATATAGAGGCTGCAAGGAATATAAATTTTGCATGGAAATTAAAGCATCGCAATACAGATAGTAATAGATCAACAAGAGGAAGTAAAGACTATAAATGCAAAATAGGTAGAAAGGGGGAGATTGCTCGCCTAGGAAGCACTGCCGAAGATACATTATCCAAAGAACTTGTCAATACTCGCATCAACTCTACGGCCTAATCCGCGAAGAACCAAAGAACTAAAAGAAACACCGGACACACTATTTAATACTACAGCATAAGATCGGGCATGCTGCATGTATGATGTATGACATGGCAAAGGTGCGATGCAACTAGGCAATATTAGGTGGAATCAGGATCCGAACAATTAAATATAAGGTTCAAGTTATTTAGATACCCTGCAATTTAGATGTTGACTTAACAAGGGAAAACATGGCATCGGTTCGCTACACAAATTTAAATGTAGGCAAGATAAGACAAAAATAACCCGCATATAGTCTCCATATTTAATTATTAGGTGAATTCGATAAAGTACCCCCAAACAAATAAACATCTATGCGAATATGGATGAATTAATTATTCAACAAGTATATGTCAATATTATAAAAATAGGGGTCTCGGATAGGGAATTACACATCTCGGATCGAAGATCTTAGGGGCTTGGAGGGTTCGGGGGATCGGCCTTCGGGTCCGGCCATCGGATCCATGAAGGAGGTCATGGTTTCAGGATGGAGAACTTGTCGTTCCGAGGGTTCAGTCTCGGACTCCGGGATCGAGGCCTTGGCATCCGTGACTGTGATCTTCGGGTTTCGTGCCGCTGCAAGTCTTCGGTAGATCTTGGTGGAGCCGGAAGTAGAACTTGCATCGATGGTTCTCAGGGCGCCATGGAAGCGAGGATCTTGAGAGGACATTTCCCCAAAGGAACACCTCGGAACATGGTTGCGGAACTTGGCTTGCTAGCCGGAGAGATCTCCCATCGTTGTCTGGTTGCAGTATTGCCGACAACAGCAGGGCCAAGCCACCTGAAGTGCGGCACAGGGCACACGAGCAACTAGCACGATGCACATGCGCGATGTGCTGGGAACAGAGGACCGTGGGCGGCATGTTGTGGAACTATGAGGTCCAAGCAGGGGCGAGGCCGGATACATGACAGGGAATGGGGCCGAGCAGAGGCGAAGGGGAGCGCATAGGTCAGCACAACACGGGGCGACAGGGATGCAAGTCCGTGCACTGGCGAGGCGGTTGCGAGGCAAAGGTCGGACGAGACTTGGGCGAACGAGCTCGGCCGGGAAGAGGCACGACTCGGTGGAGGCAGAGGGCACATGGGGCCGGCGCGGCGACGGTCGGGATCAAGGCAGAGGCCGGCGCGGCGGTCGAGGCGGACTTGGCCATGGGGCTCACGCGGGTGGCCACAGAAGAGGGGAGCAGGGACGGCGCTGGCGGTCTGAGACGGCCGGTTGCAGGGACGATGGGGCGGGAAGGCGGACAGGGCAGGCATCGGTGCGGACGAGGACCCGCGTGCCGGCAGTGACGGGGCCGCAGAGCTTGGCGGCGGCAGGTAGCACTACGTGTGGAGGAAAGGGATGGGGCACAGGGCAATGAGAGGGCAGGTGGCCTTGGCCGGAGAGGAGAGGGACGGCGGCGCGCTTGGGGTGGAAGAGGCGAGCGGCGATGGGGATCCTAGGACGCGGGGGAAGTGTCGATGGGGCCAGGGGTTGTTGGTAGGGTGTAGGATCGGGGTGGACACGGGCTGTGAGGTGCGCGTACCTGTGGGGTGTGGAACGTGCAGCTGTGGCGATGGGTGGCTTTAGGGTTTGGATGGTTCTGGCTGTGTGCGGCGGCGGGTGAGGGTTGGTGAGGTGCGAGTTGGTCCATGTTAGGGTTTAGTGTAGGTGGGTTTTGGGCCGCCGGTAGTAGGTAGCCTGGCCTACGGGCTGGGCTGCCTCCCCGGACAAAACATTTTACTTAAGGTATTTATTTTATTAAGAAACTTTTTCAATTACTTTTTAGGTAAATAAAAGATCCGGAAGAGATCAGGGTTTTGATTTGAAATAAAGACGAGAATATCTAGAAAACAAAATAGGTTTTAGAATATAGTTCAGGCAACATATGCATGAAGACATGAAGATGCTCAAATGCAATGTGGCATGATGACATAAGCATGCTATCATGATGATGCACAAAGATAAAACACAACGATTTTCTTGCAGTGGTTTTACCGGGCTGCTACAATTCGACACCACTAACAATGGATCTCACCCTCGAGATCGGCCTCCTGGTACGGGGAAGAAGGCCGATGATTTGAGTCTTCTCGCTTAGTGTAGATCCTTGTGACACCACTAACAAAGATCCTTGCTCCATCTTGAAATCGGCGACACCACCAAGGGGTCATTGCTCATGTCCCTCGAGAGAACACTCCAGAGAAACAAAGACGAAGATAAAGGTATCGAAAGGTAAGGCCACCTCTAACTTCCATGGAAGGAGTAAGATTACATCGATCCACCATTCAACGTACAAAAGCGAATGATAAGAGTAGTGGTATAGTCATGACTCCATCCCGCACTCAAATCATTACTCTGTAGATGATTAGAAGAATTATGCAATCCACTCTCGGAATTAGACTTAAGATCTTGACAAACAGCGTTTGGGAAACAAAGGATTGATGGAGGCTCTTCATCAGATCTAACGCAGATGATATGAAACACCGAAGGATACAAAGATAATTTTTAGTGAATGTTAGGTCCACTAAAAGATACAATAGAGTAAAATTCCTCAGATAACATGAAGACCAGATATCGAAGCACCGTTACAAGAGGAAGAAAGCGAAACCTTGAAGGTATGACGAGAACCCAACCATGATAAATCCTAGACTCGAAGAAAAGATAAGAAAGCAGATTCAAAACACGCAAAGGTAAGAGGAGAATAGGATAGGGGTAAGGAGTAAAAGCAGAACTAATCAGATATATCCAACAGATTTTCAAAATAGTTTTGACACTCTACAACGTCTTTTAGCTAGGTTATCCTGCAGGCTGGACCAATGGGCTATCGTAACTGTTGAGCTCTAATACCACTTTGTAACACCCTCGAATCGGCCCTATGCAAGTTTTAGCGATTCCCGCCAAACCCGCATAGAAATGATTCAAAGATGCCCACCAGGCACTTGTGTGCGGATGGAAAACAAAGTAATAACATTACACAAAAGTCCACGATGGAACCCACAAAAACATATATTTACAACAATGACTCCATGAGTCAAGAATACAGATATACAATACAAAGATCCAAATCACCTTGAAAACGATACAACATCTGAGTACGGATAAGATGCAAATGGGGCTAACAGCCATGAAGAATAACCAATGGCGTCCATAACCCTGCCCAGGCCAAGCCGGAAGGGTAACCCTACTAACAACGTCGATCTCAAACCTGCTACAACAAAAGGGTTGCCAACAAAGGGCAAAGGATAAAGGGAGAGGTCAGTACTGAGGCCAGTACACGATGAGTCTAGAATTCAGCGGCTCTCGCCTACATAGGTATTGTGGACTGAAGCGGCAGCGAAGCGGCACTAAACAACCTATAGAGACTCGATACAACTGTCGGCTATCAGAGGGAGGTAAGAAAGACCTGTGCGGGACCAACCTGGTACTAACACCAACCATACCCATCCTGGTCCTTCCTCCTCGAGACCAAAAGAGGAAGTCAAGCTGAGGAACTCACACAGTTGACAGTTTTATTCATTCCATTATAGTTGCAGCATTTACTAGTCAGATATAGATAGTATGAGTCATCCTGATAGCATAAGTATTGGGCAGTTTTAGTTAACCGTTGTGTTGTAGTTGCAATATTTACTAGTCAGATACCATTAGTAGGAGACATCCCAAATCCAGGAGATGTTGGCACTTTTATTTACTCATTCCATTATAGTGTAGCTGATTACTAGTCATTCCATAGTAATATTTATAGCACTACTTTAGTTATAGTTGTCTATGATCGAGATACTGTGCTCCAAGTCGTCCATAACCACCAACACGGCTTTCAGAAAGATTTACCCTGTAGGGGTTCACAAATAGCAACTGTGCTCCATGCTCCATGCTCTATGTCGGCTGGTAATACAGCTTATGCCCCATATACCAGAAAAAACGGCGTATAGCCTGTTGATCGATTCGGAGTTGTTCTTAAACTCCATAGTACCGCTGGTAGTTCTTCTATCCAGCACCCCACTGATCTTTGCAGCGGCTCAAGGAGCCAGGGTTTTATCCCGGATAATACTAATCTGTTGGATATTTCCACTTGCCCGTTCGATGCGGGGTGGGCAACCGAGGCAACATCCAGCCAGATCTTCTTATCTCGGTAGAATCGCGCAAATGCTGCTTCAGCAAAATTAGTGCCGTTATCTGTTATGATACTGTGAGGATAGCCATATCTCAGGATGATATCTTTGAGGAATGTCATGGCAGTAGCTCCATCACATTTTCTTATTGGCTTTACTTCGATCCATTTTGTAAACTTGTCAACCATAACCAAGATATGAGTCATATTTCCTCTTGTCAGTTTAAATGGACCAACCATATCCAAACACCATAAGCAAATGGCCAGGTAATTGGTATGGTCTTGAGCTCCAACATTGGCATGTGTGTCTTGGTAGCATACCTCTGATAACCATTGCATTTTCTTACTAGATCTTCTGCTTGTTCTAAGGCACTTGGCCATTAGAATCCATGCCGGAAATCTTTTGCCACTAAGGCCCTAGACGAGGCGTGATGCCCACATTCCCCGTGATGTATATCTCGGAGGATGTCAAGCCCTACTTTCGGGTCAACACATCGTTATAGGACATTCGTGACACTCCTTTTGTATAGTTCGGCATTGATAATCGTGTATGCCTTTGCCCTGCTCTGAATTTGCCTTGAAAGCACTTCTTCATCGGGCAAGGATCCATCCTTCAGGAACTGGAATATGGGCAGTGCCCAAGCTGGTACAGCTCGCACCGGGAACACCTCCCTGTCAACTTCCATTTGATCCACCGACATAACCTCTGTCGGGTCAAGCTACGCAGTCCCCGGGTTCTGCGAAGCAGTCCCCGGGTTTGCCGAAGCAGTCCCCGGGTTTCTTGAGCCACTTCCCACATCAATGTTCATGGGCACAGCTTCCGACTCCGGATTTTCCAAGATATAGATTGACTTGGATTCTAGGGGTGGCCTGATAGATGGCTTTCTGAGGTGCTCTAGTGCTACGCCCGGTGGAATTGCTTGTCGGGTTGATCCGAGTTTCGACAGTACGTCGACAGCCTCATTTTCCAGCCGGGGTACATGATGGAACTCGCATCCCTCGAAGTATCCCGATATTTTCTGCACATGAAATTTGTATAGTGCCATGTTTTCAACCAAAGCATCCCATTGCCCTAAGACTTGCTGAATTACCAGATCCGAGTCACCAAAGCACTGGATCCGGCGTATTCCAATTTCTTTTGCTACTTTGAGTCCATGCACTAGTGCTTCATATTCTGCAACATTGTTTGATGCTGCGAAGTGGATCTACAGCACATACTTCAGCTGGTCCTTATTTGGAGAGGTAAGCACTACTCCGGCGCCTAATCCGGTTTTCGTTTTTGATCCGTCAAAATGCATTCTCCAGTAGTTCGGATCTGGCAATGGTGGCTCATATTGCATCTCGGCCCAATCCACGAACAACTCGGCCACAGCCTGAGACTTGATCGCATCTCTCCTGTCAAATTGTGTAGCATAAGGGGCTAGGTCAATTTCCCATTTTGCGATCCGTCCGCTTGCATCTTTGTTGCTCATTATCTCAGATATGGGGCCTTCACATATCACTTTGATGGGATGCTCTTCAAAATAATGCTTCAGCTTCTTAGCTGCCATATACACACCATACGCCATCTTATGATAGTGAGGATAGTTTTGCTTTGATGCTGATAATACTTCACTTAGGTAATAGACTGGCCTTTGCACCGACTTACCCTCTTTGTCGTGCTCTACCACTATCACTGCACTTACGACTCGGTTGGTTGCGGCTACGCAGAGCAACATCGGCTCTTTTGATAGTGGAGGGGCTAATAATGGTGTAGTGGCTAACATTTTCTTTAGCTGAATGAAGGCTTCATTGGCTTGCGGCATCCATACGAACTTGTCTGAATTTGTCATTAGTTGATAGAGAGGCAATGCCTTTTCTCCCAACCGACATATAAACCGACTTAAGGATGCCAGGCAACCAGTGAACTTATGGACATCATTAAGACACTTCGGCAATTCCATTCGCTCTATGGCTCGGATTTTAGTTGGGTTAACTTCAATACCTCGGCTGGAGATAACTAATCAGAGTAATTTTCCAGCCGGGACACCGAAGGTACATTTCTCCGTGTTAAGCTTCATCCGGAATCTCCTTAGGTTCGCGAACATTTGCCTGATATCGTCAAGGAGCGTTTTGCTTTCCTTGGTTTTTATAACCACATCATCTACATATACTTGCACATTTCCACCAATTTGGTCATGTAAACATTTTTGCATACATCTTTGGTACGTTGCCCCTGCATTACGTAAACCGAAAGGCATGGTGTGATAGAAATAATCCCCGTACAGGGTGATAAACGCAGTCTTTATTTGATCATTTGGGTTAAGAGGTATCTGGTGGAAACCATAATATGCGTGTATGAATGACAACAATTCACACCAAGCACTAGAATCTATGACCTGATCTATCCTTGGCAATGAGAATGGATCTTTTGGACACGCCTTATTCAGGTTCGTGTAATCAATGCACATACGCCAAACCACTTCTAGATTCGGATCATCTTTCTTCTTTTCCACAAGCACCGGACTAGATAGCCAATCCGGGTAAAGCACTTCCATGATGAACCCAGCTGCGAGGAGCCGATCTATCTCATCTCCAATGACTTTTCTCCTATCTTCGGCGAAGCGGCGGAGAGGTTGCTTCACCGGCTTTGCTCCGGGTCTCACATTCAAAGAGTGCTTGGCCAACTCCCTCGGAACACCTTGCAAGTCCTGTGTGGACCAAGCAAAGATATCCGGATTCTCACGGAGGAAGTTGACGAGCTCGCTTTCCTATTTGTCAGTTAACCCGGCCCCAATTGTTATGGTGCGCTCTGGGAACAGATCGTCAACAAGCACTTTCTTTGTATCCTTTGTTGCTTGAAATGAGACACTTCCATGCGGGTTACTCAGCGCCGGCATATACTGATGTGCGGACTGAGCCAATGCCGCTACTTCCAGGATCTTTCTCTTTTCTTGTGCGATCACCAGTGACTCGGCTAGGTTAGACCCAGCCGACGCACACTCAATGGAACGTCGAAAATCTCCTGCTATGGTGATTACTCCATTTGTCCGGGGCAACTTCATCTTCAGGTAACTGATGTGAGTACTTGCCATGAATTTGTTTAGGGTTGTCTTGCCGAGTAACGCGTGATACGCGCTTTCTAAGTTCACAACCTCAAACTCCAAATTCTCGGTTCGGCAGTTATCTCTTGTGCCGAATAACACATCAACTCGGACTTTGCCAATGGGCTCACAGGAGATACCAGGCACAATGCCATGGAAAGTTGTCCTTGTGGCTTGGAGCATGTTCTCCGAGATACCCAACTTGCGCATTGTATCCACATACATGATATTGATACTGCTGCCATTGTCGATCAGTACCTTGGAGAATCTCACATTGATATTTGGCCCGATGAACGTTGGGTCCAACACTAATGCATACGAACCAGGACTCGGCATATGCTTCAGATGATCCTTGATACTCCAGGTAATTTCTTGATCCGACCAAGGCATATACCTCATCACAGCCGGCATAACCGCATTCACTTTCATATGTCGGCGTTGCAAGCTCTTTCTATCTGTTTCCTCTATGGTAAACACACAGTAACTCTGGTGATGCTCTCTGTACTCATTTCTCCCCTCATTGTCAGGGTACCTTTGATCTGGCTGATGCTGGTTTTCCACCTGATGCACTGCATCCCTTCTCTCATGATTCTCATACCTCGGCGGAGGTGGTGGTAACATTAACTGTTGCGTGTTTGCCCCAGAGAGCAACTGCTGCTGAGGTAACTCCTGTCGGGGTTGATCGTTTCGGGGTGCCTGGGCATTCCCCGAGCCACTTTGCTCTATCTTCATCATCCACTCACATTGCCGGGTTGTATGACCCGCCGGGTTACTCGGATTTCGCGTGTGAAATTTGCACGGCTGATCTAGCATTGCCTCATACGTATACCTCGGTCGGTCTTTCTTTTCTTGCCACTGTTTCTTCTTCTCTGGCGTCCAAGTTTTCTTGCCATCATTTCTCGGAGTCCACTGTTGCCCTCTAGTTTTCTGACGCTGATTGCTCCCTGCTCCGGGTTGATCTTGATTTACAGCAGCAACTTGTTGCGAACTGTACATGTAATCCGGTCTATCATCTCTTCTCTTACCCCGGTAATCATTTCGCCAGGATGACCCGGCTCCATCTCTCCGGTAGTACTCCTCATTTGACTCATTTGACATAAGCCGGGGTTGAGTCGGATCACCCAAAGCATACGAATCAGCAATCCGTATTGTCTTTGCCAGCATAGTTGGCATATCCCTCTGTAACCTTTGCCAGAGCATGCTTGCATATCTACACCCTTGTGCGAACCAAGCTATGTCCTGAGACTCAATCACACCTTCACATGAATTTCTCACGTTGCACCAGCGGGTTAGGAACTCCCGGTCTGTTTCATTTGGCCTCTACTTACACATTGCTAGGGTCTGTGGCCTATTCGGCCTTTGATACGTGCTCGAGAAGTTACTGACGAACATTTCCTCAAAACAACAATTGATAGTAACGGGTGGTAAATTGTTTAACCATACCCTCGCTGGCCCCTCCAGCATCTGAGGTACGTATCTCACCACCCATCTCAAGTTGCTTGTAGGAATTTTCACTACAGTTGCGTAGTTGATTAACCAATCCTCCGGCTTCGTGCTACCGTCATATGTCTTCGTGCCTCTGGGTAACTAAAAGTTAGGTACTAGAGGTTCTTTCATGATCCGGGGCCCAAAGCATGCTGGACCTGGAGGACCTTGCCCCTCAATTTGCTCCGACCTATAGAGCCGATCCAGTTTTAACCTGGTGTCATCAGGCATCAAGTTCCTGCTTCCCAACCTTGACCCTATCACATGATAGTCTGGCCTAGGGTATCCCGCATTCACCATTTCCGAATCACCGTCGTTGTATTAGTCTTGCTCTTGTGGAGCGCATCTCTGTTGCATACCTTGGCCGACACTCCGCACTTGCCGTGGTATATTCTGCTGCTGCGGTTGCCCTGCACCCGCCGAGTTACGCTGTCAGGCATTGCCGTTTACAGCGTTTCCCTGACCGACATTGCCTTGGTCGCAGTTACCTCGGCCATCTTCACCTCGGCTGACACTTTGTCGATCCTCATTTCCCTGTACTGCTTTTCCTTTCCCTTCCCTTGCCGGGTCATATGGGACTATCTGCTTGTTTTTCCTCGCCGAGGTTACCACTTCCTCTCTTCTAGGGCCATCATGAGGTGATGATGCAGCTCCAGCAGATTTCTCTGGGTTTCCCGCTGCCGAATAAACGACCTTGGAAGCTCAATCTCTCGCTGGGTTAGCCCTGAGCAACTCCTCACTTTGCCTGTTAGCGATCTAAACTAACTCGTTGACCCTCTCCTGCTGTCTCTGCCGGGCTTCACCCGTCAAACATTCTAACTCGGATGAAGCTGCATCCACTGCTCTGAGGTTCTTTGCCAGGGTGCTGTACTTCGGCAACCCCATGGACAAAGGGTTCTCTGATTCCTCAACTCTAGTATCACCCTCTTTGTTCATCTCACGGATGAGGTTTCTCCCTTGCGTACTCACGCAGCGTCATGTTCAATGACTGCTGAGCCATGGCTATCTTTTTCGCACCGTCTAGTATTTTCTGCCTAGTTTCCTCTAACTCGGCCTGTGCCTGAGCCGGATCTACCATTGGTGTTATGGGGCTTTTCAAGCTATCTATCGCCTGCTGTAGCAGGTTTTCTGGCCTCTCTAGCGGAGGACCTCTACTTTTCCTAGGCGCCTTGGGTGTTACCTTCGGATCTGGTGTCGGATCCTTGCTCACGCCAGCGTCAGACGTTGTCATCATTACCTCAGTGCGCTTAGGGGGGTGAGTGATACGCGCACCGTGAGCCGCACTAAGGGGTGGCTCGCCTCCCTCGACGACGTGCCACAGGTGAACGCAAGACACATCGACGCCGATGTAGATCCTGTGGGCGCCAAGCTTGACGAAGACGCCATTGCACGGTGGAGGTCGCTTGCCGAAGCAGCCAGCATTGTCGCTGACGTAGTCCAGCGCTCCAAAGCGCTGAACGAGCCCAGAGACGATGCGCTCGCAGTTGCCGATGATGCTTCCCGTCTAGATCTTCACTCCTGCTAGTGTCGCTAGCCCCACAGTGGGCGCCAACTGTCATGGTGGTGTCACGGCAGATGCCATGGATAGGCTAAAGGTGGGGCCAATACGCACTAGAGGAATCCAGGGAGGGATAGTGTGGTGATTCCACACACAGATGCTTTGTATTCTCAAGGTTCACCAAGTTTACAGATGCTCCTTGAGCTGTATTGGGGAGAGGAGGAAGAAGGAGCTCTCTTACTCTCACTACTACCAACTACTCATGCGTAGGGCAAAACAACTCGCGATCCCCTTCTACTGAGGTCCTGGCGCTCCTTATAAAGGGGAGGCCAGGATACTAGCTAGGGCATACATGGAGGCATATTCCCTAGGAATATGCCTCTCCCAAAATAGTAAGCCGACCGGGTCACCTTTTGCCATTGTAAGCCATGCAGAGGCTACGTGAGCCTCTGTGGCGCCAGCGTCATCCGACACAGGCTGCGTCACCCTTGACGGCAATGCCTCGGTGGTCCTTCCCTCTGTCCGCTTCGCTCATGCTCCAGCGTACAGTGACCACCTTTTGACCAGCAAGATACCTTCTTTCTCTTGCAAGCCTGGTATAACCCGGATCATGCCTGGTTAATCCGGCCTCGTGGGTACCTGCATACAAGATACAACAAGCCTGCCGGCATACGGCATACGTCGGCCGAGAAACAGTTAGGTGGACACCCTCCAATCCGGGTTACTCCGTAAGTCGGCCTGCCTTGAGGTGACACGTCCAGCATACGCTTTGACCTTGCCGTACCTCGGCTAACTCGGCCTTTATACCCCGGCGTGACCCTACCCGAGGGTATCCCCCCAACATCGCGGGAATTGCTCGCCGCAGTAACGAGTCGCCGCTGCGCCATTGCTCCGTTGAGCACGGTACGCCCACCGACGACCCCCAAATTTCTTGATGAACACACCCGCCATGCCATGCCGCCCCTTTTGACCCCCTTTTCTCCTCTACAGCACCTCCAAGCCGCCACCTCGACGTCGCTGGAGACCGTCGCCCGTCGCGCTACTCCAGTCGCAAGACGACGTCGCCCCGAGAAGCCCCTGTCCGATCCGACCCTGCTCTCGTGATCGCCGCCCCTCACCACGCGTCGTAGACCACACCGCCGCCGCCGACCATCGTCAGAGCACTATCGACCACCGCCGCCCGACCCGCCTCCACCGTCGCAGCAGGTGAGCATCAAACTCGCATTTCCCCAGCCGTCATGTGACATCCAATTTCAGCAACCCTGATTAGTTGTCCAGAATGCAAAAATCAGGGGGAACAAAAAAAATTTCTTGTTTAATGATGAAGTGATTGCCTGTTGTTTGACTATGTTTATGCTTATGATTGTGTATTAGAAGGTATACTCCTTACCTTAACAACAGTTGACAAAAGCTACTTCCCAAAACTGTCTTGGCTTAATTTCCATATTCTCAAATGTTCTGGCATTTCAAAACCTGAGCCAAGATACATTTACAACCTCCCCCATTTTAGTAGCTTTTATTTCCCCAAACTATGGAGAGCCATATACTATAATCTCCTTATGTTTTCAAGACACACCTTCAACTACTCTTACCTCTAAGATTTCCAAAACCTTGTATAAAAGCTTTGAATTCTACTCTTGGTAGGAATACCAAGGACTCTTACCCTATTCAAACTCCAACCTTTCAAAATTTCCCATCCTTACCTCAAGTCAGACTTGATGGTAACTCCAGTAGTAAGATTGCTTAGTTTCTAAGATGAATTGCCTTGAACTGCTGTCTGATGAACTGCCTTGATCTGTTGCTTGATTTGTCTGCTTAGGAGATAGTACGAGCTACTCTAGGAACTCATCACTAGGATCAAGATGTTTCCAAATCATCACACCCTAAGCTAGAATACAAATATGGATATGATCTCTAGATACTAGGTGATCCTCTAAAACCCCTAACCAGACCCCTTCTGAAGTGATCCCTTCTAGAACCTTCCAAGTCAATGAAGACCAATATCAAGAAAGGATCCTTCCTACTAAATCTACACTTCAACATCATCCACATGATGATGCTTTGGTGCCTTGCATCCCATCAAAATCATCACCACCCACATGCTAGTCAAAAACCCTAAATCTGCCAAATTTGGTTAAGTTTGGAATCTGTTCCAACATCACCTTTTTGAATGCCTCCTTTTTGTGCATTTTTTAAAATCCATTTGAACCATCTTGTTAAACATCCTAAGGAATACCAAGGACCACTCTTGCCATTGGTTATATCATCCTCCAACCCCCTTGTTCTTGATGGTTTTGCAGGCAAGAAAATAACTATTCCTGCAAATCTAGTCAACATGCCTACTTTGACAGAAGGTCACACCATCATCCAACCTTCTATGGACCAACTCTTTGCATGGTTGTGATATACTCATATAGGTATATCAATACATACTTCACTTGTTCCAATTGGATCTTAGTACTTCTTAAAACCACATGGTTTTGAACGCTACCTGATAATCTGCTTTGGCAAGCTCATTTTATTCAAAGTTTGAGATCCATCCTTGGAACACTCAAGCATGATAGAGCTAAAACCTCTATACCAGGGTTATCTACATCACATGGTCTATCTATCCATATAGCCCATGCCCCAAGGGGAGCTCTGAGCTTCAAGATCCAGCAAGGTTTTGATGGTATGATAACAACTTTACCCCAGATCCCTTTTTCCTTGTTTTCCACCAAAATCACCTTGACTTCTCAAATACCAAGGTGGCAAATGCTTGCTACACCTTGTCTACATTATCGACCTTGATCATCAATATTTATCAAATATTATCCATAATTATTATGGCTCCAAATCTAGTTAATCTCTTTAATAGACAAAATCTCCAAAACTCCTTTCCCAATGGAAAGTTTGGTTTTTGCCAAAACACTTCCCCAACTTTTGGATCAATTGAGATCCATAGATCATACCCTAACCTATCACTTCAAAACTAAATATTTTTGAAGGGTTTTATTATTTCTTTTTGCCTATTTTCTTAAATGGTAGAAATGAAATAATAAATGTTTTAAATACTTTTAATCCTCAATAAATCTCGGGAAAATTCTCCTAAGTATGTATTCACATTTGGGACCATCTCAAATCAAAAACTCAACTTGTCTAATTCAAAAATATCAAATAAATTCCTAAAAACCATTTCTACACTTTTTGAATAATTGATGTAAAGTGTATATAGAATTCTGTGAAAAATCCCAAATAAATCCTAGAGCTACATCTTAACCTTACCCATGTACCAGAATCCTTATCTCAATGGGTCAAGATAAAAAATCAAGAAATAAACCTTGATCATCCCTTATGGCTGATTTGAACATTTAACCTTTTAGTACACAAAAACCAAATCAAACCTCATCCAATCTTCTCCAAGAAGCCTCCATAGCACCACCCCTTAGTCCTAATCGTCTGCACTGTAGCTAAGGTAGTATAGCACCACATTTCTCTTGTCTCTTATGCTTGGAAGGAGAGGGACATGCCCCATTAAACAACCACCTAATAGCTGCTGCACCCTCTCGCACTCTGCCTTCCTGCGACCATAGAGCCCTTTTCTCTCTCTCCCCACCACACAAGTCGACCAACCACTGGCCAACACCTCTCCCCATGTGCAAAATGGACATTGCACATATTAAGCTCCCTTCCCAGTTTAAATAAGCCAGAGGCCACCCCGCGCCTCCCTCTGCCCCTCATTTCACTCCTCTCGCTCCCACTTACCACCCCCGATCTCCCCATCCTCTCCCCTACTCTACCTTGCCCAGGAAAAGGAGGAACTCGCCTCTCGGTCATTGACAAGAAGATGAGCTAGACGCCCTCTCCCTTGCTCATCTCCCTCTGCATGTCACCGTATTGTGACCCCCTCCTCCTACTCTATCTTATAATGCTTTTCCTGTGGCCTAGGACCACCTCTTCTGGCCTCCCCAGCGAGGTCCGACGAGCTTGCCTCGGCCTCTACCGCGTGAGCTACCCCCAGTCGTGGAACCGGCCTCTATCACCCCTCGTCGGGACCATCGTCGCGTGCCGCTTCACCTCCGCCCCTCCTCGACGCCTCTCTGCCATGCTGGTAAGCTCCCCGCGCCGCCCTGTTGCCCCCCTAGGGTTTCCCCTGTTCGTCGCGTCGCTAGGAAGAAGACGCGCGGTGGCCGTCGATCTCCTCTTGATCGAACGACCGGGGGTTCCCCATACCCCTTCGCCACCCTGCACCGCTGACCGGTGGGACGCGCCGTCAGGTTCAAACCGCGGCCTCCCGTGCGCCCGCCCAGCGAGCTAGGCCACATCCACCTCCCTCGGCCCATTTTTGGCCAGATCTCAGCCCAACTATCCCCTGCCCATTTTCTTTATTCTTTTGTCCAGATCTAGAAATGTGGCCCTCTGGTTTAAATCGATTTGAAAATGGAAAATGGGGTATTTTGTCCAAATAAAATTTTTACTAGGTTCATGTGTGCTTTGTGCAACATGCAGAACTGGTCTTTTGCCAAAAATAATTTTCATTATTTATTGGAAATTAATCCACTAAAAGTTGTCTTTTGCACTAAATAAATTCCTCAAGGAGTTGTACATAACCATTTGGGATGAATAAAAGTTCTCCTGGAAGGTAATTGCTATACCAATCAATTAGCATAGGCCTCATGCCAAGGTGGATAGTAGTTTGTCTATAGTAAAAATAACAAAAACTACTAGTTTCTGCCATAGGTAATTTATCTAGTTCAAACCAACAGAGGTATCTGCCCAATTCCAACTCCTAGTAAAACTCCATATCAAGATCTATCAATCTCCAGCAGCTCAAATTTTATTGAGGTCTGGTTCAATTTTAATGAATTAAACTATTCTATGTAGACTCATTTCACTAAATAAACCACTCCAGTAGTTCTTGATATCCAAAAAGTTTGATTCTAATATCTACAGAAAGGTATTCTAAATACCTACTGCGAGTCCTTGGAATCAAATAAAAAGCTTATGTAGATTAAATCTAGTAAAAAGACAAAACAGCTCCAGAATTGCCTTTCGGAACTTCCTAAGGGTATTCTGGTAATGATTTTGGAGTGATTCCAACTCTCAGCTATTTAGTACATCAAACCCTACCTAACCATCCAAGGAAATAATTTTTTGATCTCCAGAACTTTTCTGGTAAATTATTTCCTAAAACTAGAGCTTTTATCACTAGGAAATTCATAAATATTTCAATAAAAGTGATAAAATAGTGAAAACACTTTTGTTGGTTTCATATTTATCAACTCCTATCTGTTGGTATCATTTTTACACAATGGTATCATACAGATTATGTTCTTGGTCCAAAACCCATATCTTAGGTAGTTTCTAGACTATAAACCCTAAGGGGTGTTCATCCCCTTCTCCAAGGCCATCTCCATCTCCTAAATCCAATCCTCTCTAAAACTAATGAATCTTGTATTGTTCACTAGTTTGCTGTATCGTATTGGTGATTGTATGCCCTGTGTTGATTGTGCTCCTTGTTTGCTTGCATGTGCTATCTTGACGACGATAGTTATGATTATATCGGAGACTAGAAGAAGTGGTTATTATTGGATTATTATGGTTTTCTTAGAAGAAGTCCAAGGACATATATTGCCATATTGCTGATCACAGGCAAGCCACCTTCTTGCTGATAAGACTTGTCCTACTATCTTACTTATGCATGTTTTATCTACTGCTTTATGAAAACTGCATTGTTTTACTATATGATGATCTCTACTGGGTAGTGGCTTGGCTTCTCCAAACCATTACACTTTTGTACTATTAAGTACAACCCTCTTGATGACACCTATTTAACTCTAGTATGATAGACGGTGTATTACACCATACCCCTTTGGAGACCCCGTTTTAGCCAAAGCAAAACTAGAGGATGGGAAGACCCCTGAAAAAGTTTTACCAAAAGTTTTATGATAAAACCTTGGTGAGGTGGGACCTCCCAAGAGTGGCTGAAAAAGAAAAAGGTTTTGTTTTACAAAATGCTGAAGGAAAGAGGGAGGAAAAAGGTTTACAAAAACGCACCCGGTTCTTTGCAGTTTTGCTAGAACAATTAACCCGTGCAACCACATTACTCTGGAATGGGACAGGGCTAGATTTGATGTTTGTCTATTCTGGTATAAGCTGCCTCGCAACTACTATAGGGGGATATAACAATCCCTGGAGGGTGGGCCTTCTCTGGCAGGGTCCATGTAAAACATCGACCGGGAGAAGGAACGAAGTGTCTGCGCGCCTCCACGCGTTACTATGAGCCCCTCATTGAAAGCGCACACTTGGGAAGTGGAAAAAGCGCTCCGATTGGCTTGTGTACTATATAGGGCGTCCTGGTGTTGAGGGGAACAACACTCATAGGGTAGGCACTTATATTGGAGTGGGCATCCGGAGAGTCTTGATCGGTTACTCGACCCACGATCGGTGTAGATCAGGGTAGTTTACCTGGATGGTGTGGGTAAAGTCTGCAACCTCTGCAGAGTGTAAATCTATTCGAATAGCCGTGTCCGTGGTCATGGACGGTTGGGAAGGTTGCTGTAGAGCGGTGCTGGTTTTGTTTTCAAAAAGGATTTTCGAAAAGAAATGGCTTTGGAAATTTTTTGACCATGGGATGGTCGTAAAGGAGAAAGGTTTTTACCATGGGATGGTCGGAAGGAGGAGAAAGGAGTTTGGTCATGGGACAACCTGAAGACGGGAACAAATGGGTACCCTAACTAGTGTTTACAAAAAATTTCCGAAGGTTTCCAAAAAATTTTAAAAAGGTTATCAACAAAGATATGCAGATGCTATATCTACAAGAGAAACTAATTGAGAAAAGAACCTCTCTTGGAGCCCTCCTACTACCACAGCCATATTGCATAACCTCTTGTTATTATTATTATTCTCTTAATATGGTTTGCGAGTACATTCAAAGTACTCACTGGCATTGTCCCTGGCTATTAACTTGGTCAGATATCAAGAAGAAGGTGAAGTTGACGACTATGCCAGCTAGGACGTTCTTCCAGTCAGTTGCCTGTAGGTTAAGGCATGGCTCGGGCTCTACGCTTGATAAAGTTCTGCTGATGATTATTGATGTAGCCATAATGACATGTAAGGTATGACATGTATCCGCTTAAGTAATGGATGTTTACTTTGATACTTGTCGGTTATGTGCCACGACTAACTGATCATGGAATCGTGGTGTATGCATAACAGGGATTCTCGGAGGATTAATCCGGGGGCCCCACACGACGGATCAGGAACTAGCGGCCCAGATCGCCTGTTGACCGTGCCATTGACTTCTAACCGGTCATGTGCCCAGTCAGCACGGAATATTCCCCCGGAATTTTCTGAGAATAGATAAAAAGGCAGAAAATTGATATAACTTATAAAAATCATAGAAATTAATCTACTGGGCCAAAATTTACAAATAATATACCATTGAAATCACAAAATTGTGTAGTATTTGATTATAAAATAAAAATGCATTTCAACCATATTTAGATTCATGAGATTATAAAAAGGTTTAAAGTAGAATAAAAATTATAGAAAAAGATCTGTAAATCTTTTTTGCGTAATTCTTTTTGGTGCTAGCTCTAATTTGAACCATCTGTATAGTGCTAGTTTTGTATAACATGAACAACACTATTTACATACGTGGCTTAGTATTTTGTTAAAGGCCTATTAATTGGAATAACAAAATTGCATGTTTTGATTTTAGTGCATAAAAGGTTTTCCATGAATGCATTCAGTATGTATGAACATCAGAGAACATAAAAGTACTACTGACACCTTTATTAATCTATCATGCATGCATTTTTGCATTTGTCTATGATTGTGTATATTTGTTTGTGTGTTGTAATTGTATCGTGTAGATTATGATGAGTGCAACGCTTGTTTCTGCGAGGATTGTACTCTCGACTCCTACCGCCAAGTCAAGTAGATGCTATTTTGATCATACCTTGTCCTACTATTTTTCTCTTATGCATGTGTAGTGTATTTCTGTAGATTATGTGTAGGAATTTACTATGTTACGCTATGTCCTATGTATATTGTGGTAGGAATCCCTTGTAGTTGAGCCTCCGTAAGGTAGAAGTGCTTAGACCTACTGTATAGACGGGGAAGGGATCACATTATGGTGAAGTATGTGTTTGTTCAAACTAAAAACAACATAATGTTAATGAACTACCTGGGCGGAGTGGTTGGATTGTCAACATAGTGTGGATAATGGTGGGGAATGCCGCCCAGGGTACTGAGAAGGATTAGTTCTCCTTGTTTAGTAGCTTACATGTGCAACCATGTGCCAGTAAGAAATGAGTGGCTGGATGAACTTAGTAGGTCGTGGTGATCCGAACCCAGCATAGCCAGAGATGTAGTGAATGGTAGGTTGGGACCGGTGTGCAGTGGGGTTTGGAGATCTACTTCCTGAACGGTCTCTTCTTAGACTTCTCCCTATCATCACACAATATGAGTGTGGTGGTACGAGCTGGGTTGGCCAAGTCACATGGGTAAAGTGTGCAAACCCCTGTAGGGTGTAAAACTATGTACTTAGTCGTGTCCCCGGTTACGGACGAATGAGTTGCTTGACATCAAGGCTATGACATATTCTCACTCATCCTTATTTCCTAATTACTAAAACTTGATGGGTGAACTTAATGGGTTGCTATGAATCAAATAGTTTACAAAAAGTAGGATAAATGTGTTTGAAAGTGCAAGGTAGCCAAAGCTCCACTAGCCAAATAAGCATGTAGATACTAGGCACATTGTCTCTTTTATTTTAGTGCTACTTGCCATATATTCCACGTATTGACCCTTCATGGCTGCTATGTTTCATGTTGCAGATTATTCCGATTCCGAGTGATCGAATAGGACGCGGTACTCCACTCGACACTTGTTCCCTTGTGGGCAATTTGAAGATGGAGTAGTTATCTTTATTTATGTTGCTACTTGAATAAAATGTAGGCTAGCCTTCGAGCTAAGCGAATATTGTAATAATTGAATCTTCTAGATCTTCGTTATTTATGATACATGGATTATTACTTTGTTATTTCATCTATTTCCTATGTAAGCCAATGAACCGATCCAGGGATTGTATGTTGCATAGAAGCTACAGTCTTTTTAGTACTATAGTGTTACAAAACCACAACTAGATTCATTGCATGTGTGTTCTTACCATAAACCACATCGAACCACCACCAGTGTCATTGCATCTGTGTTCTTTTCATAAACCACCACTTGTGTCATTGCATGTGTGTTCTTTCCATAAACCACATGGATCCACAACTAGAGTCATTTGCATGTGTGTTCTTTTCGATGACAACCACCAGTGTCTTTGCATGTGTGTTCCTTTCCTAAACCAACAGTAGTGTCATTGCATGTGTGTTATTTTACTAAACCACATGGATCCACCATTATCATTTGCATGTGTGTACTTTTCATATACCACCACTAGAGTCATTGCATGTTTGTTCCTTTCCTAAACCACAACTAGAGACATTGCACGTGTGTTCTTTTCCTAAACTTGCACTAAATTCATTGCATGTGTGTTCTTTCCATAAACCACATGGATCCAACAATTTCATTGCATGTTTGTTCTTTTCATAAACCACCACTAGTGTCATTGCGTGTTTGTCCTTTTCCTAAACCACCACTAGTGTCATTGCATGTGTGTTCTTTCCATAAACCACATGGAACCACCACCAGTGTCATTGCATGTGTGTTATTTTCATAAACCACCACTAGTGTCATTGCATGTGTGTTCTTTCCATAAACCACAGGGATCCACAACTAGAGTCATTGCATGTGTGTTCTTTTCATAAACCATCACCAGATTCATTGCATGTGTGTTCTTTCCATAAACCACATGGATCCACCAGAGTCGTTTGCATGTGTGTTCTTTTCCTAAACCACCACTAGTGTCATTTCATGTGGGTTACTTTCCTAAACCACCACTAGTGTCGTTGCATGCGTGTTCTTTTCATAACCCACTTAGATCTACCAGAGTCATTGCATGTGTGCTCTTTTCATAAACCTCAACTATAATCATTGCATGTTTGTTCTTTTCATTAAGCACATGGAATCACAACTACAGTCATTGCATGTGGGTTCCTTTCATAAACCACCACTAGTGTCATTTTACTAAACCACATGGATCCACAACTAGAGCCATTTCATGTGTGTTCTTTTCATTAACCACCACTATTGTCATTGCATGTGTTTTCCTTTCCTAAACCACATGGATCCACTAGTGTCATTGCATGTCTTTGCATGTGTGTTCTTTTCCTAAACCACCACTAGTGTCATTGCATGTGTGTTATTTTACTAAACCACATCGATCCACCAGAGTCATTTGCATGTGTGTCATTTTCATAAACCACCACTAGAGTCATTGCATGTTTGTTCCTTCCCTAAACCACAACTAGAGACATTGCATGTGTGTTCTTTTCCTAAACCACCACTAGTGTCATTGCATATTTGTTCTTTTTATAAACCACATGGATCCACCAGTGTCATTGCATGTTTGTCCTTTTCCTAAACAACCACTAGATTCATTGCATGTGTGTTCTTTGCATAAACCAGATGGATTCACCACTGTCATTGCATGTATGTTGTTTTCATAAACCACCACTAGTGTCTTTGAATGTGTGTTCTTTCCATAAACCACAACTAGAGTCATTGCATGTTTGTTCTTTTCATAAACCACCACCAGTTTCATTGCATGTTTGTTCTTTCCATAAACCACAACTAGATTCATTGCATGTGTGTTCTTTCCATAAACCACATGGAACCACCACCAGTGTCATTGCATGTGTGTTCTTTTCATAAACCACCACTTGTGTAATTGCATGTGTGTTCTTTCCATAAACCACATGGATCCACACCTAGAGTCATTTGGATGATTGTTCTTTTCAATGACCACCACCTGTGTCTTTGCATGTGTGTTCCTTTCCTAAACCACCACTAGTGTCATTGCATGTGTCTTATTTTACAAAACCACATGGATAAACTAGAGTCATTTGGATGTGTGTCCTTTTCATAAACCACCACTAGAGTCCTTGCATGTTTGTTCCTTTCCAAACCACAACTAGAGATATTGCATGTATGTTCTTTTCCTAAACCACCACTAGATTCATTGCATGTGGGTTCTTTCCATAAACCACATGGATCCACTAATGTCATTGCATGTGTGTTCTTTTCATAAACCACCACTAGTGTCATTTTGCATGTTTGTTCTTTTCATAAACAACCAGCACTGTGATTGCATGTTTGTCCTTTTCCTAAATGACCACTAGTGTAATTGCATGTGTGTTCTTTCCATAAACCACGTCGAACCACCACCAGTGTCATTTCATGTGTGTTCTTTTCATAAACCACCACTAGTGTCATTGCAAGTATGTTCTTTCCATAAACCACATGGATCCACAACTAGAGTAATTGCATGTGTGTTCTTTTCATAAACCACCACTAGATTCATTGATGTGTGTTCTTTCCACAAACCACATGGACCCACCAGAGTCATTTGCATGTGTGTTATTTTCCTAAACCACCACTAGTGTCATTGCATGTGGGTTCCTTTCCTAAACCACCACTAGTGTCATTTGATGTGTGTTCTTTTCATAACCCACTTAGATCCACCAGAGTCATTGCATGTGTGTTCTTTTAATTAAACTCAACTATAATCATTGCATGTTTGTTCTTTTCATTAAGCACATGGAATCACAACTACAGTCATTGCATGTGGGTTCCTTTCATAAACCACCACCAGTGTCATTTTACTAAACCACATGGATCCACAACTAGAGCCATTTCATGTGTGTTCTTTTCATTAACCACCACTATTGTCATTGCATGTGTGTTCCTTTCCTAAACCACATGGATCCACTAGTGTCATTGCATGTCTTTGCATGTGTGTTCTTTTCCTAAACCACCACTAGTGTCATTGCATGTGTGTTATTTTACTAAACCACATCGATCCACCAGAGTCATTTGCATGTGTGTCCTTTTCATAAACCACCACTAGAGTCCTTGCATGTTTGTTCCTTTCCAAACCACAACTAGAGATATTGCATGTATGTTATTTTCCTAAACCACCACTAGATTCATTGCATGTGGGTTCTTTCCATAAACCACATGGATCCACTAATGTCATTGCATGTGTGTTCTTTTCATAAACCACCACTAGTGTCATTTTGCATGTTTGTTCTTTTCATAAACAACCAGCACTGTGATTGCATGTTTGTCCTTTTCCTAAATGACCACTAGTGTAATTGCATGTGTGTTCTTTCCATAAACCACGTCGAACCACCACCAGTGTCATTTCATGTGTGTTCTTTTCATAAACCACCACTAGTGTCATTGCAAGTATGTTCTTTCCATAAACCACATGGATCCACAACTAGAGTAATTGCATGTGTGTTCTTTTCATAAACCACCACTAGATTCATTGCATGTGTGTTCTTTCCACAAACCACATGGACCCACCAGAGTCATTTGCATGTGTGTTATTTTCCTAAACCACCACTAGTGTCATTGCATGTGGGTTCCTTTCCTAAACCACCACTAGTGTCATTTGATGTGTGTTCTTTTCATAACCCACTTAGATCCACCAGAGTCATTGCATGTGTGTTCTTTTAATTAAACTCAACTACAATCATTGCATGTTTGTTCTTTTCATTAAGCACATGGAATCACAACTAGAGTCATTGGATGTGTGTTCCTTTCATAAACCACCACCAGTGTCATTTTACTAAGCCACATGGATCCACAACTAGAGCCATTGCATGTGTGGTCTTTTCATTAACCACCACCAGTGTCACTGCATGTGTGTTCCTTTCCTAAACCACATGGATCCACCAGTGTCATTGCATGTCTTTGCATGTGTGTTCTTTTCCTAAACCACCACTAGTGTCATTGCATGTGTGTTATTTTACTAAACCACGTGGATCCACCAAAGTCATTTGCATGTGTGTCCTTTTCATAAACCACCACTAGAGTCATTGCATGTTTATTCCTTTCCTAAACCACAACTAGAGACATTGCATGTGTGTTCTTTTCCTAAACCACCACTAGACTCATTGCATGCATGTTCTTTCGATAAACCACCACTAGTGTTATTGCATGTGTGTTCTTTCCCTAAACCACCGCTAGTGCCATTGCATGTGTGTTCTTTCCATAAACCACCACCAGTGTCATTGCAAGTGTGTTCTTTCCATAAACTACATGGATCCACCGGAGTCATTTGCATGTGTGTTCTTTTCAATGACCACCACCAGCGTCATTGCATGTGTGTTCCTTTCCTAAACCACATGGATCCACCAGTGTCATTGCATGTGTGTTGTTTTCATAAACCACCACTAGTCTCATTGTATTGTGTGTTCTTTCCATAAACCACAACTAGAGTCATTGCATGTTTATTCTTTTCATAAACCACCACCAGTGTCATTGCATGTTTGTTCTTTTCCTAAACCACCACTAGTGTCATTGCATGTGTGTTCTTTCCATAAACCACATGGAACCACCACCATTTTCATTGCATGTTTGTTCTTTTCATAAACCACCACTAGTGTCATTGCATGTGCGTTCTTTCCATAAACCACATGGATCCATAACTAGAGTTATTGCATGTGTGTTCTTTTCATAAACCACCACTAGATTCATTGCATGTGTGTTGTTTCGATAAACCACATGGAACCACCAGAGTCATTTGCATGTGTGTTATTTTCCTAAACCACCACTAGTATCATTGCATGTGTGGTCCTTTCCTAAACCACCACTAGTGTCATTGCATGTGTGTTATTTTACTTAACCACATGGATCCACCAGAGTCATTTGCATGTGTGGTCTTTTCATAAACCACAACTATAGTCATTGCATGTTTGTTCTATTCATAAACGACATGAAACCACAACTAGAGTCATTGCATTTGTGTTCCTTTCATGAACTACCATCGGAGTCATTTTACTAAACCACATGGATCCACTACTAGAGTCATTGCATGTGTGTTCTTTTCATTAACCACCACCAGTGTCATTGCATGTGTGTTACTTTCCTAAACCACATCGATCCACCAGTGTCATTGCATGTCTTTGCATGTGTGTTCTTTTCCTACACCACATCTAGTGTCACTACATGTGTGTTATTTTACTAAACCACATGGATCCACCAGTGTCATTGCATGTGTGTTCTTTTCATAACCCACTTAGATCCACCAGAGTCATTACATGTGTGTTCTTTTCATAAACCTCAACTATAGTCATTGCATGCTTTTGTTTTCATTAAGCACATGAAATCACAACTAGAGTCATTGCATGTGTGTTCCTTTCATAAACCACCAGTGTTGTAACATCCCCATTCCAACAACCCTGACTAGTTATCTAGGGTGCAAAAATCAGGGGGAACAAAAAAAATTTCTTGCCCATCGATGCAATGTTTGCTTGTGTTTGTCTGTGCTTATGCATCCGATTGTATAGCCGATGATATACTCTTACCTCTAGCTTTTACAAAAAAAACCTTTCCATAAAGCTTTTGAACTCCACTCTTGGTAGAGATACCAAGAATTGTCCTCATATTCAAAACCCAACCTTTCAACCTACCCATCCTTACCTCAAGCTAGGCGTGATAGTAACCCTAGTAGTAGAATTGCTTTGCTTGTAAGATGAGTTGCCTTGATCTGTTGTTTGACTTGTTTGCTTAGGAAGTGGGATGAGCTACCCTAGGAGCTCATCCTATAAGATCAAGATACTTAAGATCACTAAACCCTAAGCAAGAATACAGGCTGGATCTTATCTCTAGCCCCTAGGTGATCATCTAAACCCTGAACCAGATCAATCCTGAAGTGATCCATTCTACAAGCTTTCAATCCAATGAAGACCAATATCAAGGAAGGATCTATTTTACTTAATCTACACTTCAACATCATCCACTTGATGATTCTTTGGTACCTTGCAACCCATCAAAAATATCCTGTCTTATATTCTAGTCAAAGGCCTCAAAACTGCCAAATTTTGACTAAGTCTAGAAACTGTTTCAACATCACTTATTTGAGTGCCTCTTTTTCTCAACCCTTGTGCATTTTTGGAAATGCACTAGAACCGTATTGTATGACATAATAAGCACTACTAAGGCCCACTCTTTGCCTTGTCTAGACCCTCATCTAACCGACTTGTTCTTGATGGTTTTGCAGGAAAGAAAATAACTTTTTCTTCAAATCTTATCAACTAGCCTACTTTGTCAGAAACTCACATCTCCATACTACCTTCTTTGAACCAACTCTCTGCATGATTGTGATCTACTCATAAAGGTCTATCCATACCTACTTCACATGTTTCAAATGGAGCCTTGTTCTTCCAAAACCCACAAGGTTTTGATGGCCATTTGATAATCTGCTTTGGCAGGCTTAATTTATTCAAATTTTGGAATAAATCCTTGGAGATCTCAAGCATGATCAAGCTCAAACCTCTATTGTGGAGCCCCCAGATTAATCATCCGAGAAATCCCTTTTGTGCATACACCACGTTCCCATGATCACTAAGCCGTGGAACATAACCGACAAGTATCATTACAACATCTGAGACATACCGAATTACAAGACTTACATCAATGTCGTTATGGCTACATCAATTATCTTCAGCGGAATTTCATGAAGCGTAGAGCCTGATCCATGCCTTAACCTACAGGTAACTGACTGGGAGGACGTCCTAGCTCGCATAGCCGTCAACTTCATCCTCTTCTTGATATCTGACCAAGTTAATAGCCAGGGACAATGCCAGTGAGTACTTTGACTGTACTTGCAAACCACCTTAAGATAACAATATTAACAAAAGGATATGAATTATGGCTGTGGTAGTAGGAGGGCTCCAAGGGAGGTTCTTTTCCCAAATAGTTTCTCTTGTAGATATAGCCTCTACATACCTTTGTTGAAAACCTTTGTAAACATTTTGGAAACCTTTTTGAAAAGTTTTGGAAAACATCAGGACTGGGTCACCCATTTGTTCCCGTCTTCAGGTCGTCCCACGACCAAACTCCTTTCTCTTCCTTCCGACCATCCCATGGTCAAAACCTTCCTCCTTTACGACCATCCCATGGTCAAAACATTTACAAAGCCATCTTTTCCAAAATCCTTTTTGAAATCAAAACCAGCACCGCTCTACAGAAGTTTGTCCAACCCGTCCATGACCACGGACACGGCATTCGAATAGATTTACACTCTGAAGAGGTTGTACACTTCCCCACATCATTCGGGTACACTACCCTGATCTACACCGATCATGGGTCGAGTAACCGATCAAGACTCTCCGGATGCCCACTCCAATATAAGTTCCTACCCTATGAGTGTTACTCCCCTCAAAACCGGGACGTCGGGTACCGAGGACCAACCAGAGCGCATTTTACACTTTACACAGTGGGCGCTTTCAATGAGGGGCTCATAGTAACGTGTGGAGGCCCACAGACCCTTCGTTCCTTCTCCAGGTCGATGTCCCACATGGACCTTTATCCGAGAAGGCCCACCCTCTTGGGATCGAAATCCCCTGTAGTAGTTACAAGGCAGCTTATACCAGAATAGACAACCCTCAAATCCAGCCCTGTCCCATTCCAGAGTAATGTGGTTGCACAACTTAAGTTGTTATAGCTAAACTTCAAAGAACCGGGTGCGTTTTTGTAAACCTTTTTCCTCCAGCTTTCCTTCATCATTTTGTAAAACAAAACCTTTTTATTTCTCAACATCTCTTGGGAGGTCCCACCTCACCAAGGTTTTATCATAAAACATTTAGTAAAAACTTTGTCGGGGGTCTTCCCATCCTCTAGCTTTGCTTCGGCCAAATTGGGGTCTCCAAAGGGGTATGGTGTATTACACCATCTACCATACTAGGGACAAGTAGGTATCATCGAGAGGGTTGTACTTAGTAGTACCAAAGTGTAATAGTTTGGAAGAGCAAAACCACTACCATCTATACAACAACATATAGTAAAACAATGCAGTTTTGGTAAACAGTAGATAAAACATGCATAAGTAAAACAGTAGGACAAGGCTTATGAGCAAGAAGGTGGCTTGCCTGGGATCAGCAATATGGCATAATTGTCCCTGGACTTCTTCTTTAGATGACCAAGAATACCAATACCAATAATAATAAGATCTCTTCTTCCCGGCGTCAATACAAGCGCAACTATCGTCATCATCGAGTATACATGCAAACAAGCAAGACCATAATCAAAACAAGGCGTACAAGCATCATTACAATACAGAAAACAAACATACCACACATTACTCAAATCAGTAGGTTTTTAGAGGATTGGATTTAGGAGATTGAGAGGGCGTTGGAGAAGGGAATGAACACCCCTGGGTTTTATAGTCGAGGAACTACCTAAGAGGGGTTTTGGACAAAGGACATATTCTGTATGATACCATTGTTTAAAGATGATACCAACAGATAGGTCGTGATAATATGGAACCAACAAAAGTGGTTTCACCAAATTATCAATTTCCATTGATTTAAAATTAATTTTCTAGTGGGAAATACTCTAGTTTTAGGAAATAATTCACCAGAAATGTTTTGTAGCTCCAAAAATTATTTCCTTGGATAGATCAGTATGGTTTTATGTACTGATCCAAATAGAGTTGGAATCATGTCAGAATAATTACCAGAATGCCCTCAGGATATTCCCAAAGTCAATTCTGTAGTTGTTTTGTCTCTTTCACCATATTAATTCTACAAAAGATTTTCCTAGGATTCCAAGGGCGCAAGATGGGTACATTGAATACCTTTCTGTAGAAATTTGAATTACCCAAATTGGATTTGTAAAGATTCTGTAGTGATTTTTCTACTTGAAATACCCTAGGCAGAGATGATTAATTCACCAAAATTAAGCAGACCCTCAATAAAATTTGATCTCCTGGATTTTGGTAGACCTTAGTGTACCACATCACAAAGAGTTGGAATTGGGTCAATATCTCTGTTGGTTTGGCTTAGAGGAATTCCTAAAATCAGATACTAATAGTTTTGTTATTTTTACTATAGACAAAATACTATTCACCTTGGTATGAGACCTATGCTGATTGATTTCTATAGCAATTTCCTTCCAGGAGAACTTTGATTTATCCCAAATGGGTATGTACAACTCCCTGGGGAATTTATTTAGTGCCAAAGACATCTTTTAGTGGATTAATTGCCAATGAATAATAAAAATTATTTTTGGCAACAGACCAGTTCTACATGTTGCACAAAACACACATGTACATGGTGAAATTTTTATTTGGAAAAAATGTGTAGTTTCCATTTTTATTTTTATTTAAACCAATAGGGTAAATTATGGAAATAACATATCTACTAAAAAGAAAAAGAGAAGAAGGTGCGGTGGGGCGGATCTGCAAGGGAGTTGGGCCGCGCAGCAGGGAATCAGCCCACCCAGGTAGCAACACGCGCGGGCAGGATCCCATTTGAAAACTTCTAGGGCGAGCCCAGCCGTCAGCGACGCCGGACGGCAAAGGGGTATCAGGCACCGTCAGCCGGTCGATCTAGTCAGGATCGATGGCCGCAGGCCATCTCCTACCTCGGGCCTACGACAGAGGGACGGAACCCTAGGGGCGGCGCTAGCGGGGTCAGGGAGCTGACCAGGGGCCATCTCCGGCGGATGTGGACTGCGGAGATGAAGCGGTCGACGACGGTGACCAAGTAGAGGGGCGGCATGGTGGGGGTTTGATGAAGGAGGCCGTCGCCTGCCTCTGCCACCGCGAGATCCACTCCGGTGCTCGCCGGAGCTCGCAGGTGAGGTGGCTGCGGTTGTTGCATGTCGACGGCAAGGACAGGGTTAGCTTCGGAGGAGCAAGGGGGTTCCGAAAATACAGTTTGCAGAGGGAGTGGAGTAGGGATGGGAGCACCACGAGCAGATCTTGGCAATGGCCGAGATGCTCCTTTTTCTCCTTCTCTCGAGAAGAGCAGAGCAAGGGAGGAGGAGAGGGGTCTCTAGGGAGGTAAGTGGAGTGGGAGGGGGAGAAATGAGGGAGCGGGAGAGAGTGGGTGGTCTCTGGCCCTTATAAACCGAAGGGGGGGAGGTTCATGGTGGAAGGGGTGTAGGAAGGGCAGGGGCAGGTCCATGGCCTTGCCATTGGGAAGCATGGGTGGTGGAGAGGGCACTGGGGTCGTGCAGGGGACAGAGAGGAGGTCAGGTGGAGTGCTGCAAGAATTAAAAACAAGATGTGACCAAAGTGTGCATCTCTCCTTCCTCCAAGCACTAAAGACAAGGGGAAGAGGGTTGCTACAGTGATGCTATAGTGTCTCTCGACCAGAGGGATGAGAGGTGTGTTGTGCAAGTTTGTTTGACCAGAATGGTGTAGGTTTGGTGGGTTTTTGATTTGAGGATTTGTTTACTTGGAAATTTTGATCAAATAGGTGGTTCTGAAGAAAGTCCAAAAACTTGCATTGGACTAGATGAGGAAATGGTACTGGGAGATAGATGAGGTTAAGGTACCTCTCTAGGAATTATTTGTGATTTTTCTAAGGATTTTCAGTCCACTTAAAATCATTTATTCAAAAAGTATAGAAGTAGTTTCTAGAAGATCATTTGATAATTTTACATTGGACAGGTGGAGGTTTTGATTTGAGAGGGTCCCATATGTGAATACACACTTAGGGGAATTTTCCCAAGATTTATTGAGGCTTAAAAGTATTTAAAACAATTATTATTCCATTTCAGCCATTTAAGAAAATGGGCAAAAAGAAATAATAAAACCCTTGAAAAATATTTATTTTTGAAGTTGGAAGTTAGGGTATGATGTATGGATCTCAATTGAGCCAAAAGTTGAGGAAGTGTTTTGTCAAAAACCAAACTTTCCATTGTGGATGAAGTTTTGGGGATTTTGTCTATTAAAGGAATTAAATAGATTTGGGGCCATAATAAATATGGATAATATTTGATAAATCTTGATGATCAAGGTAGATGATGTAGACAAGGCGTAACAAGCATTTGCAACCTTGGGATTGGAGAATCCAAGTTGATTTTAAGAGATTTAAGGATCTTGGGTAAGATTGTTTTCATGCGACCAAAACCTTGTTGGATCTTGGAGCTCAGATTTCCCCTTGGGGCATGGGATAGATGGATGGATATACCAAGTGATGTACATCAACATGGTATAGATGTTTGAGCTTGATCTTGCTTGATTTCACCAAGAATTGATTTCAAACTTTGAATAAAATAAGCCTACCAAAGCAGATTATCAACTAGGCTTCAAAACCTTGTGGGTTTAAAAAGCACAAAGATCCACTTGGAACAAGTGAAGTAGATATTGATAGACATAAATGATTAGAACACAACTAGGCAAAGAGTTGGTCCAAAGAAGGTTGAATGATGGTGTGAGGTTCTGTCAAAGTAGGCATGTTGACTAGATTTGCAGGAGTGTTATTTTCTTGCCTGCAAAACCATCAAGAACAAGTGGGTTGGAGGATGATCTATCAAAGGTAAATAGTGGGCCTTGGTAGTCCCTACGATGGTTAACAAGATGATTCAGATGCATTTTCAAAAATGCACAAGGGTTGAGAAAGGGAGGCATTCAAAAATGTGATGTTGGAAATAGTTTTCCAGATTTGGCAGATTTAGGGTTTTTGACTGGAGCATGAGAGGGGATGTTTTTAATGGGTTGCAAGGTACCCAAACATCATCAAGTGGATGATTTTTAAGTGTAGATTGAGTAGAAAGGATCCATGCTTGATGTTGGTTTTCATTGACTAGGAAACTTCTAGAATGGATCACTTCAGAACTGATCTAGTTAAGGGTTTTAGATGATCACCTGGTGGCTAGATATTGGATCCAGATTGTATTCTTGCTTAAGGTTTGGTGATCTTAAAGTATCTTGATCCTAGTGGATGATCTCCTAGAGTAGCTCATACTACTTCTAAGCAATCAAGTCAAACAGCAGATCAAGGCAACTCATCTTAGCAACAAATCAACTACTACTAGGGTTACCATCAAGCTTAGCTCGAGGTGAGGATGGGCAATTTTGAAAGGTTGGAGTTTGAGTAAGGTAAGAGTCCTTGGTATCTCTACCAAGAGTAGAATTCAAAAGCTTAAAAAGGAGGTTTTGGGAAACCTAGAGATAAGAATAGTTGAAGGTTCTATCTATAAAACATAAGGAGATTATATTATATATCTCTCCATAGTTTTGTCAATCCAAGCTACTAAAATAGTTTTGGTTACATAAGCATCTTGGCTCATATTTTGAAATGCCAGAACATTTCAGAATATATAAAATGAGCCAGGATAGTTTTGTTAAATAGCTTTTTGACAACAGATGTTGAGGTAAGGAGTATATCTACCAATGCACATTCATAAGCATAACCATATTCAAGCAACAGGCAAACACTTCATCATTAACCAGAAAAAGTTTTTGTTCCCCCTGATTTTTGCATTCTGGACAACTAATCAGGGTTGCTGAAATTGGGATGCTACAGACCTTTCCCCATTAAAATAATCTCGTCCCGAGATTCGGGAGAGTAAGGTTAGGGGATTGGTGTTGGAGGGAGTGCCATGTGTTTCTCGCGTACTAACTTATAAGGTTTGTCTTTGAGCAGGGTCACTACAGCGATGAGGTTGAACTTCAATTGTCTTGGCTGCACGAGTGTTGAGCTGGCTTCAACCAGGATTGTGAGGAGTGATCTTCCTGCTGTAAGGATTTACGGCGTCTCTCTTAAGGGATTATCGTATCCTAGTTTACGTCTTTGGGTGTATCTGCTGGATTGCTTCTGGCAGAGGGTTATTTTATTTTGTGGGAAAGACACAGTCTTTACCCCTTAGGGTTAAACTAGGGTGGCTCGGAGTTAACGCAGTCCTTCCTTCTTGGAGTCGTTGGATGAAGTTTGGAAGACTATCGTCCATCTTTCTCCTAGAATAGAGATCTTCAGAAGGCGTCCGTGAAGGTATGGCCTACGGGGCTTATATACTATTTTTATTCATACTTAGCCTGGTGGAGTCATTGGGGCCTCACGTCTTCTAAGCATTAGGGAACCTAGGGGTTAGTGGTTCGGTGGTCCTTCGAGTGGGTCTTCAGCTGAAGTAGCGGAGGGATTTCAAAGAATCTTCAGTTCGTTTCTCCACTGATGAACCGCTAGTTGCTACTTGGCGTAAAGACGTCAAAACTGGGGATCTTTTCTAAAGTATCTTCAGGTAGATATTCTTCTGGAGATTGAGTGGGAAGACGTAGTCTTTCCACCTTAGAGCTTCACTAAGGTTCATCGAGAAGGGTTTTGGATCTTCTGTCCTAGAAGACTGACTTGCTGTTAGCAAAAGGATATATCTTACCTGAAGTATTGAGCTAGGGTCTTCGAGTGACGTATTATCGCTTAAGCCTTATCGGGGGTGGTTTCTTAATGAAACTTTTAAGGGGTTAGCTCAACACGAGTTAGCGGTTTACGTCTATTCTTGCTAGTAGTTAGTCAGGGTTGAAGCAGTCCGCATCAGGTAAGCTGTCTTCATTGGCATTTCTTGCATTGCTTCTGCCTGATGGCAGAGTGGACTTGTTGTATTCACACTTCCTAATCATCTGACTTCAGGGGTAGTTCTAACCTTCTAGGGAGGAACTTCCCCTCGGTTTGGGTAGATTCGACTATAATAGGTAGTCTCCTGAGGCGGTCGAAACCTCTAATATACCGAAGATCAGCGTATTTAGGTCGTCACTTGTTGTCTTGGTTGACTTATTAGGTGGTTTCCTGTGGATATTGAGGATCCTTCGGTGATCGACTTCCGGCTTCAACGAAATTCTTGCTATAGTAGACTGAGGAACAAGGGAGTGTGGTGCTATTGACGAGTCTTGCGAGGTGAGTTTGACGAGGTATGCCGTCATGCTGAGGTGAAATCTTCGAGTTGATTCTTACTTGACGATGTCAAACTCCTAGTTCTTGCGATGCTTTTTCTCTCATATACTCTTGAGGTTAGTCTGGGTCTCATTACCGACATCTAACACAGGGGTTTCCTGAGTTACTTTGTGGGTTATCGCTCCTCGAGTCACATTTTTAAGGAGGTCAAAGCAAACTAGAGCATAAACACAAGGCGAACAGAGCGAGGGGATCGCAATGTCCTCGGCAGACAACACACATCAAGCCACACATAATGCACTTAGGCAACCAAACACAGTCAACGTTAGGGACTAAGGAGTTAACTACTCGCGATGTAGGGGAATCCTATTCTTAGGTACTATTGACCCTAGGTATCATCTTTCTTCAGGTCGGAGTCACTATCTTGCCGATAAATCCTTCGTCATATATTGGACGCTTCTTGATAGTGCAAGACCTGATGTATTTTGGTTATGAGGATTCTCCTGGTAGAGCGATATTGTAGTCTCCTTACGTTTGTTGGTAGTTGCTTGTCTTCATCTTGTTCTCATTGTCTTCACCGGGTTCTAGAGCCTAGTTATTTAAAATCCGTGGATTTGAAGTTTGGACGAGATTTAGAGGAAACCATTTTAGAAAGCATTTACTTAGAGTAAGAGAAGAAGTAGAACTTTTTGAAACTCATTGAGAAACTAGTTTTCGAAAGTCGGGGTTTTCAAAATAAGGTTCCTGTCTAACGACCATGCTAACTAAGGTTCTCCTACAGTCAGGATGGCTCTGATACCAAGTCTGTGGAGACCCTGGATTAATCATCCGAGAAATCCCTGTTATGCATACACCACGTTCCCATGATCAGTGAGCCGTGGAACATAACCGACAAGTATCATTACAACATCCGAGACGTACCGAATTACAAGACTTACATAAATTCCATTATGGCTACATCAATTATCTTCAGCGGAACTTCATGAAGCGTAGAGCCTGATCCATGCCTTAACCTACAGGTAACTGACTGGGAGGACGTCCTAGCTCGCATAGCCGTTAACTTCATCCTCTTCTTGATATCTGACCAAGTTAATAGCCAGGGACAATGCCAGTGAGTACTTTGAATGTACTCGCAAACCACCTTAATATAACAATATTAACAAAAGGATATGCATTATGGCTGTGGTAGTAGGAGGGCTCCAAGGGAGGTTCTTTTCCCAAATAGTTTATCTTGTAGATATAGCCTCTACATACCTTTGTTGAAAACCTTTGTAAACATTTTGGAAACCTTTTTGAAAAGTTTTGGAAAACATCAGGACTGGGTCACCCATTTGTTCCCGTCTTCAGGTCATCCCACGACCAAACTACTTTCTCCTCCTTCTGACCATCCCATGGTTAAAACCTTACTCCTTTACGACCATCCGATGGTCAAAACATTTCCAAAGCCATCTTTTCCGAAATCCTTTTTGAAATCAAAACCAGCACCGCTCTACAGAAGTTTGTCCAACCCGTCCATGACCGTGGACACGGCTATTCGAATAGATTTACACTCTGCAGAGGTTGTACACTTTCCCCACATCATCCGGGTACACTACCCTGATCTACACCGATCGTGGGTCGAGTAACCGATCAAGACTCTCCGGATGCCCACTCCAATATAAGTGCCTACCCTATGAGTGTTACTCCCCTCAAAACCAGGACGTCGGGTACCGAGGACCAACCAGAGCGCATTTTACACTTTACACAGTGGGCGCTTTTAATGAGGGGCTCATAGTAACGCGTGGAGGCCCGCAGACCCTTTGTTCCTTCTCCAAGTCGATGTCCCACATGGACCTTTATCGGAGAAGGCCCACCCTCCAGGGATCGCAATCCCCTGTAGTAGTTACGAGGCAGCTTATACTAGAATAGACAACCCTCAAATCCAGCCCTGTCCCATTCCAGAGTAATGTGGTTGCACAGGTTAAGTTGTTATAGCTAAACTACAAAGAACCGGGTGCATTTTCATAAATCTTTTTCCTCTAGCTTTCCTTCATCATTTTGTAAAAAAAACTTTTTCTTTCTCAACATCTCTTGGGAGGTCCCACCTCACCAAGGTTTTATCATAAAACATTTGGTAAAAACTTTGTCGGGGGTCTTCCCATCCTCTAGCTTTGCTTTGGCCAAATCGGGGTCTCCAAAGGGGTATGGTGTATTACACCATCTACCATACTAGGGACAAGTAGGTATCATCGAGAGGGTTGTACTTAGTAGTACCAAAGTGTAATAGTTTGGAAGAGCCAAACCACTACCATGTATATAGCAACATATAGTAAAACAATGCAGTTTTGGTAAACAGTAGATAAAACATGCATAAGTAAAACAGTAGGGCAAGGCTTATGAGCAAGAAGGTGGCTTGCCTGGGATCAGCAATATGGCATAATTGTCCCTGGACTTCTTCTTTAGATGACCAAGAATACCAATACCAATAATAATAAGATCTCTTCTTCCCGGCTTCAATACAAGCGCAACTATCGTCATCATCGAGTATACATGCAAACAAGCAAGACCACAATCAAAACAAGGCGTACAAGCATCATTACAATACAGCAAACAAACATACCAAACATTACTCAAATCTATAGGTTTTTAGAGGATTGGATTTAGGAGATTGAGATGGCCTTGGAGAAGGGAATGAACACCCCTGGGGTTTTATAGTCGAGGAACTACCTAGGAGGGGTTTTGGACCAAGGACATATTATGTATGATAACATTGTGTAAAGATGATACCAACATATAGGTAGTGATAATATGAAACCAACAGAAGTGGTTTCACCAAATTATCAATTTCCATTGATTTAAAATGAATTTTCTAGTGGGAAATACTCTAGTTTTAGGAAATAATTCACCAGAAATGTTTTGGATAGATCAGTAGGGTTTTATGTACTGATCCAAATAGAGTTGGAATCATGTCATAATAATTACCAGAATGCCCTAAGGAAATTCCCAAAGTCAATTCTATACCTATTTTTTCTTTTTCACCAGATTAATTCTACAGAAGCTTTTGATAGTATTCCAACTGCAAAAGATGGGTAAATCGAATACCTTTCTGAAGAAATTTGAATTACCCAAATTTGATTTGTAAAGCTTCTGTATTATTTTTGTACTTGAAATAACCTAGGCAGAGATGATTAATTCACCAAAATTAAACAGACACTCAATAAAATTTGATCTCCTGGATTTTGGTAGACCTTAGTGTACCACATCACAAAGAGTTGGAATTGGGTCAATACCTGTGTTGGTTTGGCTTAGAGAAATTCCTAAAGTCAGATACTAATAGTTTTTTTATTTTTACTATAGACAAACTACTATTCACCTTGGTATGACACCTATGATGATTGATTGCTATAGCAATTTCCTTCCATGAGAACTTTGATTTATCCCAAATGGGTATGTACAACTCCCTGGGGAATTTATTTAGTGCCAAAGACATCTTTTAGTGGATTAATTGCCAATGGAGAATAACAATTATTTTTGGCAACAGACCAGTTCTGCATGTTGCACAAAACACACATGTACATGGTGAAATTTTTTATTTGGACAAAATGTGTAGTTTCCATTTTTATTTCGATTGAAACCAATAGGGTAAATTCTGGAAATAACAGATCTGCTAAAAAGAAAAAGAGAAGAAGGTGTGGTGGGCCGGATCTGCAAGGGAGTTGGGTCGCACTGTGGATCGGCCCACCCGGGAAGCAACACGTGTGGGCGGCATCCCGTTTGAAAACTGCCAGGGCGGGCCCAGCCATCAGCGACGCGAGACGGCAAAGGGGTATCGGGCACCGTCGGCCGTTCGACCTAGTCAGGATCGACGGCCGCGGGCTGTCTCCTACCTCGCATCGGCGACAGAGGGACGGAAATCTAGGGGCGGCGCCGGCAGGGTCAGGGAGCTCACCAGGGGACATCTCCTTCAAAGGTGGACGGCGGAGATGAAGCGGTAAACAACGGCGACCAAGTAGAGGGGCGGCATGGTGGGGGTTTGATGAAGGAGGGCATCGCCTGCCTCTACCACCGCGAGATCCACTTCGGTGCTCGTCGGAGCTCGCAGGTGAGGCCGCTGCGGTTGCTGCATGTCGACGGCAAGGACAGGGTTAGCTTCGGAGGAGCAAGGGGGTTTCGAAAATACAGTTTGCAGAGGGAGTGGAGCAGGGATGGGAGCACCATGAGCAGATCTTGGCAATGGCCGAGATGCTCCTTTTTCTCCTTCTCTTGAGAAGATCAGAGCAAGGGAGGAGGACAGGGGGCTCTTGGGAGGTAAGTAGAGTGGGAGGGGGAGAAATGAGGGAGCAGGAGAGAGTGGGTGGTCTCTGGCCCTTATAAACCGAATGGGGGGAGGTTCATGGTGGAAGGGTGTAGGGAGGGCAGGGGCAGGTCCATGGCCTTGCCATTGGGCAGTAGGGGTGGTGGAGAGGTAACTGGGGTCATGCAGGGGACAGAGAGGAGGTGGGGTGGAGTGCTGAAAGAATTAAAAACAAGATGTGACCAAAGTGTGGATCTCTCCTTCTTCCAAGCACTAAATACAAGGGGAGAGGGTTGCTACAGTGATGCTACAGTGTCTCTCGACCAGAGGGATGAGATGTGTGTTGTGCAAGTTTGTTTGACCAGAATGGTGTAGGTTTGGTGGGTTTTTGATTTGAGGATTTGTTTACTTGGCAATTTTGATCAAATAGGTGGTTATGAAGAAAGTCCAAAAACTTGCATTGGACCAGATGAGGAAATGGTACTGGGAGATAGATGAGGTTAAGGGACCTCTCTGGGAATTATTTGTGATTTTTTCAAGGATTTTAAGTCCACTTAAAATCATTTATTGAAAAAGTACATAAGTAGTTTCTAGAAGATCATTTGATAATTTTACATTGGACAGGTCGAGTTTTTAATGTGAGATGGTCCCAAATGTGAATACACACTTAGGGGAATTTTCCCAAGATTTATTGAGGCTTAAAAGTATTTAAAACAATTATTATTCCATTTCAGCCATTTAAGAAAATGGGAAAAAAGAAATAATAAAACCCTTGAAAAATATTTATTTTTGAAGTTGGAAGTTAGGGTATGATGTATGGATCTCAATTGAGCCAAAAGTAGAGCATGTGTTTTGGCAAAAACCAAACTTTCCATTGTGGATGAAGTTTTGGGGATTTTGTCTATTCAAGGAATTAAATAGATTTGGGGCCATAATAAATATGGATAATATTTGATAAATCTTGATGATCAAGGTAGATGATGTAGACAAGATGTAACAAGCATTTTCAACCTTGGTATTGGAGAATCCAAGTTGATTTTGTTGAAAACTAGAGATTTAAGGATCTTGGGTAAGATAGTTTTCATGCCACCAAAACCTTGTTGCATCTTGGATCTTAGATCTCCCCTTGGGGCATGGGATAGATGGATGGATAGACCAAGTAATGTAAAACAACATGGTATAGAGGTTTGAGCTTGATCTTGCTCGAGTTCACCAAGAATTGATTTCAAACTTTGAATAAAATATGCCTGCCAAAGCAGATTATCAACTAGCCTTCAAAACCTTGTGGGTTTAAGAAGCACAAAGATCCACTTGGAACAAGTGAAGTAGCTATTGATAGACCTATATGAGTAGAACACAACCAGGCAAAGATTTCGTCCAAAGAAGGTTGGATGATGGTGTGAGCTTCTATTAAAGTAGGCATGTTTACTAGATTTCCAGGAGTAGTTATTTTCTTGCCTGCAAAACCATCAAGAACAAGTAGGTTGGAGGAAGATATATCCAATGTAAATAGTGGTCCTTGGTAGTCCTTAGGATGGTTAACAAGATGGTTCATATTCATTTTCAAAAATGCACAAGGGTTGAGAAAGGGAGGCATTCAAAAAGGTGATGTTGGAAATAGTTTTCCAGACTTTGCCAAATTTGGCAGATTTAGGGTTTTTGACTAGAGCATGAGAGGGGATGTTTTTAATGGGTTGCAAGGTACCCAAACATCATCAAGTGGATGATGTTGAAGTGTATATTGAGTAGAAAGGATCCATGCTTGATGTTGGTTTTCATTGACTAGGAAACTTCTAGAATGGATCACTGCAGAACTGATTTTGTTAAGGGTTTTAGATGATCACATGGTGGCTAGAGATTGGATCTAGATTGTATTCTTGCTTAAGGTTTGGTGATCTTAAAGTATCTTGATCCTAGTGGATGAGCTCCTAGATTAGCTCATACTACTTCTAAGCAATCAAGTCAAACAGTAGATCAAGGCAACTCATCTTACCAACAAATCAACTACTACTATGGTTACCATCAAGCTTAGCTCGAGGTGAGGATGAGAAATTTTGAACGATTGGAGTTTGAGTAAGGTAAGAGTCCTTGGTATCTCTACCAAGAGTAGAATTCAAAAGCTTAAAAAGGAGGTTTTGGGAAACCTAGAGATAAAAATAGTTGAAGGTTCTGTCTATAAAACATAAGGAGATTATATTATATATCTCTCCATAGTTTTGTCAATAGAAGCTACTAAAATAGTTTTGGTTACATAAGCATCTTGGCTCATGTTTTGAAATGCCAGAACATTTGAGAATATATAAAATGAGCCAGGATAGTTTTGTTAAATAGCTTTTTGACAACACATGTTGAGGTAAGGAGTATATCTACCCATGCACATTCATAAGCATAACCATATTCAAGCAACAGGCAAACACTTAATCATTAACCAAAAAAAGTTTTTGTTCCCCCTGATTTTTGCATTCTAGACAACTAATTAGGGTTACTGAAATTGGGATGCTACATCTATACCATTGTGATCTAAATCAATTGGTATATCCATCCATATACTCCATGATCCAAGGGGAGCTCTGAGCCCCAAGATCCAACAAGGTTTTAAAGGAATAAAATTAACAATGCCTAAGATCCTCTTTTCCCTTGCTTCTACCCAAACCAAGTAAAATGCTCAAGAAAAAAGGTTGCAAATGCTAGGTAAACCTAGTGTAGGTCATCTACCCTGATTATAAAGACTTATCAACTATTATCCATAATTAATATGGACCAAAACCATTTAATTCCTTTAGTGGACAAAAACTCCAAAACTTAATCTATAGAAGAAAGTTTGATTTTCTCCAAAACACATCCCCATCTTTAGACTCATTTGAAGTCTAATTATCATACCCTATCTTCCAACTTCAAAAATAGATATTTTTGAAGAGCTTTATTATTTCATTTTGTCCATTTTCTAAAACAGCCAAAATGGAATAATAATTGTTTTAAATACTTTTATCTCACAATAAATCTTGGGAAAATTTCTCAAAGTGTAGTTTCATAATGGGTACCCTCCCAAATCAAAAACTCACCTTGTCTAGTTCAAATATTTCAAATCAAACCCTAAAAACTGTTTCATCACTTTTCGAATAAGTGACATAATGAGGATCTAAAATTTTCAGAAAATCCTCAAACAATTCCCAGAGATGTGACCCAATCATATATATCTAGCAGTACCAATGCCTCATCTTGCCAAGGTCAGTCCTCTAGAATTCCTCCATAACCATCAATAAGTTCAAGATTTGAATTAATTCAAATCACTAAGTAAATCCTCACCAAACCAACCCCATAACCCTTGATTGATCACTCCAGCACCAGGACACCACCTCTGGTCACCTAACACTGTAGCAGCTATGGCCCCTAGTCTTTATGTTTGAAGAAAGAAAAAGAGAGGGACAAGCAAATCCTTGTCATTATTGCCCTTGCTATAGCAACCTCTCTATATGTGCCCTATGCTCAACCAGAGCCCCACCAGGACCTCTCCACCGCTAACCCTGCCCAACCCGTGGTTGCCTCCCTCTCCCCAAGCCCCCCATGGACTTGGTCCACCAAAGGCCTCTCCCCTCAGTTAATAAGGCTAGAAGCCACCCCAGAGCCCACTCTCCTGCTCATTTGGTCCCTCTCCTCCCCACTTACCTCCCCTAGGATCCACTTTTCCTCCCCTGCCCTGCTCTGGCCGAAGGAAGGAGAGAATGGCTTGTCGGCCATTTCTCTAGAACTGAGCATAGCTCCCTCCCTCCTGCACTTCTCCCTCTGCATGTTGCTCTCTCGAGATCCCCTTTCGGTCTTGCATCTAACCCTCCCCTCCTATCTTTCCAGGACCGTCTCTACGGGCGCTGCTGCGAAGCTCCGATGAGCTCGACTCAGGTGCTACTTCGTGAGTCACCTCCAGCCGTGGAACACCGTCATGCCGCCCCTCCCCGAGCTCTCTGTTGTCAATCGCGTCTCCTGGGACTATCCCTGGATCCTCTCCGCCCCTCTCCAGTGACATGCAGCCACCAAGGGAGCTTCTCGGCGTGTTCCTGGACGCGTCTGTGACACTCGCAGGCGTGGGCTCCTTCCGGGTGCCGAAACCGCCATCACCACCCCTTGCCGGACTCGCGGTGGTGAACCGCGTCGCCCGTCGTGTCCCCATCACCTCTCGAGCTACAGGTGAGCGTCCCGAACACCGCCACCGCTGCTAGGGTTCCCGCCCACTGTGCCTATCGTGAGGAAGGAGAAGGGTGCATGACCGTCGATCTCCCGTTGACCTGATGACCAACATTTCCCCATACCGCTTTGGTGCCCTCCGCCACTTCCACACGGGCCCGCCCTGTCGGGTTTAAAAACCGCCCTTGCATGTGTGCCCTGGCGAGGTGTTGGGCTAGCCCGCTCGGGATCTGTCTCGCGCAGTGATTTCCAGCCCACTGCCCTATGTTCTCTTCCTTTTTCTTTTCTCCTCAGATAAAAACCTATTTCTAGATGGATAGTTTAATGCCAAAAGAAAATGTAAACTGCCATGATTTGTCTAGATATGATTTTTAGTAGATACATACCTATTTATTGAAACATACCATATAGGATGCGAACCAAGATTCTGCCCAACTACAATAATTTAAATATCAACATGTGTCCTATACACTAATAAATTATTTATAGGAGTTTTCTAATTCCAAATGGAGTAAAACCACTTTTTAATGCTAGGTATTGGTCATACCTTGCATGTCAGCATGTCCCTATAGTCAGTTGCTCCATATTTTGCCCATAGTAAAAATAACAAAAACAGTCAAAATCTGGATTTAGGAATTTCTCTATGTCAAACCAAGATATTTATTGACCTAATTCAAACTTCCAAGATACACGAATACTAATATCTATCAAACCCTAGGAGACGAAAATTTTATGAGCCATTGTTGATTTATTAGGAATTAAACTATTCTGTGTAGAGTTAATTCACTAATAAAATCACCTCGGTAGTTCTGTAACTCCAAAAAGGTTCATTCCAATTTCTACAGAAAGGTATTCAAAGTGCCTAACATGTGTCTTTGGAATAATATCAAAAGTACTTGTAAATTAAATATGGTTAAAAAGACAAAAACCTTCTAGAACTACCTTTGGGAATTTCCTAAGGGAATTTTGGTAAATAATTTGACATCATTCCAACTCTCAGTGAATCAGTCCACCAAACTCTACTTAACCATCCAGGGAAATAATTTTTGGACACATAGAACTTTTTTGATGAATTATTTCCTAAAACCAGAGTTTTATTCACTAGGAAATGCATAGTAAATCAATGGATTTTGATAAAGTAGTGAAACCACTTTTGTTGGTTTCATTTTATCAACACCTATCTTTTGGTATCATTTTTATACAATGGTATCATATAGAATATGGCCTTGGTATAAAAGTCCTCTCTAAATAATTTTCTAGACTATAAGTCCTATAGGATTGCCTTCAAATGCTTCTAAGACAATTTCAATCTTCTAAATACAATCTTCTCAAAACCTACTGAATAATAAAATTGTATTTTTCACTTGCTTGATATATGCATGTCCACTTGTATGCCATATATTGATGGTGACCTTGCTTGTTTGCATGTATACTCGATGACAGCGATAGTTGCGCTTGTATTGACACCGAGAAGAAGAGATCTTATTATGATTGGTTTATTATGGTATTCTCAAAAGAAGTCTAGGGACATATATTTCCATATTTTTGATCGCAGGCAAGCCACCTTCTCGCTCATAAACCTTGTCCTACTATTTTGCTTATGTGTTTTATCTACTGTTTTATGAAAACTTCATTATTTACTATATGATGTTGTATATCTGGTAGTGGCTTGTCTCCTTCAAACCATTACTCAGTGGTACTACTAAGTACAACCCTCTCGATGATACCTACTTGTCCCTAGTATGGTAGATGGTGTAATACACCATACCCTTTGGAGACCCCGATTTAGCCAAAGCAAAGCTATAGGATGGGAAGACCTAAGAAAAGTTTACAAAATGTTTTATGATGAAACCTTGGTGAGGTTTGACCTACCAAGAGAAGTTTGAGAAAGGAAAAAGGGTTTTGTTTTACAAAATGATGAAATAGGATGGAGGAAAAGTGTTATGAAAACGCACCTGGTTCTTTGCAGTTGTGCCAGAACAATTAACCCGTGCAACCACATTACTCCTATATGGGAAGGGGCTGGATTCAAAGGTTGTTTGCTCCGATATGATTTGTCTAACAACTATTACAGGGGATGGCTATCCCTGGAGGCTGGGTCTTCTCCTGTAATGGTCCATGGCGCGTCGACTAGGGGAAGAAATGAATGGTTGTAGGCCACCAGACGATATTATGAGCCTCTTATTGAAAGCGCACACTTTGTGCAGTGAAAAAGGCGCTCCGGTTGGTCCACGGTACCCGACGTCCCGGTGTTGAGGGGAACTACTCATAGGGTAGGCTCTTACATTGGAGTGAGCATTCCGAGGGTCTTGACTGGTTACTCGACACACGATTGGTGTAGATCAGGGCAGGGTAATCGGATGGTGTGGGCAAAGTGTACAACCTCTGCAGAGTGTAAATCTATTCGAATAGCCGTGTCCGTGGTCATGGACGGTTGGGAAGGTTGCTGTAGAGCGGCGTTGGTTTTGTTTTCAAAAAGGATTTCGGAAAAGCAATGGTTTTGGAAATATTTTGACAATGGGATGGTCGGAAAGGATACATGTTTTGACCATGTGATGGTCTGAAAGGAAGGAAAGGAGTTTGGTCATGGGATGACCGGAATGACAAAACAAATGGGTGACCCAATCCTAGTGTGTTTCTAAAACTTTTCAAAAAGGTTTCCAAAATGTTTTACAAAGGTTTTCAACAAAGATATGTATATGTTATATCTACAAGAGAAATGTTTTAGAAAAGAACCTCTCCTCGAGCCCTCCTACTACCACAACCATACTGCATATCCTCTTGTTATTATCTTTATCTTAAGGTGGGTTGCGAGTACATTCAAAGTACTCGCTGACATTGTCCCTACCTATTAACTTTGTCAGATATCAAGAAGATGATGAAGTTAATGTCTATGCGAGCTAGGACGTTCTCCTAGTCAGTTGCCTGTTGGTCAAGGCATGGCTCGGGCTCTACGCTTTGTTAAAGTTCTACTAATGATGTTCGATGTAGCAATACTAGCAATTGAGGTATGTCTAGTATCCGCTTAAGTAATCGATGTTTACTTTGATACTTGTCGGTTATGTGCCACGACAAACTGATCATGGGATCATGGTGTATGCATAACAGGGATTCTCGGAGGATTAATCCAGGGGTCTCACAAGTGTCATTTTACTAAACAACATGGATCCACAACTAGAGCCATTGCATGTATGTTCTTTTTATTAACCACCTCCAGTGTCATTGCATTGTGTTCCTTTCCTAAACCACATGGATCCACCAGTGTCATTGCATGTCTTTGCATGTGTATTCTTTTCCTAAACCACCACTAGTGTCATTGCATGTGTGTTATTTTACTAAACCATATGGATCCACCAGTGTGAATGCATGTGTGTCCTTTTCATAAACCACCACTAGAGTCATTGCATGTTTTTTACTTTCCTAAACCACAACTAGAGACATTGTATGTGTGTTCTTTTCCTAAACCACCACTAGTGTCATTGCATGTTTGTTCTTTTCATAAACCACATGGATCCACCAGTGCCATTGCATGTGTGTTCTTTTCCTAACCCACCACTAGTGTCTTTGCATGTGTGTTATTTTCCTAAACCACCACTAGTGTCACCGCATGTTTGTTCTTTTCATAAACCACATGTATCCACCAGTGTCATTGCATGTGTGTTCTTTTCCTAAACCACCAGTAGATTCATTGCATGTGTGTTCTTTCCATAAACCACATGGATCCACCACCAGTGTCATTGCATGTGTGCTCTTTTCATAAACCACCACCAGTGTCATTGCATGTGTGTTCTTTCCATAAAACACATGGATCCACCAAAGTCATTTGCATGTGTGTTCTTTTTAATGGCCACCACCAGTGTCATTGCATGTGTGTTATTTTACTAAACCACATGGATCCACCAGAGTCATTTGCATGTGTTTTCTGTTCGTAAACAAACACTAGAGTCATTACATGTTTGTTCCTTTCCTAAAGCACAATTAGATACATTGCATGTGTGTTCTTTTCCTAAACCACCACTAGTGTCATTGCATCTTTGTTCTTTCATAAACCACATGGATCTACCAGTGTCATTGCATGTGTGTTCTTTTCCTAAACCACCACTAGTGTCTTTGCATGTGTGTTCTTTTCCTAAACCACCACTAGTGTCATTGCATGTGTGTTATTTTACTAAACCACATGGATCCACCTGAGTCATTTGCATGTGTGTCCTTTTCATAAACCACCACTAGAGTCATTGCATGTTTGTTCCTTTCCTAAACAACAACTAGAGCCATTCATGTGTGTTCTTTTACTAAACCACCACTAGACTAATTGTATGTGTGTTCTTTACATAAACCACCACTATTGTCATTCCATATGTGTTCTTTCCCTACACCACCACTAGTGTCATTGCATGTGTGTTCTTTTCATAAACCACCACCAGTGTCATTGCATGTCTGTTCTTTCCATAAACCACAACTAGATTCATTGCATGTGTGTTCTTTCCATAAACCACATGGAAGCACCACTAGTGTCATTGCATGTGTGTTATTTTCATAAACCACATGGATCCACCAGAGTCATTTGCATGTGTGTTCTTTTCAATGACCACCACCAATGTCATTGCATGTGTGTTCCTTTCCTAAACCACATGGATCCACCTGTGTCATTGCATGTCTTTGCATGTGTGTTCTTTTCCTAAACCCCACTAGTGTCATGCATGTGTGTTATTTTACTGAACGACATGGATCCACCAGAGTCATTTGCATGTGTGTTCTTTTTATAAACCACCACTTGAGTCATTGCATGTTTGTTCCTTTCCTAAACCACATCTAGAGATATTGCATGTGTGTTCTTTTCCTAAACCACCACTAGTGTCATTGCGTGTTTGTTTTTTCATAAACCACATGGATCCACTAGTGTCATTGCATGTGTGTTGTTTTCCTAAACCACCACTAGTATCTTTGCATGTGTGCTCTTTTTCTAAACCACCACTAGTGTCATTGCATGTTTGTTCTTTTCATAAATCACATGGATCCACCAGTGTCATTGCATGTGTGTTCTTTTCCTAAACCACCACTAGATTCATTGCATGTCTGTTCTTTCCATAAACCACATGGATCCACCACCAGTGTCATTACATGTGTGTTCTTTTGATAAACCACCACTTGTGTCATTGCATGTGTTTTCTTTCCATAAGCCACATGGATCCACCAGAGATATTTGCATGTGTGTTATTTTCAATGAACACCAGTGTCATTGCATGTGTGTTCCTTTCCTAAACCACATGGATCCACCAGTGTCATTGCATGTCTTTGCATGTGTGTTCTTTTTCTAAAACACCACTAGTGTCATTGCATGTGTGTTATTTTACTAAACCACATGGATCCACCAGAGTCATTTGCATGTGTGTCCTTTTCATAAACCACCACTAGAGTCATTCATGTTTGTTCCTTTCCTAAAGCACAACTAGAGACATTGCACGTGTGTTCTTTTCCTAAACCACCACTAGTGTCATTGAATGTTTGTTCTTTTCATATACCACATGGATCCACTAGTGTCATTGCATGTGTGTTATTTTACTAAACCAGTACTAGTGTCTTTGCATGTGCGTTCTTTTCATAAACCACCACTAGTGTCATTGCATGTGTGTTCTTTTCATAAACCACATGGATCCACAACTAGAGTCATTGCATGTGTGTTCTTTTAATAAACCACCACTATTTTTATTGCATGTGTGTTCTTTCCATATACCACCACTACTGTCATTGCATGTGTGTTCTTCTCATAAACCACCACCAGTGTCATTGCATCTGTGTTCTTTCAATAAACCACAACTAGATATATTGCATGTGTGTTGTTTCCATAAACCACATGGAACCACCACTAGTGTCATTGCACGTGTGTTCTTTTCATAAACCATCATCAGTGTCATTGCATGTGTGTTCTTTCCACAAACCACCACTAGTGTCATTGTAACACCCCAATTTCAGCAACCTTGGTTAGTTGTCCAGAATGCAAAAATCAGGGGGAAACAAAAACTTTTTCTTGTTCATTGGTGCAGTGTTTGCCTGTCATTTGTTTGTACTTGTGCATGTGAGTGTATACCCTATGATACTCCTTACCTCACCCCCAGTTGACAAAAGCTATTTAACAAGACTATCCTGGCTCATTTTACATATTCTCAAATGTTCTGACATTTCAAAACCTGAGCCAAGATGCTTGTGTAACCAAAACTAGTTTAGTAGCTTCCATTGACAAAACTATGGAGAGTTATAACCTCCTTACGTTTTCAAGACAGAACCCTCAACTAATCTTATCTCTAGTTTTCCCAAAACATCTTTTCAAAGCATTTGAATTCTACTCTTGGTAGAGATACCAAGGACTCTCATCTTATTCAATCCTCAACCGACTAGTGGAGAGAATTGCTTACCAGTGGAGCATATTTTATGTTATCAATGGCGCATATGGAATGCGCAACTACTGTTACGCCACTGATAATTAAGTATCAATGGCGCATATCAAATATGCGTCATTGATAATGGGACAACCAATAGCACATCTTCAATATGCGATATTGATATTTTACCAGTGGAGCATTTATTTCTAAATGCGCCACTGATGTTACATGCGCCACTGGCTAAATAAAAGATGCGCCACTGATGTTTCGTACAAGTATACAGAATACAAATATTTATACAGGTTTTTATACAGGTACATATAAAGATATTTATACAAGTACACAACAGTATAGAAACAGAGGTAATAATACAAGTAGAATTATACATCATCACATCAATTAGAACCCGACATAGTGACAAGTGCCCGAATATTATACAAGTCTTGCATACAAGACGTTGATCATCATCTCATACATTGGTCCGAATATTATAGACTACTCTTGCACGCTTGTTTCCTGAAGAGGAGGATCTATACTTAGAATAGACAACCTCACAGGAACGTGAATAGTTGGTGCTGCTCCAGAGCAAACCGATTCACACTTATAACACTTTTAAGAGTTCTTGGTCGTGGTGTGGCATAACTGAAGAGTGAAGAGGAGGCAGCGCTGTTAAAGAGAGGTCCTGAGCGGCCGCATGCGGGCAAAGGAGATGAGGGAGGTCGACGATGAAGCTTCATGTTTGCCATGCACGTCATGAGGTCTGAAAAGAAGAAAATAACCAATTGATCTTCATGTACACATTCATCTGCAGTTGTACATAAAGCAAATTGAAGAAAACCAGGAGAGCCAGGACTGTAATAATACTTGAACACATCTGGTTTTATAATTGAGTATTTTTTTCCAAGGAATAGAAAGTGCTACAACTGGAGTATTAGATTTTAGACACAAAACAATATGAACTGAAGTAGCTAGTTCACACTATTACTACAGATAGACTCAATACAACTTAACTGGATTTCATGGTAGAAGAGTACTAAACGAATACTACATGGAGAGTCTCAAACTCTAAGTATAGGAGAGCAAAATGTGAAGTTCTTTTGGCATGCACAATCACAAATGACATCATGTCTGCATCTGAATTTACAAAAATCATTGTCTATAGTAAGCAGTTAACTCATCTAGAAAAAATATGGTGGCAATGGTTCAAAGTGCTTTTGCATACATCGACCAACTACATAATTAACATAATATATTGCCAATGGTACAGTCTTCAAGTAGTCCATTTCTAATACATCTAAAATAACTAAATAGGAGCAACCCACTAAGTGATTTCTCTCAACATGCAAGTTATCCACATCAGCCACATGAACGATTTTCATCCTGGTTTTTCCCGTTTCTTTTATTTTAGAAATCCATGTATTGTTCGTTTCAACATTTTCCTGTTTCTTTTATTTCAGAAATCCATGTATTGTCCATTTCAACATTTATGTAGCGAGCAGGGAATGCAGCCCATTACCGACGCCAACATGCAGTATGTAACGAACCGGCCCATTACCATTTTCTTTTCTATTGCCTTTTGGAGCCACCGAACAAACACATGCTCTTCTCCTCCCCAATTTTCGCCAGAAACTATTGTATTAAGAAACTAAATAACTAACGGAGGTATACAAAAATTTAATTCTGTTATGTGCTTTCGGTGATTCTTCAAAACAGAAATAAGAACAATTCTTTCATCTCCAAGAAACATCCAGAAGAACATATGTCCTATATTAGTAGATGCTTCAACTAAGCTGATAGCTCCTGTAATTCTTTTCTATAGCCAGACACAAAACACTAAGGGTGTAACATTATATGGTTAATTCTTTCAAAATATGTCCTCGAGATGCATTCACGTACTCGGATATGGTAAGATTCAGTCAGCAATACGAAGCTTTGTACACAAGCTGGATCTTTACAGATGGCAGAATGATTTAACTGCTATATATTTTGAAAAACTGTTGTTCACATTAACTTCCCAGTTTTCCCTCTGTTCCTTTGAGTTGGTGGTTTTCATCTCTCTGTTGTATATATACACCTTACCAATTGATTTGAACATTTTTTTCACTTACTATTGGATATTGTAAGATTCAGTCAGCAATATGAAGCTTCGTACAAAAGCTGGATCTTTACAGATGACATAATGATTTAACTGCTATATATTTTAGAAAGCTGTTGTAACTTACCAGTTTTCCCTGTGTTCCTTTCAGTTAGTGGTTTCCATCCCTTTGTTGTATATATATTCACCTTCATTTTCAACGGTAGTTTACCAATTGATTTGAATATATTTTTGCCCATCTTGGCAAGAAATATATGACACATAATCTATGAGTCCACCTCAATCCGCTCTACGACAATATTGACTCAAGGCATTTACATACTTACAAATTAACATTTTATGTAAATTTCTTTAGACAATCAGTCATTGTTTATCTATTTATCTCATTAGAACATGATTTTTCATTTTCTGTCTACCAATGTTTAGCATAATTGCTGAAGAAACGGTGTTACTATTTCAAGATGCAGCGTCTGGAGTCATGCACCTTGCTCAATAATTTTCCACTCATTTTATTGTGCACGCATTCTAAAAAAAGGAAACAAATATGACGCAGCAACACACAGGGAATCATCTAGTAAAAGGATACTAAGTAATTATATATTGCATAACTCCCGGACTTGATAAATGAGCACAGTGAAGTCTTATTAAATAAGGGTAGCCAAATTTCTCAAGGAGAAGAACATGCTAACCTGGAAGTTTTTTTCTCATCTGTAAGAACACAATTATGTTGCTCTATGATTGTGTTGCCTAAACCTATTTATGCCCTAAAAATACATAGGAATGGAAGACAAAATACTAACTCACAAACGATGTCTTTTAATCGATAAATATAACATGGTAAATTTATGCCCACTTATCTAATCGAGCGGCAGAAATCGATGCCTTGAGCTCAAAAGTAAATAAATAATGGCATGTTGGAAACTGCACTTCCACAAAACTATTGATCATTTGAAGGACAAATAAAAATCAATACTTATAACAACAAAATTGGAAAGTAACAACTCGTGTGAATCCTGCTGAAATAACAACATGCTAAAGAATCACTTATTCTACAACTGATGTAAAAGAATCTATTCCTCTTCATAGAAATCGCATTATACAGCAAATTAGTATCATAACAAAACTTAAGTCATGGAGAAAAATATGAATCAATCGCGTCTAGCAAAGAACTTGTCAAATTAAGGCAAGCAAGATATGAGTAAAAGAGATTCAGAAGAAGCAGAAAAAATGACGGGGAGAAGAGAGAAGAGGAGACCTTGCATCAATGGATCCGCCGCTACAGGGACACCAGAGGGAAGCCATGGACGAGGCTCTCCCGCCGCCGTTCACCCATCCGCCGCCGCGAATGACCCTCCCGTCGCCGGCCTGTACGTACACACGGTTAGGGTTAGGTGGGCGGGGAGGGGCGGCCATGGGGGAGATGGAAAGGGTAGGGCTGGCCATGGGGAAGATGGAAAGGGGAGGGCGGCAGATGCGTGGCCGAGGAGGCCCCTGGCGGCAGATGCGTGGCCGAGCTGGAGGCGGTGACGAGGATGAGTCCGGCAGCGGCGGCTCCGGGGCAGTGCTCGCGACTTGAGCAGGTCAGAGTAGGCCCGGAGGCGGGTCTCGTGCTTGGCGGCGGCGCTGGTAGAGAGGAGGGCGGCGGTGGAAATTGGGGAATAAGGTGGGGAGCCGGTTGGTGAGGAAAAGAACGCGGGGAGCCAGGGTGGTTGTCGCTGTTGTGCGTGCTCTACGTGCGAGCGGGTCGAGGCAGAGATCGTGTACCGCATGATGGTCCAGATGGATTGGTGCTGGGTAGGGGTAGGTGGGGATTAGGTATAAGTATATTTACCAGTGCCAGTGGTGCATCTCCAATATGCGCCATTGATAATTTTATCTTCTTTCTGAGAGGTGGGGTCTAGGTGAGGCCCACAAATTATCAATGACGCATATTTAGGAAGATGCACCATTGGTGAGGAGTGCATATGCACCATTGATGAGCATATATCAATGGTGCATATGGACATATGCGCCATTGATATTTGGTTCACAACCCTCCGGGGTGCCGGGCCCATATTATCAGTGGCGCATTTTTTTAGTTATGCGTCATTGGTTAAACAAAATATGAGTGGAGCATATTTTTAAATGCGCCATTGATAATTATCAGTGGAGCATATTCAAAAAATGCTCCACTGATAGTAAATCTATCCATAAGCCTTTCTCTACTAGTGTACCTCTTCAAAATGCCCCAACCTTACCTCAAGCTAAGCTTGATGGTAACCCCAGTAGTGGATTTGCTTAGTTATAAGATGAGTTGTCTTGATCTGTTGTTTGACTTGCTTGCTTAGGAAGTAGTATGAGCCACTCTAGGAGCTCATCAGTTGGATCAATATACTTCAAAACTCACCAAACCCTAAGCAATAATACAAGGTGGATATGATCTCTAGTTACTAGGGGTTCATCTAAAACCCTTAACCAGATCCATTCTGTAGTGGCCCCTTTCTAGAAGCTTCCAAGTCCATGAAGACCAATATCAAGCATGGATCCCTTCTACTCCCCTACACTTCAACATCATCCACTTGATGATGCTTTGGTACCTTGCAACCCCTCCAAAAACATTCCCTCTCATACTCTAGTCAAAATCCCCAAAATCTGCCAAATTTGGCTAAGTCTGGAAAACTATTTCCAACATCACATTTTTGAATGCCTCCCTTTCTCAACCCTTGTGCATTTTTTAAAATGCATCTGAACCATCTTGTTAACCATCCTAAGGACTACCAAGGCCCACTCTTGCCCTTGGTTAGATCATCCTCCAAACTACTTGTTCTTGATGGTTTTGTCGGCAAGAAAATAACTTTTCCTGCAAATCTAGTCATCATGCCTACTTTGACAGAAGCTCACACCATCATCCAACCTTCTATGGACCAACTCTTCGCATGGTTGTGTTCTACTCATATAGGTACATCAGTTTATACTTCACTTGTCCCAAGTGGATCTTTGTGCTTCTTAAACCCACATGGTTTATAAGTCACCATGACTCATCTGGTATGGTAGCCTTATTTTCAACAAAGTTTGCCATCACTTCTAGATCACCTCAAATGTAACCAATCCAATCTCCCTCTTCCATGAGCATATATATGACTTGGTCTAACTATCCATCTATCCCTTACATCAAGGTGAGGTCTGAGGTCCATGATCCAACAAGGTTTTGGTGGTATAAAAATAACATCACCCTAGATCCACAACTCCTTGTTTTCCATCTTATTCAAGTTGGTTTTCCAATTCCCAAGGTTGCAAATGCTTGCTACACCTTGTCTACCTTATCTAACCTGATCATCAAGATTTATCCAGTATTACCCATATTTATTATGGCCCCAACTCTATTTAGTCCCTTTATTAGACAAAATCTCCAAAACTCCTTCCATAAAGGAAAGATTGGTTTTTGCCAAAACACTTCCCTAACTCTTGGCTCAAATGAGGTCCACATATCATACACCATCTTCCCACTTCGAAAATAAATATTTTTGAAGAGCTTTATTATTTCTTTTTGCCCATTTTCTTAAATGGCTGAATTGGGAAAATAAATGTTTTAAATACTTCTATGCCCCAATAAATCTTGGGAAAATTCCCCTAAGTGTGTATTCACATTTGGGACCTTCTCACATCAGAAACCAACTTGGTCCAATGTAATTATATCAAATGATCTTCTAGAAACTACTTTTGCCCTTTTTGAATAAATGGATTTAAGAGGACTAAAACCCCTTATAAAAATCCCAAATAAATCCTAGGAGTGTACCTTGACCCTGCCCAGCCACCAGTACTATCTCCCCCCCATCTCTTCCAATGCAAATCTTTGAACTCCTTCACAAGCTCTCTTGTGATCAATTTTTTTTGCAAAACAAACAAACTTGAGCTAAACCAAGACCAAGCCCTCCCCAAAGCTTGTCAAGCACTCCTCCCCAGTAACCAATACTTCCCTGGTCGTGAGCACTGTAGCTCCACCCCAGCCCTTGCCCCTTTTACCCATGGATTAGTAGAGAGAGAGAGACAACCATATCTTACAAGGATATGCCCCCATTTAATTACCACAGCTCCCTCCCTATCTCTCTGCCCAACCAAATCCCACTCTCACCCCTCCCCACCGCCCTCTAGGCCAATCATAGGCCAGCACTACCCCTCCTCCATGTCCAAAGTAGACATTTTCATCATCCATCTCTCCCCCACCGTATAAAGGCTAGAGGCCACCCCCAGCACGCCTCTGCCACTCATTTGCTCCCTCTCCCCCCTCACTCACCTCCCCTGCACTCCACTGCATCTCCCTTGCCTTGTCCTGCCCGAGAAGAAGAGGGAGAGAGCTCTCGGCCTCTCCCAAAAATCGAGCAAGGCTCCCTCCTCCCCCTCTTTCTCCCTCTGCATGACACTCTACCGTGACTCCCTCATCCTCCTCTATCTAACCCTGTGCGTGTTTTGGCCCAGGACTGCCTCCTCCGACCTCTCCGGCGAGCCTCGACGAGGTAACCCTCGGTCGTCTCTGCACGAGCTCCTTCCCAGGCGTGAACTCGACCATGCCGCCCCTTGATCTGCTCGCCGTCAAGCACCGCTTCATCTCCGCCGCTCCTCGTTGCCTCCCGAGCCCCTGGTAAGCTCCCCCGGCGAGCCCCGCCGTCCCCTAGGGTTTGCTGGAGACGACGAAGCCCCGCCGATCCGATAAATCCAACTACGTGGCGCTTACCCCTTCGTAAATTACACGACCGCCAGCCCCGCTTGCTGTGTTCAAGCGCGGTCTCCGTCTTGTCGCTCACTGGTGGGCTGCCCAGCTCCTCCGGCCTGCCTCTACGCGACCCAGCAAACACCAGATCCAGCCCAGTTACAATTTTCCCTTTTTCTTTTTCTTTTAATTTCAGATCCAGAAAGGTACCAGTTAAATTAAATCAAATTGAAAACATAAATAAAATCCAAAGGCCAAGATCTAAATTTCTGGTAGTCCTCAGATGTTTTCTCAAGCATTTAGAGGCAACCCCTAGTCAAAATTAATTTGCATTATTTGCTACAAACTAATCTGCAGCCAGGTGTACTTTGCACTAACTAAATTCCTCAGAGAGTTTCACATATCCAATTGGGGAAAATAAAAGCTCTATTGGAAGGTATTTGATATAACTGTCACCTAGCATGTGTCATATGCCAAGGTGAACAGTACTTTGCCCTTATCAAAAATAACAAAAACAACCATTCTCTGCCTTAGGAAATTTCTCTAGGTCAAACCAAATGAGGTATTGATATAATTCCAACTCCCATGGATGTGTATTATCAAAATTTATCAAACCCCAGCAGCTCGGATTTTATTTAGCTTTGGTGGAATTGTAGTGAATTAAACCATTCAGTGTACCCCCTTTTTCACTAAATAAATCACTCCAGGAGTTTGACAACTCCAAAAAGAGTGAATCCAATTCCTACTGAAAGTTATTCTAAATTCCTACCACATGCCCTTGGAATCAACTCAAGAGCTTCTGTAGAATTAATTTGGTAAAAGGACAAAAACACCATAGAACTGCCTTTGGGAATGTCCTGAGGGCATTCTGGTAATTATTTGGACTTGATTTTAACCCTCAGTGAAGAAGTACATCAATTGATATCTAACCCCCCAAGGAAATAATTTTTGGGACTCCAGATAAATTTTGGTGAATTAATTCCTCAAACTAGAGTTTATCCCACTATAAAAAGCGTAACTAAATCTAGGTAATTGATAATCTAGTAAAACCACTTGTGTTGGTCTTGTTTTGCCAAGACCTATCTGAGGATATCACAGTTGCATGTTGACATCCTACATACCTCAGACACCCAATCCAAGTTCTTAGTAAATAACCTCGATAACTATCCTCCAAGGGAAAAGCACCTCTATGACAATCTAGTAATTCCATTACTAGTACCCAACTTCTTCAAATCCTACTAAGTTAAGTAGTATTCCTTATGTTTGTTTGCTGTATAGTTTGATGCCTTCATGCCTTGTATTGATTGATTTATTGTCTGCTTGCATGTATACTCGATGACAGCGATAGTGTGAGTGTTTGACGACAAGAAGGAATGGACTTCTTATTATTATTTGTTGGGTAATCTTGGTTATCTAAGGAAGTCCAGGGACTTATCTCTGATCACAGGCAAGCCACCATATCCGAATTCCGATACTTGACCTACTCTCTTTATTACATATTTTGTATCCTCTTTATAAATTGCATTATTCATCTGCATGTCTTGTTTTATAAATATTGCGCTAATGACTTGGCTCCTCCAAGTTATGACTTTGTGTCCCTCGTGGCACCACCCTGATGTACCTACCATTTACTCCCCTTTAGATCGAGGTTACTATGATTAGCATCCTACCTCATTCCAAGCGGATGTTTTAACTAAAGAAGTGGTGATGATGAGAAATGAGAAAGTGAACAAGAGAAAGAGAAGGGATGTTCTACGCCTTTACCGGAACAATTTTTATCAGTGCAACCACATTACCCCAGGTGCTGGGGCTTAGCTCGTAGTTTGTCTTCTTTAGCCGAGGCAGCTTGTCCTATGCTTATCGGGAGAAATCCCTTGAATTTCAGGCAGGCGCTAACAGTTCTACGGATCTAGAGCCTGTAGCATGCTTCGGAAATAGTGAGCCTGTCTTGGCAGGAGTGCCGGTGCAACAATTGGGTCTCCCACGGATGGTATGACTTAGGTGGTACGGAAGAAAGTGGAGTCACCAAGTTAAGGTATACGCCACTGGTATACGCGTGTACGTAAGGCAGGACTATGGCTGGGAGCCACATACTCGTTGCCGGGGAGAACAAACCCAAAAGGAAAAGAAGCCTTTGGTAGGGTCGACAAGCGAAAGGTTAGGTTTGATTATCCGGACCCCCGTCTACCTTGGGTAGAGGGCCGTGGTTTTATCCCAGCAGATGTATTGATTCTTGTGGGGAAAGTGCACAAACTCTGCAGAGTATAATCTATTCGAATAGCCGTGTCCATGGTCAAGGACGATTGGAAAGGTGTTGGCTAGGAGTACCCAAATGATGTTGTTCGGAAACGTGGAATGAAATATGGAGGTTCCAAGGGAACCTGAGTTTAAAGTTTTGTTGGACCAGAGGAGGTCAAAGAGATATAAAAAGGGTTTTTACTCCAAAACTGTTTCCAAAAAGGTTTTCAACAAGGATATGGGGATATCTTGATTTATAAAACCGAGGCATGTTCTAAAACTCTTTTTCAACAAAGATATGGAGATGCCATAAATATTAGAGGTAGTCTAGGCTTTTCAAAAACAACCCTAGATAGAGCTATCTTGCCACAGCCAGAATTGCACTCCCTTAATTCACTTATCTTGGTGGTTTTCAAGTACATTCCAAAGTACTCATGGCATTGTCCCTAGCTATTTACTTGGCCAGGCTTTCAGAGGTTCGACATCGGAAGATTAAGGTGACGTCCAGCGAGCTAGGCCGTCTTCCTAGTCAGTCGCCTGTAGGTTGAGGCATGATTGGGCTCTGCGCGTGATGATGTTCCGCTGCTAATGATGGTAGAGCCATAATGGCATTTATGTAAGTCTTGTAAATTCGTTATGTTTCGGATGTTGTAATGATACTTGTCAGTTATGTTCCACGGCTCAGTGTTGATGGGAATATGGATATATGCATAACAGGGATTTCTCGAATGGTTAATCCGGGGAGCTCACAGACTTGGTATCAGAGCCATCCTGACTGTAGGAGACCTTAGTTAGCCTGGACATTAGACAGGAAACGACAAACCTATTTTCTAAAAGACAAGGGAGAAGAGATGACTATTTGCAAAAGTGCTTATGTCTTTTCCCCTCCATTTTGAAAACTACTTGCATTAAGATGATTTTCAATCTTAAAACCTTGCACACTTGTCACTAACCCAATTTGGCCCTAAACACTTGTGTAGATGGAACCTATTGATGAAGAGTGGCTGAAGGTTGGATTTCCCCGACTCCTCTGGGACTCTCTATAACTTTGCGGTTACCAGCAGAAACCTATCTACACCCTCCACAAGGGACTAGAATCAGGAGATTATGTTGGACAGATTGTGTAAGATCTCACCATAATAAGGTAAGATCCCTGTGATTGCAGTGCTAGTCCCTGGATCGAAATACTAGCACCCACAGTTTAAGATGAAGTACATAGAAACAAAGGTCATTATTACATCGCATATCCAGGAGTATAATGGTTCTTACAACTCACTTAGCCCAAGGCTAATGATACTCAAGGTTCACATTACATAGTATAATAATAGAGTCTTTTGTCTTCATGCACCACAGGCAAACGTGTCGAGTGTAGACCCGCAACCCTACTCATCATCAGAGTATCCTGCAACCTAATAAGTTACAGCCACAAAGGGTCAATACATTTGGAATTGTATTGGCAAGTGATACCATAAATACTTAGTATAATTCAGCAACTACATGAATATATGGCTAAGTATGGTTTTGGCTGACTTTGCTAAAAGCAAGTTTTATCTCATAGTTTTTGAAGAGTAAGTTTTTTCTTTCAATCACTAAGGTACCAATGATAGACATCACTGAACCTTTGCCCTTGTTCACCCACATGTTTTAACTTAGAGAAATTTGCATGAGGAGATTATTAAACTGCTTCTCAGTCTTGAGGCTCAGAATTTGTCCATATTCGGGGACACGGCTAAGTACTTAGTTTTACTCTCTCGAGAGGTGGTGCACTTTCCCCACAAGACTCGACATGCATCGAGATGAGACTTTTCAGAAGAAATCCCTCGGACCACCACGGACGCGTTCCATCCTATCATAACTACCACCTTCTGTCCGTCTGGCTGAGTTCTTGCAACTTAGTCGGTCAAGGCAGAGGCCATATGCCATGTGGCTACACTGCAAGCTTCATGACAAGAATGTCTCCAATCTCTTTGTTCCTGGGTAGCCGTCCACAAGTGCGATAAACCAGCTGACCATAGACATGGCCCATGAGTAACCACTCAACATAATCCAAGCAAGTCCCATTCCACCCAGGTGTTTCATTAATATTAGTTGTTTTCTTAGTCGAACAAAATAATATCCTTCCATACTATCTTGATATGAATTTTCCACCCACAAATTCTAATAGCATGGCTAAGCACTCTAGCATACGAAGTCTTTCAACTAGGAAATACTACCAAGATATAATCTATAGGATATCATAGCATAGTATAGTAACAAATAAATAATCCTACCATGCTAAGATCTACCAAAATAACACTAGTGCAATAGTGAAAATAATAGGACATAATATGAAATATCACTTGCCTTGGTAGCTAGGGGAATAGGTACAATCCTCACAGCAACAAACTTCACAATCCACACAATCTACACAAAGAACAATACAATAACAATAATTCAATCAATATAGCATCACAAAAATATGAATGCATGCTAAATGCAATGATATGATCACACCTATAAAACTTATAGAGTCTACAGTACAAAGGTTAAAATACTCTATCTAAAGGCATAAGAAAAACCTAAAACCATTTTATGGAACAATTTTTATTAGCAAAATACTCCTAAAAAGGTTCTGCCTATAATTCCAATTTTTCAGAAGCAAAAGTGTGAAACAAGGCCTCTATAATAAAGGTCTTATTTTTTTGAATCCAGAGACACCAAATTTGCATTTTTCTGAATTGTGGACCAAAAGTTATTGAATTTCTAAGTTTAATACTTAATCTGTCTATTTTTCTATTTAAACAAATAACCTGGCCGACGTGGCGCAACCCTATTGGTCTATACCGGTTCAGTCGGATCGACCGCTGTGGTCCGTTAGATTTTAAGTGGCAAACTGACGGATCGGATCAGCCCGTATCGCTTCGGTCATCGATCTAATCCTAGCCGCTAAAACCCGATCAAACGGTGCTCAGCGCGCAGCCATGAATTGGTGGCGCTAGGTCTCTATGCGCGGCAGCGGCTCGTCGGACGGTGGTGTTCCAGCGGTTCTAAAGGGGCAGGAGGTCCGTGGACTCTTACCAGGGGTCGAGGCGGTCGTGGCGGTCTCGATGGAGGTCACGATGGAGTGGGGGGTGCTCTGCCTCGATCTCGATTCCTTGCCAGAGCTCTGTCGACGGTGGAGCTCATGTCTCTATGTCGACGACGATGATCTAGGGCTCGAACATGCAAGGAGAGGGGTCAGTGGGGGCGCCCGGGTCAGCACCGTCTAGCAGAGGCTAAAAAGGGGCGGCGGAAACCCTAGGCTTACCAGAGAACTCGTCGGACGGTGGCGGCAGAGGGAGTTCGCCAGCGATGACCGTGTCGACGACCTAGGGCAAGAGAAGGCACGCGGCCTGAGTTAGAAGATGCGCCAGGACACGACAAAGTGAATAGGGCAGAGAGGAGGGCGCAAGGTGGTTGGAGCTCACCGGAATCGTCACCGGAGTGGCGTCGGACAGCGGCAGTTCGAGCTAGTAATTGGGGAGCCTGGGGGCTCTCTGGGGGTAGTGGCTAGGAGGAAACGGAAGAGGAGTGAGAGGGGGTTAAGTAGGGGTGGTCGTAATGGCGATTTAATCATGAAACACCTAATTGGCCGGTTTGGAAAGCAGAGGGAGGGGAGTGGGGCTGTTCCTCACCTGGGTTGAAGACGACGAGGTGGCGATGACGTGGCAGTGGGGCTAGGAGGTAAGTGGGAGGGGTGTGCAGAGGGAGTGTGAGAAAAGAAAGAGAGGGGGAGGAGTGGCCCGGGTGGGCTTGTTGGGCTGGTTGGGCCGAAAAGGCTAGAGTGCTGCTATTGTTTAAATTTTTTCCCTCCTTTTCTTTTTCCTTTTAGATTTTCTTTTCCTAGGTTTTGGATTTAGCAAAAGAGCTCCAAATTGCCCCAAAATTTCCCCAAATTTTTGGAGGACAAACTAGATGCAAAGTAATACATACCATGATGATATCAGTGCAATGACGATGGTTTTTAGATGAAATTTTTTTTGGGATGTTACAAATCTAACCCCCTTAGGATGAATCTCGCCCTCGAGATTCGGGTTGGCTAGCAAATAGGTGAGGGTGATCTCTCCGAAGTTCATCCTCTCGCTCCCATTTTGCTTCTGATTCAGTGTGATGGTTCCACTGCACTTTTCAGAATTTGATTGTCTTGGTACGGGTAATTCTTTCTGCTGTCTCCAGAATCTTAATAGGTTTCTCTTCATAAGTGAGATCATTCTCTAGCTGAACTTGCATCTCCGCGTGACACCTTTTCAGCTGACTGACATGAAATACATTATGAACTGCTGACAGAGATTCTGGTAATTCTATCTCATATGCCACTTCTCCTTTGCGACTCAAGATCTTGAAGGGTCCTACATAGCGTGGTGCTAATTTTCCTTTTATTACAAATCTCTTGACACCTCGAAGGGGTGATACCCTGAGATAAGCTCTATCACCAACCTCATAAGTGACCTCTATATGTTTTTCGAGATTGGGCCACCTTGAGCCTATCCCTCACCATCTTGACTTTCTCTTCAGCCTCCTTGATTAGGTCTGGCCCGAACAAATTTCTTTCTCCTACTCCATTCGACAGCAACGGTGTGGTACACTTTCTTCCATAAAGAAATTCAAATGGAGCCATTTCTTTGCTTGATTGATAATTGTTATTGTAGGAAAACTCTGCGTATGGTAGACTTTCATCCCAACTAGATCCATAATCTAACGCACAAGCTCTTAGCATATCTTCCAATATCTGATTGGTCCTTTCTGTCTATCCATCAGCCTATGGATGAAACGTAGTGCTGAATTCTAGTCGAGTTCCCAATGACTCGTGAAGCTGTCGCCAAAAGTGCAAAGTGAATTGAGTTCCTCTATCCGACACGATACTCTTAGGCACCCCATGTAAACATACAATTCTATTCATGTATATCTTGGCTAGCTTAGCACTTGTGTAAGTGGTCTTCACTGGTATGAAATGAGCCACTTTTGTCAAGCGATAGACAATAACCCATATAGAATCGTATCCAGATTTAGTCCTTGGCAGTCCGGTGATAAAATCCATACCGATTTTATCCCATTTCCAATCAGGTATTGGCAGTGGTTGTAATAATCCCGCCGGTTTCTGATGTTCTGCCTTTACACGACTACATACGTCGCACAGGGCAATGTGTTCTACTATATCTTTCTTTAAATTATTCCACCAAAATCTTTCCTTAACATCCATATACATCTTGGTGTTGCCAAGATGAATTGAATATGGCGAGTTGCGAGCTTCTTGTAAGATCAACTTCTTAAGCTCAAGATCCTACAGAATACAGATACGTTTTTCATACCATAAGGTTCCTTGTTCATCTACATGAAATCCTTTTGCCTTGCCTTCTCTAATTTTACTTTTGATTTCTTCTATTTATTTGTCCTTCTTTTGAGCTTCTCGAATCTTGTTCATCAGTGTGGGCTGGACTTCCAAGGATGCAAGGTATCCTTTAGGCATTATCTCTAATCTCAACTCCCTAAATTGGGCACATAACTCCTCCGGCAATTCTCCTTTATGGAGGCCATTTACATAAACCTTGTGGCTTAATGCATCGGCTACGACATTTGACTTTCCAGGGTGGTATTTCAAACTTAAGTCGTAATACTTGATAAGTTCTAGCCATCTTCTTTGTCTCATGTTGAGTTCTTTCTGTGTAAAAATGTTCAGACTCTTGTGATCGGTGAACATTTCACAATGCTTTCCCATAAGATAATGCCTCCATGTTTTTAAGGCATGCACAACTGATTCCAACTCTAGGTCATGAGTAGGATAGTTTACTTCGTGATTTTTGAGTTTCCTTGATGCACAAGCTACAACTCTATCTTCTGCATTAGTACACCTCCTAGTCCTTGGTGAGATGCATCACAATATAACTGAAAGTCTTTCTCAAGGTCTGGCAAACATAATACTGGTGCTGACACTAGTCTCTTCTTCAACTCCTAAAAATTGGTTTCACATGCTTCTGTCCAGTTAAACTTCTTCTCTTTCTTTAGCAGATCAGTCATAGGCTTTGCTATCTTTGAAAAAAATTCAATGAACCTCCGATAGTATCCTGCTAGGCCTAGGAAACTATGGATTTATTTAACCGATTTAGGAGGTTCCCATTCTGTCACGGCTGCCACTTTTGCTGGGTCAACAGCTATACCACTTCCAGACACTATATGCCCAAGAAAACCCACTTCATTGAGCCAAAATTCACATTTACTGAACTTGGCATATAGTTTGTGTTCCCTGAGTTTCTCCATAATTACGCGCAGATGTTCTTCATGTTCTTTGTTGCTCTTGGAATATACCAATATGTCATCGATGAAAACCACTAAAAATTTGTCAAGAAATTCCATGAATACCTTATTCATCATGTTCATGAAATAGGCCGGTGCATTGGTCAATCCAAATGACATCACCTGTATATTCATACAACCCATATCTAGTGGTGAATGCAGTCTTTGGTATATCATTTTCTCTAATCTTTAGTTGGAAGTATCCTGATCGAAGATCAATTTTTGAGAACACACATGCTCCCTCTAGCTGATCAAAGAGATCATTTATTCTAGGCAGGGGATATTTATTCTTTATGGTCACTTCATTAAGTGATCGATAGTCTATGCATAGTCTTTGACTTTGGTCTTTCTTCTCAACAAACAAAACTGGTGCTCCCCAAGACGAAGAACTTGGTTGGATAAATCCCTTTTTCAACTGTTCTCCCAGCTATTTCTTGAGTTCTTTTAACTCGTCCACCGACATTTTGTAAGGTCTCTTTGCTATAGGTCCAGTTCCTGGCAGTAGGTCTATCAGAGACTCCACATTCCTATCTGGTGGCATGCCAGGTAATTCTTCGGGGAACACATCTGGGTACTCCTTTACTATTGGCACACTATCTAGGCTAACCCCTTAAGAGAATTAACCTTGCTCCCCTTGGGTTCAAAGTTAGACTTGAACCTGATCCTTTTCTTTTCTGGGGTGGTGAGCATAAAAGTTCGTTTGGCACAATCAATCACTCCTTCATAACGTGTCAACTAGTCCATCCCTAATATTACATCTAATCCTTGGGACTCTAGGATTATTAAATTAACTAGAAACTTGTTCTTTCCAATTTCTAGGGTTATCTGTCGGCACCCAGAATTTACTATCATTTCTCCACCCGGGGAGCTTACCTTAATGGGACATCCAATGGTTTCCATGGAGAGTTTGTTTTTTACTACAAATGCTCTTGAAATGAATGAATGTGATTCGCGGTATCGAAAAGGATAAGTGCAGGAAAGGAGTTAATCTTGAACTTACCGATCACGACAACAGATCCTTCTTGAATTTCCTCCACATTGATGTGATTCACATGACCCTTTTGAAATGGGTTCAGCTTAGCCCCATCAGTCTTCTTCTCTAGGCATTCATTAGCATAGTGCCCTGTCTTCTTGCACTTGAAACATTCCACCTGACTGATGTCTTTCTTTGCTGGCTGATTGTGACGATTCTGACTATTTTGATTCCCATGGCCATGACCATTATGGTTGTTCCTAAATCCACCTTTGTTATGTCCATGATGATTGTTTCCACCATGGTGGTGGTTATTGTTACGATGGTTATTATGATTCCCATTCTTGTGGAATCCTGAACTCCCACTTCCTTCACCATGAGAACGCTTGTGAGGTGATCCTGATCCAAACTTATCAGAATGGTGCTTCCTCTTTCTACTTTCCACTTGCTTCATCTAGTTTTCTAGGATGGTAGCTTTAGCACACAAAGATTGATAGGTTGGAACATAAGCAACAGATAGTTGCATAGATATTTCATCGTTCAACCCATCAAGGAACTTCTCCTTTCTCTTTGCGTTAGTGTCAACATCATTTGGTGCATAACGTGACAGATTGTTGAACTCTTCGATGTACTCAGAAATACTACGGTGGCATTGCTTGAGGTTGTTAAACTCCTTTTTCTTCAACCCCATTATTCCAGAAGAGATGTGAGTGGTACGAAATCCATCCTCAAATATTGCCCAAGTTACTTCCTCAATAGGGTGAGTAACTTGGAAATTGTCCCACCAAGTAGCTGCATGACCTTCCAGTAAGTGTGCTACGAATCCGACCTTTTATGCATCCGTGCATCCAACTGTGACTAGGTCCTTATTCATAGAGCGTAGCCAATCAGTTGCTACCATGGGGTCAGTAGTACCAGAGAACTTAGCAGGTCTCAGCCTTAGAAATCTTGTGATCATATCCAGAGGTGGTGGATTGTTCTGGTTGTTGTTATTGTTATTATTGTTGTTCCGATTCTGGTTCGCCATGAATTGAGTCATCATTTGCATCAATTGTGTCTATGTAGCCATCATTTGCTGCATTCCATTGCCATTGTCATTGTTATCCTCGTTGTTGCATCGGGGAGGGATCTGTGGGTTTAATAAGGGTAAGTAATGATAGATAACCCAAATAAATAACAACAATCAAACAAACAAGCACATGCAGGTCGACCATCATGACAATAACAGAGTTTGTGAAAATAAACATACTAGCATAGTCACGCACAAGTCGGTATGATCTATGCGACTCGATAATAAAACAATAGATAGATGGATAGATATCACTACTCCTCTATGTCAACTTCCTCCTCCACTAGTGCAAGTCCTGCTGTGGCGAATCCTGCCTTGTATTCCTCCAAGCTAGTAGACAAAGCATCGATCTTCGCCTGTAAATCTCTCTTCTATGTGCGTAGCCGCTCTATCACCTCGTGATCTGCATCCCGCTCAATGTCCTCAAGCTCTAACTCGGCCTCCAAGTCTCTGATCTTCTTATTCTTCTCTTGAACCCTCTTCTCTTGATTCTTGAATTTCTTATCCTGGTCTTCAAACTTCTTCTCCATTTCCTTGATTCGCTTCTCTTGTTCCTAGAAGGCCTTGTCTTTCTCCTTTAGCTGGACTCGTAGTTCATCGTTGCTAAGCATCACATCAGTCCTATCAGTATCAAGGCTCCTGATAAGGCTCTCTAAATCCTGGAGATGGTGACACACAGGCTTGATAGACTCCTTAGTGGCCTCGTCCAGCACAATAGGCTCTCTGTCCTTGTCGCATCTCCCAAAGAAGTGAAAGTAGTGGCTCTTGATCTCGGAAGAGTGACGTCCACATAGGCATCCCAACAGCTCCTGCATAGCAACGTCGAGCCCTCTCTCTAAGTCATCGTGGAGTATCTTGAAGGCGATCTCCTTAGTTTGGGGCTTCGTCTCACGTCCTGGCTGGGTAACTCTGAATCCCCATAAGTCCTTCCTCTGAAATTTCCTCAGTTGAAGTCCCTGAATGGTAGGGATTGGAAGAGCGAGCACCTTGACTAGCTCCAACATGCGAGTCCCGAATTGAGTTCCCTTGAAATCCTCGGTCGTGCTATAGATAACACTAGGCATCTTTTTCATAGCATGGAAAATAATTAGTAATAACACAAGTCTAGAGAAAGAAAACACAAGTCACAAATATGCGAGATAAAATAAAATCAACCAACACAACAACCTCAAACCAAGTAGCAATACATTATTCAACTCAAGCTATCAAGGTTCCAATCATAACTTTTTTTTGCCATACCACATAGGTCGGTCTGATCAAAGTACTAATGTGATAAAAAGCCAAGGGTGGTGGTCCAACTAGTATCTCACTCCTTATTAACCAAGGTAGCAATCTGGGCATCCTTGGCAGCAATCTGCTTGTCTTGGTCGCATAGCTCCAAAGCCAAGCCTATGATATCCTTACTTAGTCGTTTTATAGTGGCCTTTGAATCTTGGACAAGACGTGTCTCCTCCTTGAGATCCTCCTGAGTATTGAGCATTCTATACTTAAGTCTTTCCCCAAGTTCCTCAATGGCTTTCCACGCAGCATCCCTTGTAGAGTCAAAGAATGACGTGTGCATTTCAGAGTTGGTGAACATGCAGAATCCCGTACTCTTGGGATCATCTTCCTTATTCTTATACAAATGGAGTTGCACACACCAATACTCTTGTCCCTTGTCTATCACAGGAAATCCCTTGTACACGGCTTCACCATCCATTCCCAAGCCGATCATGAGGTTCTTGAGTGCCTTGGGAAATTCCGTCTCACACTCAAGGGTCATAGTCATCAGTGGTCCCTTCTTGATAGATTCATTGATGGTGGACATTTACAAAAATAGATAAGAAAGGATGATCAGGGAAAATTTTACGAGATGAAAAGACAAGTGTAAAGTTTGAATATAAAGTTATTTCTCCTAAGGGTTTTCCTTAGTCTAATCCAATCTAGGGTCACGAACCTATAGGAAACATAGTGCTCTGATACCATCTATAAGATCTCACCATAATAAGGTAAGATCCCTGTGATTGCAGTGCTAGTCCCTAGATCAAAATGCTAGCACCCACAGTTTAAGATGAAGTACACAGAAACAAAGGTCATTATTACATCGCATATCCAGGAGCATAATGGTTCTTACAACTCACTTAGCCCAAGGCTAATGATACTCAAGGTTGACATTACATAGTATAATAATAGAGTCTTTTGTCTTCATGCGCCACAGGCAAAGATGTCGAGTGTAGGCCCGCAACCCTACTCATCATCAGAGTATCCTGCAACATAATAAGTTACAGCCACAAAGGGTCAATACATTTGGAATTGTATTGGCCAGTGATACCATAGATACTTAGTATAATTCAACAACTACATGAATATATGGCTAAGTGTGGTTTTGGCTGACTTTGCTAAAAGCAAGTTTTATCTCATAGTTTTTGAAGAGTAAGTTTTCTCTTTCAATCACTAAGGTACCAATGATAGACATCACTGAACCTCTGCCCTTGTTCACCCATAAGTTTTAACATAGAGAAATTTAGATGAGGAGATTATTGAACTGCTTCTTAGTCTTGAGGCACATAATTTGTCCATAACCGAGGACACGGCTAAGTACTTAGTTTTACCCTCTCGAGAGGTGGTGCACTTTCCCCACAAGACTCGACATGCATCGAGACAAGACTTTTTAGAAGCAATCCCTCAGACCACCACGGACGCTTTCCATCCTATCATAACTACCACCTTCTGTCCGTCTGGCTGAGTTCTTGCAACTTAGTCGGTCAAGGCAGAGCCCATATGCCATGTGGCCGCACTAGAAGCTTCATGACAAGAACGTCTCCAATCTCTTTGTTCCTGGGTGGCCGTCCACAAGTGCGATACACCAGCTGACCATAGACATGGCCCCTGAGTAACCACTCAACATAATCTAAGCAAGTCCCATTCCACCCTGGTGTTTCATTAATATAAGTTGTTTTCTTAGTCGAACAAAATAATATCCTTCCATAGTATCTTGATATGAATTTTCCACCCACAAATTCTAATAGCATAGTTAAGCACTCTAGCATACGAAGCCTTTCAACTAGGAAATACTACCAAGATATAATCTATAGGATAGAATAGCATAGTATAGTAACAAATAAATAATCCTACCATGCTAAGATCTACCAAAATAACACTAGTGCAATAGTGAAAATAATAGGACATAAGATGAAATATCACTTGCCTTGGTAGCTAGGGGAATAGGTACAATCCTCACAACAACAAACTTCACAATCCACACAATCTACACAAAGAACAATACAATAACAATAATTCAATAAATATAGCATCACAAAAATATGAATGCATGCTTACAATGATATGATCACAACTCTAAAACTTATAGAGTCTACAGTACAAAGGTTAAAGTACTCTATCTAAAGGCATAAGAAAAACCTAAAAACAATTTATGGAACAATTTTTATGAGCAAAATACTCCTAAAATGGTTCTGCCTCTAATTCCAATTTTTCAGAAGAAAAAGTGTGAAACAAGGCCTCTATAATAAAGGTCTTATTTTTTTGAATCCAGAGACACCAAATTTGCATTTTTCTAAATTGTGGATCAAAAGTTATTGAATTTCTAAGTTTAATACTTAATCTGTCTATTTTTCTATTTAAACAGATAACCTGGCCAACGTGGCACAACCCTATTAGTCCGTACCAGTTCGGTCGGATCGACTGCTACGGTCCGTTAGATTATATGTGGCAAACGGACGGATCGGATTAGCCCGTACCGCTTCGGTCATCGATCTAATCCTAGCCGCTAAAACCCGATCGAACGGTGCTCAGCACGTAGCCAGGAACTGGCGGTGCTGGCTCTCTGTGCGCGGCGGCGGCTCGTCGGACGGCGGTGTTCTGGTGGTTCTAAAGGGGCAGGAGGTCCATGGACTCTTACCAGGGGTCGAGGCGGTCGTGGCGGTCTCGATGGAGGTCATGGTGGAGTGGGGGGTGCTCTGCCTCGATCTCGATTCCTCGCCGGAGCTCTGTCGATGGTGGAGCTCATGTCTCTACATCGACAACGATGATCTGGGGCTCGAACAAGCAAGGAGAGGGGTCAATGAGGGGCGCCCGGGTCAGCACGGTCTAGCAGAGGCTAAAAAGGGGCGGCGGAAACCCTAGGCTTACCAGAGAACTCGTCGGACGATGGCGGCAGAGGGAGTTCGCCGGCGATGACCGTGTCTACGACCTAGGGCAAGAGAAGGCACGCGGACAGAGTTAGAAGATGCGCCAGGACACGGCAAAGTGAATAGGGCAGAGAGGGGGCGCAAGGTGGTCAGAGCTCACCGGAATCATCGCCGGAGTGGCGTCGGACAGCGGCAGTTTGAGCTAGTAATTGGGAAGCCTAGGGGCTCTCCGAGGGTAGTGGCTGGGGGGAAACAGAAGAGGAGTGAGAGGGGGTTAAGTAGGGGTGGTCGTAATGGCGATTTAATCGCGGAAACGCCAGAATTCGGCCGGGTTTGGAAACGACAGAGGGGAGTGGGGCTGTTCGTTGCCTGGGTTGAAGACGACGAGGTGGTGATGACGTGGGAGTGGGGCCAGGAGGTAAGTGGGAGGGGGTGTGCAAACGGAGTGTGAGAAAAGAAAGAGAGGGGGAGGAGTGGCCCGGGTGGGCTTGTTGGGCTGGTTGGGCCGAAAAGGCCAGAGTGCTGCTACTGTTTAAATTTTTTTCCCTCCTTTTCTTTTTCCTTTTAGATTTTCTTTTTCTAGGTTTTGGATTTAGCAAAAGGGCTCCAAATTGCCCCAAAAGTTCCCCAAATTTTTGGAGAACAAACTAGATGCAAAGTAATACATGCCATGATGATATGAGTGCAATGATGATGGTTTTTAGATGAAATTTTTTTGGGATGTTACAAATCTAACCCCCTTAAGATGAATCTTGCCCTCGAGATTCGGGTTGGCTAGCAAATAGGTGAGGGTGATCTCTCCGAAGTTCATCCTCTCGCTCCCATGTTGCTTCTGATTCAGTGTGATGGTTCCACTATACTTTGCAAAATTTGATTGTCTTGGTACGGGTAATTCTCTCTGCTGTCTCCAGAATCTTAATAGGTTTCTCTTTATAAGTGAGATCATTCTCTAGTTGAACTTCTTCTAACGGTATAGTGTCTTTCAACGAAGTTTCTTCCATCTCTGGGTGACACTTTTTTAGCTGATTGACATGAAATACATTATGAACTGCTGACAGAGATTCTGGTAATTCTATCTCATATGCCACTTCTCCTTTGCGGCTCAAAATCTTGAAGGGTCCTACATAGCGTGGTGCTAATTTTACTTTGATTCCAAATCTCTTCACACCTCGAAGGGGTGATACCCTGAGATAAGCTCTATCACCAACCTCATAAGTGACCTCTCTACGTTTTGGATCTGCATAGCTCTTTTGTCGAGATTGGGCCACCTTGAGCTTATCCCTCACCATCTTGACTTTCTCTTCAGCCTCCTTGATTAGGTCTGTCCCGAACAAATTTCTTTCTCCTACTCCATTCCACATCAATGGCGTGTTACACTTCCTTCCATAAAGAAATTCAAACGGAGCCATTTCTATGCTTGATTGATAGCTATTATTGTAGGAAAACTCTGCGTATGGTAGACTTTCATCCCAACTAGATCCATAATCTAACGCACAAGCTCTTAGCATATCTTCCAATATCTGATTGGTCCTTTCTGTCTGTCCATCAGTCTGTGGATGAAACACAGTGCTGAATTCTAGTCGAGTTCCCAATGACTCGTGAAGTTGTCGCCAAAAGTGCGAAGTGAATTGAGTTCCTCTATCCGACACGACACTCTTAGGCACCCCATGTAAACATACAATTCTATTCATGTATATCTTGGCTAGCTTGGCACTTGTGTAAGTGGTCTTCACTGGTATGAAATGAGCCACTTTTGTCAAGCGATCAACAATAACCCATATAGAATCGTATCCAGATTTAGTCCTTGGAAGTCCGGTGATAAAATCCATACCGATTTTATCCCATTTCCAATCAGGTATTGGCAGTGGTTGTAATAATCCCGCTGGTTTCTGATGTTCTGCCTTTACACGACTACATACGTCGCACAGGGCAATGTGTTCTGCTATATCTTTCTCTAAATTATTCCACCAAAATCTTTCCTTAACATCCATATACATCTTGGTGTTGCCAGGATGAATTGAATATGGCGAGTTGTGAGCTTCTTGTAAGATCAACTTCTTAAGCTCAAGATCCTGTGGAATTCAGATACGTTTTTTGTACCCTAAGGTTCCTTGTTCGTCTACATGAAATCCTTTTGCCTTGCCTTCTCTAATTTTACTTTTGATTTCTTCTATTTCTTTGTCCTTCTTTTGAGCTTCTCAAATCTTGTTCATTAGTGTGGGCTGCACTTCCAAGGATGCAAGGCATCCTTCAAGCACTATCTCTAATCTCAACTCCCTAAATTGGGCACATAACTCCTCCGGCAATTCTCCTTTATTGAGGCCATTTACATAAACCTTGTGGCTTAATGCATCGGCTACGAGATTTTCCTTTCCAGGGTGGTATTGCAAACTTAAGTCATAATCCTTGATAAGTTCTAGCCATCTTGTTTGTCTCATGTTGAGTTCTTTCTGTGTAAAAATGTATTTCAGACTCTTGTGATCAGTGAACATTTCACAACGCTTTCCCATAAGATAATGCCTCCATGTTTTTAAGGCATGAACAACTGATGCCAACACTAGGTCATGAGTAGGATAGTTTACTTCGTGATTTTTGAGTTGCCTTGATGCATAAGTTACAACTCTACCTTCCTGCATTAGTACACCTCCTAGTCCTTGGTGAGATGCATCACAATATACTTGAAAGTCTTTCTCAAGGTCTGGCAAACATAATACTGGTGCTGACACTAGTCTCTTCTTCAACTCCTGAAAATTGGTTTCACATGCTTCTGTCCAGTTAAACTTCTTCTCTTTCTTTAGCAGATCAGTCATAGGCTTTGCTATCTTTGAAAAAATTTCAATGAACCTCCGATAGTATCCTGCTAGGCCTAGGAAACTACGGATTTCTTTAATCGATTTAGGAGGTTCCCATTCTGTCACAGCTGCCACTTTTTGTAACATCCCAAAACTGTAATCCAAGCATATCAAGATCCAAATCATCAAATTTAGGGTTAACAAAACCTTTTTCTATTTAAAGTATTTAAGCATGCATATAAGAAAGGCCTTATTTTGAAATCTTGGTGAATGGTCACCATTGATTGATCCATTGGTTGTAAAATGTTTCTATGGTAAACATAATCTAAATCATTCCCAAGCAAATCCCAAAGAAAGTCAAATAAAAAACAATTAAAAATGAGCAATGGTCATTTTGGTCATTTTAATCCACTACACTACTTTGATTGTTCCTAGCACTCATTTCCCAACAGAAATAATTCTGGATCTTTGCACCCCTTGCTAGTACACATAAGGAGGTACCAAGGCCCACTTTGTGATCTGCTAAAAACATTCAAATACTTATATTAAATGACAGTTTAAAATTGAATTCAATGCATATGCCTAGATCACCCCTATTTCAAAAACCATCCAATTGAACTCCATTTTCAAAACCCTTGCAACCAGAGACTACCTAGTACTAGTGGAGATCACTCAAAATTTTTGAACCCAAAATTCAAATTTTTGCTTCTTGCGGCCATTATGTCGAAAGGTGTGGCGTGCACAAATCTTGCAAATCTTAAAACACTATAGTGAGCAGTAGTTTTGGTCACCATTTGGGCCTAACTTGGTCCCCTGGTTCCCCCAGCTAGAACCCGGCCCTAACCCTCTCTCCCTCTTCACTGTCTGCTCCAGTAGCTCGCCGCTCGAAGCCTTGGACCAGGTCGACCATGGGCCGCTCGCCTCAGCCCGTCCCGCGCTCTCCTTCGCTTGCTGGGAGACAGGCGCCATCACACCGCTTCGCCTCGACCAGTCCCCGACCAAAAACGAGCGGAGGACAAGCATCAATTGCTCGCGCCCTTGCCGCTGTCTGCCATGCCGATCACCCTAGAGTGCCACGCCCGCCAGAGCCGCACAGACTGCGCCTAGCTCTATCTTTGCGTGTCAGCAGCCGCAGCAGGCCCAACAACCGCCAAGACATCGTCGTTCGCCGCCTCGCGACCAACATACTGGAGGAGCAGCGTCGAACACCGTCGTCTACGCGCAGTTCATCGCAGGCTCCCGACCAGTAGAGACATCGCCTTGCCGCGCCTTTAAGCCTCAAAGGACTGCTAGGGAACAGAGCACCCAACGCCGCCCTCGCCCATGCCGAGAGAGCCCCGGAGCATCATCACCGATGACCTCACCGTCGCCTATTCTGTCCTCTCGTCGACCCTATATAAAGCGGCCACCCCAGCACCATTTCTCCCAACTCCCACACTCCTCACCTCTCACTGAATCTTACCCACCTCTTGCCAAAGCCGCTCGAGCTCTGTCTCGCCAGAATTGAAGCCGAAGCCGCCGCAGCAGGAGGGGAAGGGTGTTGGCAATTTAGAGCACCCCAAGCTCCGCCGCAACCGCGCCTCGCCTCACCATCGTCTACCAACCTGTTTGCTCGCCTTGCCGACCTTGCTGGAGCCCTGGTATGCCCCCAATCAACCCCCACCGCCGCGGCTAGGTCACGTTCTCGCCGGAGTGATCCGTCGTCGATGATGACTCACCACCGTTAGATCGTCTTTAGATCGTGTGGCCCAGGATGCTAGATACCGTTTTGGTTAGGTTGTGCCGCTGACCAGTGGAGCCTGCCTGTCAGGTAGCCCGCTGCGCGTGCTGTGCGTAGCTGGGCTGGCCCAGTTAGTTCCCGCGTGTGTGAAAGTTTCAAATTTAGTTTTTTCTATTTAGAGTTAATCTAGTTTCTGTCCACTAGTTTAAAAATCGATTCCGGGAGTTTGACAACTCCAAATTGCATGAAACCAATTTTTTCTGAAAGGTATTGAAATTATCTATCCAAGCCCGTTGGATTTAATTCAATTAGACTTATATATCTCTCCTAGTAAAAATAACAAAACAGAAGCTTTTGCACCTTGCAACATTTTTATAAAATCAACCAAGTTAGCTTTTGAGTTGATTCCAACTCTCAAAAATCACATTTCATCATACATATCTGAATATGTAATAATATTAAGGTTTACATGTAGTGACTTTGGACTAGTACCAAAATAATGCTATATAGGAATTTCTAGTCACTTTAAATCATTAAATAATGAACTTAAACCAAAGTAATTATGATCCAACCCTTAAATCACATTCCCACATGTTAGAATATGTGGTGATGACATGTGTCCACATGATCCCATATTTTAGGTGGTGAATATTAAATCTTAGTTAATTTTTCAGTGAGTAGAAATTACTTTTCTAAAATAAAAGGAGGAAACTATTGAATAAAACTTGTGATGCTTGTGATGATAATAGATCATGAATTGTGTGCCTTAGAGTACTAAGTAAACTAGTTAAGTATTGTTTGGTGATTGTGTACTCCGTATGTATTTATAGAAGATAGTATCGACCAAGCTTACGAGGAGGAGGAGTTCTACCAAGAAGGAGAAGAAGAAAACTTCAACCACTGCACCAACCAAGGCAAGCTATTATTGGCAAGCTAACCCTTGAAAAACTTACTTTAGCAAGCCACCATTAACAATGCAAGCTAATCCTTGCAATCTAGATAACCCAAGCAAAGATTCTTTAGGCCTACTTTGATCATACCACTTGGACTAGTATTTACCCCAAATCTTACTTTCAAGCTTTACTTCCTTTACCTTACACAAAGTACCTTACTTGTTTTGAAGGTAGCAAAAAGAGTATAAAACTTGACCTATTTAGATAAGCCTTAGATGTCATTTTATGGCATGAGATTGAACCCATCATCTTTCCACCTTAGTGAACACTCTTAACTTAGTAGTTTAGAGTAGATCAAAACATGAGTCACTTTAGATGGGAACACTTGGTGAAAATGAATTATGAAAACCTTGGAATGAGGAGTCATTCTATTGAGATGTTTTGACATGTGTTGAGAAACACAAATGGTTTATGATAATGAAAATGTTGAGGCATGAGCCTTAACCTTTTTATAAAACTGATGATTGGATTCAGATGCGATACCATTCCAAATTTATCATACAACCACACTACCTGAATTGGGTAAGGCTTAGCCAGAAGTTTATATGCATTAGTATTAGTTCCCTCGCGGGATAGGTTTGAGCTGAGGCTACCTCTCAATGTTGTCCACCTATGCAGTGCCAAAGATGACAGATGGTCATGGTTGGGAGGCCATGCTCATAGGAGAGGTGCTTATACTAGGGTGTGTAAAGGAAAGGTTATGTTTGATTATCTGCATACTAAGTATGATGATTCAGGGTTATCCCTGACAGATGTATCGAATCTTGTGGTGAAAGTGTACCACCTCTGCAGAGTGTCAAACTATTTGAATAGCCGCGTCCGTGGTTATGGACAGTTGGAATGGCCATACTGTTTTGTTGTTAGATGTTTTCAAAATAACTTATGAATGAATGATGAATCTTGACTTGACCACAACAGGGTTGTGTTTATGACAATAGCCTCCCAACTTAAGTGGTTCTAGAACTTTATTTTATCTTTCTCTGCTTCAGAACTCAGCTTAGGTTTCAAACTTAAACTTATAGTTAATCTTAGATTTAGCACTTTAACTTAGCACCATACTACTTGTTAGTGGTAGTTTGCGAGTACTTAAAGAGTACTCATGGCTTTTGTCCCTGGCTATTCTCATGGCCAGACTATGAAGGAGACTATCAAGATGATGGACAGCAGGACGACTATGATAACTAGGACTATCTGCCTTCGTCAGCATTGCCTATGCCCCTGAAGATGGACCCCACCGCTATGCTTATCTTTTATTTCCGCTTCTTGTTGTATTAAGACTAGATCCTGAGATCCTTATTTGTTTAAGACCTTATGTATGGTTTGTAATGGATGATGTACTGTGATATCCAATCCGTTATGTCTCGCAAAAATGGTAATCCTGGGATTGCGAGGTATGGCATAACGGGCATCTGGGATTAAAAATCCGGGTGTTGACAAGTTGGTATCAGAGCCATCCTGACCATAGGAGACCCTAGTTAGAATGGACGTCCGAACCAAAAACTTAGTTTCAAAACCAAAAGTGAGTATTTATGAAAAACTATCTCCTCTCTTATCCTTGTGAAGTCATTCTTTCTCAAAAATTCATGTTCCTCAAAATTCTTACATTACTACTAAAAATTATACACACTTGATCACTTCACTAATTTCCTCATCCTCAATTCTTGTAGATGGAGACTCGGTTCAGCAAGTTTTACCAGTTGGGAAACGGAGGTCAGCTGATCTTCGAGAGGGATCTGGATTCCTTATCAGAGTTATTGGGACGCCCGCATCCGGAGTTTCTTGGATCTCAACTTCCAGGACCCCCAGGAGGAGACCTATAGTGGCTAGTCACCGCGGATCTTAGAGGAAGCATCGAAGCACCAACTTCTGGAAGAATTCAGTTCTCCGTGAGAGAGAACAACTGGCTAGATGGATTAGCCAGGGCAATGCATGAAGCTCTCGCACGTCTATGTGACCTCAGCGTCAACCAACTCCAGGGAACCCGTTTTGCTCACTATGCAAGACGTGACTTCATGGGAATGCCTATGGAGATGCCAAGTCACCCAGAGTTGAGGCGTCAAGTGGAGAATCTTGACTTCATGCTGCATGACAGACAGCAGGAACTGGACAATGCTAGAGAGTTAGCCAACCAGAACCGTGCCATTGCTGACCAGAAGGCCCAGACTTTCGCACTGCTCGTCCAGGATCGCCAGTCTCTTTGCCGCCAGCGTGCCAAGAAGGATCGCACCATCGCCCGTCTTCACAAGAAGGTGGCCGACCTCGAGAAGACTGTCAAGGAGCAAGAAGCTCAGCTTGCAGCAAAGGAAGAAGAAGATGAGGGTGAAGACATCCAGGGAGACATGGATTCTTACCTCAGCAATGATGATGACTTTCTGGAGGAGGATGCTGTGGACTTCTACACTGATGATGAGGACTCCGACTTCATCGACGATGAGTAGATGCACTAGAGCACTGTCGTAGCATGAGATGTATTGGTCCCACTGTATCGTAGCTTGCAGAACGGTTCTTCAAACCATCTGTTTTCCTTTATTTGTTGTGGTGTGTGTTGTATCGTGTGTTTGTTTGCATGAATAAAATGGAGTTAGTTGAAAAAACATGAGTCTAACTCAAAGTTTTAGCTTTGAAACCAAAACCATGAACCTTAGAATTTCCCTCTTACCCCTTTATCTACCTCAATCTTCAGATGACTTGTGGAAACCAAGGAGGGAGCAGCTCGTCGCAAGACCCAATGCTTGAGATCTTGCAGAATCTCATCGCAGACCGTGAAGCAAGCAGGGCAGAACGTCAAGCCAACTTAGCAACTTTGCAGCAGATCGCCCAGATGGCTCTCAACAACCAAGCGCATGGAAATCAGGATCACCATGGGTCCAAACTCAACATATTTCAGAATACCAATCCCCCAATCTTCAACCAATATGAAAACTCATTAGATGCTGATGACTGGTTGCAGACGATGGAAAACAACCTAGAAGTTACAAGAGTTGATGAAAACGAGAAAGTTCTCTTTGCTACCCACTATCTAGCGGGAGATGCAAGAGCTTGGTGGACTAGTATCCGCAATATGAACCATGGTCAAGTTATGACATGGGAAGCATTCAAAGTCAAGTTCAGCCGCACCCACGTGCTGTAGGGTCTAGTCAACCGAATGAGAGATGAGTTCCGCGAATTGAAGCAAGGAAGAATGACTGTGGTGGAGTACCATGACAGATTCCTGTCACTTGCCAGATATGCACCTGATGAGATCAACATGGAGGCCAAGAAGAAGGAGAGATTCTTGAACAGACTGCATGATGAAATGCACACTGTCCTCGTCAACATCCTTTTTCTGGATCTCAAAGATCTAGTTGACTCTGCCATTCAGATGGAAGGGAAGATTAACCAGGCCAACGACAACCGCAAACGTCGTATGATGCAACAATCTGGATCCAGCAGTCATGAGAAGTACCGTCCCAGCCCCTCACCAGGATATGCACCAAGAAACAACTGACCCCCAACGTCTCGCCCCAGCTACCCCAACCATAGCGGAGGAAATGTGAAGTCCGGAGGAAACCATCACAACTCCGACAATGCCAACAATTTCAACCGTGCACCTCCCAAGATCAACAACAATAACAACAACAACAACAACACTGCACCTAGAACTAGCAGCAATGTTGTGCCTGTCGCAGCCAAGGACAAGTCCCAGATCACTTGTCTCGAGTGTGGAGTGAAAGGTCACTACTCCAATGAGTGTCCCAAGAAGACTGCCGCCCATGCCATTGTGAATGCCCCAGCTCAACAGCAGCGTCATGTTCAACCAGGAAGAAGGTTTGCCCCAGGGAACCCTCACAACCGCAACGGGCGTCTCTTCCACATGAACGCCGAGGAAGCCTAGGAAGCACCAAATGTAGTGCTGGGTATGTTTTCTGTCAACTCAGTTTTAGCAAGAGTATTGTTTGATTCGGGAGCATCGCATTCATTTATCACCGAAGAATTTGCATGCACTAGTAAGATTCACCCAACCAACTTGAAGCATGTCATGATAGTTCAAATCCCCAGATCAATTACAAAAGCTAGAAAAATTTGCAAAGTTGTGCCTATCAGAATACATGGGATAGATTTTTACGCCAACCTAATAGTACTTGGAACCAAAGGATTGGAAGTAGTACTAGGTATGGACTGGATGTCAAGGCATAAAGGACTGATAGACTGTGCTAAGAAAGCCATCACCATGACCAGTAGTTCTGGAGTCACAGTAGAGCATATATCTAAAACCTTACCTCGCCAATTCAAATGCAACAAGAGTCTAGCCCTACCCACCATATACCAAGTAAGAGTAGTTTGTGAATACCCCGACGTATTCCCAGGTGAATTGCCAGGTATGCCCTCGGATAGGGATATTGAGTTCATTATCGAACTAATCCCCGGAACCGGACCCATAGCCCAGAGACCCTATAGCATGAACCCCTCAGAGTTAGTTGAGTTGAAGAAGCAGTTAGATGCCATGTTAGCAAAAGGCTTGATTCAACCAAGTGCCTCGCCATGGAGATCACTAGTGTTATTCGTCAACAAGAAAGATGGAGGCAACCGTCTGTGTACAGATTACAGAAAGTTGAATGACGTCACCATCAAGAACAAGTACCCCTTGCCAAACATAGAGGATATATTTGATCAGTTGACTGGAGCCTAGGTATTCTCAAAGATTGATCTTAGGACTGGTTATCACCAACTTAAGATTCGTGCAACGAATATTCCAAAGACCACCTTTACTACTCGCTATGGTTTATACGAGTATATGGTTATGTCTTTTGGATTAACCAAAGCCCCTGCTTATTTCATGAATCTCATGAATAAGATCTTTATGAATTTCCTAGATAAGTTTGTAGTTGTGTTTATCGACGACATCCTTATCTACTCCAAGTCAGAAGAAGAGCATGAGCAACATATGAGAATCATCCTAGAAACCCTGAGAGAGCATCAGTTATATGCCAAGTTCAGCAAGTGTGAGTTTTGGCTGAAAGAAGTAGGATTCCTAGGACATATTGTGTTTGCCGGAGGAGTCTCTATTGATCCTGCCAAGATCAAAGATGTCAAAGAATGGGAAGCCCCAACCACCCAAACCCAAGTCCGTGCATTTCTCGGATTAGCGGGATACTACCGCAAGTTCGTCGAAGGATTCTCGAGCATCGCCAGACCCATGACCCAATTGTTGAAGAAGGACAAGAAGTTTGAATGGACAGACAAGTGTGAGGTCAGTTTCTAGGAGCTGAAGAAGAGATTGATATCAGCCCCAATATTGATCATGCCAGATATCAAGAAGCCATTTGATGTATATTGTGATGCATCCAACATTGGTCTAGGATGTGTATTGATGCAAGAAGGCAAAGTCATCGCTTATCTGTCTGGACAATTGAAGCAACATGAGCAGAACTATCGGACCCATGATCTTGAATTAGCAGCCGTAGTGCTGGCATTAAAGACATGGCATCATTATCTGATGGGTAATCGCTGTGAGATTTACTCAGATCACAAGAGCCTGAGGTATATTTTCACTCAGAAGGAGCTGAATATGAGGCAAAGGAGATGTATAGAGTTAATCAAGGATTATGACCTTGACATTCACTATCACCCCGGCAAAGCCAATGTGGTAGCGGATGCTCTTAGCAGATTGCCGTGTAGGCTAAACACCATGATCAAGGAGAAGCATCCAAGTTTGTATGAGGAGTTGGAGCAGTTCAGGAGTGAATTGGTTAGCAAAGGATTCTTAGCTAGCATTAAACTTCAACCCACGTTGATTAGCCAAATCAAGGAAGCCCAGAAGGGGAATGAAAGTATCGACGGTACCAAACATCGTATTGGTACAGGAAAGGTACCTGGATTCACTAAAGACGAAGAAGGAGTGTTGTGGTACAAAGGACATATCTGTGTACTAGCAGATTCGGAGCTGAAGCAAGTTATCATGAAGGAAGCTCATGATACTCTTTATTCTATCCACCCTGGAGGAACAAAGATGTATCATGATTTGAAAGAGCAATTTTGGTGGCACAAGATGAAGAGGGAAATCGGAAGCTACATCGCCAAATGTGACATCTGTCAAAGAGTCAAAGCAGAGCATCAGAGACCTACAGGACTGTTGCAACCATTGCAGATTCCGGAATGGAAATGGGATTCCATCGGAATGGACTTTATCACCGGTTTGCCTACTTCTAGTAGGGGAAATGACTCAATCTGGGTCATAGTTGATAGACTGTCCAAGGTAGCTCACTTCATACCTGTCAAGACTACCTACTAGAGTGCGAAGCTAGCAGAGCTGTACATTGCTAGGATTGTTAGTCTACATGGAACCCCCAAGACCATAGTATCAGATCGAGGAACCCAGTTTACCTCGAGATTTTGGCAGAAAGTCCAGGAAGGATTGGGAACCAAGTTGAATTTCAGCACCGCGTATCATCCGCAAACTGATGGACAGCTAAGAGAGTCAACCAGATCCTGGAGGATATGCTTAGAGCTTGTGTGTTGGAATCAATGGTGATAAAATCAGTAATCGTTAACTGCTCGGTCGGCTTGGGAGTAGCGACTAATCGGAATTCAGATGATTAACTGATTTAATCAGTCGGCTATTAATCGGTGCAACCTACACAAACTAGCAACACATGTAGTATATAAGAAAAAAATAGTATATGGGCCTTTATATGCCCAATCGTACTTATCTAAAGCTCAAAAGCCTATTAAAACACATACGCTTCTCCTCTGACCTTTGAAGTTGCTCTTCTCCCACCATCTACCTAGGATACTATCTGGTAACGTCGGGAATCGAGCGGAAGCTTCACAAAACCTACTTCATTGGAGCGGGCTAGCGGTTGGACAGGCGATATGCATTGAAAATTTGCAACTTTTTTCACCAAGTGTAGTAGTTAATCGGGAATATACCTAGTAATCGGTCTATTAGAGCTATTAGTCAGGCTAAAGGATTAACACAATAGATTAATGGTAATCAACACGGTTAGGTCCCTAGTAGAGATTAATTGGCCTATTAATCGCTGATTCGGATGATTTTTTGAACAGTGGTTGGAATATGGATCAAAATGGGAAGATTGCCTGCCTTTCGCAGAATTCTCATATAACAACAGTTATCAAGCTAGTTTGCAGATGGCACCATTTGAGTTCCTATATGAAAGGAAGTGCCGAACCCCTTTGAATTGGTCACAAGTAGGAGAGAGTCAGATCTTTGGACCCAACATTCTCCGAGAAGCCGAAGAGAAGGTTCACCAAGTCCGTGAGCACCTGACTTTCAATGTCGGAGATTTTGTATATCTCAAGGTTTCACCATTGAAGGGAACTCAACGCTTTAGTCTGAAAGGGAAGTTAGCCCCCCAGATATATCAGGCCCTTCAAAATTCTGAACCGTCGAGGAGAAGTATGATATCAACTGGAACTGCCTGAAGAGATGTCAGCCATCCACAATGTGTTCCATATCTCGTTACTTCGCAAATGCCTAGAAGTGCCGGAGAAGACTGAAGTTTTCAAGAACAATGATCATAGAGCTATGGAGATAAACAATGACCTGACCTATTGGGAAGTGCCCATCCGTATCTTAGAAGAAGCCTACAGAACCACCAGGACTCGGAGTATCAAGTTTCTCAAGATTCAGTGGAGCAACCATACTGAAGAAGAAGCTACCTGGGAGCAAGAAGATTACATTAGGACTAAGTTCCCAGATCTCTTTAGTTCCTAGTTTTCTTTCTTAAATCTCGGGACGAGATTTTGTTTAAGGGGGGAAGGTATGTAACATCCCAAAACTTTAATCCAAGCTTATCAAGATCCAAATCATCAAATTTAGGGTTAACAAAAACTTTTTCTATTTAAAGTATTTAAGCATGCATATAAGAAATGCCTTATTTTGAAATCTTGGCGAATGGTCACCATTGATTGATCCATTGGTTGTAAAATGTTTCTATGGTAAATTAAACATCATCTAAATCATTCCCAAGCAAATCCCAAAGAAAATCAAATAAAAAACAATTAAAAATGAGGAATGGTCATTTTGGTCATTTTAATCCACTACACTACTTTGATTGTTCCTAGCACTCATTTCCCAACAGAAATAATTCTGGATCTTTGCACCCCTTGCTAGTACACATAAGGAGGTACCAAGGCCCACTTTGTGATCTGCTAAAAACATTCAAATACTTATTTTAAATGACAATTTAAAATTGAATTCAATGCATATGCCTAGATCACCCCTATTTCAAAAACCATCCAATTGAACTCCATTTTCAAAACCCTTGCAACCAGAGACTACCTAGTACTAGTGGAGATCACTCAAAAATTTTGAACCCAAAATTCAAATTTTTGCTTCTTGCGGCCATTATGTCGGCGGTGTGGGCACAAATCTTGCAAATCTTAAAACACTGTAGTGAGCAGTAGTTTTGGTCACCATTTGGGCCTAACTTGGTCCCCTGGTTCCCCCAGCTAGAACCCCGGCCCTAACCCTCTCTCCCTCTCCACTATCTGCTCCAGTAGCTCGCCGCCCGAAGCCTTGCCCCAGGTCGACCACGGACCGCTTGCCCCAACCCGTCCCGTGCTCTCCTTCTCTTGCTGGGAGATAGGCGCCATCACACCGCTTCGCCTCGACCAGCCCCCGACCAAAAACTAGCGGAGGACGAGCCTCAATTGCTCGCGCCCTTGCCGCTGTCTGCCATGCCGATCACCCTGGAGCGCCGCGCCCGCCAGAGCCGCCCAGACCGCGCCTAGTCTAGCTTTGCCTATCAGCAGCCATAGCAGGCCCAGCAACCGGCCAGACATCATCGTTCGCTGCCTCGCGACCAACAGACCGGAGGAGCAGCGTCAAACACCGCTGTCTGCGCACAGGTCATCGCACGCTCCCGACCAGTAGAGACCTCGCCTTGCCGCGCCTTTAAGCCTCAGAGGACTGCCGGGGAACAGAGCACCCAATGCCGCCCTCGGCCATGCCGAGAGAGCCCCGCAGCGTCGTCACCGATAACGTCACCGTCGCCCGTTCTGTCCCCTCGTCGACCCTATATAAAGCAGCCACCCCAGCACCATTTCTCCCTACTCCCACACTCCTCACCTCTCACTGAATCTTACCCACCTCTCGCTGAAGCCGCTCGAGCTCTGTCTCGCCAGAATTAAAGCCGAAGCCGCCGCAGCAGGAGGAGAAGGGCGTTGGCGATTTAGAGCACCCCAAGCTCCGCCGCAACCGCGCCTCGCCTCGCTATTGTCTACCAGCCCATTTGCCCGCCTCACCGACCTTCCTGGAGCCCTGGTATGCCCCCAATCGACCCCCACCGCCGCGGCTAGGTCACGTTCTCGCCAGAGTGATCCGTCGTTGACGATGACTCACCACCGTTGTATCGTCTTTAGATCGTGTGGCCTAGGATGCTAGATACCGTTTCGATTAGGTTGTGCCGCTGACCGGTGGAGCCCGCCTGTCAGGCAGCCCGCTGTGCGTGCTTTGCATAGCTGGGCCAGCCCAGTTAGTTCCCGCGCTTGTGAAAGTTTAAAATTTAGTTTTTTCTATTTAGAGTTAATCTAGTTTCTGTCCACTAGTTTAAAAATCAATTCTAGGAGTTTGTCAACTCCAAATTGCATGAAACCAATTTTCCCTGAAAGATATTGAAATTATCTATCCAAGGCCGTTGGATTTAATTCAATTAGAGTTATAGATATCTCCTAGTAAAAATAACAAAATAGAAGCTTTTGCACCTTGCAACATTTTTATAAAATCAACCAAGTTAGCTTTTGAGTTGATTCCAACTCTCAAAAATCACATTTCATCATACCTATCTGAATATGTAATAATATTAAGCTTTACATGCAGTGACTTTGGACTAGTACCAAAATAATGCTATATAGGCATTTCTAGTCACTTTAAATCATTAAATAATGAACTTAAACCAAAGTAATTATGATCCAACCCTTAAATCACATTCCCACATGTTAGAATATGTGGTGATGACATGTGTCCACATGATCCCATATTTTAAGTGGTGAATATTAAATCTTAGTTAATTTTTCAGTGAGTAGAAATTACTTTTCTAAAATAAAAGGAGGAAACTATTGAATAAAACTTGTGATGCTTGTGATGATAATAGATCATCAATTGTGTGCATTAGAGTACTAAGTAAACTAGTTAAGTATTGTTTGGTGATTGTGTACTCCGTATGTATTTATAGAAGATAGTACCGACCAAGCTTACAAGGAGGAGGAGTTCTACCAATAAGAAGAAGAAGAAAACTTCAACCACTGCACCAACCATGGCAAGCTATTATTGGCAAGCTAACCCTTGCAAAACTTACTTCAGCAAGCCACCATTAACAATGCAAGCTAATCCTTGCAATCTAGATAACCCAAGCAAAGATGTTTTAGGCCTGCTTTGATCATACCACTTGGACTAGTATTTACCCCAAGTCTTACTTTCAAGCTTTACTTCCTTTACCTTACACAAAGTCCCTTACTTGTTTTGAAGGTAGCATAAAGAGTATAAAACTTGACCTATTTAGATAAGCCTTAGATGTCATTCTATGGCATGAGATTGAACCCATCATCTTTCCACCTTAGTGAACACTCTTAACTTAGTAGTTTAGAGTAGATCAAAACTTGAGTCACTTTAGATGGGAACACTTGGTGAAAATGAATTATGAAAACCTTGGAATGAGAAGTCATTCTATTGAGATGTTTTGACATGTGTTGAGAAACATAAATGGTTTATGATAATGAAAATGTTGAGGCATGAGCCTTAACCTTTTTATAAAACTGATGATTGGATTCGGATGCGATACCATTCCAAATTTACCGTATAACCACACTACCTGAATTGGGTAAGGCTTAGCCAGAAGTTTATATGCTTTAGTATTAGTTCCCTCGCGGGAGAGGTTTGAGCTGAGGCTCCTCTCAATGTTGTCCACCTATGCAGTGCCCAAGATGAAAGATGGTCATGGTTGGGAGGCCATGCTCATAAGAGAGGTGCTTATACTAGGGTGTGTAAAGGAAAGGTTATGTTTGATTATCTGCATACTAAGTATGATGATTCAGGGTTATCCCTGACAGATGTATCGAATCTTGTGGTGAAAGTGTACCAACTCTATAGAGTGTCAAACTATTCGAATAGCCGCGTCCACGGTTATGGACAATTGGAATGGCCATACTATTTCGTTGTCAGATGTTTTCAAAATAACTGAATGAATGATGAATCTTGACTTGACCACAACATGGTTGTGTTTATGACAATAGCCTCCCAACTTAAGTGGTTCTAGAATTTTATTTTATCTTGCTTTGCTTCAGAACTCAGCTTAGGTTTCAAACTTAACCTTATAGTTAATCTTAGATTTAGCACTTTAACTTAGCACCATACTACTTGGTAGTGGTAGTTTGCGATTACTTAAAGAGTACTCATGGATTTTGTCCCTGGCTATTCTCATGGCCAGACTGTGAAGGAGACTATCAAGATGATGGCCAGCAGGACGGCTATGATAAATAGGACTATCTGCCTTCGTCAGCATTTCCTATGCCCCTGAAGATGGACCCCACCACTACGCTTATCTTTTATTTCCGCTACTTGTTGTATTAAGACTGGATCCTGAGATCCTTATTTGTGTAAGACCTTATGTATGGTTTGTAATGGATGATGTACTGTGATATCCAATCCGTTATGTCTCGCAAAAATGGTAATCCTGGGATTGCGAGGTATGGCATAACAGGCATCTAGGATTAAAATTCCGGGTGTTGACTCTTTTGCTGGGTCGACAGCTATACCACTTCCAAACACTATATTCCCAAAAAAACCTACTTCATTCAGCCAAAATTCACATTTACTGAACTTGGCATATAGTTTGTGTTCCCTGAGTTTCTCCAGAATTAGGCGCAGATGTTCTTCATGTTCTTTGTTGCTCTTGGAATATACCAATATGTCATCGATGAATACCACTACAAATTTGTCAAGAAATTCAATGAATACCTTATTCATCATGTTCATGAAATAGGCCGATGCGTTGGTCAATCCAAACAACATCACTGTATATTCATACAACCCATATCTAGTGGTGAATGCAGTCTTTGGTATATCATGTTCTCTAATCTTTAGTTGGAAGTATCCTGATCGAAGATCAATTTTTGAGAACACACATGCTCCCTCTAGCTGATCAAAGAGATCATTTATTCTAGGCAGGGGATATTTATTCTTTATGGTCACTTCATTTAGTGATCAATAGTCTATGCATAGTCTTTGACTTTGGTCTTTCTTCTCAACAAACAAAACTGGTGCTCCCCAAGACGAAGAACTTGGTTGGATAAATCCCTTTTCAATTGTTCTCCCAACTGTTTCTTGAGTTCTTTTAACTCGTCCACCGACATTTTGTGGCAGTAGGTCTATCAGAAACTACACATCCCTATCTGGTGGCATGCCAGGTAATTCTTCAGGGAACACATTTGGGTACTCCTTTACTATTGGCACACTGTCTATGCTAAACCCCTTAAGAGAATTAACCTTGCTCCCCTTGGGTTCAAAGTTAGACTAGAACCTGATCCTTTTCTTTTCTGGGGTGGTGAGCATAACAGTTTGTTTGGCACAATCAATCACTCCTTCATAACGTGTCAACCAGTCCATCCCTAATATTACATCTAATCCTTGGGACTCTAGGATTATTAAATTAACTGGAAACTTGTTCTTTCCAATTTCTAGGGTTATTTGTCGGCACCCAGAATTTACTATCATTTCTCCATCTAGGGAGCTTACCTTAATGGGACATCCAATGGTTTCCGTGGAGAGTTCGTTTTTGACTACAAATGCTCTTGAAATGAATGAATGCGATGCGCCGGTATCAAAAAGGATAAGTGCAGGAAAGGAGTTAATCTTGAACTTACCGATCACGGCATCAGATCCTTCTTGAATTTCCTCCACATTGATATGATTCACATAACCCTTTTGAAATGGGTTCGGCTTAGCCCCATCAGTCTTCTTCTCTAGGCATTCATTACCATAGTTCCTGTCTTCTTGCACTTGAAACATTCCACCGAACTGATGTATTTCTTTGCTGGCCGATTGTGACGATTCTAACTATTTTGATTCCCATGGCCATGATGTAGCATCCCAATTGTCTAACAATTGTAATGCTACTTGGTCTAGTAATATAATGGCTACTTCAGATATATAATTGTTGCATCATCATTATATCATGCTCATGTCATCATGCCACCTTGCATTTGAGCATCATATAAAACCCACTTTGTTTTGGTTCTTATCTCATATGCATTGTTAATTGTATTTGCCTCTTGATATTGTATTTGTTTCTTGATATATTGTTTAAATGCCCAAGTTGAGTTGGGGGGCATATCTCTTATTAACTCCACCACCTTTTCTTTCACCACCTTATAATTCCATCATCCAACTAAATATGAGCTTGGCATTTACTGGTTTTACTTCTAGCTCATGTGGGTTGGGATGGATCCAATTCTTTGCCACATGATCTCATCTTGGCATCATGTTGTTTTCACAATATTGATATATGAGAGCCACATGGCCACCTTTGCATGCCTTGTGAGTGGAACCTTTTTCCTAGCTTCCATATGTGTGTTTTTGGGGTTATCATCATGTTGGGATATTTTTGTGAGCTTATTAAATACCAGTGGCATATACACACTAGCAAGTCCCAAATATAATCCAGTATGATCATCTCCATATACTCCACTTGGTTTTCATTCTAAATTACTTTGCTTGGGCCTTACTCCAATTTTTGTGAATGCATGATAACAATGCCATGTAAAAATGTTGTTTTCACAATAATCAACATGGCCATAAATGTTTTGCATGGGCCATGCAAGCCCCACCTTTTGCTTGTTCTTTGGATCTTATTTGAATTTTGAGTGAATTTAAACCACATCTCTCTCTCCTCTTAGCTTGATCTTGTTTGTGCTTGCTTAAGACCATCATCACCACACTCTCTTGTGTTGCTTGATCTAGTTGGAGCATGCAAACTCCTATAAACCCCAAGCCACCACCCCATCACCCTAATCACCTAGCTATCACCACCCTACCTCACCTCTCCTCTCTTTACCATCCCCTCTAAACCTAGCTCTAAGCTAAAACCTAGACCAAACCCTAAGTACCCTAAGTCCACCACCTCTCTCTCTCGGCCTCCCCCTCTCTCTTACCTAGCTGGCCACCTAGCTACCCCCAGCCCCAACCAAACCCTAGCTACCCCGAGCCATACCCCCTCTCTACCCGAGCCTAGCTCCCAACCCTAGCCCGAGCTCCCTACCTCCCTCCCTCTCCTTTCTCTCTGCCCTAGGGGCCCCAGCCCGAACCACCCCGACCCTGGCCTGCCCTACCCCACCTGGAAGCCTCACCTGCCCCTCCCCTACCTGCCCAGATCGAGCACGTGAGAGAGAAGAGGAGGAAAAAGGTGGCCGAGCCACCTTTTCCATCTACCCCTCCCCCACGGCGTCTCCCTTTCCCTCTCTGCCTTATCTCCTCCACCTCGCCTCTCTGGCCTCTCCCAGATCCCCCCAGGCACCTGCCGCTCCTCCCCTTCCTCTCCGCCAGCAGCTACCCCCGACGCCAGCCACCGTCGGCCTCCGCCACGTCCCGTTGATCCAGGCATGCAGAGAGACCGTGGAGTGGCCTGGGAGTTCGAGGAGGGTCCCTGACACGCCTGTGCGCCATCGACGAAGAGGAGCACCGGAGCCGCCAGTACCGACGCGCCTCCCCGAAACCCTAACCCGAGCCGTCCGTCTGCGTCCTCGTCGTTCCACGGCTCGCCGACCCGATCCATCGCCACCGACGCCCTCTCGGTGAGCTCCCCAACCCCCCAGACATCGTCGCCGTCGCCGTCTCGCCCTAGCCTCGCCGGAAATTTCGTCGAGCACCCTCTGCGCGCCGCTGCACGTGTCTGTCCGCTCGCTCCCGGCCGCAGCGCAGGCCTATCTCGGCCCCGCTCTCCCTGTCACCTAGCCCACCTAGCTGCACTGGTTCGCCACCCAGTCGCGCCCATGAGTCCCAGTTCGAGCCCACAGCTGCGCCAGCGCTCGGCACCGACCTGTCCATGACGAGGAAGAACAACAAGACGTGGCCTTTTAGCATACCCCCACCTTTTTGTCTCGCAACCCGAGCTCCCTCTAGGCCCTCTAGTCGGTTCTCATTGCCTTTTTGCAAAAGGCACTGCGCTCTGTTTTCAGTAACCCGCGGTCCCTGGCTCGGCCGCGTGGCCCCAGTCCGCCCAGCCGCTGTCGCGTGGACCCGCGAAGCCTCTGGCCCCACCTGTCGGCCTCTAGATCTAGCTAAGCCCGCGGTGTAAAAAGGTTTTCCGCGCGCGTGGACGCCCAGTCAGCCTGGCCCCACCTGTAAGCGTCTGTGGCTAGATTAGACTGAGTATAAAAAGTATTTCCTGTTATCTGATTAAATTCAAATCTTTTCTAATTACTTCAAATTCAAATATATTTCTGTTTTTAAATATCTTTTCAAATATTAATCCAAATAATACATATAATATATGGTTTCGAATCAGAAAAATATGAGGATTTCAAATATGCCAATCAAAATCTATTTTGAACAATTAAAATTCCAAGTTTATTTAAATTACAATAAAATGCCCTTTTGTCTTAAATAATTAATAACTTTTGTTTTATAACTCCAAATTTAACAAATGATATGTCTAAAATGATTAGCTCGACGAGACCTTTCTGTTTATGCATTCCTTGGTTTGATTTGAAGCATGCATCATATAAATATATTGTATACAGCAACTAATATGAGAATAAAATGGGACAAAAACCCCATAAAATGATTTAATCTTGTACTTCACACCTCACCCATGCCATGCTACCCATTGCCATGCAAATTGTGCATCATTCATCATGGCATGATTGTTTGCTTGATGCATTTATTCATATGCTTGTGCACTTTATTTATGTTGGCCCTTGTTTGTTTGGTTCCTCTTCGAATAGACGCTGAGCAGGGGATATATCAAGAGAACCAGGAGCACTACCCAGATCCATCCATTGCTTCAACTGAGCTGCCAGGCAAGCACTACCACATGCTTGCATACATATAGTACCTATTGCCTCTTTCTTATTCTTGCATCATTGAGTCGCGATTGCATTAAATTGAATCCCAAGTATTGCATAGCTTTTACTTTCAAACCCCACCGAAGCTTGTTCCCCCCATCCTATGAGCCATTACTACAGGAGTTGTTTGAGCCATGCGAGTCGTAGAAACGACATGTGTAGGGTATGTGAGTGTCTGATGGATAACGAGGTACCTAAACAACTTAACCTGAGTAGTAATGGGATAACTAATGAAAGTGGCATCGGTGAGCCATATTCGCTATTTGGTTTTTCAGGCTCACTTGTGTCCCGTAGGACCCCGAGTACTTGATTCCTGTTCCTTGAATATTCGCGCTATCCACATCCGGGAGGCTTATGAACCCCCGAGCTTGATTCATTCTTATTTCTTGGGGCCACAAACTAGTTTGAGGATTTATTTACTATCCTGTACTTATGCCATGCTTTACTGCTTTAATTTAAGTGTGCGAGGTAATGCACACTATACTGTTTAGGGCCGTGACCCGTTTTCGCTGTATCGACAAGCCCAGTCACACTTTCGGGTTCCCAGTCATTTACAGCCGGCTCCACAAACCTTGAGGCCGTCTCGGAGTCAGCTAACTTCGTTGCGGGTAGCTCAATGGGGTGGCCCCCTGAAATATTTCTGAATCCTGTGATTGCTTTGTCGTGACTGCCTCGTTGGGTTTTGATTTGGTTTTTCCGAGGCATATCGAGTGTGTGTTGCTATTTGTGCACCCTGCGGTAAAACTTTCGAAAGCCGTGTCATGATTATGGACGACTTGGAGCACAGTTTCTCGATCATAGACAAGCATAACCAAAGTACCGCTTTTAATTTGACTAGACTAGGTACCTGACTAGTAAATAGTGCAACACTCATGGAATGGATAATAAAACTGCCAACGGATTGGGGGTTGTTCGTCCGCTTCCTCGTCGGTAAGCGAGGAGGAGGATGGATCTGTTAAGATTACCATTATAACTGCTGTAACTGTTGTTGTTAATTCACGGACATCCGTCTATCTCTGGTTAGGCGGATGGGTAGCGAGTATCTATAGAACTGTTAGGGTTTATCTTTTGCTGCAATTGCGTCACCCCAGGTTGTGTCCCTTTAGAGGCATAAAGACTTGCTGAGTACCCTAGGGTCTCACACGATAAATTATTGGTTCGGATGAGCAGGTACACTCGCAAGATGGATCTTTGGGTGGAAGAGACGGACGATATGGGCAACGATCATTCGGTGTAGAGATTCCGGGAACGGGGATCCGTGAGATCTGTGGGCGGGATGTGCTTATTTATGGGGCATCTTATGCCGATTTTCTTCTTATCCGTACTCGGATTTTGTCTTCCGCTTCCGCTTGATACTCTGATGATTGATGTATGAGGAGATATCCTAAAATATTATATCTATCTAGGATATTTGGATCTTGCCGTATGGCGTTGCTACATTTCCTTTCTTTTTAGATGGAATAGCTCTGATGTACTATTGTATGGTGGCTTGCATACATACTCATTTGTGTATGTAGTTGATCCCTTCGCCTGCCGATTACGCCGCCCGTTCTTGCCCCGATGTTTGGAAATGGTTGGGACGGCCGAAAGGTCTACCTGTGAGTGGCATTTGGGCCCCACCGTACTATTTCAACCATTTCTGCTCATCCAGGCTTGTAACTAGGAGCGTAATTCACCGAGGTAGTTACAATTGGTATCAGAGCCATCCCGACCTTCAGGGTCTCAGCCAAATGGTCGTTGTCTGTCTAGCAAATATTTTGGTAGTTATGTATACTAGGGAAAAACAAAGCGAGTAGGACTGCTTCCACTTTTCTTCTTACCCACCCACCACCCTTTTCTGGTAAGGAAGTGTAACGTTTTCAATCCTCTTCTTAAAATTCAAACTAGGATTCACGTGTTCTGGGTTTCCGTAGTACCATAGGTTGTGTATCTGTGTGTGTGAGTGTGTGTGTGTAATCCCTTGTCTATCTGTTGCATCCAAGTTGTTATCTTTATCGGCCTTTTGGTTATCAACTGTTGGTACATTCCATACCGACAGGTTTTTGCAAACCGACGCGATCTATCTGATTCGTTGTATACCGACGCGATCTGTCTTACTCTTTGTTATCCGACGTTATCTTCTTTGTGGTGTTCGTTTCCGTAGTTGCTAATCTTTAGGTCATCGTGAGAAGAAGGTGTTGAGATATGTGTTTTACTTATTCATGTGCGGAGTAATGATTTGAGTGCGGGATGGAGTCGCGACCATACCACTACTCTTATCATTCGCTCTTGTATATTGAATTGGTAGAGTCACTAATCTTGATTCGTTAAGTGATTTTGCGCATCTATTGGTATTTTAATGCCGAAATTTGTGGAAATTTTTTCTTTGATATATGTGTACCACACTCCTTTTCAGTCGTGTGCGATATGCTTAATATCTCCTAGGTGCTTTGAACTTTGTTGATATTTTAATATCATCTTAGTAAATTGTATCCTTTAATCTTGATTAATTCCATTTTGGTACTATTTTGGATTATCATTATTCTCCATCATAGTACTGACTTGTGTTTTATATCAATCACAGGATGGCACCACCACGCCGTTCTGAGGAGGACATACAACCTGAACTGGGGGCAGCGTTGTCAAGCATCGCCAATGCCTTGGCAGCAATGCGTGAGAACCAAAGCTGTTTGAGGAAAGTGTCAGGAGGAATGAGTTTGTGCCGCTACCTCCACCTCCCAAGCGAGGAGACATCAAGAGCTTCCTAAAGTTCAACCCACGCCAATTTGATGTTTCTGATCAACCACTTGATGCTGATGATTGGTTGCGTGAGATGTCAAGGTTACTGGCAACTGCTGATGTTCCCGAGCAAGAATGGGTAAAGTGTGCTACTCACCTTCTGAAGGGAGATGCAGCTCTACGGTGGGAGAATTACACGAAGGCAAACTGCCTTTGGTTTCAGCCTACTTGGGGACGATTCACTGGAGCTTTCAAAGAGCGATGTCTGTCAGAAATTGTCATGGAGAGGATGAAGGAAGTGTTTCTCAACCTCAAGCGGGCAATGATAATGTCAACACCTACATCAGAACTTCATGAACCTTTCTCGTTATGGTGGCGATGAGATCTCGATGACAAGAAGAAGCAAAGAGGTTCGTGCAAGGGCTCAATGCATCGATTAAGTATGCAATCACACATGCAAGGCCGGCATCTTTTACGGAACTTCAGCATACTCTGCGGGAAGAGGCAAGTAGGCAAGTGTTTGAGGAGTCAAAGAAACACAGCCGTGATGCAGCAAGCTCTTCACTATGTCGGCTCCTTCTAAGCGTCGTGTCCGGGTTCCTAACACCCCACCGTCGCTCCCGGCTCCACCAAGACCTTCAAGCTACGCGGCAAGGCCACCAAACTTCCTCACTGCTGCTCCCAGGGGCTACAACCACCACTACCCTGGAGCACCTGGCGGAGTCCCTGGCTACGTTGCTCCACGTCCACCTGGTGCTTGTTACACTTGTGGAGACTCTGGACATCAACAATGGAACTGTCCGATGAAGAACAAGGCTCTTCCTCCACCACCTCCAAGATCTGCGGCAAGCTCTCCTTTGGTTCGTGCACCACCACCTCGGGCTCTCAACATCAACACCAAGCCCGGGTCTCTTGTTTCGTGCTAACGCATCAACGCCGCTCAAGCTGAGCATGCACCTGGAGTTGTGATGGGTATGCTTCCCGTGAACTCAGTTCCTGCAAGAGTTTTGTTTGATTCTGGTGCTTCGCATTCTTTTGTTTCGCATAAGTTTGCACAAGAGCAGGATCTGGATAAGGTTCCTTTATCACGTCGTCTGGTGGTACAATCTCCTGGTTCAAACATGAGGGCTGCTCATATCAGCCATGGCAATCAAATTGAGATTGGTGGCTATTCGTTCTTGGCGTCCTTAATCTTTCTGGGCAATTCTGACATTGATGTCATCTTGGGCATGGATTGGTTGACAGCAAATGCAGCTGTGATTGATTGTGCTGAACGCTCGGTTTCTCTGAAGATTCCTGAAGGCCATATAGTCTATTCTCCAAGTCTGACTCCTGCTATCCAGCTTTTCTCTTTGGCGGCTCTGAATGTTGATGCTATGGAAGCTATTCAGAGTGTTCCGGTGGTCTGTGAGTTCCCAGATGTCTTTCCTGAAGAGTTGCCAGGTATGCCTCCGGAACGTCAGGTTGAGTTTGTAATTGAGCTTGAACCTGGTACCGCTCCTATCTCCAAGCGGCCTTATAAGATGGGTCCTGCTGAGTTGGCTGAACTCAAACGTCAACTTGATGAACAAGAGAAGTTGGGTTTTATTCAGCACAGTACTTCTTCTTGGGGTAGCCCTACTCTCTTTGTGAAGAAGCGAGACCAGACTGATAGACTTTGTGTTGACTATCGGGCTCTCAATGCTAAAACCATCAAGAATAAATATCCCCTTCCGCGGATTAATGATCTCTTCGATCAGCTAGCTGGAGCTGTGGTATTCTCTAAGCTTGACTTGAGAAGTGGTTATCACCAAATCAAGATTCGCAAGGAAGATGTTCCTAAGACAGCTTTCACCACCCGCTATGGCCTGTATGAGTACACGGTCATGTCTTTCGGTCTCACCAACGCACCTGCCACCTTCTCGAGGCTCATGAACTCGGTTTTCATGGAGTATCTTGATAAGTTCGTTGTGGTCTATCTGGATGACATCTTAGTCTATTCTAAGTCACAAGAAGAGCATGAAGAACACCTTCGGTGTGTCCTAAACAAACTTCGTGAGAACCGCTTGTATGCAAAGTTCTCCAAGTGTGAGTTTTGGCTGCCTCAAGTAACCTATCTTGGTCACGTCATCTCTGCCAAGGGCATTGCAGTCAATCCGGAAACTGTGAAGACAATTGTTGAATGGCTTCCTCCTGTCAATGTCAAAGAAGTGCGGAGTTTCCTTGGTTTGGCTAGTTATTGCCGTCGTTGCTCAGAACTTTTCAAGATAGCGAAGCCTCTTACCGATCTCCTCAAGAAAGGCAAGAAATACCTTTGGACTCCTGCATGTCAAGCAAGCTTTGAGACACTCAAAGAGAAGCTCACTTCCACACCAGTCTTGGTTCCTCCGGATACATCCAAGCCGTTTCAGATATTCTGTGACGCCTCTTTGCATGGATTGGGTGCGGTCCTTATGCAAGAAAAACAAGTTGTTGCTTATGCCTCTCGACAGTTGAAGACGCATGAAATCAACTATCCTACACATGACCTCGAGCTCGCAGCAGTTGTCTTTGCTTTGAAAGTATGGAGGCACTACTTGCTTGGCAACCGTTGTGAGATCTTTTCTGATCACAAGAGTCTGAAGTATATCTTTACTCAGCCTGATCTCAACCTTCGGCAAAGGAGATGGATTGAAGCAATCAATGATTTTGATTTGACCATCAACTACACTCCGGGCAAAGCTAATGTCATGGCAGATGCTCTCAGCCGCAAAGCTTATGTCAACAACCTCATGATGGAAGAACAACAGCCTCTCTTGTGCGAGGAATTCCGTCAGCTCAACCTGGAAATTGTGGAACAAGGGTATCTTCTGAACCTTCTAGCAACACCTCTCTTAGAAGAAAAGGTTCGCTCTTCTCAGCTTGGTGATCCGCACACAAGAAAGATCATCTCCAGGATTCAACTTCCAAAGTATGAGTCCTTCCACGTCGATGATCAAGGCACGCTTTTCTTTGAACACCGGATGTTTGTTCCGAACTACCCGGGTTTGAGAGAGCAAGTTCTCAAGGAGGCGCATGATTCTGTTCTTTCTATCCACCCTGGCAGCACAAAGATGTACATGGACTTGAAAACACAATATTGGTGGCCTGGTTTGAAAAGATATTGTGCCAAGTATGTCTCGGGGTGTGATGTCTGCCGCAGAGTGAAAGATGTCCATCAGAAACCTTCCGGTCTTCTACAGCCATTGAAGCCCCCGGAATGGAAATGGGAGAAAGTAGAGATGGACTTCATCACTGGTTTTCCTAGGTCGCAGAAGGGCAACAATGCAATCTTTGTTGTCATTGACAGGCTTTCTAAAGTGGCTCACTTCTTCCCCGTCAAGGAGACCATTTCTGCAATTCAGTTAGCGGAGCTCTATATTATGTAATTGTCTCTGTATGGGGTTCCTCTTGAGATCAGTTCAGACCGTGGAAGCATCTTCACTTCCAAGTTCTGGGAGAGTTTCCAAAATGCTTTGGGAACAAAGTTGAACTTCAGCACAACTTACCACCCTCAGTCGCAAGGACAAGTTGAACGGATCAATCAGATTCTGGAGGATATGCTTCGTGCTTGCGTCATCTCTTTTGGCATGAAGTGGGAAGAATGTCTTCCTTATGCTGAGTTCTCTTACAACAATAGCTTCCAGAAAAGTCTAAAGATGGCACCATTTGAGGCTCTCTATGGTCGCAAATGCAGAACTCCGAGTGGTTGGTGGTGCGGTGATAGGATCTTGTTTGGCCCTGACATTGTGACTCAAGCGGAGGAGAAGGTTCACATCATTCTTGAAAATCTGAGGATTGCTCAAAGTCGCCAGAAGAGCAATTATGACAGGAAGCACACAGACATGGAGTATGTCCCTGGTGATCGCGTTTACCTTCGTGTCACTCCCATGAGAGGCACGCACCGCTTTGGTATCAAAGGGAAGCTGGCTCCTAGATACATCGGTCCTTTCAAAGTTCGTGGAAGAGGAGAAGTTGCTTATGCTCTTGAGCTCGGAAAACTCAAGGTCCATGATGTTTTCCACATCTCTCCTCAAGAAGTGCTTCAAGGATCCGGCAGGACCGTGGATCATGAGCTGATCAATCTCCAAGAAGACCTGTCTTATCAAGAACACCCCACAAAAATCCTTGAAGTCGCAGAAGAAGGACTCAACAAGTCCATCAAGTTACGCAAGGTGCGATGGTCGCACCATTACATTGATGAAGCCACTTGGGAACGTGAAGATGATCTCCGTGCCAAGTATCCTACCCTCTTTGTGTCTTCTTCTTCATCCTAGAATCTCGGGACGAGATTCCTGTTTAGTGGGGGAGAGTTGTAGCATCCCAATTGTCTAACAATTGTAATGCTACTTGGTCTAGTAATATAATGGCTACTTCAGATATATAATTGTTGCATCATCATTATATCATGCTCATGTCATCATGCCACCTTGCATTTGAGCATCATATAAAACCCACTTTGTTTTGGTTCTTATCTCATATGCATTGTTAATTGTATTTGCCTCTTGATATTGTATTTGTTTCTTGATATATTGTTTAAATGCCCAAGTTGAGTTGGGGGGCATATCTCTTATTAACTCCACCACCTTTTCTTTCACCACCTTATAATTCCATCATCCAACTAAATATGAGCTTGGCATTTACTGGTTTTACTTCTAGCTCATGTGGGTTGGGATGGATCCAATTCTTTGCCACATGATCTCATCTTGGCATCATGTTGTTTTCACAATATTGATATATGAGAGCCACATGGCCACCTTTGCATGCCTTGTGAGTGGAACCTTTTTCCTAGCTTCCATATGTGTGTTTTTGGGGTTATCATCATGTTGGGATATTTTTGTGAGCTTATTAAATACCAGTGGCATATACACACTAGCAAGTCCCAAATATAATCCAGTATGATCATCTCCATATACTCCACTTGGTTTTCATTCTAAATTACTTTGCTTGGGCCTTACTCCAATTTTTGTGAATGCATGATAACAATGCCATGTAAAAATGTTGTTTTCACAATAATCAACATGGCCATAAATGTTTTGCATGGGCCATGCAAGCCCCACCTTTTGCTTGTTCTTTGGATCTTATTTGAATTTTGAGTGAATTTAAACCACATCTCTCTCTCCTCTTAGCTTGATCTTGTTTGTGCTTGCTTAAGACCATCATCACCACACCCCTCTCTTGTGTTGCTTGATCTAGTTGGAGCATGCAAACTCCTATAAACCCCAAGCCACCACCCCATCACCCTAATCACCTAGCTATCACCACCCTACCTCACCTCTCCTCTCTTTACCATCCCCTCTAAACCTAGCTCTAAGCTAAAACCTAGACCAAACCCTAAGTACCCTAAGTCCACCACCTCTCTCTCTCGGCCTCCCCTCTCTCTTACCTAGCTGGCCACCTAGCTACCCCCAGCCCCAACCAAACCCTAGCTACCCCGAGCCATACCCCCTCTGTACCCGAGCCTAGCTCCCAACCCTAGCCCGAGCTCCCTACCTCCCTCCCTCTCTTTTCTCTCTGCCCTAGGGGCCCCAGCCCGAACCACCCAACCCTGGCCTGCCCTACCCCACCTGGAAGCCTCACCTGCCCCTCCCCTACCTGCCCAGACCGAGCACGTGAGAGAGAAGAGGAGGAAAAAGGTGGCCGAGCCACCTTTTCCATCTACCCCTCCCCCACGGCGTCTCCCTTTCCCTACCTTATCTCCTCCACCTCGCCTCTCTGGCCTCTCCCAGATCCCCTAGGCACTGCCTCCTCCTCCCTTCCTCTCCTTGGCTACCCCGGCCTTGCCACCGTCGGCCTCCGCCACGTCCCGTTGATCCAGGCGTGCAGAGACCGTGGAGTGGCACAGGAGTTCGAGGAGGTCCCTCGACAGCCTGCGCCCGTCGACGAAGAGGAGCACCGGAGCCGCCAGTACCGACGCGCCTCCCCGAAACCCTAACCCGAGCCGTCCGTCTGCGTCCTCGTCGTTCCACGGCTCGCCGACCCGATCCATCGCCACCGACGCCCTCTCGGTGAGCTCCCCAACCCCCCAGACATCGTCGCCGTCGCCGTCTCGCCCTAGCCTCGCCGGAAATTTCGTCGAGCACCCTCTGCGCGCCGCTGCACGTGTCTGTCCGCTCGCTCCCGGCCGCATCGCAGCCCTATCTAGGCCCCGCCCGCTCTCCTGTCACCTAGCCCACCTAGCCGCACTGGTTCGCCACCCGGTCGCGCCAGCCTCCAGTTCGAGCCTCACAGGCTGCGCTCGCGCCAAGACGACTTGTCCGCAGACGCGAGGAAGAACAACAGTACGGCCGTGGCCTTTTGCGCATACCCCCTGCCTTTTTGACTCCCTGAACCCGCGCTCCCTCTAGGCCCACTAGTCGGTGTCTGTTGCCTTTTTGCAAAAAGGCACCTGCGTTCTGTTTTCATCAACCCGCAGTCCCTGGCTCGGCCGCGTGGCCCGATCCTTGCCCAGCTGTCGCGTGGACCATGAAGCCTCCGCCCCACCTCGGCCTCTAGATCTAGCTAAGCCCGCGGTGTAAAAGGTTTTCAGCGTGGACGCCTTGAGCCTGGCCCCACCTGTAGCGCCTGTGGCTAGATTATACTGAGTATAATAAGTATTTCATTTTATGTGATTAAATTCTACTCTTTTTTAATTAGTTCAAATTCAAATTTATTTATGTTATTTAATTTCTTTTCAAATATTAATTCAAATAATACATATAATATATGGTTTCGAATCAGAAAAATATGAGGATTTCAAATATGCCAATCAAAATCTATTTTGAACAATTAAAATTCCAAGTTTATTTAAATTACAATAAAATGCCCTTTTGTCTTAAATAATTAATAACTTTTGTTTTATAACTCCAAATTTAACAAATGATATGTCTAAAATGATTAGCTCGTGAGACCTTTCTGTTTATGCATTCCTTGGTTTGATTTGAAGCATGCATCATATAAATATATTGTATACAGCAACTAATATAAGAATAAAATGGGACAAAAACCCCATAAAATGATTTAATCTTGTACTTCACACCTCACCCATGCCATGATACCTATTGCCAAGCAAATTGTGCATCATTCATCATGTCATGATTGTTTGCTTGATGCATTTATTCATATGCTTGTGCACTTTATTTATGTGGGCCCTTGTTTGTTTGGTTCCTCTTCGAATAGGCAATGGCGGGGATATATCAAGAGAACCAGAGCACTACCAGATCCATCCATTGCTTCAACTGAGCTGCCAGGCAAGCACTACCACATGCTTGCATACATATAGTACCTATTGCCTCTTTCTTATTCTTGCATCATTGAGTCGCGATTGCATTAAATTGAATCCCAAGTATTGCATAGCTTTTACTTTCAAACCCACCAAGCTTGTTCCCCCATCCTATGAGCCATTACTACAGGAGTTGTTTGAGCCATGCGAGTCGTGAAACGACATGCGAGGGTATGTGAGTGTCGATGGATAACGAGGTACCTAAACAACTTAACCTGAGTAGTAATGGGATAACTAATGAAAGTGGCATCGGTGAGCCATATTCGCTATTTGGTTTTTCAGGCTCACTTGTGTCCGTGGGACTAGGACCGAGTACTTGATTCCTGTTCCTTGAATATTCGCTATCCACATCCGGGAGGCTTATGAACCCCCCTGAGCCAGAGCTTGATTCATTCTTATTTCTTGGGGCCACAAACTAGTTTGAGGATTTATTTACTATCCTGTACTTATGCCATGCTTTACTGCTTTAATTTAAGTGTGCGAGGTAATGCACATTGTCTTTGTTAGGCGTGACCCGTTTTATTTATGTCGACAAGCCCAGTCACACTTCGGGTTCCCATCGTTTACCGGCTCCACAAACCTTGAGGCCGTCTCGGTCGGCTAACTTCGCTATGGTAGCTCAATGGGGTGGCCCCCTGAAATATTTCTGAATCCTGTGATTGCTTTGTCGTGACTGCCTCGTTGGGTTTTGATTTGGTTTTTCCGAGGCATATCGAGTGTGTGTTGCTATTTGTGCACCCCTGCAGGGTAAAACTTTCTGAAAGCCGTGTCCGCGGTTATGGACGACTTGGAGCACAGTTTCTCGATCATAGACAAGCATAACCAAAGTACCGCTTTTAATTTGACTAGACTAGGTACCTGACTAGTAAATAGTGCAACACTCATGGAATGGATAATAAAACTGCCAACGGATTGGGGGTTGTTCGTCCGCTTCCTCGTCGGTAAGCGAGGAGGAGGATGGATCTGTTAAGATTACCATTATAACTGCTGTAACTGTTGTTGTTAATTCACGGACATCCGTCTATCTCTGGTTAGGCGGATGGGTAGCGAGTATCTATAGAACTGTTAGGGTTTATCTTTTGCTGCAATTGCGTCACCCCAGGTTGTGTCCCCTTTAGAGGCATAAAGACTTGCTGAGTACCCCTAGGGTCTCACACGATAAATTATTGGTTCAGATGAACAGGTACACTCGCAAGATGGATCTTTGGGTGGAAGAGACAGACGATATGGGCAACGATCATTCGGTGTAGAGATTAGGAGCAGGGATCCGTGAGATCTGTGGGCGGGATGTGCTTATTTATGGGGCATCTTATGCCGATTTTCTTCTTATCCGTACTCGGATTTTGTCTTCCGCTTCCGCTTGATACTCTGATGATTGATGTATGAGGAGATATCCTAAAATATTATATCTATCTAGGATATTTGGATCTTGCCGTATGGCGTTGCTACATTTCCTTTCTTTTTAGATGGAATAGCTCTGATGTACTATTGTATGGTGGCTTGCATACATACTCATTTGTGTATGTAGTTGATCCCTTCGCCTGCCGATTACGCCGCCCGTTCTTGCCCCGATGTTTGGAAATGGTTGGGACGGCCGAAAGGTCTACCTGTGAGTGGCATTTGGGCCCCACCGTACTATTTCAACCATTTCTGCTCATCCAGGCTTGTAACTAGGAGCGTAATTCACCGAGGTAGTTACACATGACCATTGTGGTTGTTCCTGAATCCACCTTTGTTATGTCCACGATGATTGTTTCCATCATGGTGGTGGTTATTGTTATGATGGTTATTATGATTCCCATTCTTGTGGAATCCTGAACTCCCACTTCCTTCACCATGAGAACGCCTGTGAGGTGATCCTGATCCAAACTTATCAAAATGGTGCTTCCTCTTTCTACCTTCCACTTGCTTCATCTAGTTTTCTAGGATGGTAGCTTTATCACACAAAGATTGATAGGTTGGAATATAAGCAACAGATAGTTGCATAGATATTTCATCGTTCAACCCATCAAGGAACTTCTTCTTTCTCTTTGCGTCAGTGTCAACATCATCTGGTGCATAACGTGACAGATTGTTGAACTCTTCGATGTACTCAAATATCTGCGTTGCGTTGCTTGAGGTTGTGAAACTCCTTTTTCTTCAACCCCATTATTCCAGAAGAGATGTGAGTGGTATGAAATCCATCCTCAAATATTGCCCAAGTTACTTCCTCAATAGGGTGAGTAACATGGAAATTGTCCCACCAAGTAGCTGCATGACCTTCCAGTAAGTGTGCTACAAATCTGACCTTTTCTGCATCCGTGCATCCAACTGTGACTAGGTCCTTATTCACAGAGCGTAGCCAATCATTTGCTACCATGGGGTTAGTAGTACTAGAGAACTTAGCAGGTCTCAGCCTTAGAAATCTTGTGAGCATATATAGAGGTGGTGGATTGTTCTGGTTGTTCTTATTGTTATTATTGTTGTTCTGATTCTGGTTCGCCATGAATTGAGTCATCATTTGCATCAGTTGTGTCTGTGCAGCCTTCATTTGCTGCATTCCATTGCCATTGTCATTGTTATCCTCGTTGTTGCGTCGGGGATGTATCTGTGGGTTTAATAAAGTTAAGCAATGATAGATAACCCAAATAAATAACAACAATCAAACAAACAAGCACATGCAGGTCCAACATCACGACAATAACAGAGTTTGAGAAAATAAACATACTAGCATAGTCACCCACAAGTCGGTATGATCTATGCGACTTGATAATAAAATGATAGATAGATGGATAGATATCACTACTCCTCTATGTCAACTTCCTCCTCCACTAGTGCAAGTCCTGCTGCGACAAATCCTGCCTTGTATTCCTCCAAGCTGGTAGACAAAGCATCAATCTTCGCCTGTAAATCTCTCTTCTGTGTACGTAGCCTCTCTATCACCTCGTGATCCGCCTCCAGCTCAATGTCCTCAAGCTCTAACTCGGCCTCCAAGTCTCTGATCTTCTTATTCTTCTCTTGAACCCTCTTCTCTTGATTCTTGAATTTCTTATCCTGGTCTTCAAACTTCTTCTCCATTTCCTTGATTCGCTTCTCCTGTTCCTAGAAGGCCTTGTCTTTCTCCTTTAGCTGGACTCATAGTTCATCGTTGCTACGCATCACATTAGTCCTATCAGTATCAAGGCTCTTGATAAGGCTCTCTAAATCCTGGAGATGGTGACGCACAGGCTTGATAGACTCCTTAGTGGCCTCGTCCAGCACAATAGGCTCTCCGTCCTCGTCGCGTCTCCAAAAGAAGTGAAAGTAGTGGCTCTTGATCTCGGAAGAGTGACGTCCACATAGGCGTCCCAACAGCTCCTGCATAGCGACGTCGAGCCCTCTCTCTAAGTCATCGTGGAGTATCTTGAAGGCGATCTCCTTAGTTTGGGGCTTCGTCTCACGTCCTGGCTGGGTAACTCTGAATCCCCATAAGTCCTTCCTCTGAAATTTCCTCAGCTGAAGTCCCTGAATGGTAGGGATTGGAAGAGCGAGCACCTGGACTAGCTCGAACATGCGAGTCCCGAAGCGAGTTCCCTTGAAATCCTCGTCCGTGTTGTAGATAACAAAAGGCATCTTTTGCATAGCATGGAAAATAATTAGTAATAACACAAGTCTAGAGAAAGAAAACACAAGTCACAAATATGCGAGATAAAATAAAATTAACCAACACAACAACCTCAAACCAAGTAGCAATACATTATTCAACTCAAGCAATCAAGGTTCCAATCATAACTTATTTTTACCATACCACATAGGTCGGTATGATCAAAGTACTAACGTGATAAAACGCCAAGGGTGGTGGTCCAACTAGTATCTCACTCCTTATTAACCATGGTAGCAATCTGGGCATCCTTGGCAACAATCTGTTTGTCTTGGTCACATAGCTCCAAAGCCAAGCCTATGATATCCTTACTTAGTCTTTTTACAGTGGCCTTTGAATCTTGGACACGACGTTTCTCCTCCTTGAGATCCTCTTGAGTATTGAGCATTCTATACTTAAGTCTTTCCCCAAGTTCCTCAATGGCTTTCCATGCAGCATTCCTTGCAGAGTCAAAGAATACTCTTGTCCCTCATCTATCACAGGAAATCCATTGTACACGGCTTCACCATCCATTCCCAAGCCGATCATGAGGTTCTTGAGTGTCTTGGGAAATTCCGTCTCACACTCAAGGGTCATAGTCATCAGTGGTCCCTTCTTGATAGATTCATTGATGGTGGACATCTACAAAAATAGATGAGAAAGGATGATCAGGGAAAGTTTTACGAGATGAAAAGACAAGTGTAAAGTTTGAATATAAAGTTATTTCACCTAAGGGTTTTCCTTAGTCTAATCCAATCTAGGGTCACGAACCTACAGGCAACACAGTGCTCTGATACCATTTGTAAGATCTCACCATAATAAGGTAAGATCCCTATGATTGCAGTGCTAGTTCCTAGATCAAAATGCTAGCATCCACAGTTTAAGATGAAGTACACAGAAACAAAGGTCATTATTACATCGCATATCCAGGAGTATAATGGTTCTTACAACTCACTTAGTCCAAGGCTAATGATACTCAAGGTTCACATTACATAGTATAATAATAGAGTCTTTTGTCTTCATGCGCCACAGGCAAACATGTCGAGTGTAGACCCGCAACCCTACTAATCATCAGAGTATCCCGCGACATAATAAGTTACAGCCACAAAGGGTCAATACATTTGGAATTGTATTGGCAAGTGATACCATAGATACTTAGTATAATTGAACAACTACATGAATATATGGCTAAGTGTGGTTTTGGCTGACTTTGCTAAAAGCAAGTTTTATCTCATAGTTTTTGAAGAGTAAGTTTTCTCTTTCAATCACTAAGCAAGTTTTAACTTAGAGAAATTTAGATGGGGAGATTATTGAACTGCTTCTTAGTCTTGAGGCTCAGAATTTGTCCATAACCGGGGACACGGCTAAGTACTTAGTTTTACCCTCTCGAGAGGTGGTGCACTTTCCCCACAAGACTCGACATGCATCGAGACAAGAATTTTCAGAAGCAATCCCTCATACCACCACAGACGCGTTCCATCCTATCATAACTACCACCTTCTGTCCGTCTGGCTAAGTTCTTGCAACTTAGTTGGTCAAGGCAGATCCCATATGCCATGTGGCTGCACTAGAAGCTTCGTGACAAGAACGTCTCCAATCTCTTTGTTCCTGGGTGGCCGTCCACAAGTGCGATAAACCAGCTGACCATAGACATGGCCCCTGAGTAACCACTCAACATAATCCAAGCAAGTCCCATTCCACCCAGGTGTTTCATTAATATTAGTTTTTTTCTTAGTCGAACAAAATAATATCCTTCCATACTATCTTGATATGAATTTTCCACCCACGAATTCTAATAGCATGGCTAAGCACTCTAGCATACGAAGTCTTTCAACTAGGAAATACTACCAAGATATAATCTATAGGATATCATAGCATAGTATAGTAACAAATAAATAATCCTACCATGCTAAGATCTACCAAAATAACACTAGTGCAATAGTGAAAATAATAGGACATAAGATGAAATATCACTTGCCTTGGTATCTAGGGGAATAGGTACAATCCTCACAGCAACAAACTTCACAATCCACACAATCTACACAAAGAATAATACAATAACAATAATTCAATCAATATAGCATCACAAAAATATGAATGCATGCTAAATGCAATGATCTGATCACAACTCTAAAACTTACAGATTCTATAGTACAGAGGTTAAAATACTCTATCGAAACGCATAAGAAAAACCTAAAAACAATTTTTGGAACATTTTTTATGAGCAAAATACTCCTAAAAAGTTTCTGCCTATAATTCCAATTTTTCAGAAGCAAAAGTGTGAAACAAGGCCTCTATAATAAAGGTCTTATTTTTCTGAATCCAGAGACACCAAATTTGCATTTTTCTGAATTGTGGATCAAAAGTTATTGAATTTCTAAGTTTAATACTTAATCTGTCTATTTTTCTATTTAAACAGATAACCTGGCCGACGTGGCGCAACCCTATTGGTCCGTACCGGTTCGGTCAGATCGACCGCTGCGGTCCGTTAGATTTTAAGTGGCAAACGGACGTATCGGATCAGCCCGTACCGCTTCAGTCGTCGATCTAATCCTAGCCGCTAAAACCCGATCGAACGATGCTCGGTACAGCGACCACGAACGGCGGCTCTCTGTCTTGTGGCGGCTCGTCAGACGGTGGTGTTCTGGCGGTTCTAAAGGGGCAGGAGGTCCGTGGACTCTTACCAGTGGTCGAGGCGGTCGTGGCTGTCTCGATGGAGGTCACGGTGGAGTGGGGGTGCTCTGCCTCGATCTCGATTCCTCGCCGGAGCTCTGTCGACGGTGGAGCTCGTGTCTCTGCATCGACAATGATGATCTGGCGCTCGAACAAGCAAGGACAGGGGTCAGTGAGGGGCGCACGGGTCAGCACGGTCTAGCAGAGGCTAAAAAGGGGCGGCGGAAACCCTAGGCTTACCAGAGAACTCGCCGGACGGTGGCGGCATAGGGAGTTCGCCGGCGATGACCGTGTCGACAACCTGGGGCAAGAGAAGGCATGCAGCCAGAGTTAGAAGATGCGCTAGGACACGGCAAAGTGAATAGGGCAGAGAGGAGGGCACATGGTGGTCAGAGCTCACCGAAATCATCGCCGGAGTGGCGTCGGACAACGGCGGTTCGAGCTAGTAATTGAGGAGCCTGGGGGCTCTCCGGGGTTAGTGGCTCGGGGGAAATGGAAGAGGAGCGAGAGGGAGTTAAGTAGGGGTGGTCGTAATGGGGATTTAATCACGGAAACGCCAGAATTCGGCCGGGTTTGGAAACAGCAGAGGGGAGTGGGGTTGTTCGTCTCCTGGGTTGAAGACGTCGAGGTGGCGATGACATGGGAGTGGGGCCAGGAGGTAAGTGGGAGGGGGTGTGCAGAGGGAGTGTGAGAAAAGAAAGAGAGGGGGAGGAGTGGCCCGAGTGGGCTTGTTGGGCTGGTTGGGCCGAAAAGGCCAGAGTGCTGCTGCTGTTTAAAGTTTTTCCCCTCCTTTTCTTTTTCCTTTTAGATTTTCTTTTCCTAGGTTTTGGATTTAGCAAAAGGGCTCCAAATTGCCCCAAAATTTCCCCAAATTTTTGGAGGACAAACTAGATCCAAAGTAATACATGCCATGATGATATGAGTGCAATGATGATGGTTTTTAGATGAATTTTTTTTGGGATGTTACAGATTGACATACTAGCCAAGTCGGGAACCGATGGAAGCCCTATCTATTCCACGGGAGCTCAGATGCCCAGTCCCGTACTTGTTGTTGATTTGGTAGCCAGAGAAGATTTGATGCGCATCCGTAGCTCCCACCCAGAGATGAGACAGCCCACAACCTTCTACCTCCCCATGAAGGGAAATGTCGACTGCACCGGAGGATCTTAAAACCCCAGCCTGGCATACCCTGCTCTCTCCTTTCAGACCCTCTTTAGCTACTCCAGCAGCGAGGTGTTAACAGCAGTCGTGGACGAGTACCATGACTCCTAGATGGAGCTCCGTCTGCTACAAGCCATTCTCACTCGTAAGGAAGCTCTGGAAACCCTGCAAAGGAATCAAGAAGGAACCATCGCCACTGAACGGACCTCAAGGGAAGCTGCTCCCAAGAGAAGCAGGAAGTGCATCACCGCCAGTCAGTATCTCTGTAGATTCAAGCCCATCCAGGAGGTGCAGGAAACCTCCACTGCTCCGCCAGAAGCCAGCCACGACTCCGCAGATGCACCCTCCGAGTAATCACCCGCTGCGCTATACTCGCCCATCTAGCAATAGGGTAGAGTCATGTATCGTCCCTGAACGCATTTTGTAATGCTTAAGCACTATTAGCACCTTCGGGTGCAGATTGGTTGGTTATGTAATAACTTCCTTGTATTGCTATGCTTGCTTGATGTTTTCCCTCTTGCATGTTTTACCCAAGACGTTGCATCAGACCCAACCCGGAACGCTTACCACCAATGGGAAGTTCCTCACCAGAAGGCCAGAATACTCTAGTTCCCCAAAGACGAGGATGCATGAATACAATGATTCCACTCCACCCTCAAGCATAAGCAACGCAAGAGATTCAAGTGAGGACCTCTTCACCGACGCGGATTGCATCCACCCTGACTAACCCTAGCCAGGAGAGTCATAAGCCGCTAGCTTGCCCCGATCTCACTCCATTAAGCTTCACTAGGAAACCCCCTCACCAAGGTGTATAGAGTAGGGCGTCACTTGACGACCTTAGCTCAAGACTCCAGGAAGATGCAGCCTTCCGCTAACCCTAGGACAACCCTCCCAGACAAAAGATCTGCACCACTCCTAAGGCGCCTTGATGAAGCTCTAAGGTGGAAAGACGGCGTCTTTCCACTCAATCCTTAGAAGACTGTCTACCGAAGGATACTTGAGAAGACCTCCAGATTGGGACGCCTTCTGACGATCTCGACTCCATGAGAAATATGGATGTCCGCATTCAAAACATCCATTTGCGACTCCGAGAAGGAAGGACTATACCAACTCTCCGATCTACCCCAGTCTAATCCTAAGGGGGAAAAACTGTGTCTTTCCCGCAAAATAGAATAACCCTCTGCCAGAAGGAATCCAACAGTAGGACCCAAGGACGTATACTAGGATATAATAATCCCTTAGTAGAGACGCATAAATCCTTACCGCAGGAGGATCAATCCTCGCAATCCTGGTTGAAGCCTGCTCGACAATCGTGCTTTCAAGACGATTGAAGTTCAACCTCACTATCAAAGTGACTCTGTTCAAAGACAAAGCCGACAAGTTAGTCCGCGGGAAACACATAGCACTAACTCCAAAACAAATCCCCTAACCTTACCCTCCCGAATCTCGGGACAAGATTCTTTTAAGGGGGAAAGGTCTGTAACACCCGAATTTCAGCAACCCTAGTTAGTTGTCCAGAATGCAAAAATCAGGGGGAAACAAAAACTTTTTCTTGTCCATTGGTGCAGTGTTTGCCTGTCGTTTGTTTGTACTTGTGCATGTGAGTGTATACCCTATGATACTCCTTACCTCACCCCTAGTTGACAAAAGCTATTTAACAAAACTATCCTGGCTCATTTTACATATTCTCAAATGTTCTGACATTTCAAAACCTGAGCCATGATGCTTCTGTAACCAAAACTAGTTTAGTAGCTTCCATTGACAAAACTATGGAGAGCTATAACCTCCTTATGTTTTGAAGACAGAACCCTCAACTAATCTTATCTCTAGTTTTCCCAAAACCTCTTTGCAAAACATTTGAATTCTACTCTTGGTAGAGATACCAAGGACTCTCATCTTATTCAATCCCCAACCTCTTCAAAATTCTCCAACCTTACCTCGAGCTAAGCTTGATGGTAACCCCAGTAGTGGATTTCCTTAGTTATAAGATGAGTTGCCTTGATCTGCTGTTTGACTTGCTTGCTTAGGAATTAGTATGAGCCACTCTAGGAGCTCATCAGTTGGATAAATATACTTCAAAACTCACCAAACCCTAAGCAAGAATACAAGGTGGATCTGATCTCTAGTTACTAGGGGATCATCTAAAACCCTTAACCAGATCCATTATGCAGTGACCCCTTTCTAGAAGCTTCCAAGTCCATGAAGACCAATATCAAGCATGGATCCCTTGCAACCCTCCAAAAACATTCCCTCTCATACTCTAGTCAAAAGCTTCCAAGGGTTGAATGCCTCCCTTTCTCAACCCTTGTGCATTTTTGAAAATGCATCTGAACCATCTTGTTAACCATCCTAAGGACTACCAAGGACCACTCTTGCCCTTGGTTAGATCATCCTCCAACCTACTTGTTCTTGATGGTTTTGCAGGCAAGAAAATAACTTTTCCTGCAAATCTAGTCATCATGCCTACTTTGACAGAAGCTCACACCATCATCCAACCTTATATAGACCAACTCTTGGCATGGTTGTGTTCTACTCATATAGGTACATCAGTATCTACTTCACTTGTACCAAGTGGATCTTTGTGCTTCTTAAACCCACATGATTTATAAGGCATCATGACTCATCTGGTATGGTAGCCTTATTTTCAACAAAGTTTGCCATCACTTCTAGATCACCTCAAATGTAACCAATCCAAACTCGCTCTGCCATGAGCATCTATATGACTTGGTCTAACTATCCATCTATCCCGTACATCAAGGTGAGCTCTGAGCTCCAAGATCCAATAAGGTTTTGGTGGTATTAAAATAACATCACCCTAGATCCACAACTCCTTGTTTTCCATCTTATTCAAGTTGGTTTTCCAATTCCCAAGGTTGCAAATGCTTGCCACACCTTGTCTACCTCATCTACCCTAATCATCAAGATTAATCCAGTATTACCCATATTTATTATGGCCCCAAATCTATTTAATCCCTTTATTAGACAAAATCTCCAAAACTCCTTCCATAAAGGAAAGATTGGTTTTTGCCAAAACACTTCCCCAACTCTTGGCTCAAATGAGGTCCACATATCATACACCATCTTCCCACTTCAAAAATAAATATTTTTGAAGAGCTTTATTATTTCTTTTTGCCCATTTTCTTAAATGGCTGAATTGGAAAAACAAATGTTTTAAATACTTCTATGCCCCAATAAATCTTGGGAAAATTCCCCTAAGTGTGTATTCACATTTGGGACCTTCTCACATTAGAAACCAACCTGGTCCAATGTAATTATATCAAATGATCTTCTAGAAACTACTTCTGCCCTTTTTGAATAAATGGATTTAAGAGGACTAAAACCCCTTATAAAAATCCCAAATAAATCCTAGGAGTGTACCTTGAACCTACCCAGCCACCAGTACTATCTCCACCATCTCTTCTAATGCAAACCTTTGAACTTCTTCACAAGCTTTCTTGTGATCAAAAAATTTGAAAAACAAACAAACTTGAGCTAAACCAAGACCAAGCTCTCCCCAAAGCTTATCAAGCACTCCTCCCCAGCAACCAATACTTCCACTCCAACCCTTGCCCTTTTTACCGTTGGATTAGTAGAGAGAGAGAGACAACCAAATCTTACAAGGATATGCCCCATTTAATAACCACAACTCCCTCCCTATCTCTCTGCCCGACCAAATCCCACTCTCACCCCTCCCCACCGCCCTCTAGGCCAATCACAGGCTAGCACTACCCCTCCTCCATGTCCAAATTAGACATTTTCATCATCCATCTCTCCCCCATGGTATAAAGGCCAGAGGCCACCCCTAGCACGCCTCTGCCACTCATTTGCTGCCTCTCCCCCCTCACTCACCTCCCCTACACTTCACTCCATCTCCCCTGCCTTGTCCTGCCCGAGAAGAAGAGGGGGAGAGCTCTCGGCCTCTCCCAAAAATCAAGCAAGGCTCCCTCCTCCCCCTCTTTCTCCCTCTGCATATCACTCTACCGTGACCCCCTCATCCTCCTTTGTCTAACCCCGTGCATGTTTTGGCCCAGGACCGCCTCCTCCGACCTCTCTGTCAAGCCCCGACAAGGTAACCCTCGGTCGTCTCTGAGCGAGCTCCTTCCCAGGCATGAACCCGACCGTGCCGCCCCTCGATCTGCTCGCCGTCAAGCACCACTTCATCTCTGCTGCTCCTCGTCGCCTCCCGAGCCCCTGGTAAGCTCCCCTGGCGAGCCCCACCATCCCCTAGGGTTTCTGCCGCCGTGGGCTCTGTTTGCTGGAGACGATGATGCCTCGCCGTTAGATCCGCATAAATCCAATGGCCCTCGTGCACCCTTACCCCTCGCCTTTATAGCCACTGCGATGGGGCCCCGCTTGCAGGTTCAAGCGCGATCTCTCAGCGTCACCCTCATTGGTGGGCCAGCCAGCTCCTGGCCTTCCTCACGCTACCAGCACACCTCAGATCCAGCCCAGTTACTATTTGCCCCTTTTCTTTTTCTTTTAATTTCAGATCTAGAAAGGTACCAATTAAATTAAATCCAAAGGCCAAGATCTAAATTTCTGGTAGTCCTCAGATGTTTTCTCAAGCATGCAGAGGCAACCCCTAGTCAAAATTAATTTCCATTATTTGCTAGAAATTAATCTGCAGCCGGGTGTACTTTGCACTAACTAAATTCCTTAGAGAGTTTTACATATCCAATTGGGGAAAATCAAAGCTCTACTGGAAGGTATTTGATATACCTGTCACCTAGCATGTGTCATATGCCAAGGTGAATAGTAGTTTGCCCTTATCAAAAATAACAAAAACAGCCATTATCTTCCTTAGGAAATTTATCTAGGTCAAACCAAATGAGGTATTGATCTAATTCCAACTCCCATGGATGTGTCTTATCAATATCTATCAAACCCTAGCAGCTCAGATTTTATTTAGCTTTGGTCGAATTGTAGTGAATTAAACCATTCAGTGTACCCCCTTTTTCACTAAATAAATCACTCCAGGAGTTTGACAACTCCAAAAAGAGTGAATCCAATTCCTACTTAAAGGTATTCCAAATGCCTAACACATGCCCTTGGATTCAACTCAAGAGCTTCTGTAGAATTAATTTGGTAAAAAGGACAAAAACACCACAGAACTGCCTTTGGGAATTTCCTGAGGGAATTATGGTAATTATTTGGACTTGATTTTAACTCTCAGTGAACAAGTACATCAATTACTATCTAACCCTCCAAGGAAATAATTTTTGGGACTCCACATAAATTCTGGTGAATTAATTCCTCAAACTAGAGTTTATCCCACTATAAAAAGCATAACTAAATCTAGGTAATTGATAATCTAGTGAAACCACTTGTGTTGGTCTTGTTTTGCCAAGACCTATCTGAGGATATCACTGTTGCACATTGGCATCCTACAGACCTCAGACACCCAATCCAAGTTCTTAGTAAATAACCTCGATAACTATCCTCCAAGGGAAAAGCACCTCTATGACAATCTAGTAATTCCATTACTAGTACCCAACTTCTCCAAAACCTACTAAGTTAAGTAGTATTCCTTATGTTTGTTTGCTAGTATGGTTTGATTCCTGCATGCCTTGTATTGATTGTGGTATTGTCTGCTTGCATGTATACTCGATGACAGCGATAGTGTGAGTGTTTGATGACAAGAAGGAAGGGACTTCTTATTATTATTTGTTGGGTATTCTTGGTTATCTACGGAAGTCCAGGGACTTATCGCTGATCACAGGCAAGCCACGATTTCCGAATTCTGATACTTGTCCTACTCTCTTTATTACCTGTTTTGTATCCTCTTTATAAATTGCATTATTCATCTCCATGTCTTGTTTTATAAATACTGCGCTAATGACTTGTCTCCTCCAAGTTATGACTTTGTGTCCCTCGTGGCACCACACTGATGTACCTACCATTTACTCCCCTTTAGATGGAGGTTACTATGATTAGCATCCTACCTCGTTGGAAACCACGGATTTTTTGTTGACTAAAATATTTTGGGATTTACCCTACTACAAATGTTTGAAAACTACTTTGTAGAACCCTTGGGAAGAGCCATCATTCGAAGCATATGTTTTAACTAAAGAAGTGGTGATGATGAGAAATGAGAAAGTGAACAAGAGAAAGAGAAGGGATGTTCTACGCCTTTACCGGAACAATTTTTATCAGTGCAACCACATTACCCCAGGTGCTGGGGCTTATCTCGTAGTTTGTCTTCTTTAGCTGAGGCAGCTTGTACTATGCTTATCGGGAGAAATCCCTTGAATTCTGGGCATGCGCTAATAGTTCTACGGATCTGGGGCCTGTAGCTTGCTTCAGCAAGAGCGATCCTGTCTTGGTAGGAGTGTCGGTGCAACAATTGGGTCTCCCGCGGACGGTATGCCTTAGGTGGTACGGAAGGAAGTGGAGCCACCAAGTTAAGGTATATGCCAAGGTGCGGTTTGGGTATACGCGTGTATGGAAGGCAGGACTATGGTTGGGAGCCACATACTTGTTGCCGAGGACAACAAACCCAAAAGGAAAAGCAACCTTTGCTAGGGTCGACAAGCGAAAGGTTAGGTTTCATTATTCGGACCCCCGTCTACCTTGGGTAGAGGGCCGTGGTTTTATCCCGACAGATGTATTGATTCTTGTGGGGAAAGTTTGCAAACTCTGCAGAGTATAATCTATTCGAATAGCCGTGTCTATGGTTAAGGACGGTTGGAAAGGTGTTGGCTAGGAGTACCCAAATGATGTTGTTCGGAAACATGGAATGAAATATGGTGGTTTCGAGGGAACCTGAGTTTAAAGTTTTGTTTGACCAGAGGAGGTCAAAGAGATTTAAAAAGGGTTTTTACTCCAAAACGGTTTCCAAAAAGGTTTTCAACAAGGATATGGGGATATCTTGATTTATAAAACCAAGGCATGTTCCAAAACTCTTTTTCAACAAAGATATGGAGATGCCATAAGTATAATAGGTAGTCTAGGCTTTTCAAAAACAACCCTAGATAGAGCTATCTCACCATAGGCAGAATTGCACTCTCTCAATTCACTTATCTTGGTGGTTTGCGAGTACATTCCAAAGTACTCATGGCATTGTCCTTGGCTATTTACTTGGCCAGGCTTTCAGAGGTTCGACATCGGAAGATTAAGGTGACGTCCAGCGAGCTAGGCCATCTTCCCAGACAGTCGCCTGTAGGTTGAGGCACGATTGGGCTCTGCGCGTGATGATGTTCCATTACTAAAGATGGTAGATCTATAATGGCATGTATATAAGTATTGTAAATTTGTTATGTTTCGGATGTTGTAATGATACTTGTCGGTTATGTTCCATGGCTCACTGATCATGGGACCATGGATATATGCATAACAGAGATTTCTCGGATGGTTAATTCGGGGAGCTCACAGTCATTGCATGTGTGTTATTTCCATAAACCACATGGATCCACAACTAGAGTCATTGCATGTGTGTTCTTTTCATAAACCACCACTAGATTCATTGCATGTGTGTTCATTCCATAAACCACATGGATCCACCAGAGTCATTTGCATGTGTGTTCTTTTCCTAAACCACCACTAGTGTCATTGCATGTATGTTCCTTTCCTAAACCACCACTAGTGTCATTGCATGTGTATCCTTTCATAAACCACTTGGATCCACCAGAGTCATTGCATGTGTGTTCTTTTCATAAACCACAACTATAGTCATTGCATGTTTGTTCTTTTCATAAACCACATGGAACCACAACTAGAGTCATTGCATGTGTGTTCCTTTCATAAACCACCACAGTGTCATTTTACTAAACCACATGGATCCACAACTAGAATCATTGCATGTGTGTCCTTTTCATTAACCACCACCAATGTCATTGCATGTGTGTTCCTTTCCTAAACCACATGGATCCACCAGTGTCATTGCAAGTCTTTGCATGTCTGTTCTTTTCCTAAACTACCACTAGTGTCATTGCATGTGTGTTATTTTACTAAACCACATGGATCCACCTATGTCAATGCATGTGTGTCATTTTCATAAACCACCACTAGAGTCACTGCATGTTTGTTAATTTCCTAAACCACAACTAGAGACATTATATGTGTGTTTTGTTCCTAAACCACCACTAGTGTCATTGCATGTTTGTTGTTTTCATAAACCACATGGATCCACCAGTGCCATTGCATGCGTGTTCTTTTTCTAAACCACCACTAGTGTCTTTGCATGTGTGTTATTTTCCTAAACCACCACTAGTGTCACTGCATGTTTGTTCTTTTCATAAACCACATGTATCCACCAGTGTCATTGCATGTGTGTTCTTTTCCTAAACCACCACTAGATTCATTGCATGTGTGTTCTTTCCATAAACCACATGGATCCACCACCAGTGTCATTACATGTGTGTTCTTTTCATAAACCACCACCAGTGTCATTGCATGTGTGTTCTTTCCATAAAACACATGAATCCACCAAAGTCATTTGCATGTGTCTTCTTTTCAATGACCACCACCAGTGTCATTGCATGTGTGTTCCTTTCCTAAACCACATGGATCCACTAATGTCATTGCATGTCTTTGCATGTGTGTTCTTTTCCTAAACCAACACTAGTGTCATTGCATGTGTGTTATTTTACTAAACCACATGGATCCACCAGAGTCATTTGCATCTGTTTTCTGTTCGTAAAAAACCACTAGAGTCATTACATGTTTGTTCCTTTCCTAAAGCACAACTAGATACATTGCATGTGTATTATTTTCCTAAACCACCACTAGTGTCATTGCATGCTTGTTCTTTTCATAAACCACATGGATCTACCAGTGTCATTGCATGTGTGTTCTTTTCCTAAACCACCACTAGTGTCTTTGCATGTGTGCTCTTTTCCTAAACCACCACTAGTGTCATTGCATGTTTGTTCTTTTCATAAACCACATGGATCCACCAGTGTCATTGCATGTGAGTTCTTTTCCTAAACCACCACTAGATTCATTGTATGTGTGTTCTTTCCATAAACCACATGGATCCACTACCAGTGTCATTGCATGTGTGTTCTATTCACAAACCACCACTAGTGTCATTGCATGTGTGTTCTTTCCCTAAACTACCACTACTGTCATTGCATGTGTGTTCTTTTCGTAAACCACCACCAGTGTAATTGCATGTGTGTTCTTTCCATAAACCACATGGATCCACCAGAGTCATTTGCATGTGTGTTATTTTCAATGACCACCAGTGTAATTGCATGTGTGTTCCTTTCCTAAACCACATGGATCCACCAGTGTCATTGCATGTCTTTGCATGTGTGCTCTTTTCCTAAAACACCACTAGTGTCATTGCATGTGTGTTATTTTACTAAACCACATGGATCCACCAGAGTCATTTGAATGTGTGTCCTTTTCATAAACCACCACTAGAGTCATTCATGTTTGTTCCTTTCCAAAAGCACAACTAGAGACATTGCATGTGTGTTCTTTTCCTAAACCACCACTACTGTCATTGAATGTTTGTTCTTTTTATATACCACATGGATCCAACAGTGTCATTGCATGTGCGTTCTTTTCCTAAACCACCACTAGTGTCTTTGCATGTGTGTTCTTTTCATAAACCACCACTAGTGTCATTGCATGTGTGTTCTTTCCATAAACCACATGGATCCACAACTAGAGTCATTGCATGTGTGTTCTTTTCATAACCCACCACTAGTTTCATTGCATGTGTGTTCTTTCCATAAACCACATGGATCCACCAGTGTCATTGCATGTATGTTCCTTTCCTAAACCACCACTACTGTCATTAAATGTGTATCCTTTCATAAACCACTTGGATCCACCAGAGTCATTGCATGTGTGTTCTTTTCATAAACCACAACTATAGTCATTGCACGTTTGTTCTTTTCATAAACCACATGGAACCACAACTAGAGTCATTGCATGTGTGTTCCTTTCATAAACCACCACCAGTGTCATTTTACTAAACAACATGGATCCACAACTAGAGTCATTGCATGTGTGTTCTATTCATTAACCACCACCAATGTCATAGCATGTGTGTTCCTTTCCTAAACCACATGCATCCACCAGTGTCATTGCAAGTCTTTGCATGTCTGTTCTTTTCCTAAACTACCACTAGTGTCGTTGCATGTGTGTTATTTTACTAAACCACATGGATCCACCTGAGTCAATTGCATGTGTGTCCTTTTCATAAACCACCACTAGAGTCATTGCATGTTTGTTCCTTTCCATACACCATATGGATCCACCACCAGTGTCATTGCATGTGTGTTGTATTCATAAACCACCACTAGTGTCATTGCATGTGTGTTCTTTCCCTAATCTACCACTACTGTCACTGCATGTTTGTTCTTTTCATAAACCACCACCAGTGTCATTGCATGTGTGTTCTTTCCATAAACCACAACTAGCTTCATTGCATGTTTGTTCTTTCCATAAACCACATGGAACCACCACCAGTGTCATTGCATGTGTGTTCTTTTCATAAACCACCACCAGTGTCATTGCATGTGTGTTCTTTCCACAAACCACATGGATCCACCAGTATCATTGCATGTGTGTTCTTTTCAATGACCACCACCAGTGTCATTGCATGTGTGTTCCTTTACTAAACCACATGGATCCACCAGTGTCATTGCATGTCTTTGCATGTGTGTTCTTTTCCTAAACCACCACTAGTGTCATTGCATGTGAGTTATTTTACTAAACCACATGTATCCACTAGAGTCATTCGCATGCGTGTCCTTTTCATACACCACCACTAGAGTCGTTGCATGTCTGTTCCTTTCCTAAACCACAACCAGAGACATTGCATGTGTGTTCTTTTCCTAAACCACCACTAGATTCATTGCATGTTTGTTCTTTCCATAAACCACATGGAACCACCACCAGTGTCATTGCATGTGTGTTCTTTTCATAAACCACTACCAGTGTCATTGCATTGTTGTTCTTCCATAAACCACATGGATCCACAACTAGAGCCATTTCATGTGTGTTCTTTTCATTAACCACCACTATTGTCATTGCATGTGTGTTCCTTTCCTAAACCACATGGATCCACTAGTTTCATTGCATGTCTTTGCATGTGTGTTATTTTCCTAAACCACCACTAGTGTCTTTGCATGTGTGTTCTTTTACTAAACCACCACTAGTGTCATTGCATGTGTGTTCTTTTTCTAAACAACCACTAGATTCATTGCATGTGTGTTCTTTCCATAAACCACATGGATCCACCGCCAGTGTCATTGCATGTGTGTTCTATTCAGAACCACCACTAGTATCATTGCATGTCTGTTCTTTCCCTAAACTACCACTATGTACTATCATTGCATGTATGTTCTTTTCATAAACCACCACCAGTGTCATTGCATGTGTGTTCTTTCCATAAACCACAACTAGCTTCATTGCATGTGTGTTATTTCCAAAAACCACATGGAACCAACACCAGTGTTATTGCATGTGTGTTCTGTTCATAAACCACCACCAGTGTAATTGCATGTGTGTTCTTTCCATAAACCACATGGATCCACCAGTGTCATTGCATGTGTGTTCTTTTGAATGACCACCACCAGTGTCATTGCATGTGTGTTCCTTTCCTAAACCACATGGATCCACCAGTGTCATTGCATGTCTTTGCATGTGTGTTCTTTTCCTAAACCACCACTAGTGTCATTGCATCTGAGTTATTTTACTAAACCACATGGATCCACCAGAGTCATTTGCATGCGTGTCCTTTTCATAAACCACCACTAGAGTCGTTGCATGTTTGTTCCTTTACTAAACCACAACCAGAGACATTGCATGTGTGTTCTTTTCCTAAACCACCACTATATTCATTGCATGTTTGTTCTTTCCATAAACCACATGGAACCACCACCAGTGTCATTGCATGTGTGTTCTTTTCATAAACCACCACCAGTGTCATTGCATGTTTGTTCTTTCCATAAACCACATGGATCCACAACTAGAGTCATTTGCATGTGTGCTCTTTTCAATGACCACCACTACTGTCATTGCATGTGTGTTCCTTTCCTAAACCACATGGATCCACCAGTTTCATTGCATGTCTTTGCATGTGTGTTCTTTTCCTAAACCACCACTAGTGTCATTGCATGTGTGTTATTTTACTAAACCACATGGATCCACCAGAGTCATTTGCATGTGTGTCCTTTTCATAAACCACCACTAGAGTCATTGCATGTTTTTTCCTTTCCTAAACCACAACTAGAGACATTGCATGTGTGTTCTTTTCCTAAACCACCAATAGATTCATTGCATGTGTGTTCTTTCCATAAACCACATGGATCTACCAGTGTCGTTGCATGTGTGTTCTTTTCCTAAACCACCACTAGTGTCTTTGCATGTGTGGGAGTTGAATCAAAGAAGGAATAAAAAAAGGTTTCCTCAGGAAAAAAAGGAACTCCACCTCTTCGAGAAAAAAAGGAACTCCACCTCTTGGAGAAAAAAAGGAACTCCACCTCTTGGACAATTCACTGTGACGAGAGTAGCTACTAAAGTCTATGTCTAGTACTACCTATAGGGCCCAACCGTAGCACGTTATTTACAAGTAGTACTACTAGTATAGTATCAGTCTTTGCAGGTGCATCGAAGGAAACAAATTAAAGCTCTACATGTAATAAATGGTCATGGCAATTTCTAAGATACACAATCTTTTGCTTGTTCATTTTGATCTGGGCGACAGACGGAGTATAGAGGAGTACTAGCTGCTTTGTGTCTTGAGCCATCGAGCTGGAGTAGAAATTTGGATATCTAAAAACCTGAATTGTCCTGTCAAACCAATGCTCGTTGCATCCAGCTTTACCAAATAGACTTACTACACTACTTTACTGCGCGTCCGAAAAACTAGGGAGTACAAGAAGTACTAGTACACTAATGTTACACAGAGAGTTTTTTTTGAACGGACATAGAGAGTTCCACATTCATCTTGAAGCGCCAAAAATAGAAGTTGTGCCAATATAGTACTATAGTAGTCACGTCCAGGTTGCCTTACAGGGAGAAAAATAGTACGATGAGCAACTAGATCTATCTATTTTTCTACTCCTATTTGCGTATACTAGTAGTACTACTACAAACTCAGAAACAGCAAGAGCGTGTGCTCCACTAGTGCGCCTCTGCACGTAGGGTAATCTTTTACGGAGTAGATCGCCACCACATGGTCGCATGATTATTATGCATTGGTCCATGCTCTAGTCGTGGGCAGGTGCTGTAGTAGTAAATTTTTATGAAAAATAGATTACTCATAAATAATTACTCCCTCCATCCTCAAATAGTAGCTCCCTCATTTCCAAATTAGAAAGCATACTAGGTTTTGTCAAAGTCAATATTTATAAAGTTTGACCAACTATATGTACAAATATACTAACTTACATAATGTCAAACACATATAATATGAAAACATAGTTCGTGATGATTCTGATAACATTGAATTGATGTCATAGGTGTCCATATTATTTTCTAGATATTTAGGCTAAATTCCACGGCAGCCTATCCTGCATGCTGGACCCACGTCAATGCGTCGTCCACACCAGCGCAATTTCGACGACAATCTTGGTTAAAGACTTAAATCAAGTCGAATTGACAAGTTTGGGTATAAAATCCCGTAATCACTGAGTTAGATGACTAAAATCGAAGCACCGTAAGAATGGTTAGTGTGTTTATCTATGGTCCATGTCGTAGAAGTGAACAATTACATAAAAGTCGGACTAAACCCCTAAATACTCTGTAATAACATTAGCAGTAAACTTAGTTTACATCCAAAATGCATCCTTCCTAGTACCAAAAGAAAACCTACATGTGACTACTACTAGTAAACTGGAGTAGTAAAATAGTACTACTAGTAGTAATATTTATCTGCTAATACACCATTACAGTCTTGATCATCAGCCGTAGTTTAAGATTATTTTATCCTGTCGATGCAAATCCAGAAAGATACATGGGTGGACTGTCCAACCTTCATCAGGAACCGTGGTGGCACCCCGAGGTACGTCCTGAGCTTGTCGGACGGGAGGTTGGCCGGTGACGAGCTGCTCGTCAGCTTGACTACCGCATTAAGGCTCTCGACCATCGACAAGTCCGCCTACCCCGGCGGGCCAGGCGCACATAGTTTCACCGTGTACCGTGGCCACAAGCACCTGTCCTGCCTGATGCACACCAAGGACACAACGGCGGCCGGGCCGAGCGCGCTGATGGTCAGGCCGAACACGGCACTGTCATCCCCGCAGAGGAAGCGTGTGAATCCCCTCGTGCTTGTTGGTGGTGGAGTCGGGATGAGGCAAAAGAACGTGTTGCCGTAGATGACCCTGGTTACTATGACCCCATGGGCCTCCTTCATGTGGGAAAGGACCCCTGCCGGCGAGGCAATAAAATCACAGGCAGAATCAATGCAGGAGCACGGGCCGTGCGAGCACGCGATCTTGTGCTCGTCGAGCTTGTCAAAGGCGACCAAGCTAAAGCAGCCGTCGTAGGGGCACTAATCATCGCCTCCGACTGGACGGTGTCCATAGCAGCCGGCTCACGGTCGAATCCACCGATGCAGTACACGAACTTGTGGGAGTGGTTATAGAGGGAAGATCGGCTCACCGGCGTAGTGCCCGCCGGCCAGAAACCCGGGTTGGGTGGGTATACTGAAGAGTATACTGATTGAGTTTCATACTATACTGGTATGCTTGTACAGGAATATGCTAGGCATGGGCGCACCGGCGGCAGCTGCACTTGGCCACTTTTTTCTTAGACAGTGTACACATGATGTACATGCTTTGTCAAAATAAAAAGGCTGCAGAAAGTTGACAGGTGAGTAATAAAGCAGGTGTCACGATGTACTGTACTAGACAGTACAATACAGACAGAGGGAGAGACCGAGGCAATAAGCCAGGTGAGTGAGAGGCAAGAAGATCTACTCCTGGAGAGAGACGAAAAGCCTGCGGCCTGCTGCAGGGTGTACAGTGCTGCAGGGGAGAGACCGATGACTACATGCATGTCTTCAACACCAACCTGTAATTAAATTTTTTGGTCTTATGAAATTTAAATGGCCTTAATAATCCCAGACAGAGGGAGTACTAGTAATAGTAGTAGTACTATATCTTAGAACAAATTAGACAAACCAGTACTGCATTTATTACTGGTACTTTTTTGATAAATTATAATTAGTAGTAGTACTTAGATATGTGAAAAACCAATCCAAGTTACTACTCCAATAGAGAGTACGATCACTCTGTTTTATAGATTCTTGTTTACTATACTTACTAGTAGTAAAATCTAGAATGTAGATTGTTTCAGAAAAAATTTTGGCTCTACAATATCTAGCATATGCGCAAACCTCACAAGACACTTCATTGCTTAGTTTTAGGGATCTTGTGCTAAATGCATGGACATGGATGTAATTTTCATTTTTATGATGTCCTTGATGTAACTTGTACTTCCACCGACTACGTGTTAACTAATAAAGCACCTCGCTCCTACGGGACCTACCACAATTAAAAAATAATCACACTACCCCGATTATCAGACAAAGTGGAACATAGTTTCTTATAATTTAAAAGTTTTTAGAAATAGAATATTTCAAGCTTTCCATCTAACTTTGCACACTTTAGTGACTTTTTGCCGATTTAACGAAATTAGGTCAAACATTTGCTACACAAGTAAGGGCAATTGATTGCTATTGAATTAAATGTATTTTTAGAGGTAGATGGGTGATGTAGTAAACAATGTCGTTGGTGTTAGTTTCAAACTATCACGAAAGAACATTTAATTCTCAATTTTTCGAGTGATGACGAGATTGTTCTTTTACGTAAAGAAACTCCGAAGAATATGGATCTGAATACCACAAGACATGTTTTCAGACATAAAGAGCGGACCAACATGTTGTGCTGATGATACCCATGTTTTATGAGCTTTCAAACTTCCAAGCTAACTCCGCCAACTTGAATGACTTTATGCCAATTATTTATCTAATTTAGGTCAAATCTGAACTACAAGTAAATTGTAGGTCGCTTTGAAAGTTTTATGAAAACTCTTCAGGAGGTACCTATTCAGGGGGCAATTAATATATCATAAACCACCAGGAGTTTTGACGACACGTTTAACTTCATGCTAAGATTTTGCATCTTGATAGTTTAACAAAATTAGGTCAAACTTGAGCTACAAGTAAGCGCGAAAGATTTCTCTTGAATTAAATGTTTGTCGATATTTGAATGACTTCCTAGCTAAATCTGCCCATTTGAATGACTTTGTGTCGGTTTATCGAAATTAGGTCAAATTTGAAACTACAAGTAAATTGTAGGTTGCTTTGAAAGTTCTATGAAAAAGCTTTTGGGGGGCACCCATCGAGGGGTCACAATCAATATGTCAGAAACCATCGAGAGTTTTGACGATAGTTTCAACTTTTTGCTAAGATTTTGCATCCTGACTATTTAACGAAATTAGGTCAAACTTGAGCTACAAGCAAGTAAGCACGATAGATTTCTCTTGAATTAAATGTCTTTTCTAGGATAGATGGGTGCATCTTCTTGTAGTAAACAATGCTATTAGTGTGAGTTTCCAACTATTGGGAAAGAACATTCTCAATTTTTCGAGTGATATCGAGATTATTCTCTCCTATAAAGGAAGTCCGAAGAATAAAGATCTAAATGACACATATATAGTGGACCAACATATTGTACTTATGATTTCCCGTGTTTTATGAGTTCTCAAACTTCCTATAGCTTATCGCTCTACCCACTTGAATGACTTTATATGTCGATTAATCAAAATTAGGTCAAATTTCAACTATATACTAGAAGTTTTGTAGGTTGCTCTAAAAGTTATATAAAAAATCTTTTGGAGGTACCCATTGGGGGGTCACAATAAATATATGAGAAACAACCGAGAGTTTTGACAGCTAGTTTGATTTTATGCTAAGATTTTGCATCATGACACTATTTAATGAAATTGGGTCAAACTTGAGCTACAAAGTAAGTGCAATAGATTGCTCTTGAAATATATGACTTTTCAGAGGTAGATGGGTGTATTTTCCTATAGTAAATAATTTGGTCGGTGTGATTTTCCAACTATCAGGAAATAACCTTCAATTCTCAATTTTCCGGGTGATGACAAGCGAGGTTATTCTTTTTCGTAATGAAATGTCCGAAGAATATTGGATCTGAATGCCAGAAGCCATGTTTACCGACATATATAGTGGACCAACATGTTGTACCAACGATTCCCATGTTTTATGAGTTTTCAAACTTCCTAGCTAACTCTGCCCATTTGACCGAATGACTTTATGTCGATTTATCAAATATAGGTCAAATTTGAAAGTTCAAGTACATTATAGGTACCCATCGATGGGTCACAATTAATATATCATAAAACATTGAGAGTTTTGACAATAGGTTCAACTTCTTGCTAAGATTTTGCATCTAGACAATTTAACGAAATTAGGTCAAACCTGAGCTACAAGTAATTAAGCGCGATAGATTGCTCTTGAAATTAAATGTATTTTTAGAGGTAGATCGGTGTATCTTGTTGTAGTAAACAATGTTGTCAATGTGAGTCTCCAACTATCAGGAAAGAACATTCAATTCTACATTTTCCAAGTGAAGACGAGCGAGGTTGTTCTTTTTGTAAGAAGTCCGGAGAATATTGGATATGAATGCCAGGGCAAGTTTACAGACATATATAGTGGACCAACATGTTGTACCAACGATTCCCATGTTTTATTTATGAGTTTCCAAACTTCCTAGCTAACTCTGCCCATTTGACCGAATGACTATATGTCGATTTATCGAAATTAGGTCAAATTTGAAACTACAAGTAAATTGTAGGTTGCTTTGAAATATTTAAGAAAAATATTTTGGAGGTACCCATCGAGGGGTCATAATTAATATATTTGAAAACAACGGGAGTTTTGACGATAGGTTCAACTTCTTGCTAAGATTTTGCATCTTGACAATTTAACGAAATTAATTAGGTCAAACTTGAGCTACAAGTAAGCATGATAGTTAGCTCTTGAATTAAATGTCATTTCAGAGGTAGATGGGTGCATTTTCTAGTAGTAAACAGTGATGTGGGTGTGAGTATCCAACTACCAGGAAAGAACATTAGATTCTACGTTTTCCGCATGAAGACAAACAAGGTTAGTTGTTCTTTTCTGTGTTATATGGGTTATAAATGTTTTATGGGTTTTGACGCTTCCTATAGCTAACCCCACACATTTGAATAACTTTGTGTCGATATCTCGGAATTAGGTCAAATTTGAAACTACAAGTAAATTGTTTGTTTTGCTTTGATAGATTTACGAAAAAGCTTTTGGACATACCCATCGAGGGTTCAAAATTAATATACCAGAAACCAGCAAGAGTTTTGACGATAGGTTCAACTTTTTGCTAAGACTTTGCATACTGGTAATTTAACGAAATTAGGTCAAACTTGAGCTAGCTACAAGTAAACGCTCTTCAATTAAATGACTTTTCAGAGGTAGATCATCGGTGCATCTTCTTGTAGTAAAAAGTGTCGTCGGTGTGAGTTTCCAACTATCAAGAAAGAACATTCAATTCTACATTTTCTGAGTGAAGAATACGAGTGAGGTTGTTCTTTTTTCTAAAGAAAATTCCGAAGAATATTGGATTTGAATGCCACAAGCCAAGTTTACATACATATATATTGGACCAACATGTTGTACCAACAATTCCCATGTTTTATGAGTTTTCAAACTTCCTAGCTAACTCTGCCCATTAGAATGACTTTATGTCGATTTATCGAAATTAGGTCAAATTTGAAACTACAAGTACTAGTAAATTGCACGTGCTCTGCACGTGAGTTTTAGATAATAGACATCTGGCATATCATCACTATATAAAATTATAATAGGCAAAGCGGAAAAAATATAATAGGTAAATTTTGAACTACTACAAGTAAACTATGTAGGTTGCTTTGAAAATTTTACGGAAAAGCTCTTAGAGGTACCCATCAGCGGGGGCGCGCGGGGGGGAGTGCAATTAATATACTATCAGAAACCAAAAGAGAGTTCTGACGACAGGTTCAGCTTCTAGCTAAGATTTTGCGTCTTGACAGTTTAATGAAATTAGGTCAAACTTGAGCTACAACTAAGTGCGATAGATTGCTCTTGAATTTAATGAAATTAGGTCAAACTTGAACTACAAGTAATAAATTGTAGGTTGCTTTGAAAGTTGTATGAAAAAATCTTTGGAGGTACCCATCGAGCGGTTAATTAATATATCAGAAACCACAGAGAGTTTTGACGAGTGGTTCGACTTCTAGCTAAGACTTTGCATCATGAAAATTTTGAACACCTTTTGAAAACGATCACATGAAATAGGGAGAGAGGGGAAATGATATTTCTATTCTCTACGGGCAACCCACAAGCTTGAGGTGCACCTTAGGCTTAAAGATAACTTTATTTTTTCCACTATGTATAGGGTGAACCTTAGCGGATGCCACATAGTAAGCCTTTTTTTGAACGGGTAGTAGGCCATATTAAGGTGTGCTTTTTTACACAATGAGGGAGTAGTATATTTATTTGCTTAGACATATTGTCACCTCTGTCCATGTGCTGTACATGCTGAGAGAATAAAACGTTGGCAGGGGAAGAGGGCAACAGCGAGCAGAAGTTGAAGGCGGTTCCATGTTAGAGAAAAGTTATGATGGGTTTCTGGCACGATGTACTCCTGCTGCCTTACAGTGTACTACACTATGCTAATACTAGTAAATTTCAGGACCTATCCACGCAAAACAAATTGTGTGTTTTCTCTCTCCTTCGCTGCCTCTCACCATCCATCCTCCCTCTCTCCTACCCTTTCCCTCGCGCACCGGCCCGACTGATCTCTCCCTCGTCCACAGCGTGGTGCTGCGCACGTGTGCCTTGGTACGGCGGCTTTGTGTCTCTGGCGTGTTCGGCAACCGCGTTGGTGTGGAGTAGGGATGAGGAGTACATAGGAAGGAAACCACTTTGGTCCTTGGCGGCAAAAAAAATCGAACTTTTCTGGTTTTCGAAATTTTCACTTGCTTCCCAAACATCAGGAGGGAAGGTTACTTAAAAGATCGCCCATTTGCAGTACTTCTTATCTTATCTTTATGTTTTCTTATCTCTAACAATACCATACCATACCACTGTATAGTGTACAGATAACTTTGAACATTGACCGTTGGATCAAGACCGGCAAATCCAAACATTGCTAACCGTTGGATCTTCTTTTCTGTTCTTAGCATCTACAAGATTCTACTGATAGTCTTTAGCACGATGAACGGTAGTATGTGCAAATCTCAAAACACACACTTCATTGCTTAGTTTTAGGGTCCTTGTGCTAAATGCAAGGACTTGGGTGCAATTTTCATTTTTATGAGGTCCTTGATGTAACTTGTACTTCCACCGACCATGTTAACTCTCAAGCACCTCGCTCCTACGAGACCTACCACGGTTAAAAGAAAATTCAACCACCCCAATTATGAAACAAACTAGACCACAGTTTCTTATACGTAGTAGCCAAGTTTTTAGTACTAGGATTTTTCAAGCTTCCTAGCTAACTGCACACACTTCAGTGACTTCTTCTCGATTAACGAAATTAGGTCAAACCTGAGCTACAAGTAAGAGCGATAGATTGCTCTTGAATTAAATGTATTTTTGGAGGTAGATGGGTGCATCTTCTTGTAGTAAACAATGTCGTCAGTGTGATTTTCCAACTATCAGGAAATAAAATTCTTGGTTTTCCGAGTGATGACAAGATGGTTCTTTTCCCTAAATAAAGCTAGAAGCAGAATATGGATCTCAATTCCATAAGCCAAGCTTCTAGAAATATTAAGTGGACCAACGTGTTTTACTTACGATTCCCATATGTTTTTTGAGTTTTCAAACTCCCTAGCTAATTAACTCTGCCCACTTGAATGACTACATGTCGATTTATCGAAATTAGGTCAAACTTGAAATATAACTAAATTTTAGGTTGCTCTGAAAGTTTTATGAAAAAGATTTTGGAGGTACCATACCGATTAGGAGGGGTGTCACAATCAATATATGAGAAACAATCGAGAGTTTTGACAACATGTTTGATTTCTTGCTAAGATTTTGCATCGCATGACACTATTTAACGAAATTGGGTCAAACTTGAGCTACAAGTAAGCGCGATAGATTGCTATTGAAATATATGAATTTTCAGAGAGGTAGATGGGTGCATTTTCTTGTACTAAACAGTGCTGTCGGTACGGTGTGATTTTCGAACTATATCAGGAAAGAAGATTCAATTATTCTCAATTTTTTGAGTGATGACGAGCGAGGTTGTTCTTTGCCGTAAAGAAATGTTCGAAGAATAATATTGGATCTGAATGCCAGAAGTCATGTTTACCGACATATATAGTGGACCAACATGTTGTACAAACGATTCCCATGTTTTATTTATGAGTTTTCAAGCTTCCTAGCTAACTCTACCCATTTGACCGGATGACTTCATGTCGATTTATCGAAATTAGGTCAAATTTGAAACTACAAGAAAACTATAGGTTGCTTTGAAAGTTTTACAAAAAATCTTTTGGAGGTACCCATCGAGGGGTCACAATTAATATATCATAAAACACCGAGAGTTTTGACAATATGTTCAACTTCTTGCTAAGATTTTGCATCTTGACAATTTAACAAAATTAGGTCAAACTTGAGCTACAAGTAAGCGCGATAGATTGCTCTTGAATTTAATGTATTTTCAGAGGTAGATCGATGCACCTTGTTGTAGTAAACAATGTCGTCAGTGTGAGTTCCCAACTATCAGGAAAGAACATTCAATTCTACATTTTCCGATTGAAGACGAGCGAGGCTACTAGTTGTTATTTTCCGTAAAGAGAAGTCCAAAGAATATTGGATGTGGATGCCACAAGCCAAGTTGACAAACATATATAGTTGATCGACAACATGTTGTACTTGCGATTCCCATGTTTTATGAGCTTTCAAACTTCCTAGCTAACTCTGCCCATTTTAATGACTTTAAGTCGATTTTTCGAAATTAGGTCAAATTTGAATGTACAAGTAAATTGTAGGTTTTGCTTTGTAATTTTTATGAAAAAGCTTTTAATTTGGAGGTACCCCATGGGGTCACATCTAATATATCTGACAACAACAAGATTTTTGACGATAGGTTCAACTTCCTGCTAAGAGTTTGCATCTTGACAATTTAACGAAATTAATTAGCTCAAACTTGAGCTAAGAGTAAGCGCAATAGATAACTCTTGAATTAAATGTCATTTCAGAGGTAGATGGGTGCATTTTCTAGTAGTAAGCAGTGTCGTGGGTGTGAGTGTCTAACTATCATAAAAGAACATTGAATTCTACGTTTTCCGAGTGAAGACGAATAAGATTAGTTGTTCTTTTCCGTAAAGAAAAGTCCAAAGAATATTGGATGTGGATGCCACAAGCCAAGTTGACAGACATATATATATATAATGGATCGACAACATGTTGTACTTGCGATTCCCATGTTTTATGGGTTTTGAAGGTTCCTATAGCTAACCCCGCACATTTGAATAACTTTATGTCGATATCTCGGAATTAGGTCAAATTTGAAACTACAAGTAAATTGTAGGTTTTGCTTTGATAGATTTACGAAAAAGCTTTTGGATGTACCCATCAAGGGTTCAAAATTAATATACCAGAAACCAGCAAGATTTTCGACTATAGGTTCAACTTCTTGCTAAGACTTTGCATATTGGTAATTTAACGAAATTAGGTCAAACTTGAGCTAGCTACAAGCAAACGCCATAGATTGCTCTTGAATTAAATGTCTTTTCATAGGTAGATCATCAGTGCATCTTCTTGTAGTAAACAGTATCATCGATGTGAGTTTCCAACTATCAAGAAAGAACATTCAATTCTACATTTTTCGAGTGAAGAATATGACCGAGGTTGTTCTTTTTCCTAAAGAAAAGTCCGAAGAATATTTGATCTGAATGCCACAAGCCAAGTTTACATACATATATATTGGACCAACATGTTGTACCAATGATTCCAATGTTTTATGAGGTTTCAAACTTCCCAACTAACTCTGCCCATTAGAATGACTTTACATCGATTTATCGAAATTAGGTCAAATTTGAAACTACAAGTACTAGTAAATTTCAAGTTGATACGTCCATTTTGCATCACTATTTTCTATATCATAATTTACTGGTATTAATTGATATATTTCATATTAAGAGATGATACTTATGTTATTTCATCTATTTTTGCATGGTTGATGACTTTTGGAGCATGGATCGCTGCAGTCAGGATTCTAATGGGAAAGGTACTATTGGAGGCAAAATTTGCGAAGATCAGAAAATCTTGAAAAATACATGGAAAATCCTATTTTTCCAGAAGACGAAGAATGCCAGAAGGGGAAGTGGAGATGGGCCACAGGGGGCCCACACCACCCCTTGGCGCGGACCACCCCAGGCCACGCCAGTAGGTGGTGTGGCCGCCCTGGTCCACTCCTGGCTATCCCCTCTGGCTTATATTATCCTCTCAAAATCCTAAGACTCAGGGAGCGACCACAGAAATATTTCGCCGCCTCTGCGGGGCGGAAAACACCGAGAGAGAAAGATCTCTCCGGCATACAGAATTCTACCGGGGGAATTCCTTCCCGGAGAGGGGAAATCGTCGCCATCAACACCACCATCAAGCTGGACTTCATCGGGATCATCATCAACATCACCATCATCATCTCCACCAGCACCATCATCACCACTTCATACCGCTGTAATAATTGGGTTGAATCTTGCATAGTTCTTAGGGGAAACTTTCTCGGTGTTAATTACTCCTTGTAGTTGATGCTATTGAGTGAACCATTGAATTATTGTTTATGTTCAGATTGTTACTTATCATTATTTCATCTCTGATCATGATCCATATGATGTCTTGTGAGTAGTTCGTTTTGTCCTTGAGGACATGGGAGAAGTCATGTTGTTAGTAGTGGAATTGTGTTGAGAAAGATTCAATAGTTTGATATTTAAGTTGTGGTGTACTTCTTCTAGTGGTGTCACGTGAACGTCGACTACATGACACTTCACCAATATGGGCCTAGGGGAATGCATTGTGTATTTGGCTACTAATCGTAGGGGTTGCCGGAGTGACAGAAACCTGAACCCCCGTTAGGAAACCATTGCACAAGGGACATTAGGGTCTTAGAGTTTAAAGATGTGGTTAGGTTTCTACCTTAATTACTTTCTTGTACTTTCGGATGCTTGTAAGGGGTATAATCACAAGTATGTAATAGTCCTAGGAAGGTCGGTACATTAGCACAGGTTCACCCACATGACACTTAGCAAACTAAAGAAGATTAATCAACTATATGAAGTGAAAGCACTTGACGATATTCCCATGTGTCCTCGAGAACGTTTGGTCATCTTAAGTAATACAACCGGCCTGTCCTTTGCTAAATAAAGGATTGGGCCACTTGCTGCATTTATTCTTATTGTCTTTTCTTTACTCGTCCTTTATTTACCTCCATTATCAAAAACCCCTAAAAATCCGTTTGCTAAGTATGTACAGAGAATTCCTCCTCCTAGCCATTCGCTAGCACCTTCTCCTCCTCGTTGGGTTCGACACTCTTACTTATCGAAAATACTACGATAGACGCCCTATACTTGTGGGTCATCAAGACTATTTTCTGGCGCCGTTGCCGGGGAGTGAAGGGCTATTGGAGAGTGGAACTGGTAAAGGAAACTTCCACTGTGAGTATTGTTTACTTCTGTCAGTTGCTTTATTTTCAATATGGATAATTCGTTGAGTTCCTTATTTTGTAATGCTACTACCACTGCTAAGGTTGTATATGAACCACCACCTGCTGAGAATGATACTTTTAAAATACCTACAAGAATTATTGATCGTGTTATGGATAACTATTATGTTGGAGATGGAACTGTCCATCCAAGTGATCATTTTCTCTTTATACAAGAATTATGCGGGTTGTTCAAGTGTGCAGGTATTACAACAGATCAAGTCAAGAAGAAGTTATTCTCATTATCACTGAAAGGAAGAGCTGAGGAATGATATAAGTTGTTGAAGAATGGTCAAGCTCTTGAATGGGAGGAAATAGTACCTCTATTTTATTCAAAGTTTTATCCTCCTAGTGAGGTTCATAAATATCGGAATCAAATATACAACTTTTGGCCTCTTGATGGAGAAAGTACAGCTCAAGCTTGGGGGGGATTGAAGTTACTAATTCTCAAATGTCCCATTCATGAGCTCCCCAAAAATATTATTATCAATAAGTTTTATGCAAGGCTCCCTCTACATGATAAGGATTTATTGGATGCCTCTTGTGCTGGATCATTCACTCGCATGGAAGAAGAAGCTAAATGGGATCTTCTGGACCGTATTCAAGACAATGCTCAAGCATGGGAGAATGACAAAGGAAGAAAGTCAGGTATAAATTATGATTATGAATGCATTGAATCTTTTATGGGAACTGATGACTTTCAAAATATTAGTAATGCTTATGGTCTTGATTCTCAAGTTATTACAAATTGTTTTATGGATTTTTCTTCTTATATTGAAATTCTGAAAAAGGGATGGAACAAGTATCATGCACCATATAAAGATGTTGTTGATTGTGTTCCTATTAGGAGTACTGAATTTTGCACTATTGATCACATCCTAGCTGAACCTTATATCGAGAAAATACCCTTCCCGGATAAGGTAAAGGAGCATCCTATGATAACTAGTGTAATCAATAAAAGTGCAAAGAGAACTGTAAAACCCGATGACCAAAAAAACATTGAACCTATTGTAGCAATTGTGAAAGACCTTGTCACTAAAATTATAGAAGATGGACACATAGTCTTCTATGAGGATACTTATAATATTGTCTCACATCCTAATAGAAATAAAAAGGCTTGTGTCCCTGTGCTTTCTGTTAGAATTGGTGATCATTGCTATTATGGTTTATGTGATATTGGTGCAAGTTCAAGTGCTATCCCTTATGAGCTTTAGAAAGAAATTATGCATGAATTCATTCCCTGCGAACTAGAAGAGATTGATGTGGTTATTCACCTTGCTAATAGAAAGACCATCTCTCCAATTGGTATTGTACAGGATGTAGAAGTTCTTTGTGGTAAGATTAAATATCCTACTGATTCTCTAGTACTTGGTTTAGCTACTAGTAAAACCTATCCCATCATTTTTGGTAGACCTTTCTTGAGTACATGTGGAGCCATTATAGACTGCAAAAGGGAGAAAATCTTGACTAAATTTGATGGGGAATCTTCTGAGTTTAATTTTTCGAAATTTACTAAAGAACCTTGTGAAAATGAAACCCATAATGAGGATTTTAGAGTTGAACAACTTGCTTCTATTTCTCTTGCTCCTAACAATGCTTTGCAGCAATTTATGGAAGACCACGAAAGTGAAATCCTAATGGAAGAAAGAAATGAGATTGACGAGATTCTCCGTTGTCAACCTAAGATGCTTAAGCATAACTTGCCTATGGATGATTTGGGTACCACGTTGCTGATACATTGCAAATGTATCTATAATTTTTGATGTTCCATGCTTGGTTTTATCTACTTTCTTGTGTTTTTTCCACACTTTGGAGTACTTTTCATATGATTTCTTGGACTAACCTATTAACAAGAGCCACAGTGCCAGCTGCCTGTTTTCTGCTGTTTTTGGTTCCAGGAAAGTCAGAAAATGAATATTCTCGGAATTGGACGGGACAAAAGCCAAAGTTGCTATTTTACCAGAAGACATCTGGAGCCAGAATACGAGACGGAGAAGGGCTGGGGCCCGGCCACACCACCTGGCCGCGCGGCCAGGCCTGGCCCGTGCTAGGGGGTGGTCTGGCCGACAGCAGCACCCCCTCGGCCTCTCCTTCCGCCTATATATTGCCTCTGATACCAAAACCCTAAGTACTAGATAAAAAATCAACGAAATAGTCTGTAGCCGCTGTCATCTCCATCCCTAGATCGGGAGGGATCTGAAGCTCTTCCCGGCACCCTGCCGGAGAGGAGAATTCACCCTGGAGGCCTTCTTCATCATCATGCAAGCCTCCGGTGTGATGCGTGAGTAGTTCATCTCTGGACTACGGGTCCTTGTAGTAGCTAGATGGCTGGTTCTCCTCCTTTGTGCTTTCATGTCTAGATCTTGTGAGCTCCGTTCATGATCAAGATCATCTATTTGTAATTCTGCATGTTGTGTTTATGGGGATCCGATGGATATTGAGATGCTATTTCAGATTGATTATTGATTCTATCATGTCTTTGTTATTTGTGATCTTGCATGCTTGCCGTTGTTAGTAGCTATCTTGGCCAAGTAGATGCTAGCAACTCCAAGAGTTAGTATTTATGGCTCGATAGTTGGTTCATGCCTCTGGTAATAGGGGGAAGTGACAGAAATCTCTAAGGTACTAGATATGCTGTTGCTACTAGGGAGAAAACAACAATCCTTTGTTCATAGAACAATTGTATTATTTACTTTACACGCAATTCGTAAAGCAATAATCTGTTGCTTGCAACTTAATACTGGAGGGGGTTCGGATGATAACCTGAAGGTGGATTATTAGTCATAGATGCAGTTGGATGGCGATCTATGTATAATGTTGTAATGCCCAATCAAGTCTCAAAGGAGTCAAGATGATTAGCATATGCTAGTATGCTTTCTTGATGTTTGTCAATTGCCCCGCTGTAATTTGTTCACCCAGCATGTTATCTATCTTAAGGAGAGCCACCTCTACTGAACTATGGACCCTGGTCCTTTCTTTTACATACAATCTACAAACTGTTTACTTCTTTGTGTTTACTTTCTGCAAACTATTACTTCCTTCCATTCGATACGTTTAATCCTTTGTTTTCAGCAAAACCGGTGAGATTGACAACCTCATCGCAAGTTGGGGGCGAAGTTCTGTGGTTGTGTTGTGCAGGTCTCCACATTGCTGCTGGCACCGGTAGTGCGCCCTGCCAACGTTCAGCTAGCTACACCTTTGGGGTGTTTCCTTTCTCCTACTGGATTGATAACCTTGGTTTCTTACTGAGGGAAAACTTGCTGCTGTGCTCATCATACCTTCCTCTTGGGGTTCCCCAACGAGCTCGATATATTTAGGCCATCAATCAAGCTTTTTCTGGCCCTATTGCCCGGGAGTCAAGGACATCTTCACAAGGGGAGTCCCTCATAACCAATCTCTTTACTTTGTTATTTTTGTTTTGCTTTGTTTGCTTGTTTCTTTACCAAAAACACACAAAAAATTAGTTTTACTAGTTTTCTTTCTTATTTAAAAACACAAAAAAATAGTTCCTTTCTTAAGTTGCCTTTATGTCTAGCTTTTCTCCAATCACTATGTCACCCGAGGAAATGATTTTCACTTTTAAACAAGGAATGGAGGAGAGCTTGAAGGAAGCTTGGTCTAGAATCTCTGATCTTCATGAAAAAACTGAGCCTAAAATGACTCAAAGCTTGTTCCTTAGAAGTTTTTACCTTGGAATTGCTCTTTGCTATAGATATGCTTTAGATGCTATTGTGGGAGGAGATTTCCTCCAATGTAATGAGGACGATGCTATTAATGCTATAAAGAAATAGATCTTTACTTATAACTTGCCTAGCAAAACTGATATTTCCTTCGCAAGCATATTTGCTAGATTAAACACTCTTGAGACCCGCACTACTAGCTTAAAATATTGCTATAGTACGCTTAGGGAGCATCATAATTATGTTCCAATAAATTCTGAACCATCAAAGTGGCTCCCCACAGTAAAGATTGATATAAATAATGAAAATTTTCAAGCTCGTTGTGATATCATGTCTGAATTTTGTCTTATGCCCAAAGATATTTATGAATCTTTGAATCTTTAGGGGTTTTCTGAAGGGGGAAAAGAAATAACTTTTGCTAATAATGCTACAATATTACTTATTGGAATAGCTGAAGGAGTGTTTACAAAGATCCTTGGGAAAATGATTTCTACTGATTATCTTGTTATTGAATGTGCAGGAAAAGGAGAAATTACACTTGGAAGGTCCCTATTAGAACTCCTTGGAGCAATAATAAATGTGGGAAAGGGGACCATGCACCTTTCTTCTCCACCAAACAATCATATTTTCCCAAAGGTTAAGAATAAAAGTAAGAGAGGTAAGGGCAAGAAATTTGGTTTTAATGCTTCTTCATTTGAGAACACTTAATTCTTTTTCTTGCTTCTTATGCCTAACTTAAAGGCGTTAAAGAAAAGTACTTATTGGGAGATAACCCAAAAGTTTTAGATGAGTCTTGGAAGTTATTACTTCAGTAATAACCGTTCCTTATCCTTTTTATTTGCTTTTTGTACCAAGAGTAACCTCTAATGAGAGTGAAGTAATGATTGGGAAAGTTGCTGTCCCGAAACAGATTCTTGTGCTTCACCGTAAAAATTCTTGAGAGATCTTTGTATGTCGGATTGAGCTGTAATTGTTTGTGCTTCTGCCCCAGGTTGTTATCTAACTTTCTTTAGTTCAACACGTTTTGATTTGAGCAACATAAAGTCTTCAAAAAAATCGACTTTACCTGCTGGTCTGTTTTGACAGATTTCTGCCATTTTCTGCATTTGCTTTTTGTTGGTTCCTTTTTGAGTTCTTTTGGGGAATTGAGATTTTTGAGGGAAGTGATACAGTACCTAGTGTTCTAATGGAAGTTTATTGGTGTTAGTACTGAACCTAAAGACTTATTATCTTGAGTGCACTAATGTTGCTAATAAAGATTGTGTGAAGTTTTGTATGAAGGAAAAAATCCAGGTGTATGGAAGGAATGAGTAATGAGATGAAAGATGGACTAAAGCTCAAGCTTGGGGATGCCACGCGTGTCACCCCAAGAAATATCCAAGAAGTACAAGCGTCAAAGCTTGGGGATGCCCAGGGCATCCCCCTCTTTATCAATAAAAATCCTAGGTTTCTTCCAAACGCTTCATTTTTATTGTTTCATGCACAGTTGTGTTGTTCTTGGAGCGTCTTCTTTTTCAATTTTTGTTTTGGTTTTTTGTTTTCTTTGTTTGCTTAGTTTGCTGAATAAATTGGTTGGACCCCCTCTTTCATACATTGGTTTTTAAATAGTTTGGTTTGGTTTGGAAAAAAGTAGAAAAGTTCATGCTTAAGTGTTAAAGAGAGCTTGTTTTTGACTGTGGCCTATGCTTTGTCATGCCATGCTTGATATTGTTTTGGCTTTATGCTTAGTATTCTTTGCTGTAGCATGACTTGTTATAAACAATTGAGATTGCTTAATGTGCCTTGGATGAATCATGCGTTGTTTTAGCATATTAAAGCATAGTATTGTGGTATTCTCCTTTGATACTTTATTTGGGTTGACTTGGCACATGCTCACACCATGTTATGACTATCTCAAGTCACCATAGCCTTTATGATCCTTTAGTTTTCAACTTGTAGATGAAGAGTAAAGATGAAGAGGAGGCAAAGCAAAGCCAACATCGTCACACCGGCACTACCATTGCAAGCATTGGAGTGTTGGCAAACCCTGCCAAGATCAAAAGGACTGCATGGATGTCAACTGGAGGGAAACCTCCGTGTCATTGTTTGGCTCCACGGTCACTTCCTCCACGCACCAAGAATCCCTTCCATACCCTTATCCATCAACATCAATACCAGAATATGCCCAAGGAGAAACTACCCTCCAATTGGGATTTGCCTCGTTCTAGCCATGCAGGAAAAGAAGAATTCAAGGAGGAAGAGTGGGGAAAGAATCGCAAGAGCTAGAATTCGCAACCCGACATAATCATGAGCCGCATTGAGCAAAACTCGGAGTTGATTTGTACTCTCACCTTCGAGATTGAGGATTTGGGTAAATTAATCAAAAATCTCATCGAGAGAATAAGACCACCACCGAAGGAGTAATTCGTCATCAGGTTTTGGCATCCCCTTGTTCCAAGCTTGGGGGAGTGCCGCGGTATCACATCACTATCTTCTATCTTTTTACCTTTTTAGTAGGGTCATATCATGAATAGATAAGTTATCATGTAGTATGGTTTGCATTATGGAAGTGTCCTCCTCTCGTTAGATATCTATGTATCCCTTGGTGTGGGTTGCCGTTATGGAATATTAATGAGAAGTTCTATCATTTATGATTTTGCATATCTTATATTAGTTTTCAATTCATGGTTATATGGTTGATCTTGTCGTTAGTATTGGTATCACATTGGGATCATTGAGTTAATTTAGTTGGTTTTGACAAACCTGGCTCGGTCAGTGGCAACACTATTTTGAGAATTGAATGAAAAAGATAAAAGTACTCTTAAAGAAATATAATTTCATCATCTTTCTTTCTTGATTTGCTCAAAAGTTTAGTATTCCCTAGTTAATATCTTTTGTGCTTCCAAGGAAGATTGCATGTTTGTTTTATCACTTGTATGTTTGTTTGTTTCCTTCAACTCTTATGCTTGCTACCCAGCCTTGCCAGCCAAAAACTTGTACTGAGAGGGAATGCTTCTCGTCCATCCAATCCTTAAACCAAAACCTATGCCATTTGTGTCCACCATACCTACCTATTAGCATTATTAATATTCCAAGTAAATTCATGTTTTATCTACCTTCCAAATAAAACTTGTTATGTGAAAATTAGAGATTAAAGCTCTCACGAACTTGATGACACACTTTACTTTCTTGCACTTAATAAACTTGAACCATTGTGCCCATCTATATTGCGTATATGCTTGCGCTTTGTAAGTTGTGAATTACCAGAACCATGTTGTCATGGGGAACGATTTCAACATTGCACCAGTACTTTGTACCTAGTTGATATCATGCTCTTTTGTCTATGGGTGTCATCGGTGTGAAATGAAAGGGGAGCTTGTAAGTCCATGGAGTTATGTATGTGTGTTAGAGAAACGCCTGGGCCGTCAGTCTAATCCATGTTGTCATGGTGGAAACCTGCAGCGTAACCATAATGAGCATCTATGAAGCATTCTTCTTATAAAAAAAGAGATAGAGATTGAGAAAAAGAGAAAAAAAGAGATGAGAAAAGAGGAAAGAGAGAAAAAAGCACCATATTCCCAGGTAGTGTGGCTGCCCTGGTCCACTCCTGGCTCTCCCCTCTAGCGTATATTATCCTCCCGAAACTCTAAGACTCGGGGAGCGACCACAGAAAGATTCCACTGCCTCTGCGGGGCAAAAAACATCGAGAGAGAAAGATCTCTCCGGTAGACATAATTCTACCGGGGGAATTCCTTCCAGGAGAGGGGAGATCATCGCCATCAACACCACCATCAAGATGGACTTCATCGGGATCATCACCACCATCATCTCCACCAGCACCATCATCACCACTTCATACCGCTGTAACAATTGGGTTGAATCTTTCATTGTTCTTAGGGGAAACTTTCCCGTTGTTGATTACTCCTTGTAGTTGATGCTATTGAGTGAACCATTGAATTATCGTTTATGTTCAGATTGTTACTTATCATTATTTCATCTCTAATCATGGTTCATATGATGTCTTGTGAGTAGTTCGTTTTGTTCTTGAGGACATGGGAGAAGTCATGTTGTTAGTAGTGGAATTGTGTTGAGAAAGATTCAATAGTTTGATATTTAAGTTGTGTTGTACTTCTTCTAGTGGTGTCATGTGAACATCGACTACATGACACTTCACCTATATGGGCCTAAGGGAATGCATTGTGTATTTAGCTACTAATTGTAGGGATTGCCGGAGTGATAAAAACCTGAACCCCCATTAGGAAACCATTGCACAAGGTACATTAGGGTCTTAGAGTTTAAAGCTGTGGTTAGGTTTCTACCTTAATTACTTTCTTGTACTTGCGGATGCTTGCAAGGGGTATAATCACAAGTATGTATTAGTCCTAGGAAGGTCAGTACATTAGCACAGGTTCACCCACACAACACTTAGCAAACTAAAGAAGATTAATCAACTATATGAAGCGAAAGCACTTGACGATATTCCCATGTGTCCTCAAGAACGTTTGGTCATCTTAAGTAATACAACCAGCTTGTCCTTTGCTAAAGAAAGGATTGGGCAACTTGCTGCATTTATTCTTATTGTCTTTTATTTACTCGTACTTTATTTACCTACATTATGAAAAAACCCTAAAATTCTGTTTGCTAAGTATTTACAGAGAATTCCTGCTCCTAGCAATTCGCCAGCACCTTCTGCTCCTCGTTGGGTTCGACACTCTTACTTATCAAAAATACTGCGATACACCCCCTATACTTGTGGGTCATCACATGTGCCCTGCACGTGAGACTCAGATAATAGACATCTGGCATATCATCACTATATAAAATTATAATAGGCAAAGCGGAAATAATATAATAGGTAAAAGTTGAACTACTACAAGTAAACTGTGTAGGTTGATTTGAAAGTTTTACGGAATAGCTCTTAGAGGTACCCATCGGAGGGGGCGCACGCGGGGTGGCAATTAATATACTATCAGAAACCAAAAGAGAGTTCTGAATACATGTTCATCTTTTAGCTAAGATATTGCGTCTTGACAGTTTAATGAAATTAGGTCAAGCTTTATCTACAACTAAGTGCGATAGATTGCTGTTGAATTTAATTAAATTAGGTCAAACTTGAACTACAAGTAATAAAATGTAGGTTGCTTTGAAGGTTTTATGAAAAAAGCTTTTGGAGGTACACATCGAGCGGTTAATTAATACTCCCTCCGTTTCAAAATATAAGATGTTTTAGCTTTGTGAAAGGAATGTATCTAGACATCTTCTAGTGTGTAGATTCATCTAGATTTGGAATGAACCTAGACACTCAAAGGGTCTAGATACACTTCTTTCACAAAGCTAAAACATCTTATATTTTGAAACGGAGGGAGTATATCAGAAACCACAGAGAATTTTGACAAGTGGTTCGACTTCTAGCAAAGACTTTGCATCATGAAAATTTTGGACACCTTTTGAAAATGATCCCGCGCATCCCGACATAGTTCTTGCCCCAAAATTTCAGATACTTTGACATTCCCATTCAACCCCTATTAAATTCGGTAGGTGGGGGGCTTCACTTGTAATTTTCCCAATATAGTGCCAGCAGTACCTAAACCCAACCCCCTCCCCCGCTCTCTCCTCTAGGAATGTGTCACCGGCCGGAACATCCCTGCTACACTTTAGCCGGCATACCCGCACACCTGATCTGCTCACCGAACCCTCTTGTTCGGCGCATTGACCACATCATCGACCGCCTAGAATCTTTTCCACGGACGCCGTGGTCCACTGTTCTGCTGGTATCCTCGCTCGCCCAAGATTCGCTTCCCCGTTGTTGACACCCACTACGACCGTAGCACCTTCGGCGACCTCGACGTGACCCGTAAGGATGCAGAGGAGGCCTAGACGCCGCCCCGACCGAGGTAAAACTAGATCTCCCTGTATGATTTTTTTTGGCAATGTACTGTATTCGTTCTAAATTTCCTAACTAACAGGTTCTTTACTTGATATACACCTATTATGTACTCCCTCTGTTTCAAAATATAAGATGCTTTAGCTTTGTGAAAGAAGTGTATCCAGACTCATTTTAGTGTGTAGGTTCACTCCAAACCTAGATGAACCTACACACTAAAAGAGGTCTAGATGCACTCTTTTCACAAAGCTAAAACATCTTATATTTTGAAATGGAGGGAGTACTAAATTAACCCGTTGTGGTTACGCTTAAACTCCACACATTGAACTATTTTTATGTACTGTACTATTTCTTTGTGAATTATTAGTCACTTAACATATTTGTTTACATTCTCTGTTGTACCTGTCCACATGAGATATGATTATATAATATCTCTCTCATTCGCCGATTTACAAACTATAGTATTTCCATCGTGCTATTGTCATGCTATCCTATACTACATGTTTAGACACGTCATACTATTTGACCATTATGTACTGTCGATTTGATCCCTCTTAACCTGCCGCTCAAACTGTTTGCTGTTATTATGCAAGGAGCAGCCTCAGTTTGCACAGAATATCATAGAGTGAATGGCTCCTATAATCTCGTAAGACCCCATCACTTTTGTTTCACTACCTGCCAACGTATATCATGTTGGAACCTGTTTGTATTTATAGTTGGCCTTGCCTTTATGCAGAGGAGCAAACATGGAGTACAAACTCCGCCCGTCCACACGAGCCGCTGTAGATCTCGTGTAACACCTACCGTAAGGCCCCCCACCCAAAGTTTGGTTCTTGCCACAATTTTTTTGCTTAAATTTACCATTTGTCTTTCTTGTTTTCATATTTTTTTTGCCAAAAATTAGCGTCAAACATTTTAATAATCTGGCTATTCAGTTTGTTGTTCTCAGGCCACTGAAGCATTGAAATTATCTGGCTATTCATGAATAATTCAATGTATGATTGCTTGATTCATTGTTTGTCTCAAATTATCTGGCTAGCATATTCGAGGCTCACAATTGATGTGTTTTTACTGGCTGAGTTACTCTTTTTTGTCTATGATTAAATTAGTGGTAGATTTTGTTGTGTAGTTTCTCGCTAGTTTATATATGAGAAACATAATGGCTTAGTTTTAATATTTGTTTTATTCATGTTCTGCACATTCTAGTTTGAGCAGTCTGCATCAGGTACTTTGGTTGATTGCTCGCATTGTTATTCAAAATGAACTTGTAGTTTGTTTCCCAAGTCTGTTCTTTAAGTAACTTGTTTTGTCTTGGTCTCAGCCATCTTCAAGTAGAGTAGTCATTTCACAGAGCAGCACATGCTCGCATCGCTCCATGGCGCCAGCTGGTCCACTTATTCAATAAGAAATAGATGTATGAGCCACCACTGTTAATTGCTTCCTTCCTTATATATTACCGCATTGACACATTTAAAATTCATGGTGGTGTTATTGCATGGTAATGCTGTCATAACTTGTTTTGTGTTTGTTTCAGGCTGCAAATGACCCTCTGAATGCCGAACAAAGACCCGCTTCTCCAAGTTTAGATTTTGTTTCACACAGCAGTAGTGACAATACCTATTACTCATGGCACACCGCTTCGACTAATCCTTGTTTTTCAACCAAAAGATTATTTGAGGATGCCCGCCAAGATGCCCGTGATATTGTTGAGCAAGAAGCCAACAAAACAGATTCAGTAATCACCATAGCATGCAAAGACTTATATGAATTGAAAAACATGCAAGCTTTAACGCAGAACATACTTAATAATCTCATCTATAGCTCTCATGGGAAGCCAGTTGTTACATGTCTTGGGATGCAAGCTCCATAGAGACCTTTTCTCAGAACACCAGTTATGGTGTTTTTTAGTTGTCTAGACTCTGATACAACTTTTATGGTTCATTTTATTACTATCAAGTTTACTGAGGATTGTAATAATCTACTGTAATTTCCAGTTGTAAGTTGTTTGAGGATTGTTACAAGATGAGCATCTATCAGAATTACTACACACACATGAAAACACAGTGAAATTGTAAGAGGTACAACACACGATCTACCGGAACAGGGAGAACGTCCATTGTACATGGGCACCATAGAACTTGCAAAATTCATAGACGTTCACTCAAGAAAGTGAACACATAAAGAGCTAACCTGAAGAGAATACATCTGGAGCAGACCCACAATCCATCAACTCGATGGATAGCCGTCGTAGTAATCGTAGTGGGTGGTACCATCCTCTCCATATGGCGGCACCATCCGCAGCTCAGAATGCTCGACGATTCTGCAATACTCCGGAAGCAATCGATCGAGCTCCAAAGGACGGTCATTGATCCATAATCCTCCTTCTCCATACCCATATACAACGCTTAGCTCCTCTTCCCATGCAAGAGCCTCAAAGTTGTAAGATCTAATCTCGGATAGGTCCGGATAGTATATGTTGCCGTCCTGCACCATGGGTACCCTGGCGCTGTCGATGTAGACGTACCGATTGTCAGCAACGAAGAGAGCATGACTTCCGATGCCTCTGACCGGCTGAAGGACACGAATAGAGAATGTTTTTAGTCCCACAACTTGCATCGCGGGAGCGTTTAAGTCCCACATCTTACAAAGTGAGCAACACAAGCCCCACAACTTGTAACTAGGAACATTTTAGTCCAATTCAATCAAATTTCTGTGATTTTGTCTGAATTTGTCGTAACTAATTCTGAAAGTGACATGTAGCTTCATAATTTTTGCAAAATGACCCCTTTGTATTTTCTGCCTGCCAGTTGTGACCTTGGTACGACTTGACAGGAGGATCTCAATAAGAAAACAAATAAGAAAATCTACCAATGCATCGTAGGGTATCAAACTGATTACCTGCCATCAAGAAATCAACCTTGCCACTACAACATGCAGACAGAAGAGATTAACTGAAGAGCACTCTGGCTAATGTGTTCTTTATTTTGGATATTCAAAAATATGTGTTCTGGGTACAATAACTACTCGACTTTATTCCTTTTCATTTTTTAGAATAAGAAAAAACTCAAGTTTATTCTAGACACTGCAACTAGCTACTAGGTTAACGACAAAGCTATACAATTGATATTATGGACCGTGCCAACATAGACATGAGCATTTTTTGCGTTCATATGTTCTTTTTTATTGTATAAATAATTACTTCCCTCAAGTACTCCTTGTCTGGCATAATTATGTCCTCTCAAGTACTCCTCGTGTCACATGAGTAGTCGTGGGCATCTACCGGCATAGTGGCTTGTGGGTGTGTGTGTCATTGTACAAAAGTGTTAAGTTCGAATCCATTCTCCTCTTAGAGATTTAACTATTTTATTTGTACGTCTACTAATAGGTGTCCCACTTATCAGTCCCTATAGGGATAGAAATGGCATAAAATATAGAGGGGTCATTTTAAAAAAAATCAACGTCATTTGTAGACAAATTAAGTCAAATTCACTGAAATTCCAATAAGTTGTATTAAAATGCTCTCAAGATATAAGTTGAGGGACTAGTATTGCTCATTTTTCAGTATGTCGGACTAAAACGCTCTCGCGATGCAAGATGTGGGACTAAAGGTGTATGTACCTCTTAATTATTTTACAGCCTCAATTGCTAGGCCGGAGGAACAATTAATGCTCCTAGTTTTGTCTTGGTCTCAGCCATCTTCAAGTAGAGTAGTCATTTCACAGAGCAGCACATGCTCGCATCGCTCCATGGCGCCAGCTGGTCCACTTATTCAATAAGAAATAGATGTATGAGCCACCACTATTAATTGCTTCCTTCCTTATATATTACCGCATTGACACATTTAAAATTCATGGTGGTGTTATTGCATGGTAATGCTGTCATAACTTGTTTTGTGTTTGTTTTAGGCTGCAAATGACCCTCTGAATGCCGAACAAAGACCCGCTTCTCCAAGTTTAGATTTTGTTTCACACAGCAGTAGTGACAATACCTATTACTCATGGCACACCGCTTCGACTAATCCTTGTTTTTCAACCAAAAGATTATTTGAGGATGCCCGCCAAGATGCCCGTGATATTGTTGAGCAAGAAGCCAACAAAACAGATTCTATAATCACCATAGCATGCAAAGACTTATATGAATTGAAAAACATGCAAGCTTTAACGCAGAACATACTTAATAATCTCATCTATAGCTCTCATGGGAAGCCAGTTGTTACATGTCTTGGGATGCAAGCTCCATAGAGACCTTTTCTGTAACACCAGTTATGGTGTTTTTTTAGTTGTCTAGACTCTGATACAACTTTTATGGTTCATTTTATTACTATCAAGTTTACTGAGGATTGTAATAATCTACTGTAATTTCCAGTTGTAAGTTGTTTGAGGATTGTTACAAGATGAGCATCTATCAGAATTACTACACACACATGAAAACACAGTGAAATTGTAAGAGGTACAACACACGATCTACCGGAACAGGGAGAACGTCCATTGTACATGGGCACCATAGAACTTGCAAAATTCATAGACGTTCACTCAAGAAAGTGAACACATAAAGAGCTAACCTGAAGAGAATACATCTGGAGCAGACCCACACAATCCATCAATCTGATGGATAGCCGTCGTAGTAATCGTAGTGGGTGGTACCATCCTCTCCATATGGCGGCACCATCCGCAGCTCAGAATGCTCGACGATTCTGCAATACTCCGGAAGCAATCGATCGAGCTCCAAAGGACGGTCATTGATCCATAATCCTCCTTCTCCATACCCATATACAACGCTTAGCTCCTCTTCCCATGCAAGAGCCTCAAAGTTGTAAGATCTAATCTCGGATAGGTCCGGATAGTATATGTTGCCGTCCTGCACCATGGGTACCCTGGCGCTGTCGATGTAGACGCACCGATTGTCAGCAACGAAGAGAGCATGACTTCCGATGCCTCTGACCGGCTGAAGGACACGAATAGAGAATGTTTTTAGTCCCACAACTTGCATCGCGGGAGCGTTTTAGTCCCACATCTTACAAAGTGAGCAACACAAGCCCCACAACTTGTAACTAGGAACATTTTAGTCCAATTCAATCAAATTTCTGTGATTTTGTCCGAATTTGTCGTAACTAATTCTGAAAGTGACATGTGGCTTCATAATTTTTGCAAAATGACCCCTTTGTATTTTCTGCCTGCCAGTTGTGACCTTGGTACGACTTGACAGGAGGATCTCAATAAGAAAACAAATAAGAAAATCTACCAATGCATCGTAGGGTATCAAACTGATTACCTGCGCTACTGAAGAAATCAACCTTGCCACTACAACATGCAGACAGAAGAGATTAACTGAAGAGCACTCTGGCTAATGTGTTCTTTATTTTGGATATTCAAAAATATGTGTTCTGGGTACAATAACTACTCGACTTTATTCCTTTTCATTTTTTAGAATAAGAAAAAACTCAAGTTTATTCTAGACACTGCAGCTAGCTACTAGGTTAACGACAAAGCTATACAATTGATATTATGGACCGTGCCAACATAGACATGAGCATTTTTTGCGTTCGTATGTTCTTTTTTATTGTATAAATAATTACTTCCCTCAAGTACTCCTTGTCTGGTATAATTATGTCCTCTCAAGTACTCCTCGTGTCACATGAGTAGTCGTGGGCATCTACCGGCATAGTGGCTTGTGGGTGTGTGTGTCATTGTACAAAAGTGTTAAGTTCGAATCCATTCTCCTCTTAGAGATTTAACTATTTTATTTGTACGTCTACTAATAGGTGTCCCACTTATCAGTCCCTATAGGGATACAAATGGCATAAAATATAGAGGGGTCATTTTAAAAAAAATCAACGTCATTTGTAGACAAATTAAGTCAAATTCACTGAAATTCCAATAAGTTGTATTAAAATGCTCTCAAGATATAAGTTGAGGGACTAGTATTGCTCATTTTTCAGTATGTCGGACTAAAACGCTCTCGCGATGCAAGATGTGGGACTAAAGGTGTATGTACCTCTTAATTATTTTACAGCCTCAATTGCTAGGCCGGAGGAACAATTAATGCTCCTAGTTTTGTCTTGGTCTCAGCCATCTTCAAGTAGAGTAGTCATTTCACAGAGCAGCACATGCTCGCATCGCTCCATGGCGCCAGCTGGTCCACTTATTCAAGAAGAAATAGATGTATGAGCCACCACTATTAATTGCTTCCTTCCTTATATATTACCGCATTGACACATTTAAAATTCATGGTGGTGTTATTGCATGGTAATGCTGTCATAACTTGTTTTGTGTTTGTTTCAGGCTGCAAATGACCCTCTGAATGCCGAACAAAGACCCGCTTCTCCAAGTTTAGATTTTGTTTCACACAGCAGTAGTGACAATACCTATTACTCATGGCACACCGCTTCGACTAATCCTTGTTTTTTAACCAAAAGATTATTTGAGGATGCCCGCCAAGATGCCCGTGATATTGTTGAGCAAGAAGCCAACAAAACAGATTCAGTAATCACCATAGCATGCAAAGACTTATATGAATTGAAAAACATGCAAGCTTTAACGCAGAACATACTTAATAATCTCATCTATAGCTCTCATGGGAAGCCAGTTGTTACATGTCTTGGGATGCAAGCTCCATAGAGACCTTTTCTGTAACACCAGTTATGGTGTTTTTTTAGTTGTCTAGACTCTGATACAACTTTTATGGTTCATTTTATTACTATCAAGTTTACTGAGGATTGTAATAATCTACTGTAATTTCCAGTTGTAAGTTGTTTGAGGATTGTTACAAGATGAGCATCTATCAGAATTACTACACACACATGAAAACACAGTGAAATTGTAAGAGGTACAACACACGATCTACCGGAACAGGGAGAACGTCCATTGTACATGGGCACCATAGAACTTGCAAAATTCATAGACGTTCACTCAACAAAGTGAACACATAAAGAGCTAACCTGAAGAGAATACATGAGCAGACCCACAATCCATCAATCTGATGGATAGCCGTCGTAGTAATCGTAGTGGGTGGTACCATCCTCTCCATATGGCGGCACCATCCGCAGCTCAGAATGCTCGACGATTCTGCAATACTCCGGAAGCAATCGATCGAGCTCCAAAGGACGGTCATTGATCCATAATCCTCCTTCTCCATACCCATATACAACGCTTAGCTCCTCTTCCCATGCAAGAGCCTCAAAGTTGTAAGATCTAATCTCGGATAGGTCCGGATAGTATATGTTGCCGTCCTGCACCATGGGTACCCTGGCGCTGTCGATGTAGACGCACCGATTGTCAGCAACGAAGAGAGCATGACTTCCGATGCCTCTGACCGGCTGAAGGACACGAATAGAGAATGTTTTTAGTCCCACAACTTGCATCGCGGGAGCGTTTTAGTCCCACATCTTACAAAGTGAGCAACACAAGCCCCACAACTTGTAACTAGGAACATTTTAGTCCAATTCAATCAAATTTCTGTGATTTTGTCCGAATTTGTCGTAACTAATTCTGAAAGTGACATGTGGCTTCATAATTTTTGCAAAATGACCCCTTTGTATTTTCTGCCTGCCAGTTGTGACCTTGGTACGACTTGACAGGAGGATCTCAATAAGAAAACAAATAAGAAAATCTACCAATGCATCGTAGGGTATCAAACTGATTACCTGCGCTACTGAAGAAATCAACCTTGCCACTACAACATGCAGATAGAAGAGATTAACTGAAGAGCACTCTGGCTAATGTGTTCTTTATTTTGGATATTCAAAAATATGTGTTCTGGGTACAATAACTACTCGACTTTATTCCTTTTCATTTTTTAGAATAAGAAAAAACTCAAGTTTATTCTAGACACTGCAGCTAGCTACTAGGTTAACGACAAAGCTATACAATTGATATTATGGACCGTGCCAACATAGACATGAGCATTTTTTGCGTTCGTATGTTCTTTTTTATTGTATAAATAATTACTTCCCTCAAGTACTCCTTGTCTGGTATAATTATGTCCTCTCAAGTACTCCTCGTGTCACATGAGTAGTCGTGGGCATCTACCGGCATAGTGGCTTGTGGGTGTGTGTGTCATTGTACAAAAGTGTTAAGTTCGAATCCATTCTCCTCTTAGAGATTTAACTATTTTATTTGTACGTCTACTAACAGGTGTCCCACTTATCAGTCCCTATAGGGATAGAAATGGCATAAAATATAGAGGGGTCATTTTAAAAAAAATCAACGTCATTTGTAGACAAATTAAGTCAAATTCACTGAAATTCCAATAAGTTGTATTAAAATGCTCTCAAGATATAAGTTGAGGGACTAGTATTGCTCATTTTTCAGTATGTCGGACTAAAACGCTCTCGCGATGCAAGATGTGGGACTAAAGGTGTATGTACCTCTTAATTATTTTACAGCCTCAATTGCTAGGCCGGAGGAACAATTAATGCTCCTAGTTTTGCTCAATTACTCCTCTAGTTGACCGTAAAATATGAACCACCGCGTCATGTAATGCTCCTTGCCGATCATGTTGTTAAAACGGGAGTGCATCCATTGGCTTGCATGTTTTCAATTAGATGCGGTGGCCATGTGCATTGGCTGGATTTTAGGATTACTACTACATGCAATAACTAGCTATAAAGCGAGTAGGTGAAGTTAATTCTCCGAACTATTACTACTCCAGCCTAGTAATACCGAACACAGGGATTACCTCAAGTGTGGTTATATGGATGATCAGTTGATGTGACTCTCGGCCATGAATTTCTGACCATATAGCCGTACGTGTACCACCTTTTTTTACTACTACTACTAGTAGTACATGGACGCTAGCAAAATTCAAAATCTCAATCGAGCGGCAAAATCACACACACTGACTTCGAAGCATTTCCTGCCTAACCGTTTCAAAAACTTTGAGCCAAAATCTCCCACCTAGGGAGTACCATTTTTATATTATTATTATCAGATGAGCGCTTGTCAAATTCAAAATCTCAATCGAGCGGATAAACCATACACTGACTTTGAAATATTTCCCGCCCCTTAGTTTCAAAAACTTTGAGGCAAAATATCCCACCGAGGCAGTACCATTTTTATATTATTATTAGATGGACGGTCGCCAAATTCAATATCTCAATCAAGGAGCAAAATCACACACCGATCTTGAAGCATTTCCCACCCCTCATTTTCAAAAACTTTTGACTTTAAAATTCTGATTCTACCCATTGTTCTGACGCCCTATAGGCAAGCTAAAGTTGGTAGATTGTGAGCACGATCATCATTTATGTTTCTGTTCACCTCCTTAGTCCAGATTCGCCCAGATTTTCCCGCTGGTCCTTCCAAAAATTCCAGTCCCCTCTCTCCCACGCCCTCACCTCCACGACCACGACGTGAACCGGCCGGCGACAATTCCACGGCGGCCAGACCCGCTTGAGCGGCGGTCTCCTACACCGCCGCGGAGCCGCTTCACCAATGCTCACCCACCGGATCTGGTTCACCGGGTCTCTCTACCACTGCACCAGAGCTGCAGTGTCGTTCACCATGTCGATGGCGTCATCGACCGCCCAAGCTCTGCTTCTCGGCCGCCGAAAGCTACCCAACCGTACCGGATCCGCTTCACCGGTGTACACTGGACGTGATCTAGTTCAGGGAGTTCCATGTCTACCTCTATAGACCAGCTGCATGGCTGTCACCATTCACTGCACTGGATCTGCATCAGTGACGCTCTCGTCCACCGCGCTCAAGCCGGCATTGACCGCCCAAGATATGCTTCCCCGACGCCAACAGCCACTGCAACCGCAACACCCTCGGTGACCTGGACGTCACCCGCATGGTACCAATGATGCTTAGACGCCTCTCCGACCAAGGTTAACCAAATCTGCAACCTGTTTTTGTTTTGTCAGCAGTATAGCAGGTTCAAACCTGTTGTAGTGAACTACACTTTTGTCATCGTGCTCGTACATACAAGCCAGTGGGCATGCATGTTCTTCATGCTAGTACATACAAGGTCATTAGACATGTCGGTTTGCATGCACTGCTCTACAAATTTCAAGTCATGGACATGTCTGTTATTTTGTCATACACATGTTCTTAGCTACTCCATACAACAATAATTGCTTACTACCATGTAATTCTTGCAAAATCAGAAGTCAGCGAAAAATATTAGTGTGGATTCCCTGCTCTACAGTTGCTGAATCTATCTGGTTTGTCTTGAGATTAGTTCCTGCCATTATTTCCTCCTTGGCATCGTTCTGCTATCCTGTAGTACCCGTTTAAACTCTTCGTACTAATTTGATTATAATTTTGTTGTTGCCATCTGCTTCTTCAAAAGCTGCATCCCTAACTATTTCCTTTTTCTTGCATATAGCTCAAAATGGAACAATAAACATGTTGGTTTGCATAGCCTATTCTACAAGTTCACAAGGGATGCCATTAATTCCTTATCTGGTGCTAGTTTGTCCGGACAACAGCATAATTGTCCTCTACTATGTAGTTCACTCGTGGTTTGCATTCCTGCTCTAGACGTTCTCTTATGATGCCATTATAATTTCTATCTGGTTGATTCTTAGCTATGAGAGTAACTACATGCCATTGTGTAGCTCACCGCAAATTCTGAGTCACCCAATGACTATGCATTCCAGGAGATGCCACTGCTCCCATATATATTTGCTGAAATGACCTTGCTTGTTTATATTTGCTGAAATTCTAAGAAACACTTTGTTTGATTGCTCATTTTATTCTAGGCACACTTGTCTAATGCTTGTTTGTCCTGCTCTACAGGTTCACGAGCGACGCCATTAAATCTTGCATCTGGTTCTAGGTCTGGTTCGTCCTAAGTCACGACATAACTATCCTCTACAATATATAGTTCATTTGTGGTTTGCATTCCTGCTCTACAAGTTCTCGTATGATGCAGTTATAATTTCTATCTGGTTCATTCTTCACTATGATAGTAAATGCATGCCATTTTGTGTCTCAGCGCAAATTCCGAGTCACCCGACGTCTCTTGCATTTTAGGGTATAGAAATGCTTCCATATATATTTGTTGAAATGACCTGGCTAGTTTATTTTTGCTGAAATTCTAAGCCACACACACACACATTTTTTGATTACTCGTTTCATGGTAAGCACACTTGTTTAATGCATGCTTTCTTGTCCTATTTGTTTGACGTGTTGGTCAATAATTGAACCATTGACCAGTTGTAAACTCCATATCATAGCTCCTGTCATATCAGTCAAATGAGTAGTTTGTCTTGTTTGATGTATTAACTTGTTATTACTTAGTTTTAGGGTGCAATTATTGCTATCGCCACCAAAGAGGGGGTTGTAAGATCATGTCTCCTCCAATGTAGCTGTCACACTCAAAGGAAGATGCAGGTGATCAATTGAGGACTCTGCTATCAACTTGATTGTCAACTGAAATATTGATTTTTCATTCCCTTGATTTGATAATATGTAATAATTTTAAAAAGTTTGCAGCTGATGTAATATCTAGATAACTCGCGTAGGCCATTTATGCATTTAGTTGACACCGTCCACATATGCGGCAGTGATTACCATAACTACGGCAGGCATGTCGATTAGGGAACAGTACCATGCTTTGTTATTGGCTCATCGTGTATTCGGCCGATGATGAATAGTAAAAAATGCTGGATTATATAAACGTTTTATGATATTGGCATGGGCTTCAGAAAAGGCTGAAACTATAAAAGGCAGTAAACGTAATGGGTCAACCTACGAGTTGTAACTGGACATAACAGTAACAGGCCATAATGGTAACATGTCGTAAGAGTAATAGGTCATAATTGTAATAGACCATAACAGTAACAGGCCTTAACAGTAGGATGTCGTAATAGAAACAGCCCATCGCAGTAACATGCAAGAAATAGTGAAATCCAAGAACAGTAACAGACCAAAACAGTAGCCATCCGCAATAGTAAAGGGCCACAACAGTGAAAGGCCAGAATAGTGACAAGACAGAACAGTAACGACTCGAGAAATTTCCAGGCGAGGGCAGTAACAGCACACATTTACCAGACTAGAACAGTAAAGGGCCGCTTGTGGGCCTGAACAAGTAAAGCCCGGAACAGTGAAAGTCCAGGACAGTAAAAGGCCTGAACAGTAACGGGCCATCACCGACAAGGGCCGTCAGTAGGCCGCCCATGAAGGGCTGCGATAAACATTGATGGGCCGCCTGCAGGCCTGAAATGTAGAGGAGCGACTTGGCGCAGGTTGGTAATGGGTCGCATAATGTTGGACCATCATGGGCCTTCTTTAGGCCGAAACAGTATTGGACCTGAAAGTTCGCGGGCTGCTGCTGGCAGTAACATTGTGCCCATTTCAAACAGTGCAGGACAAAACAGTAACGGGCCATCTTCTTATTGGGCTCCCCTAATGGGACGACCCAGTTAGAATTTAGCAGGCCTTGGCTGGGCCTGGCTTCTGCCACGGTTTATATGGACATTAACAGTGGTAAATGGCCGCTAACGGCGGCTGCCACCTGGTACTTTGCATGACGTCAGAAGTCAATGCGGCTAGCGAACAGATCTACGACGGAAAAAGTTTTTGTGGCTGAAGGTTGCGATCCGCCATGGTCAAGAAAGAAACCGTGGTAGATTCCTTTGTAACGGGGCTTTTACCACGATGGCCATCCGTCATAGAAGACTTTTTAGCCACGAAAAACGGGCATTCAACCACGAAAATCGTCCGTTGTAAAACCCAACTTTTATTGTAGTGACTAGAGTCATTGCATGTTTGTTCCTTTCCGAAACAACAACTAGAGACATTGCATGTGTATTCTTTTCCTAAACCACCACTAGTGTCATTGCATGTTTGTCCTTTTCATAAACCACATGGATCCACCAGTGTCATTGCATGTGCATTCTTTTCCTAAACCACCACTAGTGTCTTTGCATGTGTGTTCTTTTCCTAAACCAACACTAGTGTCATTGCGTGTTTGTTCTTTTTTATAAACCACATGAATCCACTAGTGTCGTTGCATGTTTGTCCTTTTCCTAAACCACCACTAGTGTCACTGCATGTGTGTTCTTTCCATAAACCACATGGAACCACCACGAGTGTCATTGCATATGTGTTCTTTTCATAAACCACCACTAGTGTCATTGCATGTGTGTTCTTTCCATAAACCACCACTAGTGTCATTGCATGTTTGTTCTTTTCATAAACCTCATGGATCCACCAGTATCATTGCATGTGTGTTATTTTCATAAACCACCACTAGTGGCATTGCATGTGTGTTCTTTCCATAAAGCACATGGATCAACCAGAGTCATTTGCATGTGTTTGCATGTGTGGTCTTTTCCTAAACCACCACTAGTGTCATTGCATATGTGTTATTTTACTAAACCACATGGATCCACCAGAGTCATTTGCATGTGTGTCCTTTTCATAAACCACCATTAGACTCATTTCATGTTTGTTCCTTTCCTAAACCACAACTCGAGACATTGCATGTCTGTTCGTTTCCTTAACCACCACTAGTGTCATTGCATGTTTGTTATTTTCATAAACCACATGGATCCTCTAGTGCATGTGTGTTCTTTTCAGAAACCATCACTAGTGTCTTTGCATGTGTGTTCTTTTCCTAAACCACCACTAGTGTCATTGCATGTTTGTTCTTTTCATAAACCACATGGATCCACCAGTGTCATTGCATGGTTGTCCTTTTCCTAAACCACCTCTAGTGTCATTGCATGTGTGTTCTTTCCATAAACCACATGGAACCACCACCAGTGTTATTGCATGTGTGTTCTTGTCATAAACCACCACTAGTTTCATTGCAAGTGTGTTCTTTCCATAAACCACCACTTGTGTCATTGCATGCTTGTTCTTTTCATAAACCTCATGGATCCACCAGTGTCATTGCATGTGTGTTATTTTCATAAACAACAACTATATTCATTGCATGTGTGTTCTTTCCCTAAACCACCACTACTATAATTGCATGTGTGTTCTTTTCATAAACCACCACCAGTGTCATTGCATGTGTGTTCTTTCCATAAACCACAACTAGTGTCATTGCATGTGTGTCCTTTTCATAAACCACTTGGATACACCAGAGTCATTTCATGTGTGTTCTTTTCATAAACCACAACTATAGTAATTACATGTTTGGTCTTTTTATAAACCACATAGAACCACAACTAGAGTCAGTGCATGTGTGTTCCTTTCATAAACCACCACAAGTGTCATTTTACTAAACCACATGCATCCACAACTAGAGTCATTTGCATGTGTGTCCTTTTCATAAACCACCATTAGAGTCATTTCATGTTTGTTCCTTTCCTAAACCACAACTTGGGACATTGCATGTGTGTTCGTTTCCTTAACCACCACTAGTGTCATTGCATGTTTGTTCTTTTCATAAACCACATGGATCCTCTAGTGCATGTGTGTTCTTTTCCTAAACCATCACTAGTGTCTTTGCATGTGTGTTCTTTTCCTAAACCACCACTAGTGTCATTGCATATTTGTTCTTTTCATAAACCACATGGACCCACCAGTGTCATTGCATGGTTGTCCTTTTCCTAAACCACCTCTAGTGTCATTGCATGTGTGTTCTTTCCATAAACCACATGGAACCCCCACCATTGTTATTGCATATGTGTTCTTTTCATAAACCACCACTAGTGTCATTGCATGTGTGTTCATTCCATAAACCACCACTAGTGTCATTGCATGTTTGTTCTTTTCATAAACCTCATGGATCCACCAGTGTCATTGCATGTGTGTTCTTTTCATAAACAACAACTATATTCATTGCATGTGTGTTCTTTCCCTAAACCACCACTACTATAATTGCATGTGTGTTCTTTTCATAAACCACCACCAGTGTCATTGCATGTGTGTTCTTTCCATAAACCACAACTAGTGTCATTGCATGTGTGTACTTTTCATAAACCACTTGGATCCACCAGAGTCATTTCATGTGTGTTCTTTTCATAAACCACAACTATAGTAATGGCATGTTTGGTCTTTTCATAAACCACATGGAACCACAACTAGAGTCAGTGCATGTGTGTTTCTTTCATAAACCACCACCAGTGTCATTTTACTAAACCACATGGATCCACAACTAGAGTTATTGCATGTGTGTTCTTTTCATTAACCACCACTAGTGTCATAGCATGTGTTCCTCCTAAACCACATGGATCCACCAGTGTCATTGCATCTCTTTGCATGTCTGTTCTTTTCCTAAACCACCACTAGTGTCATTGCATGTGTGTTATTTTACTAAACCACATGGATCCACCAGTGTCAATGCATGTGTGTCCTTTTCATAAACCACCACTAGAGTCATTGCATGTTTGTTACTTTCCTAAACCACAACTCGAGACATTGCATGTGTGTTCTTTTCCTAAACCACCACTAGTATCATTGCAAGTTTGTTCTTTTCATAAACCACATGAATCCAGTAGTGCAATTGCATGTGTGTTCTTTTCCTAAACAACCACTAGTGTTTGTGCATGTGTGTTATTTTCCTAAAACACCACTAGTGTCATTGCATGTTTGTTCTTTTCATAAACCACATGTATCCACCAGTGTCATTGCATGTGTATCCTTTTCCTAAACCACCACTAGATTCATTGCATGTGTGTTCTTTCCATAAACAACATGGATCCACCACCAGTGTCATTACATGTGTGTTATTTTCATAAACCACCACTAGTGTGTCAACACCCGAATTTTTATGTCCAGATGCATGTTATGCCGTACATGGCAATCCCAGGATTACCATTTTTGCGAGACATAACAGAAGTGGTACCGCAGTTCATCATCCATTACAAACCATAATAAGGTCTTACAAAAGGATCTCATGATCCAGTCTTAATACAATCAAAGAAGTGGAAAGTAAATGTAGCGGGGCTTCATCTTCATGATCACAGGCAATGCTGACGATGGGAGATGATCCTAGTTATCACAGACCTCCTGTTGTCCATCTTCCGAGTAATCCTCCTCATAGTCTGGCAATGGGAATAGCCAGGGACAAAGCCATGGGTACTCTTTAAGTACTCGCAAACTACCACTAGTATAAGTAGAAGTAAAACTAGTAGGAATCATAAGCTCTAGGTTTGTGTGCAAAAAGACACGTTTATTTCATAAAGCTTCAAAAGTAAAGACCTAATTTAGTTCTCTACATTACTTAAGTGGGAACTTAGATCTCATGTCCACAACTCTATTGTGGTCAAGTCGAAGTCATCTTTCAAGTCACCAATCATTTTGAAAACATCTGACAATGGAACAGTATGGCCACTCCAACTGTCCATAACCACGGACGCGGCTATTCGAATAGTTTGACACTCTACAGAGGTGGTACACTTTCACCACAAAATTCGATACATCCGTCAAGAATAACCCTGAATCATCATACTTAGTATGTGGATAATCAATCTTAACCTTTCAATTACACGCCCTAGTATAGGCACCTCCCCTATGACTTTGGCCTCCCAGCCATGGCCATCTGCCATCCTGGGTACTACATAGGTGGACATTCATCACGAGGTAGCCTCAGCTCATCCTCTTCCACAAGGAAACCCATACTAAGACATATAAACTTCCAGTCAAGCCCTACCCAACTCAGGTATTGTGGTTATACAGTAAAGTTGGAATGGTATCACATCCGAACCCAACCATCAGTTTTATTAATGTCAAGGCTTATGCCTTAACAGTTTCATCATCAAACCATTGTGTTTCATAACACATGTCAAAACATTTCAATGGAATGAATCTTCATTCCAAGGTTTTCATAATCATTTTCACCAAGTATTCCCATCTAAAGTAATCAAGTTTTAGCTTAGCACTAGCCACTAAAATTGAGGGTATCGTTATTGGGGGTGCTAATAAAGTATAAGTATCCTAGACTATTCCTATGATCTTGATAGGATCCAATCTAATTTCCACTAATCACAATTCATTACTAAGTAAGAAACTGTAGTAAAGGGGAAAATAAAGCTTGGACTAAAACTAGGAATAGTATAAGTAAAGTGACATAACCCAGCATGGCTAGTGCATCTGGTATAGGGGCTTGCATATATAGCATGCCTAGTTCTAGTTTGCACTGATAGCTTTCCTTGTTGGTTGCAGTCGTTGAAGTTCTCTTCTTCCTCCTCGAAGTACTCCTCCTTGTTGTAGCTCAGGTCGATACTAGCGTCTATAAACACATGCAATATACACAATCACCAAACAACACTTCTCTACTTCTATTTAGCACACAAGGGCTCATACTAGATGATCTAGCATCATCTCTAAAATAATATGGAATATTCACATTTTCTTATTCTTCTTATTTTAGAAAAGTAATTTCTACTCATTTTAAATCCTTAATATTTAATATTCTCTAATTAAAATAGTGGATCATGTTGACACATGTCATCACCATCTATTCCAACATTAGGGAATGTGATTTAAAATGGTGATCATATATTACAAGATTTAATATTACTATTTAATAATATTAAAGTGACTAGAAATGCCTATATAACACTCTTTTAATACTAAGCCATGTTCATATTAGTAAAACTAAATATTTTTACATATTCATGTAGAGCATGGCAAATGTAATTTTTGAGAGGTGGAATCATCTCAAAACCATTTATTGTTTATTTTAGAAAAATGTTTGAAGTGTCAAAAGTCTCGATCTTGTTATTTTCGGTATAGGTGATCTATAATTCTGAATGGTTTGAATCCAACGGGAGTGGATTTATAATTTCAATACCTTTCCAAACAAATTGGAATCATCCACTTTGGTTTAGTGAATCTCTTTGAATTGAATTTTGAATTTACTGACAGCATTTGGTTTTAACTAAAATGGAAAAATCTTATTTGAATCAACGGGCTCTGCACGGGAAACTAATCAAGGGGTCCTACTCGTCAGTGACTTATTCTAACTGAAATGGTATGTTTCAATCTTAGCCCTACAATTAGACTAGGATCTTACGGTTGAGGTTCGTCATCTCCATCGAACAGTTCCGGCAAGATACGAACCCTAAAATAGCGGTGGGGGTCGTTGGGGACTTACCGGGGGCGAATGGGGTGGTCATCGATAGCGGGTCGATTGGCGGTCACGGCAGCTCCTGGGGTGGATCCAATCGCTAGTTTCCTTCCTCGACTGCAGCGGTGGGCTCCGGTCAAATTCTAGCGGGATAGTGCTCGCCTTGCTCCGGGGAAAGGTCTGGGAGGTTTCTAAGAGAGAGAGAGAGGAGTGGAATGGTGTGGAGATTGAGGGCTGGGGTGGCCTCTATTTATACACCAGGGGCGGCGGCAGTGCGGTATGGTCTGGCGTCTCCGACGATGTTGCTACAGGTCGGGTTCGTCACGGCGGGGGCATGGGTCGGTGCAGTGGACTATGGCGATCGTCATGCGAGTGAAGGCACGTGAAGGGGTGGTCTCCATCGGTCGGGCAACATCGGCGCTCTGTTCGAGTATGCGGGCGTTTGTCACTTGGTACGGCGGTCACGAGGCGTGCAGCGGCGAACGGTCATGTCTGGCAGCTCACTGGTGCTACGATGATCGTGAGTATGGGCGGAGAGAGCGAGGCGTGGCGTGTGTGCGCGAGGCAACTGCGGCGCTCCGTCGTGCGATCGGAATGGCCACGGCTTAAATGGGCACACGGTTTTCAGCGTCTCCACTTCTCGCCATGGGTCAAGGGGTGGACAGGGGGTGGCGGTGAGGTCACGGCGACTTGCTGGACATCCTGGGTGAGGGCGGTGCGGCGTGCTTCAAGTGTTTCGTGCTCGACCGGCATGGCCGTCTCGGTACGGGCATGGCACTGGTTAGTGTGGCTAGTGATGCCTCTCCTTTGCACGACCAAGTACCAGGGATGATCTAGGACAATTCAATGTGTTGATTGCAGTACAAAAGCTGAGCAATCGATAGCTCCAAATAGTGTATAGTTGGTGAGGTTGTACTATGCTTGCCAGGTGTTCGATCAAATGGCCGCATTAATTTAACTTCCAAATTTTTGAATGAATTTTGGTGAGTGATATTGTTGCTTGCTTAGTAGTCTGTGGTTGTTGAGAATTGTCAAGGGGAATTGATTTGAATGTTTTTTGAAAAGTGATGATCTATACATATGAACTTGATTAAATTTTGCACTACCTCTTAAATAGATTTAAAAATTGTTTCTGCCACTTTGTAAAGTTTGCGTGTATTCACTTTTACTTGGTCTAGCAAGGGGTGAAAAGAATTGGGAAAGTTTCTGTTGGAAATCTTTTACTAGAGACACTCAAAGTGGTCTAGTGGATAAGTTTGGCCAAAATGACCATTTGATCATATGACTTATATTTGATTTTATTTTCATTTGATTTTGCTTGGAAATGATCTACATGATTTAGTATTCATCTTTAAACCAATCCTTATCATTAGTAACAATCAATCATGGCAATTGCAAGCATTCATACACTAATGCAAATCACACATGCACTTATATAAAGTTTAATAATAAAAGTTTTTTTATTAACCCTAAACTTGGGTGATTAGACTTGATAAGATTGATTAATGTTTTTGGGATGTTACACAGTGTCATTGCATGTGTGTTCTTTCCATAAACCACATGGATCCACCAGAGTCATTTGCCTGTGTGTTCTTTTCAATGACCACCACCAGTGTCATTGCATGTGTGTTCCTTTCCTAAACCACATGGATCCACTAGTGTCATTGCATGTCTTTGCATGTGTGTTCTTTTCCTAAACCACCACTAGTGTAATTGCATGTTTGTTATTTTACTAAACCACATGGATCCACCAGAGTCATTTGCATGTGTTTTTTCGTAAACCACCACTAGAGTCATTGCATGTTTGTTCCTTTCCTAAAGCAAAACTAGAGACATTGCATGTGTGTTCTTTTCCTAAACTGCCACTAGTGTCATTGCATGTTTTTTCTTTTCATAAACCACATGGATCTACCAGTGTCATTGCATGTGTGTTCTTTTCCTAAACCACCACTAGTGTCTTTGCATGTGTGTTCTTTTCATAAACCACCACTAGTGTCATCGCATGTTTGTTCTTTTCATAAACCACATGGATCCACCAGTGTCATTCCATGTGTGTTCTTTTCCTAAACCACCACTAGATTCATTGCATGTGTGTTCTTTCCATAAACCACATGGATCCACCACCAGTGTCATTGCATGTGTGTTCTATTCATAAACCACCACTAGTGTCCTTGCATGTGTGTTCTTTCCCTAAACCACCACTAGTGTCATTGCATGTGTTTTTTTTTCATAAACCACCACCACTTTCATTGCATATGTGTTCTTTCCATAAACCACAACTAGATTCATTGCATCTGTGTTCTTTCCATAAACCACATGGAACCACCACCAGTGTCGTTGCATGTGTGTTCTTTGCATAAACCACTACCAGTGTCATTGCATGTGTCTTCTTTTCAATGACCACAACAAGTGTCATTACATGTGTGTTCCTCTCCTAAACCACATGAATCCACCAGTGTCATTGCATGTCTTTGCATGTGTGTTCTTTTCCTAAACCACCACTAGTGTCATTGCATGTGAGTTATTTTACTAAACCACATGGGTCCACCAGAGTCATTGGCATGCGTGTCCTTTTCATAGACCACCACTAGAGTCGTTGCATGTTTGTTCCTTTCCTAGACCACAACTAGAGACATTGTATGTGTGTTCTTTTCCTAAACCACCACTAGATTCATTGCATGTTTGTTCTTTCCATAAACCACATCGATCCACAACTAGAGTCATTTCCATGTGTGTTCTTTTGAATGGCCACCACCAGTGTCATCGCATGTGTGTTTCTTTCCTAAACCACATGGATCCACAAGTGTCATTGCATGTCTTTGCACGTGTCTTGTTTACCTAAACCACCACTAGTGTAATTGCATGTGTGTTATTTTACTAAACCACATGGATCCACTAGAGTCATTTGCATGTGTTTTCTTTTCGTAAACCACCACTAGAGTCATTGCATGTTTGTTCCTTTCCTAAAGAACAACTAGAGACATTGCATATGTGTTATTTTCCTAAACCACCACTAGTGTCATTGCACGTTTGTTCTTTTCATAAACAACATGGATCTACCAGTGTCATTGCATGTGTGTTCTTTTCCTAAACCCCCACTAGTGTCTTTGCATGTGTGTTCTTTTCCTAAACCACCACTAGTGTCATCGCATGTTTGTTCTTTTCATAAACCACATGGTTCCACTAGTGTCATTGCATGCGTGTTCTTTTCCTAAACCACCACTAGATTCATTGCATGTGTGTTCTTGGCATAAACCACATGGATCCACCACCAGTGTCATTTCGTGTGTGTTCTATTCATAAACCACCACTAGTGTCCTTGCATGTGTGTTCTTTCCCTAAACAACCACTAGTGTTGTTGCATGTGTGTTCTTTTCATAAACCACCACCAGTGTCATTGCATATGTGTTTTTCCATAAACCACAACTAGATTAATTGCATGAGTGTTCTTTCCATAACCACATGGAACCACCATCAGTGTCATTGCATGTGTGTTCTTTGCATAAACCACCACCAGTATCATTGCATGTGTGTTCTTTCCATAAACCACATGGATCCAACAGTGTCATTGCATGTGTGTTCTTTTCAATGACCACCACTAGTGTCATTGCATGTGTGTTCATTTCCTAAACCACATGGATCCACCAGTGTCATTGCATGTCTTTGCATGTGTGTTCTTTTCCTAAACCACCACTAGTGTCATTGCATGTGAGTTATTTTACTAAACCACATGGATCAACCAGAGTCATTTGCATGCGTGTCCTTTTCATAAACCACCACAAGAGTCATTGCGTGTGTGTTCCTTTCCTAAACCACAACTAGAGACATTGCATGTGTGTTCTTTTCCTAAACCACCACTAGATTCATTGCATATTTGTTCTTTGCATAAACCAAATGGAACCACCACCAGTGTCATTGCACGTGTGTTCTTTTCATAAACCACCACCAGTGTCATTGCATGTTTGTTCTCTCCACAAACCACATGGATCCACAACTAGAGTCATTTCCATGTGTGTTCTTTTCAATGACCACCACCAGTGTCATTGCATGTGTGTTCCTTTCGTAAACCACATGGATCCACAAGTGTCATTGCATGTCTTTGCATGTGTTTTCTTTTCCTAAACCACCACCAGTTTAATTGCATGTGTGTTATTTTACTAAACCAGATGGATACACCAGAGTCATTTGCATGTGTTTTCTTTTCGTAAACCACCACTAGAGTCATTGTATGTTTGTTCCTTTCCTAAAGCACAACTAGACACATTGCATGTGTGTTCTGTTCCTAAACCACCACTAGTGTCATTCATTGTTTGTTCTTTGATAAACCACATGGATCTACCAGTGTCATTGCATGTGTGTTCTTTTTTCCTAAACCACCACTAGTGTCATCGCATGTTTGTTCTTTTCATAAACCACTACCAGAGTCATTTGCATGTGTGTCCTTTTGATAAACCACTACTAGAGTCATTGCATGTTTGTTCCTTTCCTAAACCACAACTAGATACATTGCATGTGTGTTATTTTCCTAAACCACCACTAGATTCGTTGCATGTTTGTTCTTTCCATAAACCACATGGAACCACCACTAGTGTCATTGCATGTGTGTTCTTTTCATAAACCACCACCAGTGTCATTGCATGTTTGTTCTCTCCATAAACGACATGGATCCACAACTAGAGTCATTTGCATGTGTGTTCTTTTCAGTGACCACCACCAGTGTCATTGCATGTGTGTTTGTTTCCTAAACCACATGGATCCACAAGTGTCATTGCATGTCTTTGCATGTGTGTTCTTTTCCTAAACCACCACTAGTGTAATTGCATGTGTGCTATTTTACTAAACCACATGGATCCACCAGAGTCATTTGCATGTATTTTATTTTTATAAACCACCACTAGAATCATTGCATGTTTGTTTCTTTCCTAAAGCACAACTAGAGACATTGCATGTGTGTTCGTTTCCTAAACCACCACTAGTGTAATTGCATGTGTGTTCTTTTCCTAAACCACCACTTGTGTCCTTGCATGTGTGTTCTTTCCCTAAACAACCACTAGTGTCATTGCATGTGTGTTCTTTTCATAAACCACCACGAGTGTCATTGCATTTGTGTTCTTTCCATAAACCATAATGATACGTCCATTTTGCATCAGTATTCTATGTGATAATTCACTATTATTCATTGATATATTTCGTATTCAGAGGTTATACTTATGTTATTTCATCTGTTTTTGTATGGTTGATGACTTTTGGAGCATGGACCGCTGTAGTCAGGATTCTGATGGAAAAGGTGCTGTTTGGAGGCAAAATTCGCGAAGATCGGAAAATACGGGAAAATATATGGAAAATCCTATTTTTCCTGAAGACGAAGGAAGCCAGAAGGGGAGCTGGAGATGGGCCAAAGGGGGCCCACACCACCCCTGGTGTGGGCAGCCCTAGGCCGTGCCAGCAGGTGGTGTGGGCGCCCTGTCCCACTCTAGGCTCTCCCCTCTAGCGTATATTATCGTCCCGAAACCCTAAGACTCGGGGAGCAACCACAGATAGATTCCGCCGCCTCTGCCAGGCAGAAAACACCGAGAGAGAAAGATCTCTCCGACAGACAGATTTCTGCCGGGGGAATTCCTTCTCGGAGAGGGGAGATCGTCTCCATCAACACCACCATCAAGCTGGACTTCATCGGGATCATCATCATTATCACCACCATAATCACCATCAGCACCCTTATCACCATCTCCATATTGCTGTAACAATTGCGTTGAATCTTGCATTGTTCATAGGGAAAACTCTCCCGGTGTTGATTACTCTTTGTAGTTGATGCTATTGAGTGAACCATTGAATTATTGTTTATGTTCAGATTGTTATACATCATTATTTCATCTCTGATCATGATCCATATGATGTCCTGTGAGTAGTTCATTTTGTTCTTGAGGACATGGGAGAAGTCATGTTGTTAGTAGTGGAGTTGTGTTGAGAAAGATTCAATAGTTTTATATTTAAGTTGTGGTGTATTTCTTCTAGTGGTGTCATGTGAATGTCGACTACATGACACTTCACCTATATGGGCCTAGGGGAATGCATTGTGTATTTGGCTACTAATCGTAGGGGTTGCCGGAGTGACAGAAACCTGAACCCCCGTTAGGAAACTATTGCACAAGGGACGTAAGGGTCTTAGAGTTTAAAGTTGTGGTTAGGTTTCTACCTTAATTACTTTCTTCTACTTACAGATGTTTGCAAGGGGTATAATCACAAGTATGTATTAGTCCTAGGAAGGTCGGTACATTAGCACAGGTTCACCCACACAACACTTAGCAAGCTAAAGAAGATTAATCAACTATATGAAGCAAAAGCACTTTACAGTCTTCCCATGTGTCCTCGAGAATGTTTGGTCATCTGCTGCATAAAGGATTGGGCCACTTGCTGCATTTATTTCTACTGTCTTTTATTTACTCGTAATTTGTTTACTTGCTTTATCAAAAACCCCTAAAAATCCGTTCGCTAAGTATTTGGAGAGAATTCCTGATCCATACCACTAGCCAGCACCTTCTACTCCTCGTTGGGTTCGACACTCTTACTTATCGAAAATACTGCAATACACCCCCTATACTTGTGGGTCATCAAGACTATTTTCTGGCGCCGTTGCCGGGGAATGAAGCGCTATTGGAGAGTGGCACTGGTAAAGGAAACTTCTACTGTGAGTATTGTTTACTTCTGCCAGTTACTTTATTTTTGTTATGGATAATTCGCTAAGTTTCTTATTTGGTAATGTTACTACCACTGCTAAGGTAGTAGATAAGCCACCACCTACTGAGAATGATGTTTTTAAAATACCCACAAGAATTATTGATCGTGTTATGGATAACTACTATGTTGGGGATGGAACTGTCCATCCCGGTGATCATTTGCTCTTTATACACGAATTATGCGGGTTGTTCAAGTGTGCAGGTATTACTACAGATCAAGTTAAGAATAATTTATTCTCATTATCACTGAAAGGAAGAGTTGAGGAATGGTATAAGCTGCTGAAGAATGCTCAAGCTCTGGAATGGGAGGAAATAGTGCCTCTCTTTTATTCAAAGTTTTATCCTCCTAGTGAGATTCATAAAGATCAGAATCAAATATACAACTTTTGGCCTCTTGATGGAGAGAGTACAGCTCAAGCTTGGGGGAGATTGAAGTTACTAATGCTCAAATGTCCCATTCATGAGCTCCCCAACAATATTATTATCAATAACTTTTGTGCAAGACTTTCTCTACATGATAAGGATTTATTGGATGCTTCTTATGCTGGATCATTCACTCGCATGGAAGAAGAAGCTAAATGGGATCTTCTGGACCATATTCAAGACAATGCTGAAGCTTGGGAGAATGACAAAGGTAGAAAGTCAGGTATAAATTACGATTATGAATGCATTGAATCTTTTATGGGAACTGATGACTTTCAAAATATGAGTAATGCTTATGGTCTTGATTTGCAAGTTATTACGAATTGCTTTAGAGCTTTTGCTTCTTATATTGAAATTCCCAAAAGGGGATGGAATAAGTACCATGCACCTTATAAAGATATTGTTGACTATGTTCCCATTGGGAGCACTGAGTGTTACACTATTGATCACATCTTACCTGAGCCCTATATCGAGAAGATTCCCTTCCCAGATAAGGTAAAGGATCATCCTAGGATAACTAATGTAATTACTAAAAGTGAAAAGAGAACTGTAAAACCTGATGAACAAATAAATGTTGAACCTATAATAGCAATTGTGAAAGACCTTGTCACTAAAAGCATAGAATATGGGCACATAGTTTTTTGTGAGGATGCTTCTAATATTGTTTCACATCCTAATAGAGCTAAAAAAGCTAGTGTACCTATGCTTTTCGTTAGAATTGGTGATCATTGCTACTATGGTTTATGTTATATTGGTGTAAGTTCCAGTGCTATTCCTTATGAGCTTTACAGAGAAATTATGCATGAAATCAGTCCCTGCGAATTGGAGGAGATTGGTTATTCACCTTGCTAATAGAGAGACCATCTCTCCAATTGGCATTGTACGATATGTGGAAGTTCTTTATGGTAAGATTAAGTATCCCGCTTATTTTCTAGTACTTGGTTCAGCTGCTAGTAAAACTTATCCTATCATTTTTGGTAGACCTTTCTTGAGTACTTGTGGAGATATTATAGATTGCAAGAGGGAGAAAATCTTGACTAAGTTTGACGGGGAATCTTATGAGTTTAATTTTTCAAAATTTACTAAAGAACCTTGTGAAGAGGAAACCCATAATGAGGATTTTAGAGTTGAACAACTTGCTTCTATCTCTCTTGCTCCTAACAATGCTTTGTAGCAATTTATGGAAGATCACGAAAGTGAGATCTTCTTGGAAGAAAGGAACGAAATTGACGAGATCCTCCGTCGTCAACCCAAGATGCTAAAGCATGACTTGCCGGTAGAAGACTTGGGTACCACGTTGCCACCTAAAAAGGATCTGGTTTTCGATCTAAAACCTCTCCCTGATGATCTTAAATATGCTTATATTGATTATAAAAAGATATATCATGTTATTATTAGCGCTAAACTTCCAGGAAAGGAAGAAGAAAGGTTATTGGAGGTTTTGAGGAAACACCGAGGAGCTATGGGCTATACTGTGGATGATTTAAAAGGGATTTCACCTACTATATGTCAGCATTCTATCAACATAGAACCAGATGCAAAGCCAGTAGTAGAGCACCAACGACGTTTAAATCCTAGGATGAAAGAAGTGGTAAGGAATGAGGTATTGAAACTCCTTGATGCTGGTATTATTTACCCTATTGCTGACAGTGAATGGGTTAGTCATGTTTATTGTGTTCCTAAAAAGGAGGTATTGCCATTGTTCCTAATGATAATGATGAGCTTATTCCTCAAAGAATAGTAGTAGGCTATAGGATGTGCATTGATTTTAGAAAAATCAATAAGGTTACTAAGAAAGATCACTACCTGCTTCCTTTTATTGATCAAATGTTGGAAAGATTGTCTAAAAAGACCCATTTTTTCTTGATGGTTATTCTAGTTTCTCTCAAATTGTTGTTAAACAACAAGATCAAGAAAGAAGTACTTTTACTTTCCCTTACGGAACTTATTCTTATAGACGTATGCCTTTTGGTTTATGTAATGCTCCTGCTTCTTTTCAAAGGTGCATGTCTGCTATCTTTCATGGTTTTTGTGAGGAAATTGTAGATGTGTTTATGGATGACTTTTCTGTCTATGGAACTTCCTTTGATAATTGTCTACACAACCTTGATAAAGTTTTGCAGAGATGTGAAGAAACTAATCTTGATCTTAATTGGGAGAAATGTCACTTCATGGTTAATGAAGGGATTGTCCTTGGGCATAAAGTTTCGGAAAGAGGCATAGAAGTTGATAGAGCTAAGGTTGAGGCAATTGAGAAGATGCCATACCCAGGAGACACCAAAGGTATTCGTAGTATCCTTGGTCATGCTGGTTTCTATAGAAGGTTTATTAAAGACATTTTTAGGATATCAAAACCCCTTACTAATCTTCTTGAGAAAGATGTACCCTTTGTTTTTGATGATGATTGTAAGGAAGCTTTTGAAAATCTTAAGAAGGCTTTAACTACAGCCCCTATTGTTCAATCACCTGATTGGAGTCTACCCTTTGAAATAATGTGTGATGCTAGTGATTTTGCTGCAGGTGCTGTCCTTGGGCAATGAATTTATAAAAAGTTAAACGTTATTCATTATGCTAGTAAGACTCTAGACGCTGCTCAAAGGAACTATGCTACTACTGAAAAAGAATTTCTAGCTATCGTCTTTGCTTGTGATAAGTTTAGACCCTATATTGTAGACTCAAAAGTCACCATTCATACTGATCATGCTGCTATTAAATATCTTATGATGAAGAAGGACGCTAAGCCTAGGCTTATTAGATGGGTGCTGCTTTTACAAGAGTTTGATCTACATATAGTAGATAGGAAAGGTGCTGAAAACCCTGTAGCTGATAATTTATCTCGATTGGAAAACATCTTTTTTTGACCCTATGCCTGTTAATGATAGTTTCCCAAATGAGCAGTTAGCTGCAGTAGGGGTAAGCTTGCGAGGGAGCCCTTGGTACGCTGATTATGCTAACTTTATTGTCTCCAAGTATTTGCCTCCAACTTTTACAGCTCAACAAAGGAGGAAGTTCTTCTATGATTTGAGGCAATATTTTTGGGATGACCCACACTTATACAAAGAAGGAGTGGATGGTATTATGCGAAGATGTGTTCCAGAATATGAACAAAAGGAGATATTGTGTAAATGTCATGTTAGTGCTTATGGAGGACATCATGCAGGAGATAGAACCGCAGAAAAGGTGCTACAATCAGGTTTCTACTGGCCTACCCTTTTTGAAGATGCAAGAAAGTTTGTTTTATCTTGTGATGAATGTCAACGTGTTGGTAATATTTCTAGACGTAATGAAATGCCTATGAACTACTCTCTAGTTATTGAACCCTTTGATTGTTGGGGATTTGACTTTATGGGTCCTTTCCCTCCCTCGAACGGTTATACTCATATTCTTGTTGCCGTTGATTATGTTACTAAGTGGGTAGAAGCCATTCCTATGAAGAGTGCTGACGGGGAAACTTCTCTAAAAATGCTTAAGGATGTTATCTTTCCAAGGTTCGGAGTGCCTAGGTATCTCATGACTGATGGGGGTTCTCACTTCATTCATGGTGGTTTTAGAAAGACCCTTGCTAAATATGATGTTAATCATAGAATTGCTTCAGCTTATCACCCCCAAACTAGCAGGCAAGTAGAGTTATCAAATAGAGAAATTAAATCCAGCTTGCAAAAGACTGTTAATAGATCTAGAAAAAACTAGGCTAAAAAGTTGAATGATGCTTTATGGGCTTATAGAACTGCCTACAAAAATCCTATGGGGATGTCTCCTTATAAAATGGTTTATGGGAAAGCTTGTCACCTACCCTTAGAATTAGAACATAAAGCTTAATGGGCAGTTAAAGAACTAAATAGAGATTGTAAGCTCGCTGGTGAGAAAAGATTATTTGACTTAAGTTCTTTAGATGAATGGAGGAGTGAAGCCTATGAAAATGCTAGGCTCTTTAAAGAAAAAGTTAAAAGATGGCATGACAAGCGAATACTTAAGAGATAATTTCATGTTGGTGAGAAAGTTCTATTGTATAGGTCTCGTCTTAGATTTTTTGCAGGAAAGCTACTATCAAAATGGGAAGGACCCTTAATAATTGAAGAAGTATACCGTTCAGGAACAATAAAAATTTCTTGTTTAAAAGATAATACTACACAAGTAGTGAATGGGCAGCGATTCAAGCACTATATTGCTGGGGATTCTTATAATGAAGATGTTGATGCCTTTCAAGTTATAACTCCAGAAAAATTTATCAAGGACCAAATTCAGAGACCTGCAGAATCCGCTTTCAAATAGGTAACAATTCTGGTAAGACAAGCTCCACGAAAATTCTATCCAACAATATTTTTGCAGTTTTCAGTCAATTAGGGAAGCTACAAAGCGAAAAAGGGACGAAAACGGAGCCAGGGTGGCTCACACCACCCTGTGGCGCGGGCCCACCCCTGGCCACGCCACCAGGTGGTGTGGCCACCCCAGACTCCATCTCCGACCCATTTTCTTCCAGAACCTTCCTTTTGTTAGGAAACTTCGTAATATATAACCCCCCGCATCTCCCGAGGTTCGTATATCGTGTTTTCGTCGTGTTTTTGTTTCGATCTGTTTCTGCCAGGGAGAGTCCCAGATTTGGAGCCACAATGTCTCCCACTAGATTAGCCAAGGGAGATTCCTTAGAAGATATCATCAACCCATACTTGAGAGAGTTGAAGATTCATCCCAAGGAGTTGTTGCTTGAAGATGGGGAGGTCCGTATAAAAGAGGTTCGAGACCCTAAAGGTGAACTAAGTCTGGAGGATAGGATGGAAGCACTGGAGCAAGAAGTCTTTAGGTACAAGAAGATGGCGGAACGCGAAGTGGATATCATCCATAAGATTTGTTCCGAACTCATCGTCGAGCACCAAAAGGAGACTTCTGAACTCAAAGACGAAGTCCTCTCACTCTGCTAAACAACCAACGAACTGCAAGCACAGCTCTACGATGTTCAAAATCAAAACTGTGAGTATGAGGTTAGGTTTAAACACATAAGTGCTGCTGCAAGTTTCAGGATGCTGGAGACCACAATGTCTTTTGTTGATGGGAAGCCCTTACCCTGGAAGTCGGATGATGATGAGAGGATACCACCACCACCTAAGGAGTAATTCGTCATCAGGTTTGGCATCGCCTTGGTTTGTTCCAATCTTGGGGGAGTGTCGCGGTATCACATCACTATCTTCTATTTTTTTCCTTATTAGTAGAGTCATATCATGAATAGAGAAGTTATTATGTAGTATGGTTTGCATTATGGAAGTGTCCCCTCTCTCGTTAGATATGTATCCCTTGGTGTGAGTTGCTGTTTTGGAATATTAATGAGAAGTTCTAGCATTCACTCTTTTGCATAGCTTATATTATTTTTCAATTCGTGGTTCTATGATTGATCTTGTTGTTAGTATTGGTATCACTCTGGGATCATTGAGTTAATTTAGTTCGTTTTGGCAAACCTGGCTCGGTCAGTAGCAACACTATTTTTGAGAGTTGAATGAAAAAGATAAAAGTACTCTAAAGAAAAATAATTTCATCATCTTTGTTTCTTGATTTGCTCATAAGTTTAGTATTCTCTAGTTAAGATCTTTTCTGCTTCCAAGGAAGATTGCATGTTTGTTTTTATCACTTGTATGTTTGTTTGTTTCCATCAACTCTTGTACTTGCTACCCAGCCTTGCTAGCCAAAAACCTGTACTGAGAGGGAATTCTTCTCGTGCATCCACTCCTTTAAACCAAAACCTTTGCCATTTGTGTCCACCATACCTACCTATTAGCATTATTGCTATTCCAAGTAAATTCTTGATTTATCTACCTCCCAAATTAAACTTGTTATGTGAAAATTAGTGATTAAAGCTCTCACGAACTTGATGGCACACTTTACTTTCTTCCACTTAATAAACTTGAACCATTGTGCTCACCTATGTTGCGTATATGCTTGCACTTTGTATGTTGTGAATTAGCAGAACCATGCTGTCATGGGGAACGCTTTCAACATTGCACTGGTACTTTGTACCTAGTTGATATCATGTTCTTTTGTCTATGGATGTCGTCGGTGTGAAATGAAAGGGGAGCTTGTAAGTCCATGGAGTTATGCATGTGTGTTAGAGAAACGCCTGGTCCACTGGTCTAATCCATGCAGACATGGTGGAAACCTGCAGTGTAACCATAACGAGCATCTATGAAGCATTCTTCTTATATAAAAAAGAGATAGAGATTGAGAAAAAATAGATAAAGAAAAAAAGGAGATTATGAAAAGAGGAAAGAGAGAAAAAGGCACCATATTCCCATGTAAATAAGAAGATTGCTGAGATGCTTGTTGTCTGCTTGCCTTGTCATTTTGATATGGGGATTCTTCCATATCATCGGGCAAGGGGTACCCCATTGGAGGTTCTCTATGATACACATATGCTTACGATGACAAGAACTTACCGGTGACTAAACTTGAGTAGCATGAGGAGCGACCCTCGTATTCAAGGGACATGAGATTCTAAATTTACAACTTGTCAATGCATATCCTAATATTTGATCACTTTAACCTTAATCACCTAATGATGCCTATGATAGGGCAATGAGAGCTGAAAGCTAGTAAGTATCATAATTTTTGGGAGCTCTTTATGAGACTTGCAATCCCTGCTTCCCTCTGTGAAGCGCCTTTCTTTTACTTTGTAGTTGAGTCAGTAAACCTACTCCCTTCTATCTCAGCAAGTATTTTGAGTTGTTGTGTTTCATTCATTCATATGATGATTTATTCAATCATGTTGCTTATGTTCCTTGTTTTGCACATTGCTCTTATCTTGATGTTTACTACTTTGAAAGCTATCATTGAAAACCAGTTATTTGTGAACTCCAGCAAATTATCAACTATTCTTCGACCAAGAGCTAAGTTTGCCATTACCAATTATGATTTAATTTATGTACCTTTATTGTGTTTCCTTTACCTATTGCAAGTTGAGTTATATAATAGTGAGTTGTCTTCTATTATGATCTATGTATTTGATGAATGTGATGCTTCTTGTCTGTATTCTTTTATCGACTCTTCACTCCATAAAGCTGAGGCCATGTTTATTGAGCTCAGTTTCGCTTGGGGACAAGCAAAGTCTAAGCTTGGGGGGAGTTGATACGCCCATTTTGCATCACTATTCTATGTCATAATTCACTATTATTCATTGATATATTTCATATTGAGAGGTGATACTTATGTTATTTCATCTGTTTTTGCATGGTTGATGACTTTTGGAGCATGGACGCTGCGATCGAGATTCGATGGAAAAGGTGCTGTTTGGAGGCAAAATTCGCAAAGATCAGAAAATCCGGGAAAATATACGGAAAATCCTATTTTTCTAGAAGAAGAAGGAAGCAAGAAGGGGAGCTGGAGATGGGCCACAGGGGGCCCACACCACCCCCTGGCGCGGGCAGCCCTAGGCCGCACCAGCAGGTGGTGTGGCCGCCCTGGCCCTAGGCCGCACCAGCGTATATTATCCTCCCGAAACCTTAAGACTCGGGGAGCGACCATAGATAGATTCCACCACCTCTACAGGGCGGAAAACACCGAGAGAGAAAGATCTCTCCAGTAGACAGATTTCTATCGGGGAATTCCTTCCCGGAGAGGGGAGATCGTCGCCATCAACACCACCATCAAGCTGGACATCATCGGGATCATCATCATCATCACCACCATCATCACCATCTCCATATTTCTGTAACAATTGTGTTGAATCTTGCACAGTTCATAAGGAAAACTTTCCCGGTGTTGATTACCCTTTGTAGTTGATGCTATTGAGTGAACCATTGAATTATTGTTTATGTTCAGATTGTTATACATCATTATTCCATCTCTGATCATGATCCATATGATGTCCTGTGAGTAGTTCGTTTTTTGTTCTTGAGGACATGGGAGAAGTCATGTTGTTAGTAGTGGAGTTGTGTTGACAAAGATTCAATAGTTTGATATTTAAGTTGTGGTGTATTTCTTCTAGTGGTGTCATGTGAACGTCGACTAGATGACACTTCACCTATATGGGCCTAGGGGAATGCATTGTGTATTTGGCTACTAATCATAGGGGTTGCCAGAGTGAAAGAAACCTGAACCCCCGTTAGGAAACCATTGCACAAGGGACGCAAGGGTCTTAGAGTTTAAAGTTGTGGTTAGGTTTCTACCTTAATTACTTTCTTGTACTTACAGATGTTTGCAAGGGGTATAATCACAAGTATGTATTAGTCCTAGGAAGGTCGGTACATTAGCACAGGTTCACCCACACAACACTTAGCAAGCTAAAGAAGATTAATCAACTATATGAAGCGAAAGCACTTGACAGTCTTCCCATGTGTCCTCGAGAACGTTTGGTCATCTTAAGTAATACAACCGGCTTGTTCTTTGCTGCATAAAGGATTGGGCCACTTGCTGTATCTATTTCTACTGTCTTTTATTTACTCGTACTTTGTTTACTTGCTTTATCAAAACCCCCTAAAAATCCGTTTGCTAAGGATTTGCAGAGAATTCCTGATCCATACCACTAGCCAGCACCTTCTGCTCCTCGTTGGGTTCGACACTCTTACTTATCAAAAATACTGCGATACACCCCCTATACTTGTGGGTCATCACACAACTAGATTCATTGCCTGTCTGTTCTTTCCATAACCAGATGGAACCACCACCAGTGTCATTGCATGTGTGTTCTTTTCATAAACCACCACCAGTGTCATTGCATGTTTGTTCTCTCCATAAACCACATGGAACCACAACTAGAGTCATTTCCATGTGTGTTCTTTTCAATGACCACCACCAGTGTCATTGCATGTGTGTTCCTTTCCTAAACCACATGGATCCACAAGTGTCATTGCATGTCTTTGCAGGTGTTTTCTTTTCCTAAACCACCACTAGTGTAATTGCATGTGTGTTATTTTACTAAACCACATGGATCCACCAGTCATTTGCATGTGTTTTGTTTTCGTAAACCACCACTAGAGTTATTGCATGTTTGTTCCTTTCCTAAAGCACAACTAGAGACATTGCATGTGTGTTCTTTTCCTAAACCACCACTAGTGTCATTGCATGTTTGGTCTTTTCATAAACCACATGGATCTACGAGTGTCATTGCATGTGTGTTCTTTTTTCCTAAACCACCACTAGTGTCATTGCATGTTTGTTCTTTTCATAAACCACCACCAGAGTCATTTGCATGTGTGTCCCTTTGATAAACCACCACTAGAATCAATGCATGTTTATTCCTTTCCTAAACCACAACTAGATACATTGCATGTGTGTTCTTTTCCTAAACAACCACTAGATTCATTGCATATTTGTTCTTTCCATAAACCACATGGAACCACCACCAGTGTCACTGCATGTGTGTTCTTTTCATAAACCACCACCAGTGTCATTGCATGTTTGTTCTCTCCATAAACCACATGGATCCACAACTAGAGTCATTTGCATGTGTGTTCTTTTCAATGACCACCAGTGTCATTGCATGTGTGTTCCTTTCCTAAACCACATGGATCCACAAGTGTCATTGCATGTCTTTGCATGTGTGTTCTTTTCCTAAACCACCACTAGTGTAATTGCATGTGTGTTATTTTACTAAACCACATGGATCCACCAGAGTCATTTACATGTGTTTTGTTTTCGTAAACCACCACTAGAGTCATTGCATGTTTGTTCCTTTCCTAAAGCACAACTAGATACATTGCATGTGTGTTCTCTTCCTAAACCACTGCTAGTGTCATTGCATGTTTGTTCTTTTCATAAACCACATGGATCTACCGGTGTCATTGCATGTGTGTTCTTTTTTCATAAACCACCACTAGTGTCATCGCATGTTTGTTCTTTTCATAAACAACCACTAGAGTCATTTGCATGTGTGTCCTTTTGATAAACCACCACTAGAGTCATTTCATGTTTGTTCCTTTCCTAAACCACAACTAGATACATTGCATGTGTGTTCTTTTCATAAACCACCACCAGTGTCATTGCATGTTTGTTCTCTCCATAAACTACATGGATGCACCACCAGAGTCATTGCATGTGTGTTCTTTTCATAAACCACCACCAGTGTCATTGCATGTTTGTTCTCTCCATAAACTACATGGATCCACAACTAGAGTCATTTGCACGTGTGTTCTTTTCAATTACCACCACCAGTGTCATTGCATGTGTGTTCCTTTCCTAAACCACATGGATCCACCAGTGTCATTGCATGTCTTTGCATGTGTGTTATTTTCCTAAACCACCACTAGTGTAATTGCATGTGTGTTATTTTACTAAACCACATGGATCCACCAGAGTCATTTACATGTGTTTTGTTTTCGTAAACCACCACTAGTGTCATTGCATGTTTGTTCTTTTCATAAACCACATGGATCTAACAGTGTCATTGCATGTGTGTTCTTTTCCTAAACCACCACTAGTGTCTGTGCATGTGTGTTCTTTTCCTAAACCACCACTAGTCTCATCGCATGTTTGTTCTTTCCATAAACCACATGGATCCACCAGTGTCATTGCATGTGTGTTCTTTTCCTAAACCACCACTAGATTCATTGCATGTGTGTTCTTTCCATAAACCACATGGATCCACCACCAGTGTCATTGCATGTGTGTTCTATTCGTAAACCACCACTAGTGTCCTTCATGTATGTTCTTTCCCTAAACCACCACTAGTGTCATTGCATGTGTGTTCTTTTCATAAACCACCACTAGTGTAATTGCATATGTGTTCTTTCCATGAACCACAACTAGATTCATTGCATTTGTGTTCTTTCCATAAACCACATGGAACCACCACCAGTATCATTGCATGTGTGTTCTTTTCATAAACCACCCCCAGTGTCATTGCATGTGTGTTATTTCCATATACCACATGGATCCACCAGTGTCATTGCATGTGTGTTCTTTTCAATGACCACCACTAGAGTCATTGCATGTGTGTTCCTTTCCTAAACCACAACTAGAGACATTGCATGTGTTCTTTTCCTAAACCACCACTAGATTCATTGCATGTTTGTTCTTTCCATAAACCACATGGATCCACCACCAGTGTCGTTGCATGTGTCTTCTTTTCATAAACCACCACCAGCGTCATTGCATGTTTGTTCTCTCCATAAACCACATGGATCCACAACTAGAGTCATTTGCACGTGTGTTCTTTTCAATGACCACCACCAGTGTCATTGCATGTGTGTTCCTTTCCTAAACCACATGGATCCACAAGTGTCATTACATGTCTTTGCATGTGTGTTCTTTTCATAAACCACCACTAGTGTAATTGCATGTGTGTTATTTTACTAAACCACATGGATCCACCAGAGTCATTTGCATGTGTTTTCTTTTCGTAAACCACCACTTACGTCATTGCATGTTTGTTCCTTTCCTAAAGCACAACTAGAGACATTGCATGTGTGTTCTTTTCCTAAACCACCACTAGATTCATTGCATGTGTGTTATTTCCATAAACCACATGGATCCACCGGTGTCATTGCATGTGTGTTCTTTTCCTAAACCACCACTAGTGTCTTTGCATGTGTCTTCTTTTCCTAAACCACCACTACTGTCATTGCATGTTTGTCCTTTTCATAAACAAAATGGATCCACCAGTGTCATTGCATGTTTGTCCTTTTCCTAAACCACCACTAGTGTCATTGCATGTGTGTTCTTTCCATAAACCACATGGACCACCACTAGTGTCATTGCATATGTGCTCTTTTCATAAACCACCACTAGTTTCATTGCATGTGTGTTCTTTCCATAAACCACATAGATACAAAACTAGAGTCGTTGCATGTGTGTTCTTTTCAACCACCACTAGATTCATTGCATGTGTGTTCTTTCCATAAACCACATAGATCCACTAGAGTCCTTTGCATGTTTGTTCTTTTCCTAAACCACCACTTGTGTCATTGCACGTGTGTTCCTTTCCTAAACCACCACTAGTGTCATTGCATGCATGTTCTTTTCATAAACCACTTGGATCCACCAGAGACATTGCATGAGTGTTCTTTTCATAAACCACAAGTATAGTCATTTGATGTTTGTTGTTTTCATAAACCACATGGAGGAACCACAACTAGAGTCATTTCATGTGTGTTCCTTTCATAAACCACCACCAGTGTCATTCTACTAAACCACATGGATCCACAACTAGAGTCATTGCATGTGTGTTCTTTTCGTTAACCTCCACGTGTCATTGCATGTGTGTTCCTTTCCTAAACCACATGGATCGACCAGTGTCATTGCATGTCTTTGCATCTGTGTTCTTTTCCTAAACCACAACTGGTGTCATTGCATGTTTGTTATTTTACTAAACCACATGGATCCACCAATGTTAATGCATGTGTATCCTTTTCATAAACCACCACTAGAGTCATTGCATGTTTGTTCCTTTCCTAAACCACAACTAGAGACATTGAATTTGTGTTTTTTCCTAAACCACCACTAGTGTCATTGCATGTTTGTTATTTTCATAAATCACATGGATCCACTAGTGTCATTGCATGTGTGTTCTTTTCCTAAACCACCACTAGTGTATTTGCATGTGTGTTCTTTTCCTAAACCACCACTAGTGTCATTGCATGTTTGTTATTTTTATAAACCACATGGATCCACTAGTGTCATTGCATGTTTGTCCTTTTCCTAAACCACCACTACTGTCATTGCATGTATGTTCTTTCCATAAACCACATGGAACCACCACTAGTGTCATTGCATATGTGTTCTTTTCATAAACCACCACTAGTGTAATTGCATGTGTGTTCTTTCTATAAACCACCACTAGTGTCATTGCATGTTTGTTCTTTACATAGACCTCATGGATCCACCAGTGTCATTGCATGTGTGTTCTTTTTATAAACCAACACTAGTGTCATTGCTTGTGTGTTCTTTCCATAAACCACGTGGATCCACCAGAGTCATTTGCATGTGTTTGCATGTGTGGTCTTTTCCTAAACCACCACTAGTGTCATTGCATGTGTGTTATTTTACTAAACCACATGGATCCACCAGAGTCATTTGCATGTGTGTCCTTTTCATAAACCACCATTAGAGTCATTGCATGTTTATTCCTTTCCTAAACCACAACTCGAGAAATTGTGTAACATAGCAATTTCAGCAACCCTAATTTGTTCTCCAGAATGCAAAAATCAGGGGGAACAAAAAAAATCTTGTGCAATGGTGCAGTGCTTGCTTATTGTTTGTCTACCCTTGTGCTTATGAGAGTGTATCCTATGATACTCCTTACCTCACCCACAATTGACCAAAGCTATTTACCAAAAACTATCCTGGCTCATTTTACTTATTCTCAAACATTCTGGAATTTCAAGCATGATTCAAGATGCCTATGTAACCAAAACTATTTTGGTAGCTTCTATTGACAAAACTATGGAGACATATATAATACAATCTCCTTATGTTTTCAAGATAGGCCACTCAACTAATCTTATCTCTAGTTTCCCCAAAACCTCTTTTCAAAGCATTTGAATCCTACTCTTGGTAGAGATACCAAGGACTCTCATCTTATTCAAAACTGAACCTCCTCAAAATGCCCCAACCTTACCTCAAGCTAAGCTTGATGGTAACTCTAGTAGTAGTTGGATAGTTTCTAAGATGAGTTGCCTTGATCTATTGTCTGATGAGTTGTTTTGATCTGTTGTTTGACTTGTTTGCTTAGGAGTAGTATGAGCTACTCTAGGAGCTCATCACTAGGATCAAGATGTTTCCAAATCATCAATCTGTAAGCAAGAATACCAACCTAGATGTGATCCCTAGGCACTATGTGATCATCTAAAGCCCTTAACCAGATCCACTCTGAAGATTCCCCTTTCTAGAAGTTTCCATGTCCATGATGACCAATATTAAGCATGGATCCCTTCAAGTTCATATACAGTTCAACACCATCCACTTGTTGATGCTCTGATACGTTGCAACCCCTCCAAGAACATTCCCTCTCATACTCTAGTCAAAATCCTCAAAACTACCAAATGTGACTAAGTCTGGGAACAGTTTCAACATAACCTTTTTGCATGCATCCTTTTCTCAAACCATGTGCATTTTTGGAAATGAACTTGAACCATCTTGTTAACCATCCTAAGGACTACCAAGTCCCACATTTGCCTCTGGTTAGATCGTCCTCAAACCCACTTGTCCATGATGGTTTTGCAGACAAGAAAATAACATTTCCTGCAAAACTAGTCATCATGCCTACTTTGGTAGAAGCTCACACCCTCATACAACCTGCTATGGACCAACTCTCTTCATGGATGTGATCTACTCATTGAGGTCTATCAAAACCTACCTCACTTACTCCAAGTGGATCTCTGTGCTGCCTAAACCCACATGGTTTATAAGGCATCATGACTCATTTTGCATGCCAGCCTTAATTTCAACAAAGTTGCCATCACCTCTAGATCACCTCGAATGTTATTAATTCAAACTCCTCCTGCCATGATCATCTATATGACCTGTTCTACCCACCCATCTATCCCTTGCACTAAGGAGAGCTCTGAGCTCCAAGATGCAAGCTTGTTTTGGTGGTATAAAAATAACATCAACTCCTTGTTTTCCATCTTATTCAAGTTGGATTTTCATTCCACAAGGTTGCAACTGCTTTCTACACCTTGTCTATCTCATCTACATTGATCCTCAAGATTTGTCAATAATTCTCCAAAATTATTATGGCCCCAAAACTATTTAATTCTTTTAATAGTCAAAATCTCCAAAACTCCCTCCATAAAGGAAAGTTTGGTTTTTGCCAAAACATTTCTCCAAATTTTGGCTCAAGTGAGTTCCATATATCCTACTCTATCTTCCCATCTCAGAAATAAATATTTTTGCGAAGCTTTATTATTTCTTTTTGCCCATTTCCTTAAATGGCTGAATTAGAATAATAATTGTTTTAAATACTTCTATCCACCAATAAATCATGGGAAAATTCCCCTAAGTGTGTATTCACATTTGGGACCCTCTCCAATCAAGATCCACCCTTGTACAATGTAAATTTATCAAACGACCCTCTAGAAACCACTTCTGCCCTTTTTGAGTAGATGGATTTAAGTGGACTAAAACCCCACATAAAAATCTCAATTAAATCCTAGGAGTCTACGTTGACCTCATCTATATACCAGTACCATTTCCTCCTCTGGTCCAATGCAAGTTTTTGGACTTTCTTCATAACCATTAATTGGATCAAAACTGCCAATTAAGCAAATCCATTACTCAAACCACTTCCAAAATTCATCAAAACTTGCTCAATGCTTGTCCTCAGCACTAGACACACCCCTGGTCAACCAGCACTGTAGCACCACCTCAGCCCTTCCCATTTTGCCCTTGTACTAGTAGAAAGAGGGAGAGACAATAGGATCTTACAAAGATTTACCCCTACTTAATTACCACAGCTGCCACCACCTCCCTCTCTGATCCAGCACGACCAAATACCAATCATACCCCTCCCCACCGACCCCTGGACCAATCCCTGGATAGCACCCCCTCTCCCCCATGTCCAAATCGGTCTTTTACATCATCTACCCCTGCCTCCTTGGTATATAGGCCAGAGGCCACCCCAGCCAGCCCTCTGCCCCTCATTTACTCCCTCTCACCTCCACTCACCCTCCCCTAGCTCCACTCCCACTCCCCTACCCTGTGCTGCTCGAAAGAAGAAGAAGGAGAGCTCTCGGCCTCCTCACCGAATCAAGCAAGGCTCCTTCTCCCCTACTCCATTCCCTCTGCATGTTAGCTCATGTGTTCCCCTCCTCCTCCTCTACCAGATAGTACTTCTCTTTTGGCCCAGGACCTACTCCTCCGTCTTCGGTGTTGAGCTCCGACGAGGTCGCTCTCGGCCGCCGTCGTGCGAGCTGCTTCCAGTGGACCTCCGCCGTCGTGCCGCCCCTTGATCTGCTTCGGATCATCAACCGTGTCGCCCTGCAGCCTCCCCGACCATCCTCGAGCCCTCAGGTAAGATCCCTGCCCCGCGCCACCCTCTGCTAGGGTTAGCTCACGTCGCCGGTGAGCCCAGATGGACGACGACGCTGCGCCGTCCATCACCACTTAAACGGACGGCCAGGATCCGCTGTACTGCTTGGCCTCCCTCTCGCCGACCGCCGGCCCCGCCTGCGAGGGTCGAGCTGCTGCCTGTGTCGCCTCGTTGTGGGCTGAGTCTCCTTAGCGCGGCCCAGTAGCCCCAGATCCTAGCCCGCAAACCTTTTCTTTTATTCATTTCTGTCCAGATCCAGAATTTGTCCCCCAGTTTAAATCCTTTTGAAAATGAAAATAAAATATAATGGCCAAGAACAAAATTTCTAGTAGTTACCTGTTGTTTTCTCAAACATGCAGAACCCGTCCCTTGCCAAAATTAATCTTCATTATTTATTGGCAATTAATCCACTAAAATGTATCTAGTACACTAATTAATTTCCTCAGAGAGTTTCACATATCCATTTGAGATGAACCAAAATCCTACTGAGAGGTATTTGACATACATATCATCCAGCACATGTCCTATGCCAAGGTGAACAAAAGGGTGTCCTTAAAAAAATAACAAGATCAGCCTTTATCTGCCTTAGATGAATTTTCTAGGCCAAACCAAATGTGGTCTTGACCTTATTCCAACTCCAAGTACCTCCTAGAATCAGTATCTACCAATCCTAGCAGCTCAGAATTTATTGAGCTCTGGTTGAATTTTAGTGATTTAAATACTTATGGAAAGGGTATTTTCACTAAATAAATCACTCTAGGAGTTTGATAAGTCCAACCAGAGTGAATCCAATTCCTACAGAAAGGTATTCTAAATTCCTACCAGATGCCCTTGGAATAAACTCAATAGCTTCTGTAGAATTAATCTGGTAAAAAGGAGAAAAATTATACAGAACTGCCTTTGGGAATTTCCTGAGGACATTCTGATAATTCTTTTGACACAATTCCAATTCTGTGTGGTTCAGTACAGCAAATACTACCAAACCATCCAAGGAAATAATTTTTGGAGCTCCAGATAATTTCTGGTGAATTATTTCCTTAAACTAGAGTTTATTCCACTATAAAAAGCATAACCAAGTCTAGAAAATTTATAATCAAGTGAAACCACTTGTGTGGGTTTCGTTTTGACAAGACCTATCTGAGGATTTTTGCACATTGGTATCCTACAGACCTCAGAACCCCAATCCAAGTTCAAGATACCTATCCTAGACACCTATCTTCCAAATAGAAAAACACTACAATGGCAATTTAGTAATTCCACTATCAATACCCAACATCTCCAAAACCTCCCAAGTTCAGTAGTACTCCTTATGTTTGTTTGCTCTATGGTTTGATGTTTTTATGCGTTGTATTGATTGTGGGCTTGTCTGCTTGCATGTGTACCCGATGACGACGATAGTGTGAGTGTCTGACGACAAGAAGGAAGGGACTTCTTTTTAACTGATTATTGGGTATTCTGGCTATCTAAAGAAGTCCATGGACTTATTGCTGATCACAGGCAAGCCACCATTCCTGAACTCTGATATATGTCCTACTCTCTTTTATCTGTTTTGTATCCTCTTTATAAATTGCATTATCCACCTGCATGTCTTGTTTTACAAATACTGCGATAGTAACTTGGATCCTCCGAGTTATGACTTTGTGTCCTTCGAGGCACCACCCCAATGTACCTACCATTTTATCCCTTTAGATCGAGGGTATGATGGTTAGCATCCTACCTTGTTGGAAACCCCCGGTCTTGAGAAAATAAACTTTTTTGGGGATTTACCCCACTACAAAGGTTTTAAACTCCTTTAGAAAACCCTTGGGAAGAGGCATCGTTCCAAGCGGATGTTTTAAAGAAAGAAATGGTGACGATGAGCAATTAGAAGGTGATGGGATGTTCTCCGCCTTTACCGGAACAATTTTTATCCGCACAACCACATTACCCCAGGTGCTGGGGCTTAACTTGTAGTTTGTCTGCATTAGCCGAGGCAACTTGTACCATGCTTATAGGGAGAGATCCCTGGAATTCTGGGCAGGCGCTACCAGATCTCGAATCTGAAGCCTGTTGCTTGTTTCGGCAAGAGTGAGCCTGAATGGGCAGGAGGCCGGTGCAACAATTGGGTCTCCCACGGACGGTATGACTTGGAGTACGGAAGGAAGTGGAGTCACCAGATTTAAGGTATACGCCAAGTTGCGGCTTAGGTATGTGTGTGTACGGAAGGCAGGACTATGGCTGGGAGCCACATACTCATTGCGGGGGAGAACAAACCCAAGAGGAAGAGCATGCCTTTGCTAGGGTCGACAAGCAAAAAGTTAGGTTTGATTATCCGGACCCCCATCTACAGTGGTAGTGGGCCGTGGTTGTATCCCGGCGGATGTATTGATTTTGTGGGGAAAGTGCGCAAACTCTAAAGAGTATAATATATTCGAATAGCCGTGTACACGGTCAAGGACGGCTGTAAAGGTGTTGGCTAGGAGTACCCAAACTGTGCTTATTTGGGAAACAAGGACGAAGAAGACGAAGGTTCCGGGTGAACCCGAGTTCGAAAGCTTTGTTTTGTCCCGAGGTGGTCGAAGAGGTTTAAGAAAAAGGGTTTTTACTCCTAAACTGTTTTCAAAACTCTTTTTCAACAAAGATACAGAGTTAGCCTAGGCTTTTCAAAACAACCCCAAATAGAGCTATCTCGCCACAGCCAAAATTGCATTTCCTTATTTCATTTATCCTGGTGGCTTTGCGAGTACATTCAAAAGTACTCACGGCTTTGTCCCTGGCTATTTACTTGCCTAGACTTTCAGAGGTTCGACTTTGGAAGATTCAGGTGACGTCCATCGGGCTGGGCCGTCTTCCCAGTCAGCTGCCTGTAGGTTGAGGCAAGATTGCGCTCTGCGCATGTTGATATTCCGCTGCTAAGGAGGTTGTAGCCAGAATGGCATGTATGTAAGTCTTGTAATTCGTTATGTTTCGGATGATGTAATGATACCTGTCGGTTATGTTCCATGGCTCACTGATCATGGGAACATGGATGTATTCATAGCAAGGATTCTCGGGTGAGTAATCCGGGGAGCCCACAAATTGCATGTGTGTTATTTTACTAAACCACCACTAGTGTCATTGCATCTTTCTTGTTTTCATAAACCACATCGATCCACCAGTGTCATTGCATGTGTGTTATTTTCCTAAACCACCACTAGTGTCTTTGCATGTGTGTTCTTTTCATAAACCACCACCAATGTCATTGCATGTTTGTTCTTTTCATAAACCACATGGATCCACCAGTGTCATTGCATGTTTGTCCTTTTCCTAAACCACCACTAGTGTCATTGCATGTGTGTTCTTTCCATAAACCACATGGAACCACCACCAGTGTCATTGTATACGTGTTCTTTTCATAAACCACCACTAGTGTCATTGCATGTGTGTTCTCTCCATAAACCACCACTAGTGTCATTGCATGTTTGTTCTTTTCATAAAGCTCATGGATCCACTAGTGTCATTGCATGTGTGTTCTTTTCATAAACAACAACTAGATTCATTGCATGTGTGTTCTTTCCATAAAAAACATGGAACCACCAGTGTAATTGCAGGTGTGTTCTTATAAACCACAACAAGTGTCATTGCATGTGTGTTCTTTCCATAAACAACATGGATCCACCAGAGTCATTTGCATGTCTTTGCATGTGTGGTCTTTTCCTAAACCACCACTAGTGTCATTGCATGTGTGTTATTTTACTAAACCACATGCATCCACCAGAGTCATTTGCATGTTTGTCCTTTTCATAAACCACCATTAGAGTCATGGCATGTTTGTTCCTTTCCTAAACCACCACTAGTGTCATTGCATGTTTGTTCTTTCCATAAACCACATGGATCCACCAGTGTCATTGCATGTATGTTCTTTTCCTAAACCACCACTAGTGTCTTTGCATGTGTGTTCTTTTCCTAAACCACCACTAGTGTCATTGCATGCTTGTTCTTTTCATAAACCACATGGATCCACTATTGTTATTGCATGTTTGTCCTTTCAATAAACCACAACTAGAGTCATTGCATTTTTGTTCGTTTCATAAACCACATGGATCCACAAGTGTCTTTGCATGTGTGTTATTTCCATAAACCACCACTAGATTCATTGCATGCGTGTTCTTTCCATAAACCACATGGATCCACTAGTGTCATTGCATGTGTGTTCTTTTCATAAACCACCACTAGAGTCATTGCATATTTGTTCCTTTCCTAAACCACAACTAGAGACATTGCATGTGTGTTCTTTTCCTAAACCACCACTAGATTCATTGCATGTGTGTTCTTTCCATAAACCACATGGATCCACCAGCGTTATTGCATGTGTGTTATTTTCCTAAACCACCACTAGTGTCTTTGCATGTGTGTTCTTTTCCTAAACCACCAATAGTGTCATTGCATGTTTGTTCTTTTCATAAACCACATGGATCCAGCAGTGTCATTGCATGTGTGTTCTTTTTCTAAACCACCACAAGAGTCATTGCATGTGTGTTCTTTCTATAAACCAAATGGAACCACCACCAGTGTCATTGCATATGTTTTCTTTTCATAAACCACCACTAGTGTCATTGCATGTGTGTTCTTTCCATAAACCACCACTAGTGTAATTGCATGGTTGTTATTTTCATAAACCACATGGATCCACCAGTGTCAATGCATGTGTGTTATTTTCATAAACCACAACTAGATTCATTGCATGTGTGTTCTTTCCATAAATCACATGGAACCATCACCAATGTCATTGCATTTGTGTTCTTTTCATAAACCACCACTAGTGTCATTGCATGTGTGTTATTTACATGAACCACATGGATCCACCAGAGTCATTTGCATGTATTTGCATGTGTGGTCTTTTCCTAAACCACCACTAGTGTCATTGCATGTGTGTTATTTTACTAAACCACATGGATCCACCAGAGTCATTTGCATGTGTGACATTTTCATAAACCACCATTAGAGTCATTGCATGTTTGTTCCTTTCCTAAACCACAACTAGAGACATTGCATGTGTGTTATTTTCCTAAACCACCACTAGTGTCATTGCATGTTTGTTCTATCCATAAGCCACATGGATCCACTAGTGTCATTGCATGTGTGTTATTTTCCTAAACCACCACTAGTGTCTTTTGATGACCCACAAGTATAGGGGTGCATCGCAGTATTTTCGATAAGAGTGTCGAACCCAACGAGGAGCAGAAGGTGTTGCCTAGTGGTATGGATCAGGAATTCTCTGCAAATGCTTAGCAAACGGATTTTTAGGTGTTTTTGATAAAGCAAGTAAATGAAGTACGAGTAAATAAAAGACAGTAGGAATAAATGCAACAAGTGGCCCAATCCTTTATGCAGCAAAGGACAAGCCGGTTGTATTTCTTAAGATGACCAAACGTTCTCGAGGACACATGGGAAGACTGTCAAGTGCTTTCGCTTCATATAGTTGATTAATCTTCTTTAGCTTGCTAAGTGTTGTGTGGGTGAACATGTGCTAATGTATCGACCTTCCTAGGACTAATACATACTTGTGAATATACCCCTTGCAAACATCCGTAAGTACGAGAAAGTAATTAAGGTAGAAACCTAACCACGGCTTTAAACTCTAAGACCCTTACGGCCCTTGTGCAATGGTTTCCTAACGGGGGTTCAGGTTTCTGTCCCTCCGGCAACCCCTACGATTAGTATCCAAATACACAATGCATTCCCCTAGGCACATATAGGTGAAGTGTCATGTAGTCGACGTTCACATGACACCACTAGAAGAAGTACACCACAATTTAAATATCAAACTATTGAATCTTTCCCTACACAACTCCACTACTAACAACATGACTTCTCCCATGTCCTCAAGAACAAAACGAACTACTCACAAGAAATCATATGGATCATGATCAAAGATGGGATTATGATGTATAACAATATGAACATAAACAATAATTCAATGGTTCACTCAATAGCATCAACTACAAAGAGTAATCAACACCGGGAAAGTTTCCCCTAAGAACTAATGCAAGATTCAACTCAATTGTTATAGCAATATGGAGATGGTGATGAGGGTGCTGATGATGATGATGGTGGTGATGATGATGATGAGGATCCCGATGAACTCTAGCTTGATGGTGGTGTTGATGGCGACAATCTCCCCTCTCCAGGAAGTATCACCTCTCAATACGAAATATATCAATGAATAACAGTGAATTATGACATAGAATATTGATGCAAAATGGACGTATCAACTCCCCCAAGCTTAGACTTCGCTTGTCCCCAAGCAAAACTGAGCTCAATAAACATGACCTCAGGTTTATGGAGTGAAGAGTCGATAAAAGAATACGTACAAGAAGCATCACATTCATCAATATGTAGATCATAATAGAAGACAACTCACTATTATATAACTCAACTTGCAATGAGTAAAGGAAACACAATAAAGATACATAAAGTAAATCATAATTGGTAATGGCAAACTTAGCTCTTGGTCGAAGAATAGTTGATAATTTGTTGGAGTTCACAAATAACTGGTTTTTCAATGATAGCTTTCAAAGTAGTAAACATCAAGATAAGAGCAATGTGCAAAACAAGGAACACAAGAAACATGATTGAATAAATCATCATATGAATGAATGAAACACAACAACTCAAAATACTTGCTGAGATAGAAGGGAGTAGGTTTACTGACTCAACTAAAAAGTAAAAGAACACAGAGGGAAGCAGGGATTGCAAGTCTCATAAAGAGCTCCCAAAAATTATGATACTTATTAGCTTTCAGCTCTCATTGCCCCTATCATAGGCATATTTTGGTGATTAAGGTTAAAGTGACACAACTAAGAGGACATGCTTGACAAGTTATAAGTTGAAACCTCATGCCCCTCACTTACGAGTACCGAACCTCATGCTACTCAACTTCAGTCACAAGTAAGCTCTTGTCATTGTAAATACATGTGTATCATTGAGAACCGCCAACGGGGTACCCCTTGCACATGACATAGGAGCTATCCCATAAACAAAATGACAAGGCAAGCAGACAGTGAGCATCTCAGCAATTTTTTTATTTGCTATTTGCATAGGTTTTTATTGAGGATGCTTCATAGAATGCTCACTATAGTTATGCTGCAAGTTTCCACTATGATTAGGCATGGCTTAGGCTAGCGGCCCAAGCGTTTCTCTAACACACATATAAACTCCATGATCTTACAAGTTCCACTTTTATTTCACACCGCCAGGATCCATAAGCAAAAGAACATGATATCAACTAGGTACAAAGTACCAATGCAGTGTTGAAAGCGTTCCCCATGATACATGGTTCTGCTAGCTTCAACTCATAAAGCGCAAGCATATACGCAACAAAGGACCCAATGGTTCAGGTTATTAAATGCAAGAAAATTAAAGTGTGCCATTAAGTTCGTGAGAGCTTTAATCACTAATTTTCACATAACAAGTTTAATTTGGAAGGTAGATAAAATAAGAATTTACTTGGAATAGCAATAGTGCTAATAGGTAGGTATGGGGGCACAAATGGCATAGGTTTTGGTTTAAGGAGTGGATGCACGAGAAGAATTCCTTCTCGGCACAGGTTTTTGGCTAGCAAGGTTGGGTAGCAAGTATAAGAGTTGAAGGAAACAAACAAACACACAAGTGATAAAAACAAACATGCAATCTTCCTTGGAAGCACAAAAGATCTTAACCAGAGAAAACTAGACTTATGAGCAAATCAAGAAAGAAAGATGATGAAATTATTTTTCTTTAGAGCACTTTTACCTTTTTCATTCAACTCTCAAAAATAGTGTTCCTACTAACCGAGCCAGGTTTGCCAAAACCAATTAAATTAACTCAATGGTCCCAAAGTGATATCAATACTGACAACAAGATCAATCATATAACCACGAATTGAAAACTAATATAAGCTATGCAAAAGAGTAAATGATAGAATTTCTCGTTAATATTCCATAACGACAACTCACACCAAGGGATACATATCTAACGAGAGAGGGGACACTTCCATAATGCAAACCATCCTACGTAATAACTTCTCTATTTATGATATGACTCTACTAATAAGGTAAAAAGATAGAAGATAGTGATGTGATACCGCGACACTCCCCCAAGCTTGGAACAAACCAAGGGGATGCCATACCTGATGACGAATTACTCCTGGTGGTATCCTCGCATCATCATCCGACTTCCAGGGTAAGGGTTTCTCATCAACAAAGGACATCGTGGTTTCCAGCATCCTGAAACTTGCAGCAGCACTTATGCGTTTAAACCTAACCTCATACTCACAGTTTTGATTTTGAACGTCGTAAAGCTGTGCTTGCAGTTTGTTGGTTGTTTGGAGGAGTGAGAGGACTTCATCCTTGAGTTCAGTTGTCACCTTTTAGTGCTCGGCGATGAGTTTGGAACAAATCTTCTTGTACCTAAAGACTTCTTGCTCCAGTGCTTCCATCCTGTCCTCCAGACTTCCTTCACCTTTAGGGCCTCGAACCTCTTTTATCCGGAGCTCCCATCTTCAAGCAACAACTCCTTGTGATGAATCTTTAACTCTCTCATGTATGGGTTGATGATACCCTCTAAAGAATCTTCCTTGGCTGATCGAGAGGAAGACATTGTAGCTCCAAATCTGGGACTCTACCTGTTAGAAACAGATCGAAATGAAAACACGACGAAAACATGATATATGAACCTTGGGAGATCCAGGGGATTATATATTACGAAGTTTCACAACAAAAGGAAGGTACTGGGAGAAAACGAGCCGGAGCCGGAGTCTGAGGTGGACTCACCACCTGGTAGCGCGACCAGGGGTGGGCCCGCGCCAAAGGTGGTGTGAGCCACCCTGGCTCCGTTTCCGTCCCTTTTTCGCTTCGTAGCTTTCCTTATTGACTAAAAGCTGCAAAAATATAGTTGGATAGTATTTTCGCGGAACTTTTCTTACCATAACTATTACCTATTTGAAAACAGACTCTGTAGGTCTCTGAATTTGGTATCTAGTAGATCTTTCTGGAGTCATCACTTGAATAACATCAATATCTTCATATTCATATACTTATTACTTGAGTCATAAAACCTTTCACTTCCTTATTACACCATTATCTCCACTACCTGGAAATTTCTTTCACACAAAACTTCACACAGTTCTCATTAGCAACATTAGTATAAATGAAGTGATAAAACCTTTTTGAGTCCAACTTAAACTGAAAACCATCAAAACATAAGATACTGTAGCAACTCCTTCTGAAAACCCAAAAATAATTCAAAAAGGAAATCGAATAAAGAAACAAATGCAAGAGTGGTAAAATCTGTCAAAACAGACCAGCAGGTAAAGATCAATTTTTTTGAAATTCTCCTGTTGCTCAAATCAAAAAGTGAAAAACTAACAAAAGTTAAATAACACCCTGGGGCAGAAGCACAAAAAATTACAGCTCAAACCGACATACAGAGATCTCTCACAAATTTTTACGGTGAATCACAAAAATCTGTTTCGGAACAGCAACTTCCCCAAATCTTACTTCTCTCTCATTAGAGGTTGATCTTGACACAAAAACCAAACAAAAAGGATAAGGAGAGGTTATTACCGAAATAATAACTTCCAAGACTCAAAGAAACAAAAACAAACTGAAAGCAAAAATAAATTGGGTTGTCTCCCAAAAAGCTCTTTCTTTATAGCCATTAAGATGGGCATGATAGTTCTGAAGATGCTCACAAAGGAATATGAATTGAAGTGAAAGAGAGCATTAAGAAGAAAAAATACACACATTCAAGTCTAACCCACTTCCTATGCAAGGGGATTTTATAAACAAACAAGTTGTTGAAACTAGAGGCTACTTGCATAAGAAGGCAAAAGAAGTGCAACATAAAAACTTTCAGCAGACGAACACTTTATCCTCTTTCATAGTAACTTTCAGTATCGTGCATAAACTTCACAATATAACTATCACAAGGGTCATCATAGCAATGATCACTTATTCTAACAGAAAACACAGGAATACTAGCTCTCATAACACTACTTTGTGAAATAATATTACAGGTATCCTTACAAAGGATAGTGTGTCCCTCTTCTACATATTTAGTAACAAAGTCTTTCACATTTGCTATTATAGGTTCATCAACCATTTGTTTATCAGGTTCAACAGCTATAATTGTACTTTCATTAAACATACTAGCTATCATACAATGTTCCTTTATCTTAACTAGAAGGGCATTTTCTCAATGTAAGGTTCAGGTAAAACATGATTAGCAGTATAAACTTCAGTATTTCTTGCAGGAACACTCTTAGCAACATATTTATAAGGTTCATGATACTTATTCCACTTCTTTTTAGGCACTTCAATGTAGGAAGAAAAATCCTTAAAATAAGAAGCAATAGCTTGAGAGTCTAGACCATAAGCATTTTTAATATTTTGAAAGTCATCAGTTCCCATAAAATATTCAATGCATTCATAGTCATAATTTATATCTGACTTTCTACCTTTATCATTCTTCCAAGCTTCAGCATTGTCTTGAATATGGTCCAGAAGATCCCATTTAGCTTCTTCTTCCATGCGAGTGAATGATCCAGCACATGAAGCATCCAATAAATCCTTATCATGTAGAGGGAGCCTTCCATAGAAGTTATTGATAATAATATTGCTGGGGAGCTCGTGAATGGGACATTTGAGCATTAGTAACTTCAATCTCCCCCAAGCTTGAGCTGTACTCTCTCCATCAAGAGGCCAAAAGTTATATATTTGATTCTGATCTTTATGAATCTCACTAGGAGGATAGAACTTTGAATAAAAGAGAGGCACTATTTCCTCCCATTCAAGAGCTTGACCATTCTTTAGCACCTTATACCATTCCTCAGCTCTTCCTTTTAGTGACAATGAGAATAACTTCTTGTTAACTTAATCTGTAGTAATACCTACACACTTGAACAACCCGCATAATTCGTGTATAAAGAGTAAATGATCACTAGGATGGATAGTTCCATCTCCAACATAGCAGTTATCCATAACACGATCAATAATTCTTGTAGGTATTTTAAAAACATCATTCTCAGCAGGTGGTGGTTCATCTACTACCTTAGCAGTGGTAGTAGCATTACCAAATAAGAAACTCAGCGAATTATCCATAACGAAAATAAAGCAACTAACAGAAGTAAACAATACTCACAGTAGAAGTTTCCTTTACCAGTTCCACTCTCCAATAGTACTTCACTCCCCGGCAACGGCGCCAGAAAATAGTCTTGATGACCCACAAGTATAGGGGGTGTATCGCAGTATTTTTGATAAGTAAGAGTGTCGAACCCAACGAGGAGCAGAAGGTGCTTGCTAGTGGTATGGATCAGGAACTCTCTGCAAATGCTTAGCAAACGGATTTTTAGGGGTTTTTGATAAAGCAAGTAAACAAAGTACGAGTAAATAAAAGACAGTAGGAATAAATGCAGCAAGTGGCCCAATCCTTTATGCAGCAAAGGACAAGCCGGTTGTATTTCTTAAGATGACCAAAAGTTCTCGAGGACACATAGGAAGACTGTCAAGTGCTTTCGCTTCATATAGTTGATTAATCTTCTTTATCTTGCTAAGTGTTGTGTGGGTGAACCCGTGCTAATGTACCGACCTTCCTAGGACTAATACATACTTGTGATTATACCCCTTGCAAACATCCGTAAGTACAAGAAAGTAATTAAGGTAGAAACCTAACCACAGCTTTAAACTCTAAGACCCTAACGTCCCTTGTGCAATGGTTTCCTATCGGGGGTTCAGGTTTCTGTCACTCCGGCAACCCTATGATTAGTAGCCAAATACACAATGCATTCCCCTAGGCCCATATAGGTGAAGTGTCATGTAGTCGACGTTCACATGACACCACTAGAAGAAGTACACCACAACTTAAATATCAAACTATTGAATCTTTGTCAACACAACTCCACTACTAACAACATGACTTCTCCCATGTCCTCAAGAACAAAAAACGAACTACTCACAGGACATCATATGGATCATGATCAGAGATGGAATAATGATGTATAACAATCTGAACATAAACAATAATTCAATGGTTCACTCAATAGCATCAACTACAAAGAGTAATCAACACCGAGAAAGTTTCCCCTAAGAACTAATGCAAGATTCAACTCAATTGTTACAGCAATATGGAGATGGTGATGAGGGTGTTGATGGTGATGATGGTGGTGATGATGATGATGATGATCCCGATGAAGTCCAGCTTGATGGTGGTGTTGATGGTGACGATCTCCCCTCTCCGGGAAGGAATTCCCCCGGCAGAAATCTGTCTGCCGGAGAGATCTTTCTCTCTCGGTGTTTTCCGCCCCGCAGAGGCGGCGGAATCTTTCTGTGGTCACTCCCCCAGTCTTAGGGTTTCGGGAGGATAATATACGCTAGAGGGGAGTGCTAGGGGTGTACCAGGGCGGCCACACCACCTGGTGACGCGGCCCATGGTGGCCCGCGCCAGGGGGTGGTGTGGGCCCCCTGTGGCCCATCTCCAGCCCCCCTTATGGCTTCCTTCGTCTTCTATAAAAATAGGATTTTTCGTATATTTTCACGGATTTTCTGATCTTCGCGAATTTGCCTCCAAACAGCACCTTTTCCATCAGAATCCTGACTGCAGTGGTCCATGCTCCAAAAGTCATCAACCATGCAAAAACAGATGAAATAACTTAAGTATCACCTCTCAATACGAAATATATCAATGAATAACAGTGAATTATGACATAGAATAGTGATGCAAAATGGACGTATCATCTTTGCATATGTTTTATTTTCCTAAACCACCACTACTATCATTGCATGTTTGTTCTTTTCATAAACCACATGGATCCACCAGTGTCATTGCATGTGTGTTCTTTTCCTAAACCACCACAAGATTCATTGGATGTGTGTTCTTTCCATAAAACACATGGATCCACGAGTGTCATTGCATGTGTGTTATTTTCATAAACCACAACTAGTGTCATTGCATGTGCGTTCTTTCCATAAACCACAACTAGAGTCATTGCATGTTTGTTGTTTTCATAAACCACCACCAGTGTCATTGGATGTGTGTTCTTTCCATAAATCACAACTAGATTCATTGCATGTGTGTTCTTTCCATAAACCACATGGAACCAACACCAGTGTCATTGCATGTGTGTTCTTTTCATAAACCACATGGAACCATGTAGCACCCCGCTAAAACCACTACTAGAAAATCGCTTGGTGTTTCTATTTTGGTGCATCATCATGACCGCATGCTCATGTCATCATGCCACATTGCATTTGAGCATCGTCATGTCATAATGCATGGTTTCCTAAAACTATTTTCTAAAAGACTAGTTTTGTTTTCTAAATATCCCCGTCTTAATTTCAAATCAAAGCCCGGTTTTTCCGGATCTTTTATTTGTCTAAAAACTATTATTAAATCCTATCTAAAAAGAAAACAAATAAAATAAAATTAAAAATGTTTTAGGGGAGGCCACTAGTCGCCAGGCCTAAAGTCCAGCAGCTGGCAGCCTACAACCCCGACCGAAACAAACCAAACCCTAGCCACACCTAACCCCACACCACATCCCTCCACCCTGCCTCCAGACCCACACTCACTCGACGCGCACGCCTGCCGCTCGCTCCCGTGCACCGCAGCAAAGCCCCACCTGCACGCAACCATGCGAGGCAGCATCACGACACACATGGGACACCAGCGCCGTGCGGTGCACATTCCACCTCGCGCTCGCTGGCCCCACCCACACCTCATCTCGCGTGCCCCGCTCCCCTTGTCCGTTTCTCACCATGCGAGCCTGACCCTGCTCCCTCTCTCTCCCCGTGATACCCGCCCCCGCTCACCAACCCCCGCTCGCCCGTCCCCTGTCCCCAATCCCCGCCCTCCTCGCTCTCCGTTCGCGGGCAGCCGTCACTGCCGCGCGAATCCCTCTCCGTCGGCCGCCCTGTGTTGCCGCCTCCTCCGGTGCGAGCTCCGCCGCCAGGATCAGAAGTGTCGCCTCATGGAGCTCCTGCCATAGCACAAGCCCCTCCTTCCAGCCCTCCGCCGGTTGCTAGACAGGACCCAAGCCGCGCCTCCGTGCCGACCCGCGAGCGCTGCCGCCATCCGCAAGATCTCCGGCCGCCGCTGGCGGTTGCTTCCGTGCCGTGCCCTATGCCTGCGATGGCCCGCGAGCCGCAGATGGCCGCCGTCGTGCCTCTCGCCTCACCTCGCCGCTCCCGTACCCTGGTGTCCCTGACCTCGATCCCCACCAAGCACGCCACCAACCGCTGCCGATCGCGCCTCGCCGCGACCGCCTCGAGCTTCGCCTGACATCCTCGCTGTCAGCGCCACGCCGCAAGCTCGCAAGCCGTCAATGCCTCAGAACCCGTCGCTCGCCAAGCCCGACGTTCACCTACCTGCACCGCATCCTCGAGCCCCATCGCGAGGCCGCCCCACGCCACGTCGCCAGAGCTTCCCTAGTGTCACACCCACCGCCAGAGCCTCCCCAAGCTTGTTGCCATGGTCTTCGTCAGGTGTTTAAGCCGTGTTGGTGTTTTGGTGTTGATGCCATTGGTCTGCTGTCCACTGTATCCTCGTCCCCGAGTTCGTACTTGATGTGGGCTATGTGACCGTGTGTTAGTGATACGGTGGAGAAGTTTGTGTTGTGGTGCCATCTGTGCTGCTAGACACAGAAGACCGTGTCGCCACCAAGTTCTACTTCCATGCGTGTAGCCCTCCAAGACCATCTCCAGCGATCTCTTGTGCGGCGGTACCCGTCAAGATCTCCATCGGCAACGAGTCTCGGACCCGAAGACCACCAAGCTCTCCGACCCGGTATCCAAAGACGCCGAGACCCCGGACGCCAAGATCTTCTCACGGATCCTGGAGCCTTGTTCCTGGAGTCCAAAGAACGATCCCGGTGCCCAAACCCCTCCAAAACCAAGACCGTCAACCCTAATGTGTGAACCCTTTATGCGAGACCCCTATTTTTATAATATGACATTATCAAATGTTGCATATTCAGTTGTTCATGCTCGCATGCATATTGTGGTTGTTTGGGGGTATTTAGATATGGAGACCATATGCGGGCAAATTTAGTCTTATATTAAATTTGTGTAGCGAACCGATGCCATGTTTTTTGCCTTGTTAATACAACATTTAAATTACAGGGTATCTAAATAACTTGAACCATGTAATTAATTGTCGGGACCCCGGTTCCGCTTAACATTGTATAGTTGCATCGCATCTCTGCCATGACATGCATCATGCCTGATCTTCTGGCGTAGTATTAAATAGTGAATACGGCGTTTCTTTTAGTGTTTTGCTTCTTCATGGACTAGGCCGCTGAGTTGATGCGAGTATCGACAAGTCCTTCGGATAATGTATCTTCGGCTATGTTTCTCAGGCGAGCATTCTTCCCCTTTCTACCTATTTTGCATTTATAGTCTTTATTTCCTCCTGTTGATCTATTGTTATCCGTGTCGCGATGCTTTAGTGTTCCGTACCAGATATGTTCCGTGCAGCCTTTATATTGCCTTGGACACATCCTATTACCGGTTGTTTGGTAGATAGATGGTCTTGCGAGTCGTAGTCGCTTGCTGAGGTGCGATCTTGTGTCGTGAAGTAACACACAGTTGTTGGGATGCTGTCATATGCTTTACGGTGGAGAGGATCATGACTTTAAATACAACTATTAAATTGCTGGGATAACTAATGAAAGAGGCACCGGTGGGCAATATATGCTATTTGATTTTTCATGTCCACTTGTGTCCCATAGGCCCCGAGTACTTGATACCTGTTTCTTGACTATTCGCACTATCCACATACGGGAGAGTCTATGAATCCCCCTTAGCCAGAGCTTGATTCATTTCTTATTTCTTGGGGCCACAAACTAGTTTGGGGCTTTACTACTATCCTGTACTAATGCCATGCTTTACTACTTTATTTTTGATTGTGCGTGGAGCACCTGTACTGTTTCGGAACATGGAATGTTTTCGTGGTATCGACAAGCCCAGTCACACTTTTGGGTTCCCAGTCGTTTACAGCCATTGTCACAAACCCTGGGTCCGTCTCGGAGCCGGCCAACTTCGTTGCGGGTAGCTTAGTGGGGTGGCCCCCCGAAATATTTTATGAATCCTGTGATTGCTTTGTCGTGAAAGCCTCGTTGGGTTTTGATTTGTTTTTCCGAGGTTGATCGTGTGTGTGTTGCTATTTGTGCACCCCTGCAGGGTAAATCTTTCTGAAAGCCGTGTCCGCGGTTATGGACGACTTGGAGCACAGTATCTCGATCATAGACAAGCATAACTAAAGTAGTGCTATAAATTTGACTTAATATGTGACTAGTAATCAACTTCACTACAACAGAATGGATAATAAAAGTGCCAACAACTGGTGGAACTGGGGTGTATCGTGTCATGTTATACCTGCCTAGTAAGTATCACAACTCCAATGGAATGAAATAAAAGTGCCAACAACTGCTAGGTTTGGGATGTCACATGCTAATTGTATCTAACTAGTAAGTACTGCAACTACAACCGAATGGTTAACTAAAACTGCCCACTACTTATGCTACCAGGATGACTCATGCTATCTATATCCCACTAGTAAGTGCTGGAACTATAATGGAATGAATAAAACTGCCAACTATGTGAGTTCCTCGGTTTGACGTCCTCATGTGGTCTCGAGGGGGAAATACTAGGATGGGTATGACTGGTGTTAGTCTCGGGTTGGTCCCGAATAGGTCTCTCTTATCCCTCTCTAATAGCCGATAGTTGTATCGAGTCTCTATATGTTGTTTAGCACATGCTTTGCTGCCGCTTCAGTCCACCATACCTATGTAGGCGAGAGCCGCCAAATTTTAGCCTCGTCGTGCACTAGCCTCAGTACTGACGCTCCTCTTTTTCCTTCACCCTTTGTCGGCACCCCCTTTTGTTTTAGCATGTTTGTGATCGATGTCGTTAGCAGGGTTACCCTTCCGGCTTGGCCTGGGCAGGGTTATGGACGCCATTGATTATTGTTCAGGGCTCTTAGCTCAATTTGCTTCTTATCCGTACTCGGATGCTGTATCGTTTTCAAGGTGATTTGGATCTTTGTACTGTACATCTGTATTCTTGACTCAGTGAGTCGTTGCTGTATATATATCTGTTATGTGGGTTCCATCATGGACTATTGTGTAATGATATTACTTTGTTTTCCACCCGCACGAAAGTGCCTGGTGGGCGTCCTTGAATCGTTTCTATGCGGGTTTGGCGGGAAGCGTAAAACTTGCATAGGGCTGATTTGAGGGTGTTACAAAGTGATATCAGAGCCCAGCAGTTGCGATACCCACTGGTCTAGCCTGTAGGATAACCTAGCTAACGACCATTGTAGAGTGTCAAAACTAGTTTTGCAAAATTGGTTTGATAGATCTGAGCAGGTCTGTTCTTTTACTCCTTACCCCTATGCTATTCTCCCCTTACCTTTACGAGTTTTGAATCTGCTCTCTTATCCTTTCTTTGAGTCCAAGATTTCTTGTGGTTGGGTTTCTGTCGTACCTTCAGGGTTTTGTTTCCTCTTGTAACGGTGTTGCTACATCCGGTCTTCATGCTATTTGAGAAAATTTTCCTCTATGTACCTTTCGCTGGATCAAAAACCACTGAAATCTTTCTTTGTATCTTCTGGTGTTTTTCAACGCGACAACATCGTCTACATCAGATCCGATGAAGAGTCTGCATCACTCCTCTGTTTTTGGACCTTGTTTGTCGAGGTCTTCAGTCTGAATTTCGAGAATGGGTCCCACGATTTTCTACTGAGTGTGCGAAGTAATAGTTTGGGTGCGTGATGGATTGGCCCCCATGCCGACTACTCATTCTATTAGCTCTCGTACATTGAAGTGGATTAGATTGCACTTATTCTCTCCTTTCATGGAAGTTAGAGGTGGCCTTATTTGTCGAGACCTCTACCTTCGTCCTTTGTTTTCTCCGGAGTGTTCTCTCAACGAACGTGAGCAACGACCCCTTGTTGGTGATGTCGTCGAATTCAAGTTGGAGCAGAATCTTTGTTAGTGGTGTCGCGAGAATCTACATGAAGTGAAAAGATTCAGATCGTCGACCTTCTTCCTCGTACCATGAGGCGGATCTCGAGGGCGAGATCCATTATTAGTGGTGTCGAATTGTAGCACCCCGCTAAAACCACTACTAGAAAATTGCTTGGTGTTTCTAATTTGGTGCATCATCATGACTGCATGCTCATGTCATCATGCCACATTGCATTTGAGCATCATCATGTCATAATGCATGGTTTTCCTAAAACTATTTTCTAAAAGACTAGTTTTGTTTTCTAAATATCCCCCGTCTTAATTTCAAATCAAACCTCGGTCTTTTCCGGATCTTTTATTTGTCTAAAAACTATTATAAAATCCTATCTAAAAAGAAAACAAATAAAATAAAAAAATGTTTTAGGGGAGGCCACCAGTCGCCTGGCCTAAAGCCCAGCAGCTGGCAGCCTACAACCCCGACCGAAACAAACTAAACCCTAGCCACACCTAACCCCACACCACATCCCTCCAACCCGCCGCCAGACCCACACTCACCCGACGCGCGCGCCTGCTACTTGCTCCCGTGCATCACAGCAAAGCCCCACCTGCACGCAACTGCACGAGGCAGCAGCACGACTCGCACAAGACACTAGCGCCGTGCGGTGCACGTTCCACCTCGCGCTCGCAGGCCCCACCCACACCTCATCTCGCGTGCCCCCGCTCCCCTTTTCCGTTTCTCACCACGCGAGCCCGACCCCGCTCCCTCTCTCTCCCCGTGATACCCGCCCCCGCTCACCAACCCCTGCTCGCCCGTCCCCTGTCCCCAATCCCCGCCCTCCTCGCACTCCGTTCACGGGCAGCCGCTGCTGCCGCGTGAATCCCTCTCCATCGGCCGCCCTGCAGCGTGCGCCCCTCCCAGAGCCCCTGTCTTGCAACACCGCGTGCAGCACCCTGCGTCGCCGCCTCCTCCGGTGCGATCTCCGCCGCCAGGACGAGAAGCGCTGCGTCTCGGAGCTCCTGCCACAGCCCAAGCCCCTCCTTCTAGCCCTCCGCCGGCCGCTGGACGGGACCCAAGCCGTGCCTCCGTGCCGACCCGCGAGCGCTGCCGCCATCCGCAAGATCTCCGGCCGCCGCCAGCGGTTGTTGCCGCGCCGTGCCCTCTACTTGCAACAGCCCACGTGCCACAGATGGCCACCGTCGTGCCTCTCGCCTCACCTCGACGCTCTCGTACCCCGGTGTCCCCAACCTCGATCCCCACCAAGAACGCCACCAACCATCATCGACTGCGCCTCCTCGCCCGCGACCCTGCATCGAGATCACCCGGCGTCCTCGTTGTCCAGCGCCACTTGTCGCAAGCTCTGCAAGCCGTCGTCTACAACCCCGTCTGCTACCGCGAGCCCGGCGTTCGCCTCCCAACATCGCATCCTCGAGCCCCATCGCGAGGCCGCCCCACGCCGCGTCGCCAGAGCTTCCCCAGTGTCACACCTGCCGCCAGAGCCTCCCCAAGCTTGTTGCCACGGTCTTCGTCAGGTGTTTTAGCTATGTTGGTGTTTTGGTGCTGATGTCATTGGTCTGCTGTCCATGGTATCCTCGTCCCCGTGTTCGTACTTGATGTGGGCTATGTGACCGTGTGTTAGTGATACGGTGGAGAAGTTTGTGTTGTGGTGCCATCTGTGCTGCTAGACACAGAAGACCGTGTCGCCACCAAGTTCTACTTCCGTGCGTGTAGCCCTCCAAGACCATCTTCAGCGATCTCTTGTGTGGCGGTACCCGTCAAGATCTCCATCGGCAATGAGTCTCGGACCCGATGACCACCAAGCTCTCTGACCCGGTATCCGAAGACGCCGAGACCCCGGACGGCAAGATCTTCTCACGGATCCTGGAGCTTTGTTCCCGGAGTCCAAAGACCGATCCCGGTGCCCAAACCCCTCCAAAACCAAGACCTTCAACCATAATGTGTGACCCCTTTTTCCGAGACCCCTATTTTTATAATATGACATTATCAAATCTTGCATATTCAATTGTTCATGCTCGCATACATATTGTGGTTGTTTGGGGGTATTTAGATGAATCACCTAAATTAAATATGGAGACCATATGCAGGCAAATATAGTCTTATATTAAATTTGTGTAGAGAACCGATGCCATGTTTTTTGCCTTGTTAATACAACATTTAAATTATGGGGTATCTAAATAACTTGAACCATTTAATTAATTGTCGGGACCCCAGTTCCGCTTAACATTGTATAGTTGCATCGCATCTCTGCCATGACATGCATCATGCCTGATATTTTGGCGTAGTATTAAATAGTGAATATGGTGTTTCTTTTAGTGTTTTGCTTCTTCATGGATTAGGCCGCTGAGTTGATGCGAGTATCGACAAGTCCTTCGGATAATGTATCTTCGGCTATGTTTCCCAGGCGAGCATTCTTCCCCTTTCTACCTATTTTGCATTTATAGTCTTTATTTCCTCCTATTGATCTATTGCTATCCATGCCACGATGCTTTAGTGTTCCGTACCAGATATATTCCATGCAACCTTTATATTGCCTTGGACACCTCCTATTACCGGTTGTTTGGTAGATAGATGGTCTTGCGAGTCGTAGTCGCTTGCTCTGGTGCAATCCTGTGTCGTGAAGTAACTCACAGTTGTTGGGATTTTGTCATATGCTTTACGGTGGAGAGGATCATGACTTTAAATACAACTATTAAATTGTTGGGATAACTAATGAAAGAGGCATCGGTGGGAAATATATGCTATTTTGTTTTTCATGTCCACTTGTGTCCCGTAGGCCCCGAGTACTTGATACCTGTTCCTTGACTATTCGCACTATCCACATACGGGAGAGTCTATGAATCCCCCTTAGCCAGAGCTTGATTCATTTCTTATTTCTTGGGGCCACAAACTAGTTTGGGGATTTATTACTATCCTGTACTTATGCCATGCTTTACTGCTTTATTTACGATTGTGCGTGGAGCACCTGTACAGTTTTGGAACATGGAATGTTTTTGCAGTATCGACAAGCCCAGTCACACTTTCGGGTTCCTAGTCATTTACAACCATTGTCACAAACCCTGGGTCCGTCTCGGAGCCGGCCAACTTCGTTGCAGGTAGCTTAGTGGGGTGGCCCCCTGAAATATTTTATGAATCCTGTGATTGCTTTGTCATGAAAGCCTCGTTGGGTTTTGATTTGGTTTTTCCGAGGATGATCGTGTGTGTGTTGCTATTTATGCACCCCTGTTGGGTAAATCGTTCTGAAAGCCGTGTCCGCGGTTATGGACGACTTGGAGCACAGTATCTCGATCATACACAAGCATAACTAAAGTAGTGCTATAAATTTGACTTAATATGTGACTAGTAATCAGCTTCACTACAATGGAATGGATAATAAAACTGCCAACAACTGGTAGAACTGGGATGTATCATGTCATGTTATACCTGCCTAGTAAGTATCACAACTCCAATGGAATGAAATAAAAGTGCCAACAACTGCTGGGTTTGGGATGTCACGTGCTAATTGTATCTGATTAGTAAGTACTGCAACTACAACCGAATGGTTAACTAAAACTTCCCTCTACTTATGCTATCAGGATGACTCATGCTATCTATATCTGACTAGTAAGTGCTGCAACTATAATGGAATGAATAAAACTATCAACTGTGTGAGTTCCTCGGTTTGACTTCCTCGTGTGGCCTCGAGGGGGAAATACCAGGATGGGTATGACTGGTGTTAGTCTCAGGTTGGTCCCGAATAGGTCTCTCTTATCCCTCTCTAATAGCCATAGTTGTATCGAGTCTCTATAGGTTGTTTAGTGCATGCTTAGCTGTCGCTTCAGTCCACCATACCTATGTAGGCGAGAGCCGCCGAATTCTAGCCTCGCCATGTACTGGCCTCAGTACTGACGCTCCTCTTTTTCCTTCGCCCTTTGTTGGCACCCCCTTTTGTTTTAGCAGGTTTGCGATCGATGTCGTTAGCAGGGTTACCCTTCCAGCTTGGCCTGGGCAGGGTTATGGATGCCATTGGTTATTCTTATCTGTACTCGGATGTTGTATCATTTTCAAGGTGATTTGGATCTTTGTACTGTACATCTGTATTCTTGACTTAGTGAGTCGTTGCTGTATATATATATCTGTTCTGTGGGTTCCATCGTGGACTATTGTGTAATGATATTACTTCGTTTTCCACCCATACGAAAGTGCCTGGTGGGCATCCCTGAATCGTTTCTATGCGGGTTTGGCGGGAAGCGATAAAACTTGAATAGGGCCGATTCAAGGGTGTTACAAACCACTAGTGTCATTGCATGTGTGTTCTTTTCATAAACCACCACTAGTGTCATTGGATGTGTGTTCTGTCCATAAACTAGATAGATCCACCAGAGTCATGTGCATGTCTTTGAATGTGTGGTCTTTTCCTAAACCACCACTAGTGTCATTGCATGTTTGTTCTTTCCATAAACCACATGGATCCACCAGTGTCATTGCATGTGTGTTCTTTACCTAAACCACCACTAGTGTCTTTGCATGTGTGTTCTTTTCCTAAACCACCACTAGTGTCATTGCATGTTTGTTCTTTTCATAAACCACATGGATCCACCAGTGTCATTGCATGTGTGTTCTTTTCCTAAACCACCACTAGATTCATTGCATGTGTGTTCTTTCCATAAACCACATTGATCCACCACTAGTGTCATTGCATGTGTGTTCTTTTCCAAAACCACCACTAGTGTCATTGGATATGTGTTCTTTCCCTAAACCACCACTACTGTCATTGAATGTGTGTTCTTTTCATAAACCATCACTAGTGTCATTGCATGGGTGTTCTCTCCATAAACCACAACTAGATTCATCGCATGTGTGTTCTTTCCATAAACCATATGGAACCACCACAAGTGTAATTGCATGTGTGTTCTTTTCATAGACCACCACCAGTGTCATTGCACGTGTGTTCTTTTCATAAACGACCACTAGTGTCATTGCATGTGTGTTATTTCCATAAACCACATGGATCCACAACTAGAGTCATTCCATGTGTGTTTTTTTAATAAACCACCACTACATTCATTGCATGTGTGTTCTTTCCATAAACCACATGGATCCACCAGAGTCATTTGTACGTGTGTTCTTTTTATAAACCACCACTAGTATCATTGCATGTATGTTCCTTTCCTAAACCACCACTAGTGTCAATGCATGTGTGTCCCTTTCATAAACCACTTGGATCCACCAGATTCATTGCATGTGTGTTCTTTTCATAAACAACAACTATAGCCATTGCATGTTTGTTCTTTTCATAAACCACATGGAATCACAACTAGAGTCATTGCATGTGTGCTCCTTTCATAAACCACCACCACTGTCATTTTACTAAGCCACATGGATCCACAACTAGAGTCATTGCATGGGTGTTCTTTTCATTAACCACCAGCAGTGTCATTGCATGTGTGTTCCTTTCCTAAACCACATGGATCCACCAGTGTCATTGCATGTCTTTACATGTATATTATTTTCCTAAACCACCACTAGTATGATTAATTGTGTATTATTTTACTAAACCACATGGATCCACCAGAGTCATTTGCATGTGTGTCCTTTTCATTAACCACCACTACATTCATTGCATGTTTGTTCCTTTCCTAAACCACAATTAGAGACATTGCATGTGTGCTATTTTCCTAAACCACCACTAGTATCATTTCATGTTTGTTCTTTTCATAAACCACATGGATCCACCAGTGTCATTGCATGTGTGTTCTTTTCCTAAACCACCACTAGTGTCTTTGCATGTGTATTATTTTTCTAAACCACCACTAGTGCCACTACATGTTTGTTCTTTTCATAAACCATATGGATCCACCAGTGTCATTGCATGTGTGTTCCTTTACTAAACCACCACTAGATTCATTGCATGTGTGTTCTTTCCATAAACCACATGTATCCACCACAAGTGTCATTGCATGTGTGTTCTTTTCATAAACCACCACTAGTGTCATTGCATGTGTGTTTTTCCTAAACCAGCACTACTGTCATTGCATGTGTGTTCTTTTAATAAACCACCACCAGTGTCATTGCATGTGTGTTCTTTCCATAAACCACACCTAGATTCATTGCATGTATGTTCTTTCCATAAACCACATGGAACCAACACTACTGTCATTGCATGTGTGTTCTTTTCATAAACCACCACCAGTGTCATTGCATGTGTGTTCTTTTCATAAACCACCACTAGTGTCATTGCATGTGTGTTCTTTCCATAAACCACATGGATCCACAAATAGAGTCATTACATGTGTGTTCTTTTCATAAACCACCACTAGATTCATTGCATGTGTGTACTTTCCATAAACCACATGGATCCACTAGAGTCATTTGCATTTGTGTTCTTTTCCTAAACCACCACTAGTGTCATTGCCTGTGTGTTCCTTTTCTAAACCACCACTAGTATCATTGCATGTGTGTTCTTTTCATAAACCACTTGGATCCACCAGAGTCATTGCATGTGTGTTATTTTCATAAACCACAACTATAGTCATTGCATGTTTGTTCTTTTCATAAATGACATGGAACCACAACTAGAGTCATTGTAGGTGTGTTCCTTTCATAAACCACCACCAGTGTCATTTTACTAAACCACATGGATCCACAACTAGAGTCATTGCATGTGTGTTATTTTCATTAACCACCACCAGTGTCATTGCATGTGTGTTCCTTTCCTAAACCACATGGATCCACAAGTGTCATTGCATGTGTTTGCATGTGTGTTCCTTTCCTAAACTAAATGGATCCACCAGTGTCAATGCATGTGTGTCCTTTTCATAAACCACCACTAGAGTCATTGCATGTTTGTTACTTTCCTAAACCACAACTAGAGACATTGCATGTGTGTTCTTTTCCTAAACCACCACTAGTGTCATTGCATGTTTGTTCTTTTCATAAATCACATGGATCCACCAGTGCCATTGCATGTGTGTTTTTCCTAAACCACCACTAGTATCTTTGCATGTGTGTTATTTTCCTAAACCACCACTAGTGTCGCTGCATGTTTGTTATTTTCATAAACCACATGTATCCACCAGTTTCATTGCATGTGTGTTCTTTTCCTAAACCACCACTAGATTCATTGCTTGTGTGTTATTTCTATAAACCACATGGATCCACCACCAGTGTCATTGCATGTGTGTTCTTTCTATAAACCACATGTATCCACCAGAGTTTTTTGCATGTGTGTTCTTTTCAATGACCACCACCAGTGTCATTGCATGTGTGTTCCTTTCCTAAACCACATGGATCCACTAGTGTCATTGCATGTGTGTTATTTTACTAAACCACATGGATCCACAAAAGTCATTTGCATGTTTGTCCTTTTCATAAACCACCACTAGAGTTATTACATGTTTGTTCATTTCCTAAAGCACAACTACAGACAATTGCATGTGTGTTCTTTTCTTAAACCACCACTAGTGTCATTGCATCTTTGTTCTTTTCATAAACCACATGGATCTACCAGTGTCATTGCATATGTGTTCTTTTCCTAATCCACTACTAGTGTCGTTGCATGTATATTTGTCGTGGTGGTGTCATGGCAGATGCCATGGATAGGCTAAAGGTGGGGACAAGATGCACTAGAGGAATCCAGGGAGGGATAGTGTGGTGATTCCACACACAGATGCTTTGTATTCTTCAAGCTAGATGAGTTACAAGTGCTCCTTGAGCTATACGGGGAAGAGGAGGAAGAAGGAACTCTCTTACTCTCACCACTACTTTGCTCTTAGGAACCCACTACTCAGATGCCAATCAACTAACCTTCAACCAAGTAAAACTCAACCCCTTCTATAGAGGCCCTAGCCCCCCTTATATAGGGGAGGCCAGGTCTCCAATTAGGGCATACGTGGAGGCATATTCCTGGGAATATGCCTCCCCCCAAAATAGCAAACCGACCGGGTCACTTTTCCCCATCGTAAGCCATGCAGAGGCTACGTGAGCCTCTGCAGCACCAGCGTCATCCGACACAGGCAACATCACCCTTGTCGGCCACGCCTAGGTGGTCCTTCCCTCTGTCCGCTTCGCTCATGCTCCAGCATACATAGACCACCTTTTGACCAGTGAGATACCTTCCTTCTCTTGCAAGCCTGATATAACCCGGATCGTGCCTGGTTAATCCGGCCACACTAGTACCTGCATACAACATACATAAATCCTGTCGGCATACGACATAAGTCGGCCGGGACCCAGTTAGGTGGACATCCTCCAGTCCGGGTTACTCCGTGATTCGGCCTGCCTTGAGGTGACTCGGCCAGCATTTGCTTTGACCTTGCCGTACCTCGGCTAACTCGGCCTTTATACCCCGGCGTGACCCTACCCGGGGGTATCCCCCAACATTAGTCCCTGAAGCTGGTGTGGTCATAGCATCCTCAGCAGCTAAGGCCACAACAGGTTCAATTTTACCGAGCCTTTTGCTCCCTTTTCAGAGTTACTTCCTATCCTGGATTTCATTGGCTAGCTCTTCCCTTGGCATATTCCGAGTTTTTGCTCGCTCGCCGGGTCATCCCATAGTTATCCGGGTTATTCTTCTTTCTCTCGTATGCTTCCCCACGTGGAGGGTAATCATTACTTTGCCTCATTTTAAGGGCCTGTGCCAGTTACTGTTGCAGTTAATGTCAGGCGTTACTATTGCACACGTCACATCGTGTTTGTCTCCTCGTTAACTGTATCACCATGTCACGTCGTGGGATCTCCTGCGCCATGTGGCCCTTCCTGTGGCTTATCTGTGATTGGCTAATCCGGATAATACACGACCACACCGTGTGGCTGTGGCGCACCGCGTGATCCCACTACCCTCACTAGGGCGTGGTTAAATAGGGAGGGGTGCACCCCTTAGTATTTTTCCCCCACTCTCGCGCCCCTCTGCCTCTTCTTCTTCCTCTTCCTCCCAGCGACAGCGCTACTGCCACCGCACCTGCTTAGCTGCGCCGCCGCTGCTGCACCGTTTCTTGCACCTGCCTTGCTGCCGCTCCCGTGCTGCTCCACCGCCACGGGTCCGTGCCAATCCAAGGCACTGCCCCCACCTCCGTTAGGGCCGGTGAGGACAGCGACCTAGATATGACAGAGGAAGAGCTCGCCGTCGCGGAGGCGGAGATGGAGGAGGAGGCGGAGAATGCCGAACGCGGCGCCTGGGCTGGCTCCTGGGTGTGCCAGGATGACCTCGACTGGCTCTACCGCACGCGCCGCATCCCAAAGGGCGTCGTTGCCAGGCTCGCCTCCGAGGACCTCGCACCCTCACCCAATCCTGGTGAGTTCGTGGTGTTCCTCTCCCATTTCCAGCGCGGTTTCGGCCTCCCGTTAGCGATTTCTCCCACGATTGGCTCAACATCTATGAGCTTCAACCGCACCACCTTCTGGTGAACGCCATCACCTCCCTTTCTTCCTTTTCCTCCACCATAGAGGGGTATGTCAGATTGTGGCCCACCAAAGAGCTCTGGATCCGGTTTTTCGGTCTACGCCAGAACGTGATTCCGAATAAGGAGCTTGACCCGGAGGACAAACAACTTACGCAGTTCGGTGCTGCTTCTATCTGTCCCTGGAAACAATCCGTCTTTCCTCCGGTTACAGGGCTTGATTCTTGAAAGGGCTGGGCCCGGACCTTCTTCTATGTCAGAAATGGCACGAACAAAGATCTGATTCGGCTGCGCCCCTATGTTCCGGGTCCCCCTAATCCGGATCTCTGGGACCGGGTTTCCAAGAAACCCACCATGTTGGCGAATCAAGTCAACAAACGATTCCTGGAGCTGAAGGACACGGGGCTGCGCAACGAGGATGCGATGATCACTTTCGTCCGCAGCTGGATGTCCCCTCTCTAGAAACGCACACATAAACTGTGCCATATGAGCTGGCGTCTTGACCCCAACCGGACTTCCTCATTTGAACTTAGCAACACCAAGATATTCCGCTGGGTCAAGTCCCTCTTCACAACTGACAAAAACTTCTCCGCTGAGTGGGAGTGGGGAATTGAACATTTCTGCCGAGATAGGCTTCCTCCTGCGGTAAGTCTCGTGATCCAATCTTTTTCCGAGTTATATCATATGTCGGAGGTTATTGTTTGATCCCTTTGCATTTTCTTCTTAGTTGTTTCTTCAGCAAACCCTCGAGGATGGCACCGAGCCTTCTCTCAAATGGGCGAATGATCGAGATGCCCCGGACGAGGAGGAGCCGGATCAGGAGATGATCCTGCCGTTCCCTGATGCGACCTAGCGACCCACCAGTAACTTCTCTTCTTTAAGAGATTGTCCTGATGATGAAGATGATTCCGACGTTGAGGTGATGGAAGCATTTGACGATGTCCCCCTTTCTTATGCCTTTCCAGCATCAGCTAACCCGGGTGGGTAGATCCACGAAGATCCTCCCCTCGCCATAGGCGAGCCTGTCTCGGCCGCGTCAAAGAAAAGGGGAGCTGCTTCTGCTTCTTCCTCCGGACCATCTAAGCCAACCAAGAGGCAAAAGAAGTCCGCAGACAAAGCCGCCACCAAGCCTACGACTAAGGCCACAGCTCGAAGGGCTCGGAAACCCAAGGAGCCATTGACTTCTGACGAGTAAGTCACCTTTCTCTCCGTCTAATCCTTTGCTTCGTGCTTCTCTTCTGTGGTGACTTATTATTCGTTGTTTCATTCAGTAGGGCTGCTGTGGAGGTTCCTCAGAGCGGATCCAGCATCGCTTTGCCCCTCCGGCATGGCCCTTCTCCCCCTCTTGGCAACGATTCACGCCCGCTGAGCCCCATTCAGGAGGGTTCAGCGGTTGCTCCGGGTTCTAGCCCACCTCGTCCAGAGGAGGGTAACCTTGGAGCAGGGGGAAGTGGCTCTGCCGAGGCAGCAGATGCTCCCAGTTCCACTTCGGCTCAGCCGCAACCTGCTACCTCCGAGGTACCCACTACACCCCCGCCAAAATCAACACCAACACCAACATCAGCATCACAAGTATCAGCAGCAGCACCAACTCCATCCGCCTTGTTCGAGTCTTCCAAGACTCAGCGAGAAGGCCCAGTTAGCACCAAGGCAGCTCCCAAGACCAAATCCGCGGCTCAAACCTCCACTTCTCTGTAGCCTAAGACCAAGAAAACTTCTGATACCGCCAGGGCAGCATCTATCGAGGCTGGAAAGCGTACACTCGCGTCCATGCTTCCGAAGAAGACCCCACCAAAGAAAGACACCTCCGTCGGGTCAGCTAATGCGCAACTTGTTTTGCACACCAGCCCCGCTGCTGCCCAAGTTGAGAGGAGAGAGGCCCATGCCAAGGGTTGATCGCGCCCCACATGCTTAGCGGAGAGCGCTATCCTCCGGCCCTGATCGAGTTTGTCAATAACTGGAACAAGGCGGAGTTCGTCAATAATGACGATCTCCCGGAGAAATTTGGGCCTGCCGAGTTTGCGGTGCAGATGAACACAGCTGCCAAGGCTATCAACCTTGCCGGCCGGATGATGGAGGTATGCTACTTTGTCTTTTCTTTAACATGTACTAGTGCTTAGTCATATAACCATTAGTCCCCGAGCCTCCGGGGGAGTAACTCGTTACTCGGCCGGATGCTCCTTAGAGAATTAGCGTAGCTCCCTAGTAACTTCTAATATGCACACACCTAGAGCCGGGTTAAGTTCCACTTGGCACGGATCTTATACACTTCGAATATGCACACACCTAGAGCCGGGTTAAGTTCCACTTGGCCCGGATCTTGTACACTTTGAATATGCACACACCTAGAGCCAGGTTAAGTTCCACTTGGCCCGGATCTTGTACACTTCGAATATGCACACACCTAGAGCCGGGTTAAGTACCACTTGGACCGGATCTTGTACACTTCAAATATGCACATGATCAAGTCATCTTTGCCTTTTATCAGGTCACCACCAATCGCCGGAGTGCTGAGTTTCAGCGACTCTTGGATACACACAAGGCGCTACGCTCAAAGCATTCTACACTTCTCGCTAAGTTCGAGAAAAGGGGTAAGTTTTCACTTTGACTTTTTTCTATCTTCTTGAGTCTTTTCTCGCCGAGCTAATCTCTCATTCGAATTTGTGCAGCTGGAGTGGAGGCGGAAAACACCCTCATGAGGAAGAACTTGGACTAGATAAAAGGTAAGTCACTTCGGTTACTTAACTTCTGTGCTCTCTTTCCCTTCTCCTGAGCTCGGAAAATATTCATACCTCGGCTTTGCTAGGTCAACAAACTGTTTCAGCATCTCCTGAAGATAGTATGCCCGTGCCTGATATGATGCTGCATTTTCTCGAACAAGCAGGGCAGCATCAGGCCGAACTTAAGAAGAAGGACGATGAGCTCGCCCTCCTCCGGACCAAAGATGATGAGATTGCGAAGCTCAAGGCAGAAATGAAAAAACTCAAGGCACTCCACAAAACCGAGATGGATAAAGCTGGCCAAGATTTCACTGAAGAGCGAGAACGTCTCAACCTCCAAACTGCCAAAGATCAAGAACTACTGAAGGAGGCCGGCGTTAAGCTTGAGTCGGCGAACACTAAACTTGTGCAACTCCGGAAGAGGCGTGACAACTGCACCAAGGAGCTGACCTGGATCCACAGCCATATTTCTCGTAAGTTCTTTTCCTTCAGCCGGCATGAATCTCTCCGGGTCATCCTCCTTCACCTATTCCACTTGTCTTGTTTTCAGACAAATTTTTGAAGGGTGATGCCATTGCAGCCACTGCCTTTGCCAAGTTCCGCTAGAAGAGGGGTAACCCAACTGGTTCTGGCATTGAAAACATTCCTTATGACATGGAGGACCTGCTGGTCAGCTTATCTTCTCGCGTCGAGATTGTGAAGAACTATGGTAAGGATATCCTGGATGTAGCAATCCGGATCTTCAATGCCTTTTGGCCTAATGAAGACACTCCGGAGGGGTCCACTGCTCTGATTAACAAGTTAATGGAGTGCGAGACTCAACTTGACCTCTGGAGGGAATCCACCGGAGGCGCCGGAGCTGAAACCGTCCTCCACTATGTGCTCACATGGTATGAAAAAATAAACCTGAAGCTTCTCGAGCGCATGCGCACCGGATCAAGGTGGTCCAATGACCCGGATTGGATAGCTCAGCGCAAGGCTTGCGCCCATAGCCTCATTCAGTATGCCCACATCCATCAATGGAACGAGGGACCAAGCTTCCTTGGCGTTGTTGACGACAAATATGTCGAAGATGGTTCGGGTGAGGAGGAAGAGGACGAAGCCTCGGACATCGAAGAGAACGAAGATGACGCTGAAGCTGAGGCGGAAGTTCCACCTGCTGGCGCCGAGTTACCTCCTCCTACTGCTCCTTGATCACCAGCAAACACTTTGAAGTTTATCAGATCCCCGGTATGCCGGGTGCAAATGTATTAAGTACACTGATTATATTTTGCTACTAAGTTGCTCGCGCCGGATTAACTTGCATGTAGTCCCCGAGTTTCATTTTCTTGTTTCTCCAATTTCTTGGCTCGGCTCGTGTCTACCTTGATTCGGTTTTATGACTTACGAGTTCGAGTTTCAAAAATTGACTTAACAATACTTGGAAACTTGAGGACTAGCTCAAAATAACTCAGCAAAGTAAATATAAAGTAAGCATAAGGTTAGTCCGAATAACAAATGTCAGCTCGATTAAGTTCTTTTCCTTAGTCGTTTTTCGTGTGCTACGCGATTCCAAACTTGTTATCTTGCTTGCCATGAAGTCAAATCTTGTTGGACAGCAGCAAGTCGAAGAGTTGAGTTTTTGGTGCTCACACACTACTAATCCAGCTTAGGTAGAAGCAACTTACGCCAGCCGACATATGAATAGCAAATACAGAAAATAGTAAATATCACTAAGGCAGTCCCTGAGTTACTGCTCGAGGTGCCAAGATTTGATTGATAAACTCATTGCCGGCATACATACCGACATATGAGAAGATTCAGATACACACACTTCTTTGTTAAGTGTAGAATGGACGGAGTAGAGATACATTCCATGGACGCTTAGATTCCTCGCCGGACCTGTCCGCCTTGTTCTTCTCCTGTGGTTTTGCATCGATGAGATAATACGAGTCATTGTGCAATGCTTTGCTCATAATGAATAGCCCTTCCCATGGGGGGATAACTTATGCATGCCAGCAGTACATTGTACCAACCGGAGTACCAGATCACCTTCCCAAAAGACTCGGGGGTTAACTTTCTGGCTATGATAGCGTCGGAGATTTTGCTGATATATGTCGGATCTGGACAATGCCAATTCTCTCGCTTCTTCCAGCAGATCAACATCATTTTGCCGGGCTTCACGCACTTCGGCTTCTGTGTATTGGGTGACTCTAGGCGAATCATGCTCTATGTCGGCTAGTAATACAGCTTCTGCCCCATATACCAGAAAGAATGGCGTATAGCCTGTTGATCGATTCGGAGTTGTTCTTAAACTCCACAGTACCGCTAGTAGTTCTTCTATCCAGCACCCCGCTGATCTTTGCAGCAGCTCAATGAGCCGGGGTTTTATCCCGGATAATACAAATCCATTGGATCTTTCCACTTGTCTGTTCGATGCGGGGTGGGCTACCAAGGCAACGTCCAGCCGGATCTTCTTATCTTGGCAGAATTGTGCGAATGCTCCTTCAGCAAAATTTGTGCCATTATTTGTTATGATACTGTGAGGATAACCATATCTCAGAATGATATCTTTAAGGAATGTTACGGCCATAGCACCATCACATTTTCTTATTGGCTTCACTTCAATCCACTTCGTAAACTTGCCCACCATAACCAAGATATGAGTCATATTCCCTCTTGCTGGTTTAAACGGGCCAACCATATCCAGACACCATACGGAAAACGGCCAGGTAATTGGTATGGTCTTGAGCTCCGACATTGGCATGTGTGTCTTGGTAGCATACCTCTGACAACCATTGCATTTTCTTACTAGATCTTTTGCTTGTTCCAAGGCACTTGGCCAGTAGAACCCATGTCGGAAAGCTTTGGCCACTAATGCTCTAGATGAGGCGTCATGCCCATATTCCCCTTGATGTATATCTCAGATGATGTCAAGCCCTTCTTCTGGGTCGACACACCGCTGCAGGACATTTGTGACGCTCCTCTTGTATAACTCGGCATTAATAATCGTGTATGCCTTTGCGCACCTCTAAACTTGCCTTTGAAAGCACTTCATCATCGGGCAAGGATCCATCCTTCAGGAATTGGAATATAGGCAATGCCCAAGCAGGTATGGCTCGCACTAGAAACACATCCTCGTCCACTTCCATTCGATCTACCGGCATAACCTCTGTCGGGTCAGGTTGCGCAGTCCCCGAGTTCTGTGAAGCATTTCCCGGGTTTGCCGAAGCAGTCCCTGACTCTCCTGAAGCACTTCCCACATCAATGTCCATGGGTACAGCTCCGGAATCCGTATTTCCAGGATATAGATTGACATGGATTCTGGGGTGGCCTGATAGATGGCTTTCTGAGGTGCTCCAGTGCTACACCTGGTGGAATTGCCTGTCTGGTGGATCCGAGTTTCGACAGTACGTCGGCAGCCTCATCTTCTAGCCGGGGTACATGATGGAATTCGCACCCCTCGAAATATCCTGATATTTTCTGCACATGAAATCTGTACAATGGCATGTTTTCATCCAAGGCACCCCATATCCCCAAGACTTGCTGAACCACCAAATCCGAGTCACCAAAGCATTGGATCCGACGAATTCCAATTTATTTTGCCAGTTTGAGCCCATGCACAAGTGCTTCATATTCTGCAACATTGTTTGATGTTGCGAAATGGATCTGCGACACATACTTCAGCTGGTCCTTATTGGGCGAGGTAAGCACAACTCCGGCGCCTAACCCGGTTTTCATTTTTGATCCGTCAAAATGCATTCTCCAATAGTTCGGATCTGGCAATGGTGACTCATACTACATCTCGGCCCAATCCATTTAAAAAGTCAGCCATGACCGAGACTTGATTGCATCTCTCTGTCAGACATGGAGCATAAGGGGCTAGCTCAATTGCCCATTTTGCGATTCGTCCGCTTGCATCCCTGTTGCTCATTATCTCATATATGGGGGCTTCACATATCACTTTAATGGGGTGTTCTTCAAAATAGTGCTTCAACTTCTTTGCTGCCATATATACACCATATGCCATTTTTTGATAGTGAGGATACTTCGCTTAGGTAATAGACTGGCCTCTGCACCAACTTACCCTCTTCGTCGCGTTCTACCACTATTACTGCACTTACAACTCGGTTGGTTGCGGCTACATAGAGCAACATTGGCTCTTTTCATAGTGGAGAGGCTAATACTGGTGTAGTGGCTAACATTTTCTTTAGTTGAATGAAGGCTTCATTGGCCTGTGGCGTCCATACGAATTTGTCTGATTTTTTCATTAGTTGATAGAGAGGTAACGCCTTTTCTCCCAACCGACATATGAACCAACTTAAGGATGCCAGGAAACCAGTGAACTTCTGGACGTCATTAAGACACTTCGGAAATTCCATTCGTTCTATGGCTCGGATTTTCTTTGGACTTCGATACCTCGGCTGGAGACAAGAAATCCGAGTAATTTTCGAGCCGGGACACCAAAGGTACACTTCTTCGGGTTAAGCTTCATCCGGAATCTTCTCAGGTTCGCGAATGTTTGTCTGATATCGTCAAGGAGCGTTTTGCTTTCCTTGGTTTTTATAACCACATCATCCACATATACTTGCACATTTCCACCAATTTGATCATGCAAACATTTTTGCATACATCTTTGGTACGTTGCCCCTGCATTACGTAAACCAAAAGGCATGGTACGATAGCAATAAGCCCCATACGGGCTGATAAACGAAGTCTTTATTTGATCTCTAGGGTTCAGAGGTATCTGGTGGAAACCAGAATATGCATCTATGAATGACAACAGTTCACACCCAGCAGTAGAATCTATGACCTGGTCTATCCTTGGCAGTGGGAATGGATCTTTTGGACATGCCTTATTTAGGTTCGTGTAATCGATGCACATACGCCAAACCACTACCACATTCGGATCATCTTTCTTCTTTTCCACAAGCACCGGATTAGATAGCCAATCTGGGTAAAGCACTTCCATGATAAACCCGGCTGCAAGGAGACGAGCTATCTCATCCCCAATGACTTTTCTCCTATCTTCGGCGAAGCGGCGGAGAGGTTGCTTCACCGGCTTTGCTCTGGGTCTCAGGTTCAAAGAGTGCTCGGCCAACTCCCTCGGAATGCCTTGCAAGTCCTGTGTGGACCAAGCAAAGATATCCCGATTCTCATGCAGGAAGTTGATGAGCTCGCTTTCCTATTTGTCAGTTAACTCGGCACCAATTGTTACGGTGCGCTCTGGGAACAGATCGTCAACAGGCACCTTCTTTGTATCCTTTGTTGCTTTAAATGAGACACTTCCATGCGGGTTACTCAGCGCCGTCATATACTATTGTGCGGATTGAGCCAATGCCACCACTTCCTGGATCTTTCTCTTTTCTTGTGCGATCACCAATGACTCAGCTAGGTTACACCCGGCTGACCCACACTCAATGGAACGTCAGAAATCTCCTGCCAGGGTAATTACCCCATTTGGCCCAGGCAACTTCATCTTCAAGTAACTGATGTGACAACTTCCATGAATTTGTTTAGGGCTGGCCTGCCGAGTAACGCGTGATATGCACTTTCCAAGTTCACAACTTCAAACTCCAAATTCTCGGTCCGGCAGTTATCTCGTGTGTCGAGCAATACGTCAACCCGGACCTTGCCAATGGGTTCAGAGGAAATGCCTAGCACAATACCATGGAAAGTTGTCCTCGTGGTCTGGAGCATGTTGTCCGAGATACCCAACTTGCGCATGTTATCCACATACATGATATTAATGCTGCTGCCATTGTCGATTAGCACCTTAGAAAATCTCACATTGATATTGGGGCTGATGAACGTTGGCTCCAGCACTAACGCATATGAACCAGGACTCGGCATAAGCTTGGGATGATCCTTGATATTCCAAGTAATTTCCTGATCCGACCAAGGCATATACCTCGTCACTGCCGGCATAACCGCATTCACTTCCATGTGTCGGCGTTGCAAGCTCTTTCTATCTGTTTCCTCTGTGGTAAACACACAATAACTCTGGTGATGCTCTCTGTATTCATTCCTCCCCTCGTTTCCGGGGTATCTTTGATCTGGTTGATGCTGATTTTCCAACTGATGCACTGCATCTCTTCTCTCATGATTTTCTTACCTCGGCGGAGGTGGTGGCAACATTAACTGTTGCGTGTTCGCTCCGGAGAGCAATTGCTGCCGGGGTAACTCCTGCCAAGGTTGATCGTTCCGAGGTGCTTGAGCATTCCCCGAACCATTTTTTTCTATCTTCCTCATCCACTCACATTGCCGAGTTGTGTGACCCGCCGGGTTACTCGGATTTGGCGTGTGAAATTTGTACGGCTGATCCAGCATTGCCTCATACGTATACCTCGGCCGGTCCTTCTTTTCTTGCCATTTTTTCTTTTGCTCTGGCGTCCAAATTTTCTTGCCATCGTTTCTTGGAGTCCATTGTTGCCCTCCAGTTTTCTGACACTGATTACTTCCTGCTCCGGGTTGATCTTGATTTACGGCAGCAACTTGTTGCAAACTGTACCTGTAATCCGGTCTATCATCTCTTCTCTTAGCCCGGTAATCATTCCGTCGGGATGACCCGGCTCCATCTCGCTGGTAGTACTCCTCATTTGACTCGTTTGACACAAGCCTAGGTTGAGTCGGATCACCGAAGGCATATGAATCAGCAGTCCAGATCGTCTCTGCCAGTGTAGTTGGCATATCCCTTTGTAGCCTTTGCCACAGCATGCTTGCATATCTACACTCTTGTGCAAACCAAGCTATTGCCTGTGACTCGATCACGCCCTCACATGAGTTTCTCACGGTGCACCAGCGGGTCAAGAACTCTATGTATGTTTCATTTGGTCTCTGTTTGCACATTGCTAAGGTTTGTGGCCTATTCGGCCTCTTATACGTGCTCGAGAAGTTACTGACAAACATTTCCTCAAAATCAATCCAACAGTTGATACTTCCGGGTGGCAAATTGTTTAGCCATACCCTTGCTGGCCCCTCCAAAGATCTCGAGGTACATATCTCAGCCCATCTCAAGTTGCTCAGAGTAATTTTCACCGTCAGAAGGTAGTTGATCAACCAATCCTCCGGCTTGGTGCTGCCGTCATATGTTTTCGTGCCTCTGGGTAACTGGAAGTTAGGTACCGGAGGTTCTTTCATGATCTGAGGCCCAAAGCATGCCGGACCAGGAGGACCTTGCCCCTTGATTTGCTCCGACCTATAAAGCCGATCTAGTTTTAACCTGGCATCGTCAGGCATCAAGTCCCTGCTTCCCAATCTTGACCCTATCACGTGATAGTCCGGCCTAGGGTATCCTACGTTCACCATTTCTAAGTCACCGTCATTGTATCTGTCTTGCTCTCGTGGAGCGCCTCTCTGTTGCATACCTTGGCCGGCACTTCGCTCATGCCGTGGTATATTCCGCTGCTGCGGTTGCCCTGCACCCGCCGAGTTGCGCTGTCCGGCGTTGCTGTTTACAGCGTTTCCCTGACCGGCATTGCCTTGGTCGCGGTTACCTCGGCCAGCCTCACCTCGGGTGACACTTCGTCGATCATCATTTCCCTGCACTTCTTTTCCTTTCCCTGCCCTTGCCGGGTCATAGGGGACTATTTGTTTGTTTCTCCTCGCCGAGGTTACCACTTCCTCTCTTCTTGGGTCTCCATGAGGGGATGATGCAGCTCCAGCTGATTTCTCCGGGTTACCTACAGCTGAATGAACAACTTTGGATGCCCCAGCTCTTGCCAGGTTAGCCCTGAGCAAATCTTCATTTTGTCTGTTAGGGATCCGAACTAACTCATTGACCCTTTCCTGCTATCTTTGCCGGGCTTCACCCGTCAAACCCTCTAACTCGGATGCAGCTGCATCCGCTGCTCTGAGGTTCTTTCCTGGGGTACTGTACTCCGGCAGCTCTGTGGACAGAAAGTTATCTAACTCCTCAACTCTAGTATCACCTTCTTTGTTCATTTCACTGATGAGGTTTTTCCCCTTTACTTTTACAGCATCTACCTTATTTTCTCTCGCGTACTCGCGCAGTGTCATGTTCAACGACTGCTGAGCCGCGGCAATCTTTTTTGCACCCTCTAGTATTTTCTGCCTAGTTTCCTCTAACTCGGCCTGTGCCTGAGCCGGATCTACTGCAGGTGCTATGGGGCTCTCTAGGCTATATATCGCCTGCTACAGCATGTTCTCTGGCCTCTCTAGTGGAGGACCTCTACTTTTCCTTGGTGCCTTGGGTGTTACCTCCGGATCTGGTGCCGGATTCTTTCTCGCGCCAGCGCCAGGCACTGTCATCATCACCTCGGCACGGTCAGGGGAGCGAGTGATGTGCCCCCCGTGAACCGCGCTAAGGGGTGGCTCGCCTCCCTCAACGACGTGCCGCGGGTGAACACACGACACATCGACGGCGACGTAGATCTTGTGCGCGCCAAGCTTGACGAAGAGGCCGTTGCACGGAAGCGGTCGTTTGCCAAAGTAGCCAGCATTGTCGCTGACGAAGTCCAGCGCTCTAAAGCGTTGAACAATCCCGGAGACGATGCGCTCGCCATTGCCGATGAGATTTCCCGTCCGAATCTTCACTCCTGCTAGCGCCGCTAGCCCCACGGTGGGCGCCAACTGTCGTGGTGGTGTCACGGCAGATGCCATGGATAGGCTAAAGGTGGGGACAAGATGCACTAGAGGAATCCAGGGAGGGATAGTGTGGTGATTCCACACACAGATGCTTTGTATTCTTCAAGCTAGATGAGTTACAAGTGCTCCTTGAGTTGTACGGGGAAGAGGAGGAAGAAGGAACTCTCTTACTCTCACCACTACTTTGCTCTCAGGAACCCACTACTCAGATGCCAATCAACTAACCTTCAACCAAGTAAAACTCAACCCCTTCTACAAAGGCCCTAGCCCCCCTTATATAGGGGAGGCCAAGTCTCGAATTAGGGCATACGTGGAGGCATATTCCTGGGAATATGCCTCCTCCCAAAATAGCAAACCGACCAGGTCACTTTTCCCCATCGTACGCCATGCAGAGGCTACGTGAGCCTCTGCGGCGCTAGCGTCATCCGACACAGGCAAGGTCACCCTTGTCGGCCACGCCTCGGTGGTCCTTCCCTCTGTTCGCTTCGCTCAAGCTCCAGCGTATAGAGACCACCTTTTGATCAGCGAGATACCTTCCTTCCCTTGCAAGCCTGATATAACCCGGATCGTGCCTGGTTAATCCGGCCACACTGGTACCTACATACAACATACATAAATCCTGCCGGCATAACACATAAGTCAGCCGGGACCCAGTTAGGTGGACATCCTCCGGTCCGAGTTACTCCGTGATTCGGCCTACCTTGAGGTGACTCGGCCAGCATTCGCTTTGACCTTGCCGTACCTCGGCTAACTCGGCCTTTATACCCCGGCGTGACCCTACCTGGGGGTATCCCCCCAACAATATTCTTTTCCTAAACCACCACTAGTGTCATTGCATATTTTTTCTTTTCATAAACCACATGGATCCACCAGTGTCATTGCATGTGTGTTCTTTTTCTAAACCACCACTAGATTCATTGCATGTGTGTTCTTTCCATAAACCAAATGGATCTACCACTAGATTCATTGCATGTGTGTTCTTTCCATAAACCACATGGATCCACCACCTGTGTCATTGAATGTGTGTTCTATACAAAAACCACCACTAGTGTTATTGCATCTGTGTTCTTTCCCTAAACCACCACTACTGTCATTGCATGTGGGTTCTTTTCGTAAACCACCACTAGATTCATTGCATGTTTGTTCTTTCCATAAACCACATGGATCCACCAGAGTCATTGCATCTGTGTTCTTTTCATAAACCACAACTATAGTCATTGCATGTTTGTTCTTTTCATAAACCACATTGAATCACAACTAGAGTCATTGGATGTGTGTTCCTTTCCTAAACCACCACCAGTGTCATTTTACTAAACCACGTGGATCCACAACTAGAGTCATTGCATGGGTGTTCTTTTCATTAACCACCAGCAGTGTAAATGCATGTGTGTTCCTTTCTTAAACCACATGGATCCACCAGTATCATTGCATGTCTTTGCATGTCTATTCTTGTCCTAAACCACCACTAGTGTCATTAAATGTTTGTTATTTTACTAAACCACATGGATCCAGCATAGTTATTTGCATGTGTGTCCTTTTCATTAACCACCACTACATACATTGCATGTTTGTTCCTTTCATAAACCACAACTAGAGATATTGCATGCGCGTTCTTTTCCTAAACCACCACTAGTGTCATTTCATGTTTGTTCTTTTCATAAACCACATGGATCCACCAATGTCATTGCATGTGTGTTCTTTTCCTAAACCACCACTAGTGTCTTTGCATGTGTGTTCTTTTCCTAAACCACCACTAGTGCCACTACATGTTTGTTCTTTTCATAAACCACATGGATCCACCAGTGCCATTGCATGTGTTCTTTTCCTAAACCACCACTAGATTCATTGCATGTGTGTTCTTTCTAGAAACCACATGGATCCACCACAAGTGTCATTGCATGTGTGTTCTTTCCATAAACCACCACTACTGTCATTGCATGTGTGTTCTTTTAATAAACCACCACTAGTGTCATTTCATGAGTGTTCTTTCCATAAAACACAACTAGATTCATTGCATGTGTGTTCTTTCCATAAACCACATGGAACCACCACTAGTGTCATTGCATGTGCGTTCTTTTCATAAACCACCACCAGTGTCATTGCATGTGTGTTCTTTTCATAAACCACCACTAGTGTCATTGCATGTGTGTTATTTCCATAAACCACATGGATCCACAACTAGAGTCATTGCATGTGTGTTCTTTTCATAAACCACCACCAGATTCATTGCATGTGTGTTCTTTCCATAAACCACATGGATCCACCAGAGTCATTTGCATGTGTGTTCTTTTCTAAACCACCACTAGTGTCATTGCATGTATGTTCCTTTTCTAAACCACCACTAGTGTCATTGCATGTGTGTCCTTTTCATAAACCACTTGGATCCACCAGAGTCATTGCATGTGTGTTCTTTTCATAAAACACAACTATAGTCATTGCATGTTTCTTCTTTTCATAAACCACATGGAATCACAACTAGAGTCATTGAATGTGTGTTCCTTACATAAACCACCACCAGTGTCATTTTACTAAGCCACATGGATCCACAACTAGAGTCATTGGATGAGTGTTCTTTTCATTAACGACCAGCAGTGTCATTGCGTATGTGTTCCTTTCCTAATCCACATGGATCCACCAGTGTCATTGCATGTCTTTGCATGTCTATTATTTTCCTAAACCACCACGAGTGTCATTAAATGTGTGTTATTTTACAGAAACCACAAGGATCCACCAAAGTCATTTGCATGTGTGTCCTTTTCACTAACCACCACTACATTCATTGCATGTTTGTTCCTTTCCTAAACCACAACTAGAGACATTGCATGTGTGTTCTTTTCCTAAACCACCACTAGTGTCATTGCATGTTTGTTCATTTCATAAACCACATGGATCCACTAGTGTCATTGCATGTGTGTTCTTTTCCTAAACCACCACTAGTGTCTTTGCATGTGTGTTCTTTTCCTAAACAACCACTAGTGCCACTACATGTTTGTTCTTTTCATAAAACACATGGATCCACCAGTGTCATTGCATGTGTTCTTTTCCTAAACCACCACTAGATTAATTGCATGTATGCTCTTTCCATAAACCACATGGATCCACCACAAGTGTCATTGCATGTGTGTTCTTTTCATAAACCAACACTAGTGTCATTGCATGTGTGTTCTTTCCCTAAACCACCACTACTAGCATTGCATGTGTGTTCTTTTTAATAAACCACCACCTGTGTCATTGCATGAGTGTTCTTTCCATAAACCACAACTAGATTCATTGCATGTGTGCTCTTTCCATAAACCACATGGAACCACCACTAGTGTCATTGCATGTGTGTTCTTTTCATAAACCACCACAAGTGTCATTGCATGTGTGTTCTTTTCATAAACCACCACTATTGTCATTACATGTGTGTTCTTTCCATAAACCACATGGATCCACAACTAGAGTCATTGCATGTGTGTTCTTTTCATAAACCACCACTAGATTCATTGCATGTGTGTTCTTTCCATAAACCACATGGATCCACCAGAGTCATTTGCATTTGTGTTCCTTTCCTAAACCACCACTAGTGTTATTGCATGTTTGTTCTTTTCATAAACCACTTGGATCCACCAGAGTCATTGCATGTGTGTTTTTTCATAAACCACAACTATAGTCATTGCATGTTTGTTCTTTTCATAAATTACATGGAACCATAACTAGAGTCATTGCATGTGTGTTCCTTTCATAAACCACCACCAATTTCATTTTACTAAACCACATGGATCTGTAGGGTTTCGTAGCATGGAAAACAAAAAATTTCTACCACATACAAACAAACAAGCCAAGATCTATCTACTAGATTGTAGCAACAAGTCGATGGAATAACTCACCCTCGAAGATTCCAAAGTGTTTAACGAGAGCAGATTCTCGTGGGTGATGTAGTCGTACTCTTTCCGATCTCAAGATCACAGAGACGATCCTTCCTACGCCAGATTCAGTAGCGCTCCCCAATCGGTCACATGTTTGGTACTCGACGAAGACCTTCCTCTCCTTGTTCCAGCAGGCGGAGGTTGTAGCACTCTCCTCATGATTGGTAGCACAACGACGTGGTACCTAAGTAGAGGAGATCTCATGAGGCTTAAGCTTGGGAGCGAGTATGGTGGAGTATGAGAGAGCTTTGGTGATCTAGGGATTAGACACACCAATTAGAAAGCTCTAAACCGGAGGCTAGGGCAATTAGAAGCTCTAACTTGACGGCTTGGGAGAAATCCCTAGGCTGTGGCTAGGGTTTAGGTTTAGAGGAGAGGGATTTGTGTGTGCTAGGAGGGAGCCCTGCCCCTCCTTATATAGGTGGAGGGGCGGCCAAGGGAGGAGTGGAGTCCTCCCCAACTCGGCTTGGGTGGTGCGCTGGCTTGGGAGGAGGACTCCTCCCCAATTCGGTTTCACCTCCTCCTCCTCTTTTCCACTTTCCAAAACTGCGTTTGACTTTTCAAACTAGCTGCTTGACTTTTCAAACTAGGATTTGAATAAACCCTTTATTTTGGACAGCACGACACTTAGTACATGATGCAATCATTCCAACTTGTAATGACACATTCATGTACCCTCCCCGGAGTGCGGACATTCCAGAACCTTCTAGAATGTTCCCGATGAAAACACCAGAATCATTCCCCAACTCCGAAACGGGACTTTCCTTATATGAATCTTATTCTCCGGACCATTCCGGATCTCCTCGTGATATCCCGGATCCCATCCGAGACTCCAAACAACATTCGGTTTCTTTCTCATCATTCCATAACTACTCAAACAACATCGAATCCTTAAGTGTGTCTCCCTACGGTTCGTGAATTATGCGGACATGATCAAGACACTTCTCCGATCAATAACCAATAGAGGAATCTGGAAATTCATATGGCTCTATATTTCTCATTACTTTGCGATCGAATGAACCACTTACATACGATACCAATTTCCCTTTGTCTCACGATAGTTTACTTATCCGAGGTTATGATCGTCGGTATCTCTACATACCTAGTTCAACCTCGTTACCGATAAGTACTCTTTTCTCGTTCCCGTGATATGTGATCCCTTGTGAGCCATTCACATGCTTGCAAGCTAATTGGATGACATTTCACCGAGGGCCCAGTATATCTATCCGTCATATGGATGGACAAATCCCACTATTGATCCATGTGTCTCAACCAATACTTTCCGAACACTCAATGCCACCTTTATAGCCACCCTGTTACGGTGTGGTGTTTGATGACATCAAAGCATCCATCCGGTAAAGGTGATATGCATGATCTCATGGTCGAAGGAATTAGGTTACTATGTATCAGAAAGCATATAGCAATTGAACTATTAAAATGACTTGATCTTTATGCTACGCTTATCTATAGGAGTATGTCCACCATATCATTCTCCTAACGATATGATCTTGTTGTTAATAACATCTCAATGTTCATGATAGGGAAACCACAATCATCTATTAACCAACAAGCTAGTATTATACAGAGGCTTTACTAGGGACTTCAAATTAGGTTTACAAATCACACAAGTATTAATGTTTCCTTGTTAATACTATTATAGCATGAATGTAAACATTTATCATAAACACAAAGATATAATAATAACTATATTTATTATTGCCTCTAGGGCATATCTCCAACAGGATCCCACTTGCACTAGAGTCATCTAATCTAGATTACATGGTAATATACCGAACACCCATGGCAGTTTGGTGCTGGTCATGTTTTGCCATCGGGAGAGGTTTAGTCAATAGATCCGCCACATTCAGATCTGTGTGTACTTTGCAAATCTTTATATCCCCATCTTGGATATGTTCTCAAATAGCGTGAAAACGTAGCTTGATGTGCTTCAACTTCTTGTGTGACCTTGGTTCTTGCGCATTGGCTATGGCGCCCATGTTATCACAGTAGATAGACATTGGGTCCAGCGCACTAGGAACCACACCCAACTCTGTAATGAACTCTTTCATCCATATCGCTTCTTGTGAAGCCTCCGAAGCAGCCATGTATTCCGATTCAGTTGAAGATCTCGCCACAACGCTTTTCTTTGCACTCCTCCAGCTAACTGCTGCACCATTCAAAATAAATACGTATCCAGATTGTGATTTAGAATCATCCGGATCGGTGTTCCAACTAGCGTCGGTGTAACCATTAACAACGAGCTGTTCATCACCTCCATAAGAAAGAACCATATCCTTAGTTCTTCTCAAGTACTTAAGGATGTTTTGATCATTGTCCAATGATCCACTCTGGATCACTTTGATATCTGCTAGTCAAACTAACAAAGATATGCAATGTCGGGTCTAGTACATAGCATGGCATACATTAGAGATCCTATGGCTGAGGTATAGGAGTCTTACTCATCCTTTCTCTATCTTCGCCGATGTCGGACTGAGTTTTACTCAAGGTCGTATAGCAACATGGGCAAGAACCCTTTCTTGCTATCTTCCATTCCAAACCTTTTTAGAACTTTGTCCAAATATGTACTTTGTGACAATGATATTTGGCGTTTTGATCTATCTCTATAAATCTTTATGCCTAATATGTAAGCTTCCAAGATCCTTCATTGAAAAACTATTATTCAAATATTCTTTGACACTATTAAGAAGGTCTACATCATTCCCAATCAACAATATGTCATCCACATATAGTATTAAGAATGCCAGAGCTCCCACTCACCTTTTGTAAATACAAGCTTCTCCATAAGTTTGTATAAAACCAAAACTTTGATTACCTTATCAAACGTTGATTCCAACTTCGGATGCTTGCTTCAATCCATAGATGGACCGTTGAAGTTTGCATACCTTGTTAGCATCTTTAGGATCGACAAAACCTTTGGGTTGCATCATATACAACTCTTCATCAATGTCACCATTGAGGAATGCTATTTTGACATCCATCTGCCATATCTCATAATCGTAATATGCAGCGATTGCTAATATAATCCTTACAGACTTTAGCTTAGCATCTTGGTGAGAAAGTCTCATCGTAGTCAACACCTTGAATTTGTCAAAACCCTTTTGCGACAAGTCGAGCTTTATAGACAGTTACATTACCATCAGCATCTGTTTTCTTCTTGAAGATCCATTTGTTCTCGATACCTTCGGCCATCCTAAGTCCACCAAAGTCCATACTTGGTTTTCGTACATGGATCCAATCTCGATTTCATGGCTTCCTGCCATTTATTGGAATCTGGGCTCATCATCGCTTCCTCATATGTCTCAGGGTCATCGGTGTTGTCCACCAACATGACACTCATAACGGGATCATACCAATCTGGAGTGGTACGATTTCTCGTTGACCTGCGAGGCTCTGTAGCAACTTCGACCGAAGTTTCATGATCATCATCATTAGCTTCCTCTCTAATTGGTGCAGGCACCACAGGAACTTCTTCCGGCGCTGCGCTACTCGTAATTTCGAGAGAAGGTTCGACAACCTCGTCGAGTTCTACTTTCCTTCCAGTCACTTCTTTCGAGAGAAATTCCTTCTCTAGAAAGGATCCATTCTTGGCAACGAAGATTTTGCCTTCGGATCTATGATAGAAAGTATACCCAATAGTTTCCTTCGGGTATCCTATGAAGACGCATTTTTCCGCTTTGGGTTCAAGCTTTTCCGGCTGTAACTTCTTTACATAGGCTTCGCATCCCCAAACTTTAAGGAACGACAATTTAGGTTTCTTCCCAAACCATAATTCATACGGTGTCGTTTTAACGGATTTAGACGGTGCCCTATTTAAAGTGAATGCGGCTGTTTCTAATGCATAACCCCAAAATGATAGCGGTAAATCTGTAAGTGACATCATAGAACGAACCATATCTAAGAGAGTTCGATTACGATGTTCAGACACACCATTACGCTGTGGTGTTCCCGGCGGTGTCAATTGTGAAAGTATTCCGCATTTCTTCAAATACTCGCCAAACTCGTAACTTAGATATTCACCTCCACGATCAGAATGTAGAAATTTAATCTTCTTGTCACGTTGATTCTCTACCTCACTTTGAAACTCCTTAAACTTCTCGAAAGTTTCGGACTTATGTTTCATGAAATAGATATACCCATATCTACTCAAGTCATCCGTGAAGGTAAGAACATAACAATAACCACCGCGCGATGCTACACTCATTGGACCACACACATCGGTATGTATGATTTCCAATAAGTCCGTAGCTCGCTCCATCATACCAGAAAATGGAGTCTTAGTCATTTTACCCATCAGACATGCTTCACATCTTTCAAGTGATTCAAAATCAAGTGATTCAAGAAGTCCATCGGAATGGAGTTTCTTCAGACGCTTCACTCCAGAAGACAGTGCCACATATAGGTCGAGTTATCGCTTGATTTCAAACGTTTAGCTTCAATGTTATTAATATGTGTATTTCCACCATCGAGATTCAACAAGAATAGACCATCTATCAAAGGTGCATGTGCATAAAACATATTACTCATATAAATCGAACAACCATTATTCTCGAATTTAAACAAGTAACTGTCTCGCAATAAACAAGATCCCGATATAATGTTCATGCTCAACGCAGGCACCAAATAACAATTATTTAAGTATAAAACTAATCCCGATGGTAGATGAAGGGGTAGCGTGCCGACCGCGATCACATCAACCTTTGATCCATTTCCCACGCGCATCGTCACCTCGTTCTTCACTAGCTTCCGTTTATTCTGCAGCTCCTGTTTCGAGTTACAAATATGAGCAACCGAACCAGTATCAAATACCCAGGCACTACTACGAATACTAGTGAGATACACATCAATAACATGTATATCAGATATACCTTTCTTCTTGATGTTGCCGTTCTTCAAATCTGCCAAGTACTTTGGGCAATTCCGCTTCCAGTGACCTTCTCCTTTGCAGTAAAAGCACTCAGTATCAGGCTTGGGTCCAACCTTGGTCTTCTTCGTCGGTGTGGCAACTTTCTTGCCACCCTTCTTGAAGTGTCCCTTCTGCTTAGACTTGCCTTTCTTGAATTTGGTGGTCTTATTGACCAACAACACTTGGTGCTCTTTCTTGATCTCCACTTCTGCAGACTTTAACATAGCAAATAGTTCTGGCAACTGCTTGTTCATGTTCTGCATGTTGTAGTTCATCACAAAGTTCTTGTAACTTGGTGGTAGTGATTGGAGGACACGGTAAATCCCCAAAGCATTAGGAATCACTATACCCAAGCTTTGAAGTTTGTTTGCGTGCCCAGACATCTTAAGCACATGCTCACCGATGAGTGCCCTCTTCCATCTTGCGGTTAAAGAACTTTTCAGAAGCCTCATAACTCTCAATTGCCGCGTGAGTCTCAAAGATCAATTTGAGATCACGGACAATATCATGTGGGTCTGAATTCTCAAACCTTTTCTGAAGCTCTGATTCTAAACCATACAATATAGCACACTGAACTATGGAGTACTGATTCTTCCGAGCAAGGTAAACATTCTTTACTTCATCGGTAGCATCAGCTGCAGGTGGGTCACCCAGCGGTGCATCCACCACATAGGTCAAATTACCAGCTGTGAGGACAATCCTCAAATTGCGGAACCAATCCGCGAAGTTGCTTCCATTGTTTTTTCAACTTTTCTTTCTCTAGGAACGCATTAAAATTGATGGTAATGCCATTGATCTACAACATATTTGCAATAGTTTAGACTAAGTTTATGACAAATTGAGTTCAAATTAATAATAAAGTTTAATCTAGGTGAACTCCCACTCAAAACAACATCCCTCACATTGTTTTAGTGATCACACGAACCAAATCCACCATATCAAAACCGATCATCACGAGAGTTGATATAGTTTCAATGGTGAACAATCGACATGTTCATCATATCTACTATATGATTCATGTTTTACCTTTCGGTGATTCGTGTTCCTGAGACCATGTCTGTACATGCTAGGCTCGTCAAGATCAAACCTTAGCTACCGCATAAGCAAATCTGGCTTGCTTATGTTGTATTCACTCATGAATCTAACACACCCGATCATCACGTGGTGCTTCAAACAACAAGCTTTAGCGGTGCATACTAAGGGTGAACACTTTAGAACTTGAAATTTATGTGCATGAGGGATCATCTTATAATGCTACCGCTGCCTACTAAGCAATACAAGATGCATAAAGGATTAACATCACATGCAATTCATAATATGTGATATGATATGGTTTTCTTCTTTGTGCTTCCGATCTCCATCTTCAAGCTAACATGATCTCCATCATCACCGGTATAGCATCAAGGTCAATGACGCTTCTTCATGGTTGTCGTCCACCGGCTTCAACTATTACAACTACTTTGAATAGACACGCGGGTCTTAACATAAATTAAAGACAACCATATGGCTCCTGCCGGTTGCCAACTTACAATAAGGAACATTGCATACATCAAATATAATCACAATCATGGCCATATCACATCACTGCACACCCTTGCAAAACAAAGTTAGACGCCTCTACTTTCTTTGCATATTTTACGTGGTTTGGGGCTTTCAATAAGTGTCGTTCTAACTTACTTAACAAGAACCACAACATTGATACTAGTATTGTTAATCACCCGTTGTAAATTCGATCTCCACTATGCTGGGAGAAACAGGCACCCGCAAAGCCACTTATGCAATACGAGTTGCATGTCAAGCATGGAGCAAGTCTCATGAACGATGTCATGTAAGGTTAGCCCGGTCCGCTTCATCCCAACATCCCGCAAGATGCAAAGTACACAAGAAGCAATCGACAATAAAAGCATCAATGCCCACAATGACCATTATGTTCTACTCGTGCAACAGATCTACATATAGACACGGCTCGATACCCTTTGTAGGGTTTCAGAGCATGGAAAACAAAAAATTCTACCATACAAACAAACAAGCCAAGATCTATCTACTAGATTGTAGCAACGAGTCGATGGAATAACTCACCCTCGAAGATTCCAAAGTGTTTAATGAGAGCAGATTCTCGTGGGTGATGTAGTATTCTTTCCGATCTCAAGATCGCAGATCGATCCTTCCAAGGCCAAGCGTTCGGCGGCGCTCCCTTGATCGGTCACACGCTCGGTATTTCGACGAAGACCTTCCTCTCCTTGTTCCAGAAGGCCGGAGGTTGTAGCACTCTCCTCGCGATTCTGGGCAAACGCGTGGTACCTAAGTAGAGGGGAGATCTCGCAGGGCTTCACCTTAAGCCGGAGCGAGTATGGTGGAGTATGAGAGAGCATTGGTGATCTAGGGATTAGACACACCAATTAGAAAGCTCTAAACCGGAGGCTAGGGCAATTAGAAGCTCTAACTTGACGGCTTGGGAGAAATCCCTAGGCTGTGGCTAGGGTTTAGGTTTAGAGGAGAGGGATTTGTGTGTGCTAGGAGGGAGCCCTGCCCCTCCTTATATAGGTGGAGGGGCAGCTGGAGGGAGTGGAGTCCCTCCCCAACTCGGCTTGGGTGGTGCGCCGGCTTGGGGAGGAGGACTCCCTCCCCAATTCGGTTTCACCTCCTCCTCCTCTTTTCCACTTTCCAAAAACTGTCGTTTGACTTTTCAAACTAGGATTTGAATAAACCCTTTATTTTGGACAGCTGCTGACACTTAGTACATGATGCAATCATTCCAACTTGTAATGACACATTCATGTACCCTCCCCCCCTGGAGTGCTGGACATTCCGGAACCTTCTAGAATGTTCCCGATGAAAACACCGGAATCATTCCCCAACTCCGAAACGGGACTTTCCTTATATGAATCTTATTCTCCGGACCATTCCGGATCTCCTCGTGATATCCTGGATCCCATCCGAGACTCCGAACAACATTCGGTTTCTTTCTCATCATTCCATAACTACTCAAACAACGTCGAATCCTTAAGTGTGTCTCCCTACGGTTCGTGAATTATGCGGACATGATCAAGACACTTCTCCGATCAATAACCAATAGAGGAATCTGGAAATTCATATGGCTCCCACATATTTCTACGATTACTTTGCGATCGAATGAACCACTTACATACGATACCAATTTCCCTTTGTCTCACGATAGTTTACTTATCCGAGGTTATGATCGTCGGTATCTCTACATACCTAGTTCAACCTCGTTACCGATAAGTACTCTTTTCTCGTTCCCGTGATATGTGATCCCTTGTGAGCCATTCACATGCTTGCAAGCTAATTGGATGACATTTCACCGAGAGGGCCCAGAGTATATCTATCTGTCATATGGATGGACAAATCCCACTATTGATCCATGTGTCTCAACCAATACTTTCCGAACACTCAATGCCACCTTTATAGCCACCCTGTTACGGTGTGGTGCTTGATGACATCAAAGCATCCATCCGGTAAAGGTGATATGCATGATCTCATGGTCGAAGGAATTAGGTTACTATGTATCAGAAAGCATATAGCAATTGAACTATTAAAATGACTTGATCTTTATGCTACGCTTATCTATAGGAGTATGTCCACCATATCATTCTCCTAACGATATGATCTTGTTGTTAATAACATCTCAATGTTCATGATAGGGAAACCACAATCATCTATTAACCAACAAGCTAGTATTATACAGAGGCTTTACTAGGGACTTCAAACTAGGTTTACAAATCACACAAGTATTAATGTTTCCTTGTTAATACTATTATAGCATGAATGTAAACATTTATCATAAACACAAAGATATAATAATAACTATATTTATTATTGCCTCTAGGGCATATCTCCAACAGGATCCACAACTAGAGTCTTTGCATATGTGTTCTTTTCATTAACCACCACTAGTGTCATTGCATGTTTGTTCTTTTCATAAATCACATGGATCCACCAGTGCCATTGCATGTGCGTTCTTTTCCTAAACCACCACTAGTGTCTTTGCATGTGTGTTATTTTCCTAAACCACGACTAGTGTCACTGCATGTTTGTTGTTTTCATAAACGACATGTATCCACCAGTTTCGTTGCATGCGTGTTCTTTTCCTAAACCACCACTAGATTCATTGCATGTGTGTTCTTTCCATAAACCACATGGATCCACCACCAGTGTCATTGCATGTGTGTTTTTTCCATAAACCACATGGATCCACCAGAGTTTTTTGCATGTGTGTTCTTTTCAATGACCACCGCCAGTGTCATTGCATGTGTGTTCCTTTCCTAAACCACATGGATCCACTAGTGTCATTCCATGTGTGTTATTTTACTAAACCACATGGATCCACAAAAGTCATTTGCATGTGTGTCCTTTTCATAAACCACCACTAGAGTCATTGCATGTTTGTTCATTTCCAAAAGCACAACTACAGACAATTGCATGTGTGTTCTTTTCTTAAACCACCACTAGTGTCATTGCATCTTTGTTCTTTTCATAAACCACATGGATCTACCAGTGTCATTGCATATGTGTTCATTTACTAAACCACTACTAGTGTTGTTGCATGTATATTCGTTTCCTAAACCACCACTAGTGTCATTGCATATTTGTTCTTTTCATAAACCACATGGATCCACTAGCGTCATTGCATGTGTGTTCTTTTTCTAAACCACCACTAGATTCATTGCATGTGTGTTCTTTCCATAAACCACATGGATCCACCACCTGTCTCATTGCATGTGTGTTCTATACATAAACCACCACTAGTGTTATTGCATGTGTGTTCTTTCCCTAAACCACCACTAGTGTCATTGCATGTGTGTTCTTTTGATAAACCACCACTAGATTCATTGCATGTGTGTTCTTTCCATAAACCACATGGATCCACCAGAGTCATTGCATGTGTGTTCTTTTCATAAACCACAAGTATAGTCATTGCATGTTTGTTCTTTAAATAAACCACATGGAATCACAACAAGAACGGAGCTGAGCTAGAGGAACAGGTTTTGGGTTTAGCTGTTGCAGGAGTTGTCAGGTTTTTTTTTCTAACTGTGTCAAGCTTAGAGTCATTGCATGTGTGTTCCTTTCATAAACCACCAACAGTGTCATTTAATAAACCACATGGATCCACAACTAGATTCATTGCATGGGTGTTCTTTTCATTAACCACCAGCAGTGTCATTGCATGTGTGTTCCTTTCCTAAACCACATGGATCCACCAGTGTTATTACATGTCTTTGCATGTCTATTCTTTTCCTAAACCACCACAAGTGTCATTAAATGTGTGTTATTTTACTAAACCACATGGATCCACTAGAGTCATTTGCATGTGTATCCTTTTCATTAACCACCGCTACATTCATTGCATGTTTGTTCCTTTCCTAAACCACAACTAGAGATATTGCATGTGTGTTGTTTTCTTATACCACCACTAGTGTCATTTCATGTTTGTTCTTTTCATAAACCACATAGATCCACCAGTGTTATTGCATGTGTGTTCTTTTCCTAAACCACCACTAGTGTCTTTGCATGTGTGTTATTTTCCTAAACCACCACTAGTGCCACTACATGTTTGTTCTTTTCATAAACCACATGGATCCACCAGTGTCATTGCATGTGTTCTTTTCCTAAACCACCACTAGATTCATTGCATGTGTGTTCTTTCCATAAACCACATGGATCCACCACAAGTGTCATTGCATGTGTGTTCTTTTGATAAACCACCACTACTGTCATTGCATGTGTGTTCTTTTAATAAACCACCACCAGTGTCATTGCATGTGTGTTCTTTCCATAAACCACACCTAGATTCATTGCATGTGTGTTCTTTCCATAAACCACATGGAACCACCACTAGTGTCATTGCATGTGCGTTCTTTTCATAAACCACCACCAGTGTCAATGCATGTGTGTTCTTTTCATAAACCACCACTAGTGTCATTGCATGTGTGTTCTTTCCTTAAACCACATGGATCCATAACTAGAGTCGTTGCATGTGTGTTCTTAACATAAACCACCACTAGATTCATTGCATGTGTGTTCTTTCCATAAACCACATGGATCCACTAGAGTCATTTGCATGTGTGTTCTTTTTCTAAACTACCACTAGTGTCATTAAATGTGTGTTATTTTACGGAAACCACATGGATCCACTAGAGTCATTTGCATGTGTGTCCTTTTAATTCACCACCACTACATTCATTGCATGTTTGTTCCTTTCCTAAACCACAACTAGAAACATTGCATGTGTGTTCTTTTCCTAAACCACCACTAGTGTCATTTCATGTTTGTTCATTTCATAAACCACATGGATCCACTAGTGTCATTGCATCTGTGTTTTTTTCCTAAACCACCACTAGTGTCTTTGAATGTGTGTTCTTTTCCTAAACCACCACTAGTGCCAATACATGTTTGTTCATTTCATAAACCACATGGATCCACCAGTGTCATTGCATGTGTTCTTTTCCTAAAGCACCACTAGATTAATTGCATGTGTGTTCTTTCCATAAACCACATGGCTCCACATCAAATGTCATTGCATGTGTGTTCTTTTCATAAACCAACACTAGTGTCATTGCATGTGTGTTCTTTCCCTAAACCACCACTAGATTCATTGCATGTGTGTTCTTTCCATAAACCACATGGAACCACCACTAGTGTCATTGCATGTGTGTTCTTTTCATAAACCACCACTAGTGTCATTGCATGTGTGTTCTTTCCATAAACCACATGGATCCACAACTAGAGTCATTGCATGTGTGTTCTTTTCATAAACCACCACTAGATTCATTGCATGTGTGTTCTTTCCATAAACCACATGGATCCACCAGAGTCATTTGCATTTGTGTTCCTTTCCTAAACCACCACTAGTGTCATTGCATGTTTGTTATTTTCATAAACCACTTGGATCCACCAGAGTCATTGCATGTGTGTTCTTTTCATAAACCACAACAATAGTCATTGCATGTTTGTTCTTTTCATAAATGACATGGAACCACGACTAGAGTCATTGCATGTGTGTTCCTTTCATAAACCACCAGTGTCATTTTACTAAACCACATGGATCCACAACTAGAGTCATTGCATATGTGTTCTTTTCATTAGACACCACCAGTGTCATTGAATGTGTGTTCCTTTCCTAAACCACATGGATCCACAAGTGTCATTGCATGTCTTTGCATGTGTGTTCTTTTCCTAAACCACCAATAGTGTCATTGCATGTGTGTTATTTTACTAAACCACATGAATCCACCAGTGTCAATGCATGTGTGTCGTTTTCATAAACCACCACTAGAGTCATTGCATGTTGTGTTCTTTTCATAAACGACATGGATCCACCAGTGCCATTGCATGTGTTTTTTCCCTAAACCACCACTAGTATATTTACATGTGTGTTATTTTCCTAAACCACCACTAGTGTCACTACATGTTTGTTCTTTTCATAAACCACATGTATCTACTAGTTTCATTGCATCTGTGTTCTTTTCCTCAACCACCACTAGATTCATTGCACATGTGTTCTTTCCATAAACCACATGGATCCACCACCAGTGTCATTGCATGTGTGTTCTTTTCATAAACCACCACGAGTGTGATTGCATGTGTGTTGTTTCCATAAACCACATGGATCCACCAGAGTCATTTGCATGTGTGTTCTTTTCAATGACCACCACCACTGTCATTGCATGTGTGTTCTTTTCCTAAACCACATGGATCCACTAGTGTCACTACATGTCTTTGCATGTGAGTTCTTTTCCTAAACCACCACTAGTGTCATTTGCATGTGTGTCCTTTTCAGAAACCACCACTAGAGTCATTTCATGTTTGTTCCTTTCCTAAAGCATAACTAGAGACAATTACATGTGTGTTCTTTTCTTAAACCACCACTAGTGTCATTGCATGTTTGTTCTTTTCATAAACCACATGGACCTACCAGTGTCGTTGCATGTGTGTTCTTTTCCTAAACCACCACTAGTGTCATTGCATGTTTGTTCTTTTCATAAAACACATGGATCCACCTGTGTCATTGCATGTGTGTTATTTTTTCAAACCACCACTAGATTCATTGTATGTGTGTTCTTTCCATAAACCTCATGGATCCACCACCTGTGTCATTGCATCTGTGTTCTATACATAAACCACCACTAGTGTTATTGCATGTGTGTTCTTTCCCTAAACCACCACTAGTGTCATTGCATGTGTGTTCTTTTCATAAACCACCACCAGTGTCATTGCATGTGTGTTGTTTCCATAAACCACAACTAGATTCATTGCATGTTTGTTATTTCCATAAACCACAAGGAACCACCACAGTGTCATTGCATGTGTGTTCTTTTCATAAAGCACCACCAGTGTCATTGCATGTGTGTTGTTTCCATAAACCACATGGATCCACCAGAGTCATTTGCATGTGTGTTCTTTCAAAGGACCACCAAAGTGTCATTGCATGTCTGTTCCTTTCCTAAACCACATGGATCCACTAGTGTCATTGCATGTCTTTGCATGTGTGTTATTTTCCTAAACCACCACTAGTGTCATTGCATGTGTGCTATTTTTTACCAAACCACATGGATCCACAAAAGTCATTTGCATGTGTGTCCTTTTCATAAACCACCACTAGAGTCATTGCATGTTTATTCCTTTCCTAAAGCACAACTAGAGACAATTGCATGTGTGTTCTTTTCTTAAACCACCACTAGTGTCATTGCATGTTTGTTCTTTTCATAAACCACATGGATCTACCAGTATCATTGCATGTGTATTCTTTTCCTAAACCACCACTAGTGTCGTTGCATGTGTGTTCTTTTACTAAACCACCAGTAGTGTCATTGCATGTGTGTTCTTTTCATAAGCCACCACCAGTGTTATTGCACGTGTGTTCTTTCCATAAACCACAACTAGATTCATTGCATGTTTGTTCTTTCCATAAACCACATGGAATCACAACTAGTGTCATTGCATGTGTGTTCTTTTCATAAACCACCACCAGTGTCATTGCATGTGTGTTTTTTCCATAAACCACATGGATCCACCAGTGTCATTGCATGTGTGTTCTTTTCAATGACCACCACCAGTGTGATTGCATGTGTGTTCCTTTCCAAAACCACATGGATCCACCAGTTTCATTGCATGTCTTTGCATGTGTATTCTTTTCCTAAACCACCACTAGTGTCATTGAATGTGAGTTATTTTACTAAACCACATGGATCCACCAGAGTCATTTGCTTGTGTGTCCTTTTCATAAACCACCACTAGAATCTTTGCATGTTTGTTACTTTCCTAAACCACAACTAGAGACATTTCATGTGTGTTCTTTTCCTAAACCACCACTAGATTAATTGCATGTTTATTCTTTCCATAAACCACATGGAACCACCACTAGTGTCATTGCATGTGTGTTCTTTTCATAAACCACCACCAGTGTGATTGCATGTTTGTTCTTTCCATAAACGACATGGATCCACAACTAGATTCATTTGTATGTGTGTTCTTTTCAATGACCACCACTAGTGTCATTACATGTGTGTTCCTTTCTTAAACCACATGGATCCACCAGATTCATTGCATGTCTTTGCATGTGTGTTCTTTTACTAAACCACCACTAGTGTCATTGCATGTGTGTTATTTTACTAAACCACATTTATCCACCAGAGTTATTTGCATGTGTGTCCTTTTCATAAACCACCACTAGATTCGTTACATGTTTGTTCCTTTCCTAAACCACAACTAGAGACATTGCATGTGTGTTCTTTTCCTGAATCACCACTAGATTCATTGCATGTGCGTTCTTTCCATAAAGCACATGGATCCACCAGTGTCATTGCATGTGTGTTCTTTTCCTAAACCACCACTAGTGTCTTTGCATGTGTGTCCTTTTCCTAAACAACCACTAGTGTCATTGCAAGTTTGTCCTTTTCATAAACCACGTGGATCCACCAGTGTCATTGCATGTTTATCCTTTTCCTAAACCACCACTAATGTCATTGCATGTGTGTTGTTTCCATAAACCACGTGGAACCACCAGCAGTGTCATTGCATATGTGTTATTTTCATAAACCACTAATAGTTTCATTGCATTTGTGTTCTTTCCATAAACCAGATACATCCACAACTAGAGTCATTGCATGTGTGTTATTTTCATAAACCACTAATAGATTCATTGCATGTGTGTTCTTTCCATAAACCAGATGGATCCACCAGAGTCATTTGCATGTGTGTTCTTTTCCTAAACCACCACTAGTGTCATTGCATGTGTGTTCTTTTCATAAACCACAACTATAGTCATTGCATGTTTGTTCTTTTCATAAACAACATGCAACCACAACTAGAGTCATTGCATGTGTGTTCCTTTCATAAACCACCACTAGTGTCATTTTACTAAACCACATGGATCCACAACTAGAGTCATTGTGTGTCCTTTTCATAAACCACCACTAGAGTCATTGCATGTTTGTTACTTTCCTAAACCACAACTAGAGACATTGCATGTGTGTTCTTTTCCTAAACCACCACTAGTGTCATTGCATGTTTGTTCTTTTCATAAACCACATGGATCCACTAGTGCCATTGCATGTGTGTTCTTTTCCTAAACCACCACTAGTGTCTTTTCATGTGTGTAATTTTCCTAAACCAACACTAGTGTCACTACATGTTTGTTCTTTTCATAAACCACATGTATCCACCAGTTTCATTGCATGTGTGTTCTTTTCCTAAATCTCCACTAGATTCGTTGCATGTTTGTTCTTTTCATAAACCACATGAAACCACAACTAGAGTCATTGCATGTGTGTTCTTTCCATAAACCACCACTAGATTCATTGCATGTGTGTTCTTTCCATAAACCACATGGATCCACCAGAGTCATTTGCATGTGGTTTTTCTTCAATGACCACCACCAGTGTCATTGCATTTGTGTTCCTTTCATAAACAAAATGGATCCACCAGTGTCATTGCATGTCCTTGCATATGTGTTCTTTTCCTAAACCACCAATAGTGCCATTGCATGTGTGTTATTTTACTAAACCACATGGATCCAGAAAAGTTATTTGCATGTGTGTCCTTTTCATAAACCACCACTAGAGTCATTGCATGTTTGTTCCTTTCCTAAAGCACAACTAGAGACAATTGCATGTGTGTTCTTTTCCTAAACCACCACTAGTGTCATTGCATGTTTGTTCTTTTCATAAACCACATGGATCTACCAGTGTCATTGCATGTGTGTTCTTTTCCTAAACCACCACTTGTGTCGTTGCACGTGTGTTCTTTTCCTAAACCACCACTAGTGTCATTGCATGTTTGTTCTTTTCATAAACCACATGGATCCACCAGTGTCATTGCATGTGTGTTCTTTTTCTAAACCACCACTAGATTCATTGCATGTCTGTTCTTTCCATAAACCACATGGATCCACCACATGTGTCCTTGCATGTGTGTTCTATACATAAACCACCACTAGTGTTATTGCATGTGTGTTCTTTCCCTAAACCACATCTAGTGTCATTGCATGTGTGTTCTTTTCATAAACCACCACCAGTGTCATTGAATGTGTGTTCTATACAAAAACCACCACTAGTGTTATTGCATATGTGTTCTTTCCCTAAACCACCACTACTGTCATTGCATGTGGGTTCTTTTCGTAAACCACCACTAGATTCATTGCACATGTGTTCTTTCCATAAACCACATGGATCCACCACCAGTGTCATTGCATGTGTGTTCTTTTCATAAACCACCACGAGTGTGATTGCATGTGTGTTGTTTCCATAAACCACATGGATCCACCAGAGTCATTTGCATGTGTGTTCTTTTCAATGACCACCACCACTGTCATTGCATGTGTGTTCTTTTCCTAAACCACATGGATCCACTAGTGTCACTACATGTCTTTGCATGTGAGTTCTTTTCCTAAACCACCACTAGTGTCATTTGCATGTGTGTCCTTTTCAGAAACCACCACTAGAGTCATTTCATGTTTGTTCCTTTCCTAAAGCACAACTAGAGACAATTACATGTGTGTTCTTTTCTTAAACCACCACTAGTGTCATTGCATGTTTGTTCTTTTCATAAACCACATGGACCTACCAGTGTCGTTGCATGTGTGTTCTTTTCCTAAACCACCACTAGTGTCATTGCATGTTTGTTCTTTTCATAAAACACATGGATCCACCTGTGTCATTGCATGTGTGTTATTTTTTCAAACCACCACTAGATTCATTGTATGTGTGTTCTTTCCATAAACCTCATGGATCCACCACCTGTGTCATTGCATCTGTGTTCCATACATAAACCACCACTAGTGTTATTGCATGTGTGTTCTTTCCCTAAACCACCACTAGTGTCATTGCATGTGTGTTCTTTTCATAAACCACCACCAGTGTCATTGCATGTGTGTTGTTTCCATAAACCACAACTAGATTCATTGCATGTTTGTTATTTCCATAAACCACATGGAACCACCACAGTGTCATTGCATGTGTGTTCTTTTCATAAAGCACCACCAGTGTCATTGCATGTGTGTTGTTTCCATAAACCACATGGATCCACCAGAGTCATTTGCATGTGTGTTCTTTTCAGTGACCACCACCAGTGTCATTGCATGTCTGTTCCTTTCCTAAACCACATGGATCCACTAGTGTCATTGCATGTCTTTGCATGTGTGTTATTTTCCTAAACCACCACTAGTGTCATTGCATGTGTGCTATTTTTTGCCAAACCACATGGATCCACAAAAGTCATTTGCATGTGTGTCCTTTTCATAAACCACCACTAGAGTCATTGCATGTTTATTCCTTTCCTAAAGCACAACTAGAGACAATTGCATGTGTGTTCTTTTCCTAAACCACCACTAGTGTCATTGCATGTTTGTTCTTTTCATAAACCACATGGATCTACCAGTATCATTGCATGTGTATTCTTTTCCTAAACCACCACTAGTGTCGTTGCATGTGTGTTCTTTTCCTAAACCACCAGTAGTGTCATTGCATGTGTGTTCTTTTCATAAGCCACCACCAGTGTTATTGCACGTGTGTTCTTTCCATAAACCACAACTAGATTCATTGCATGTTTGTTCTTTCCATAAACCACATGGAATCACAACCAGTGTCATTGCATGTGTGTTCTTTTCATAAACCACCACCAGTGTCATTGCATGTGTGTTTTTTCCATAAACCACATGGATCCACCAGTGTCATTGCATGTGTGTTCTTTTCAATGACCACCACCAGTGTGATTGCATGTGTGTTCCTTTCCAAAACCACATGGATCCACCAGTTTCATTGCATGTCTTTGCATGTGTATTCTTTCCTAAACCACCACTAGTGTCATTGAATGTGAGTTATTTTACTAAACCACATGGATCCACCAGAGTCATTTGCTTGTGTGTCCTTTTCATAAACCACCACTAGAATCTTTGCATGTTTGTTACTTTCCTAAACCACAACTAGAGACATTTCATGTGTGTTCTTTTCCTAAACCACCACTAGATTAATTGCATGTTTATTCTTTCCATAAACCACATGGAACCACCACTAGTGTCATTGCATGTGTGTTCTTTTCATAAACCACCACCAGTGTGATTGCATGTTTGTTCTTTCCATAAACGACATGGATCCACAACTAGATTCATTTGTATGTGTGTTCTTTTCAATGACCACCACTAGTGTCATTACATGTGTGTTCCTTTCTTAAACCACATGGATCCACCAGATTCATTGCATGTCTTTGCATGTGTGTTCTTTTACTAAACCACCACTAGTGTCATTGCATGTGTGTTATTTTACTAAACCACATTTATCCACCAGAGTTATTTGCATGTGTGTCCTTTTCATAAACCACCACTAGATTCGTTACATGTTTGTTCCTTTCCTAAACCACAACTAGAGACATTGCATGTGTGTTCTTTTCCTGAATCACCACTAGATTCATTGCATGTGCGTTCTTTCCATAAAGCACATGGATCCACCAGTGTCATTGCATGTGTGTTCTTTTCCTAAACCACCACTAGTGTCTTTGCATGTGTGTCCTTTTCCTAAACAACCACTAGTGTCATTGCAAGTTTGTCCTTTTCATAAACCACGTGGATCCACCAGTGTCATTGCATGTTTATCCTTTTCCTAAACCACCACTAATGTCATTGCATGTGTGTTGTTTCCATAAACCACGTGGAACCACCAGCAGTGTCATTGCATATGTGTTATTTTCATAAACCACTAATAGTTTCATTGCATTTGTGTTCTTTCCATAAACCAGATACATCCACAACTAGAGTCATTGCATGTGTGTTATTTTCATAAACCACTAATAGATTCATTGCATGTGTGTTCTTTCCATAAACCAGATGGATCCACCAGAGTCATTTGCATGTGTGTTCTTTTCCTAAACCACCACTAGTGTCATTGCATGTGTGTTCTTTTCATAAACCACAACTATAGTCATTGCATGTTTGTTCTTTTCATAAACAACATGCAACCACAACTAGAGTCATTGCATGTGTGTTCCTTTCATAAACCACCACTAGTGTCATTTTACTAAACCACATGGATCCACAACTAGAGTCATTGCATGTGTGTCCTTTTCATAAACCACCACTAGAGTCATTGCATGTTTGTTACTTTCCTAAACCACAACTAGAGACATTGCATGTGTGTTCTTTTCCTAAACCACCACTAGTGTCATTGCATGTTTGTTCTTTTCATAAACCACATGGATCCACTAGTGCCATTGCATGTGTTCTTTTCCTAAACCACCACTAGTGTCTTTTCATGTGTGTAATTTTCCTAAACCAACACTAGTGTCACTACATGTTTGTTCTTTTCATAAACCACATGTATCCACCAGTTTCATTGCATGTGTGTTCTTTTCCTAAATCTCCACTAGATTCGTTGCATGTGTGTTCTTTCCATAAACCAGATGGATCCACCACTAGTGTCATTGCATGTGTGTTCTTTTCATAAACCACCACTAGTGTCATTGCATGTGTGTTCTTTCCATAAACCACATGGATCCACCAGAGTCATTTGCATGTGTGTTCTTTTCAATGACCACCACCAGTGTCATTGCATGTGTGTTCCATTCCTAAACCACATGGATCCACTAGTGTCATTGCATGTCTTTGCATGTGTGTTATTTTCATAAACCACCACTAGTGTCATTGCATGTATGTTATTTTACTATACCACATGGATCCAGAAAAGTTATTTGCATGTGTGTCCTTTTCATAAACCACCACTAGAGTCATTGCATGTTTGTTCCTTTCCTAAAGCACAACTAGAGACAATTGCATGTGTGTTCTTTTCCTAAACCACCACTAGTGTCATTGCATGTTTGTTCTTTTCATAAACCACATGGATCTACCAGTGTCATTGCATGTGTGTTCTTTTCCTAAACCACCACTTGTGTCGTTGCACGTGTGTTCTTTTCCTAAACCACCACTAGTGTCATTGCATGTTTGTTCTTTTCATAAACCACATGGATCCACCAGTGTCATTGCATGTGTGTTCTTTTTCTAAACCACCACTAGATTCATTGCATGTCTGTTCTTTCCATAAACCACATGGATCCACCACATGTGTCCTTGCATGTGTGTTCTATACATAAACCACCACTAGTGTTATTGCATGTGTGTTCTTTCCCTAAACCACATCTAGTGTCATTGCATGTGTGTTCTTTTCATAAACCACCACCAGTGTCATTGAATGTGTGTTCTATACAAAAACCACCACTAGTGTTATTGCATATGTGTTCTTTCCCTAAACCACCACTACTGTCATTGCATGTGGGTTCTTTTCGTAAACCACCACTAGATTCATTGCACATGTGTTCTTTCCATAAACCACATGGATCCACCACCAGTGTCATTGCATGTGTGTTCTTTTCATAAACCACCACGAGTGTGATTGCATGTGTGTTGTTTCCATAAACCACATGGATCCACCAGAGTCATTTGCATGTGTGTTCTTTTCAATGACCACCACCACTGTCATTGCATGTGTGTTCTTTTCCTAAACCACATGGATCCACTAGTGTCACTACATGTCTTTGCATGTGAGTTCTTTTCCTAAACCACCACTAGTGTCATTTGCATGTGTGTCCTTTTCAGAAACCACCACTAGAGTCATTTCATGTTTGTTCCTTTCCTAAAGCACAACTAGAGACAATTACATGTGTGTTCTTTTCTTAAACCACCACTAGTGTCATTGCATGTTTGTTCTTTTCATAAACCACATGGACCTACCAAAGGTCGTTGCATGTGTGTTCTTTTCCTAAACCACCACTAGTGTCATTGCATGTTTGTTCTTTTCATAAAACACATGGATCCACCTGTGTCATTGCATGTGTGTTATTTTTTCAAACCACCACTAGATTCATTGTATGTGTGTTCTTTCCATAAACCTCATGGATCCACCACCTGTGTCATTGCATCTGTGTTCCATACATAAACCACCACTAGTGTTATTGCATGTGTGTTCTTTCCCTAAACCACCACTAGTGTCATTGCATGTGTGTTCTTTTCATAAACCACCACCAGTGTCATTGCATGTGTGTTGTTTCCATAAACCACAACTAGATTCATTGCATGTTTGTTATTTCCATAAACCACATGGAACCACCACAGTGTCATTGCATGTGTGTTCTTTTCATAAAGCACCACCAGTGTCATTGCATGTGTGTTGTTTCCATAAACCACATGGATCCACCAGAGTCATTTGCATGTGTGTTCTTTTCAGTGACCACCACCAGTGTCATTGCATGTCTGTTCCTTTCCTAAACCACATGGATCCACTAGTGTCATTGCATGTCTTTGCATGTGTGTTATTTTCCTAAACCACCACTAGTGTCATTGCATGTGTGCTATTTTTTGCCAAACCACATGGATCCACAAAAGTCATTTGCATGTGTGTCCTTTTCATAAACCACCACTAGAGTCATTGCATGTTTATTCCTTTCCTAAAGCACAACTAGAGACAATTGCATGTGTGTTCTTTTCCTAAACCACCACTAGTGTCATTGCATGTTTGTTCTTTTCATAAACCACATGGATCTACCAGTATCATTGCATGTGTATTCTTTTCCTAAACCACCACTAGTGTCGTTGCATGTGTGTTCTTTTCCTAAACCACCAGTAGTGTCATTGCATGTGTGTTCTTTTCATAAGCCACCACCAGTGTTATTGCACGTGTGTTCTTTCCATAAACCACAACTAGATTCATTGCATGTTTGTTCTTTCCATAAACCACATGGAATCACAACCAGTGTCATTGCATGTGTGTTCTTTTCATAAACCACCACCAGTGTCATTGCATGTGTGTTTTTTCCATAAACCACATGGATCCACCAGTGTCATTGCATGTGTGTTCTTTTCAATGACCACCACCAGTGTGATTGCATGTGTGTTCCTTTCCAAAACCACATGGATCCACCAGTTTCATTGCATGTCTTTGCATGTGTATTCTTTTCCTAAACCACCACTAGTGTCATTGAATGTGAGTTATTTTACTAAACCACATGGATCCACCAGAGTCATTTGCTTGTGTGTCCTTTTCATAAACCACCACTAGAATCTTTGCATGTTTGTTACTTTCCTAAACCACAACTAGAGACATTTCATGTGTGTTCTTTTCCTAAACCACCACTAGATTAATTGCATGTTTATTCTTTCCATAAACCACATGGAACCACCACTAGTGTCATTGCATGTGTGTTCTTTTCATAAACCACCACCAGTGTGATTGCATGTTTGTTCTTTCCATAAACGACATGGATCCACAACTAGATTCATTTGTATGTGTGTTCTTTTCAATGACCACCACTAGTGTCATTACATGTGTGTTCCTTTCTTAAACCACATGGATCCACCAGATTCATTGCATGTCTTTGCATGTGTGTTCTTTTACTAAACCACCACTAGTGTCATTGCATGTGTGTTATTTTACTAAACCACATTTATCCACCAGAGTTATTTGCATGTGTGTCCTTTTCATAAACCACCACTAGATTCTATATGTTTGTTCCTTTCCTAAACCACAACTAGAGACATTGCATGTGTGTTCTTTTCCTGAATCACCACTAGATTCATTGCATGTGCGTTCTTTCCATAAAGCACATGGATCCACCAGTGTCATTGCATGTGTGCTCTTTTCCTAAACCACCACTAGTGTCTTTGCATGTGTGTTCTTTTCCTAAACAACCACTAGTGTCATTGCAAGTTTGTCCTTTTCATAAACCACGTGGATCCACCAGTGTCATTGCATGTTTATCCTTTTCCTAAACCACCACTAATGTCATTGCATGTGTGTTGTTTCCATAAACCACGTGGAACCACCAGCGTTGTCATTGCATGTGTTATTTTCATAAACCACTAATAGTTTCATTGCATTTGTGTTCTTTCCATAAACCAGATACATCCACAACTAGAGTCATTGCATGTGTTATTTTCATAAACCACTAATAGATTCATTGCATGTGTTCTTTCCATAAAACAGATGGATCCACCAGAGTCATTTGCATGTGTGTTCTTTTCCTAAACCACCACTAGTGTCATTGCATGTGTGTTCTTTTCATAAACCACAACTATAGTCATTGCATGTTTGTTCTTTTCATAAACAACATGCAACCACAACTAGAGTCATTGCATGTGTGTTCCTTTCATAAACCACCACTAGTGTCATTTTACTAAACCACATGGATCCACAACTAGAGTCATTGCATGTGTGTCCTTTTCATAAACCACCACTAGAGTCATTGCATGTTTGTTACTTTCCTAAACCACAACTAGAGACATTGCATGTGTGTTCTTTTCCTAAACCACCACTAGTGTCATTGCATGTTTGTTCTTTTCATAAACCACATGGATCCACTAGTGCCATTGCATGTGTGTTCTTTTCCTAAACCACCACTAGTGTCTTTTCATGTGTGTAATTTTCCTAAACCAACACTAGTGTCACTACATGTTTGTTCTTTTCATAAACCACATGTATCCACCAGTTTCATTGCATGTGTGTTCTTTTCCTAAATCTCCACTAGATTCGTTGCATGTGTGTTCTTTCCATAAACCAGATGGATCCACCACTAGTGTCATTGCATGTGTGTTCTTTTCATAAACCACCACTAGTGTCATTGCATGTGTGTTCTTTCCATAAACCACATGGATCCACCAGAGTCATTTGCATGTGTGTTCTTTTCAATGACCACCACCAGTGTCATTGCATGTGTGTTCCATTCCTAAACCACATGGATCCACTAGTGTCATTGCATGTCTTTGCATGTGTGTTATTTTCATAAACCACCACTAGTGTCATTGCATGTATGTTATTTTACTATACCACATGGATCCAGAAAAGTTATTTGCATGTGTGTCCTTTTCATAAACCACCACTAGAGTCATTGCATGTTTGTTCCTTTCCTAAAGCACAACTAGAGACAATTGCATGTGTGTTCTTTTCCTAAACCACCACTAGTGTCATTGCATGTTTGTTCTTTTCATAAACCACATGGATCTACCAGTGTCATTGCATGTGTGTTCTTTTCCTAAACCACCACTTGTGTCGTTGCACGTGTGTTCTTTTCCTAAACCACCACTAGTGTCATTGCATGTTTGTTCTTTTCATAAACCACATGGATCCACCAGTGTCATTGCATGTGTGTTCTTTTTCTAAACCACCACTAGATTCATTGCATGTCTGTTCTTTCCATAAACCACATGGATCCATCACATGTGTCCTTGCATGTGTGTTCTATACATAAACCACCACTAGTGTTATTGCATGTGTGTTCTTTCCCTAAACCACATCTAGTGTCATTGCATGTGTGTTCTTTTCATAAACCACCACCAGTGTCATTGCATGTGTGTTCTTTACATAAACCATAACTAGATTCATTACATGTGTGTCCTTTCCATAAACCACATGGAACCTCCACTAGTGTCATTGCATGTTTGTTCTTTCCATAAACCACATGGATCCACTAGTGTCATTGCATGTGTGTTCTTTTCAATGACCACCACCAGTGTGATTACATGTGTGTTCCTTTCCTAAACCACATGGATCCGCCAGTTTCATTGCATGTATTTGCATGTGTATTCTTTTCCTAAACCACCACTAGTGTCATTGCATGTGAGTTATTTTACTAAACCACATGGATCCACCAGAGTCATTTCCATGCGTGTCCTTTTCATAAACCACCACTAGAATCATAGCATGTTTGTTCCTTTCCTAAACAACAACTAGAGACATTGCATGTGTGTTCTTTTCCTAAACCACCACTAGGTTCATTGCATGTTTGTTCTTTCCATAAACCACATGGAACCACCACTAGTGTCATTGCATGTGTGTTCTTTTCATAAACCACCAGTATCATTGCATGTTTGTCCTTTCGATAAACCACATGGATCCACAAGTAGAGTCATTTGCATGTGTGTTCTTTTCAATGACCACCACTAGTGTCATTGCATGTGTGTTCGTTTCATAAACCACATAGATCCACTAGTTTCATTGCATGTCTTTGCATGTGTGTTCTTTTCCTAAACCACAACAAGTGTCATTGCATGTGTGTTATTTTACTAAACCACATTTATCCACCAGAGTCATTTGCATGTGTGTCCTTTTCATAAACCACCACTAGAGTCGTTACATGTTTGTTCCTTTCCTAAACCACAAGTAGAGACATTGCATGTGTGTTCTTTTCCTGAACCACCACTAGATTCATTGCATGTGTGTTCTTTCCATAAACCACATGGATCCACCAGTGTCATTGCATGTGTGTTCTTTTCCTAGACCACCACTAGTGTCTTTGCATGTGTGTTCTTTTCCTAAACCACCACTAGTGTCATTGAATGTTTGTCCTTTTCACAAACCACACGGATCCACCAGTGTCATTGCATGTTTGTCCTTTTCCTAAACTACCACTAGTGTCATTGCATGTGTGTTCTTTCCATAAACCACGTGGAACCACCACTAGTGTCATTGCATGTGTTCTCTTTTCATAAACCACCACTAGTTTCATTGCATGTGTGTTTTTCCATAAACAACATACATCCACAACTAGAGTCATTGCATGTGTGTTCTTTTCATAAACCACCAATAGATTCATTGCATATGTGTTCTTTCCATAAACCACATGGATCCACCAGAGTCATTTCCATGTGTGTTGTTTTCCTAAACCACCACTAGTGTCATTGCACGTGTGTTCTTTTCCTAAACCACCACTAGTGTCATTGCATGTGTGTTCTTTTCATAAACCACTTGGATCCACCAGAGTCATTGCATGTGTGTTCTTTTTATAAACCACAACTACAGTCATTGCACGTTTGTTCTTTTCATAAACCACATGGAACCACAACTAGAGTCATTGCATGTGTGTTCCTTCCATAAACTACCACTAGTGTCATTTTTAATAAACTACATGGATCCACAACTAGAGTCATTGCATGTGTGATCTTTTCATTAACCACCACCAGTGTCATTGCATGTGTGTTCCTTTCCTAAACCACATGCATCCACCAGTGTCATTGCATGTCTTTGCATGTGTGTTCTTTTCCTAAACCCCCACTAGTATCATTGCATGTGTGTTATTTTACTAAACCACGTGGATCCACCAGTGTTAATGCATGTGTGTCCTTTTCATAAACCACCACAAGAGTCATTGCATGTGTGTTCCTTTCCTAAACCACAACTAGAGACATTGCATGTGTGTTCTTTTCCTAAACCACCACTAGTGTCATTGCATGTTTGTTCTTTTCATAAACCACATGGATCCACCAGTGTCATTTTATGTGTGTTCTTTTCAGAAACCACCACTAGATTCATTGCATGTGTGCTCTTTCCATAAACCACATGGATCCCCCAGAGTCATTTGCATTTGTGTTCTTTTCCTAAACAACCACTACTTTCATTGCATGTGTGTTCCTTTCCTAAACTACCACTGGTGTCATTACATGTGTGTTATTTTCATAAACCACTTGGATCCACCAGAGTCATTGCATGTGTGTTCTTTTCATAAACCACCACCAGTGTCATTTTACTAAACCACATGGATCCACAACTAGAGTCATTGCATGTGTGTTCATTTCATTAACCACCACCAATGTCATTGCATGTGTTTTCCTTTCCTAAACCACATGGATCCACTAGTGTCATTGCATGTATTTACATGTATGTTCTTTTCCTAAACCACCACTAATGTCATTGCATGTGTGTTATTTTACTAAACCACATGGATCCACAAATGTTAATGCATGTGTGTCCTTTTCATAAAGAACCACTAGAGTCATTGCATATTTGTTACTTTCTTAAACCACAACTAGATACATTGCATGTGTGTTCTTTTCCTAAACCACCACTAGTGTCATTGCATGTTTGTTCTTTTCATAAACCACATGGATCCACTAGTGCCAGTGCATGTGTTCTTTTCCTAAACCACCACTAGTGTATTTGCATGTGTGTTCTTTTCCTAAACCACCACTAGTGTCGCTGCATGTTTGTTCTTTTCATAAACCACATGTATCCACCAGTTTCATTGCATGTGTGTTCTTTTTCTAATCCACCACTAGATTCATTGCATGTGTGTTCTTTCCATAAACCACATGGATCCACCACAAGTATTAGTGCATGTGTGTTCTTTTCATAAACCACCACCAGTGTCATCGCATGTGTGTTATTGCCATAAACCACATGGATCCACCAGAGTCATTTGCATGTGTGTTCTTTTCAATGACCACCACTAGTGTCATTGCATGTGTGTTCCTTTCCTAAACCACATGGATACACTAGTGTCATTGCATGTCTTTGCATGTGTGTTCTTTTCCAAAACCACCACTAGTGTCATTGCATGTGTGTTATTTTACTAAACCTCATGGATCCACAAAAGTCATTTGCATGTGTGTCCTTTTCATAAACCACCACTAGGGTCATTGCATGTTTGTTCCTTTCCTAAAGAACAACTAGAGACAACTACATGTGTGTTATTTTCCTAAACCACCACTAGTGTCATTGCATGTTTGTTCTTTTCATAAACCACATCGATCTACCAGTGTTATTGCATGTGTGTTCTTTTCCTAAACCACCACTAGTGTTGTTGCATGTGTGTTCTTTTCCTAAACTACCACTAGTGTCATTGCATGTTTGTTCTTTCCATAAACCACGTGGAACCACCACTAGTGTCATTGCATGTGTGTTCTTTTCATAAACCATCACTAGTTTCATTGAATGTGTGTTCTTTCCATAAACCAAATGGATCCACAACTAGAGTCATTGCATGTGAGTTCATTTCATAAACCACCAATAAATTCATTGCATGTGTGTTCTTTCCATAAACCACATGGATCCACCAGAGTCATTTGCATGTGTGTTCTTTTCCTAAACCACCACTAGTGTCATTGCACGTGTGTTCCTTTCCTAAACCACCACTAGTGTCATTGCATGTGTGTTCTTTTTATAAACACTTGGATCGACCAGAGTCAATGCATGTGTATTCTTTTCATAAACCATAACCATAGTCATTGCATGTTTGTTCTTTTCATAAATCACATGGAACCATAACTAGAGTCATTGCATGTGTGTTCCTTTCATAAACCACCACCAGTGTCATTTTACTAAACCACATCGATCCACAACTAGAGTCATTGCATGTGTGTTCTTTTCATTAACCACCACCACTAGTGTCATTGCATGTGTGTTATTTTACTAAACCACATGGAACCACCAGCGTTAATGCTTGTGTGTCCTTTTCATAATCCACCACCAGTGTCATTGCATGTGTGTTCTTTTCCTAAACCACCACTAGTGTCATTGCATGTTTGTTCTTTTTATAAACCATCACTACTAGGAAACAGCTTATCTGTGGCGAATGGAAATGAGACTTATGTGGCGCATATAATAGTCGCCATTGTTACCTCACCACTGATAATTGCTTCCTGTGGCGCATATAGATATTCGCCACAGAAGTCATATGCGCCACAGGAGCAAGTTCATTGGCGCATTCCTTAATATGCGCCGCAGAAATCATATGCGCCACTGACTATAATTATATATGTGCCACTGACTATATAACACGTATTCAAAGTAAAATACGTTCCTAGTGTATAATCAGGTATTTATACATGATTTATACAGTATTTATCCTGATGAGTATAAAACAGTACATTGCACAAGTAGTAGATGCATGACAACCGACATATATATAATACAAACACTTAGAGCCCGATCGAGATACATATATAGTGTCAAGTGCCAAATTTTTACACAAGTAGTGTCGAATACAAAGTTCATATCATCTCACATTACAAATATGAAGTGGTCACCGCCGCCTACACTAGGATCAAATAGAATACAGCTGTGATGATGGTGAGCAAGAGCATGAGCCTGACCAATATCTTCATCCGCTTCTTCTTCCATAGGTGGTTCCTCCACTTGGCTACCGCCTCCTCTCTAGTCACGTATCCTTTGTATATGTTACCACTGAACTTGTTCACTTGTTTGTGACAATCCTCCCACTCCTCGTAGACTCCTGGAACCTTACCCATGTACACCACATACCACCTCGTCGCCATCTCTATAGACGACAAGGCATATTAGTAAAAATACAACGAAAAGAATTAATAAAGGGTTCACATCCATATATATATATATATATGTTCACAAAATATAAAACAAAGGATCCATAAACCTAATAGATAGCATTTCACGATCATCATAGAAGCAATAAGTTGAACGACAACACGACCACGGGGTAGTTTAAGTCTAACAACAATGACCATTTCGACCACAAGATAGTAAAGTCTATGACACACACACTACAGCAGGGGTCCATCAAGAATATACACACACTGGATCATGCTAGAGGCACACATCTATCATGAAGACTTCTTCTCGCTCGGCTTCGGGAACATTAGATAGCCCTGTTTCGTCATCCACGTTCGTGTGGCACCCTTCTTACGGAGGCGTTCTTCAATCTCCCTCTTACTCAACCCTCTGGCTTGTTGTAGGGCCCCCCTTGTGTTGATATCTTCAATGATGATTTGCGACAACTTCATCTGAATGTGTTAATATCATCATCGTTGATTCGCGCCAAAGTTTCGGCCCATCCTCGGAGACTAGATGGCAGCATTAGGTTCTGGCAATCCCGAACTAGCCTTTAAGTTGATGGAGGACGTAGAAGGCCTCCTTGGCACTAGTAGTCGACTTCTTGACGCAGGGGAACTCGACCATGTGCTTGAACACATGTTTGCCATCCTTGATACATTCCCCCTTATCTACGAAGGTGCATCCCTTCTCTGTGTAGCCCTCGAGAGCCTCATTGAGAACACCCCTTATTCTGGTGTAGTCTTTCTTCTTCGTCAAACTCCCCGAGTCGAAACACGTGGCTAGCGAATACCTCAGGGCAAGGACGATGAGTGTGCAGTATTTGTCTCTGTGCAACACAATTGGAACGGAATGTTGGAAAAAGAGCAAAGGAAGAAATCTATAAGAAATGCATAAGTTACAGCGGCGATGAGCGAGTGTGTGTACTTACTTAGGAAAGAAAGGCAAAAGAAGTGTTTCCTTCCTCTTGTTGTCCACCATGAACTTCTCAAGGTACGTCGTCATGTTGGTCCATGTATCTGATCCTTCGACCAACTGGTTGTGCCGCATGTAGTAGGGATCCACTATCACGATTTCCGGGGTACTCTCTCTCGTGATCTTGATCGCCAGATTGAGCGCGTATAGGCGGACCAAGTTATAGTCCAGCCGTTTTGTGAGAAACAGCTTGAATATGTCCTCGTATGCTGTGAAGAATATATCCGCGAGGGGTTCATCGACGAAGCCCACGTCCAATGGCACCTTGGACGTGAAAACCGGGAAATTTGGATCTTTGTCTTTAAGAAGGAGGTCCTCTAGTATCTTGACACCCTCGTGCAAAGTTAACATGGCTCCAACCGCCATGTGGAGCATATCCGGAGTCAATATCGGATCACCAGCTACACGCACTCGGGGCAAGACATATTGTGTGGATGGTACGACGACAGCGTCCAGAGCCCGGATCCTCTTCGGAAGAGGCTGGCTCGCACCCTTCTTCTTATTATTATTACCTCTCTTTCTGTAGTGCTTCTTCTTCACAACAGTGTTAGCCACTGCCATCTGCTCATCAGCCGCCTTTCGGAGTGTGTTGCGGCTGAAAACCAATCCCGGTTTCTCCTGTGGTGGATCGGCGGCCGGAGGCTTCTCTTGAGAAATACCGTGGAAGACCAGGTGCTGCATGCATGTATTAGGACGACCAGCTTGATGGCCGCGAGCTGTGAAGGGTTCTTCATCCATAGAAGGCATATACAATCCTTTGTCGACGCCGGTGTTGATGAAGTCGTCAACATTGACCAATTCATCATCATCCTCGTGGGTGCTATCATGTGGTGGTGGTAGCGGGGGCGACGGCGGTTGCGGCACAACGTCTTTGCCATGTGGCGGTACACACGCTGCCAAGAGTTGCTAGTGACGGCTAGTGGTGGCGACGATGGCGGATGCTGGCTTTCGTGGTGGTGGCCAAGCGATCGATCGAGAGGTGGCGCTGGTACTCCCCTCGCAAGACAAATCTGGGTCTTCGGACATGTCAAGGGCCAGTTGTAGCATTCTCCAAGGGTCTTGTGTTCGTCGTCCCCCTGAGGTTGAAAGGGGGGGTCCATGTCGTTGCACCCTGGCAACACCCGAGCCAACCTGACCCTCATCACGTCATCATCTATTGGATTGTTGTGCATCATGCGGCTCGCCGGTTGTATGAGAGTGCCCTTGGCAACATCCTTCAACTAACCGCCGACATCTTTAAGCAGGAGTACGCAAGAAGTGTCCTGAGGTAAAACATGTTGTTGGGCGTCATGAGATGGCAGCAGTCATGCATCAAAGGCATAAAGGAGACGATGTGCACCAACTAATTAGTTACCTTGGTGATGGCGTGGAGCTCGGCTAATGTAGAGACATGGCCGATGCCGGCGGCCGGCCTATCATCATCTGCAATCTCCCGCTCGGGTGCCTCACGAAGAACCACCGTCGTCGGCTGCGCCTTATTGGTATCTTTGGCGGGAGGGGGCATCGGTGTGACCAAAACGAGCAGCTGTGTGCCGACATTGACGGCCGGCGGGGTCACCAGGTCCGGTGACACGGTAACATTGATACCCGAGTTGCTGCCGCTTAAGCTGGGCAGATGTATCGGCCCCTATCGACCTCCCGCATTCCAAGCAGTAAGCCCCTCGAAAAACTTAGGGGGGATCATCGAGCGGAGCTTCTCTTCCACTAACTTGTCCACCGCTTTCTCGTCCACCGCCTTCTCCTCCATTGTCTGCACCTTCATCTTCAGCTCTTCAACAACAGCTTTATCCTTAGCCGCCAACTGGTTCTTCCTCTTCCTTCTTTTCTTGGTGTCCTCTTTGTAGTACTCCTTGAACTTCATGCTCGTACCGAAGCCGGACACACGGCCAGCTGAGGTCGGCGGCAACCCCTTGTCCCTCTTCTTGTAAGCATTGGTCGCCCTGTTGAAAACCGTGTCCCACGGCTCCGTCAAATCCTGGGACGACTCTGTGGCAGGAGCATTCAGTTCATCCTCCTGCAGAGACAAGGAAAGGTGAACCCATTTAGATTCTTGGCTTCATTATTTTAATTAGAACACAATAGACTTGAGATCAGCGATAAATTCCTTACCAGCTTCTTCTCGAATTCCTTCACCTCTGGATCATCGGTGATGAACTCCCATGTTTCCTTGTCCAGGTAGTGGCGGGCCCGGACAAATTGCCTAAGCTACAAGTCCGTGATTTTAAGCCAAGGGTTGTCTTTACCCGGATCATATTTTTTTTTGTGAAGTTTCAGGAACCCTTCAAGATTCTGCAAGCCGAAGATCAAGCTAGACGATGATAAATCCGACATTGGATCTTGGAGGCCTCTGGGCACTGCTGTTGGGGATATACTTTCCGGGTATCCTCACAGTTCCTCACTGACCAGGGTGGCCCACTTCGGGTTAGACCATTGCTTCATGGGCGGCCCAGTTAGGGAGAGAAGACGGAGTCCAATCCGGCTACGGGAAGGCCCAGAAGACTTACCGACTTAGGCCTATAATGTTACTTGTAGTTCAAGATGTACTCTGTAACAGACTCTTAGTCGTAGCCGGATAGATCTCTCCTGTAAACCCTAGGCCGGATATCTATATAAGCCGTCCTAGGGAGAGCCTTTAGGGCACTAGATAACACCCCAATACTTTAGACCCTCAACTTGCACAGGCAAAACCCTTGTAACCCATATTCTGGATCTGCCGTATTACTGGATTGCTAGCAGGAGTAGGATCCGTCCAAAGCCAGTGGATTTGAACCTCGGTAAACTTGTGTGCTCACCGTCCCGGAATACCGTACGTCTCACCCCCCTCTCTTCCGCACGCCTCGAGGACCCCCTCATGGCGTACTTGTCATCAATTCGACGATAGTTGGCCCCCACCGTGGGGTAAGTGAGCTACGGATCTGCGTTCCGAGCGGAATCTGCAAGAATCATAATCGGCGAGACCATCGCCGTCGATCGCATCCTCTACGTCGGCGACGTCCCTCTCATCGTTCTCGACGAGACTTGGATTCCGGCAAAAGAGGTCGTGACTGCCTACACAATCATGTCTTTTTGCGAGATCGATGTTTACATCGGTTTACTTGAACACGCCCAACCCACCCCTGGTGATGATAGAGGCGAACAATTTTACGGGTCCCTTTGTCCATGGGCGGCGAGTTCCGGATCTTAGAAAACCCTAATCCCACCCAGCCCGCACCAGTCGAGGAGACAGTGGAGAAATCCGAACCTAAAGAAGACCTAGCGGTCAACGTCGAATCTGGAGTGGATCTCCCGGGAGGATCCAGATCCCAGATCGACCCACCCGTGGAAGTCGAAATCTAGGAGGAACATATCAACGACGCCGATTCCGGCTCTGATGATGCCGGAACAGACAGGCCTTTCCTAAGGTACCTCAGGAAGCACGCGTCGCACTTTGTCGGATACGTGGGATCCGGATCCGGCTCTGCCGATGCTAGAGAAAACACTGACTCGGTGCTGGAGGCAATTGGAACAAACGTCGACGTACCCGCATCCTCGGATGAATCCATGACGTCGGCAGATTTCCGAAAGTTCTCCGTAGAATATGAAGAGGAGTACATCTCCAAAGCTGCAGAGGAAGGAGAAGCCATGGATGAAGGATCCGGGGAACACTCTCCCAAAGCGCAGGATGACATGGACGTCGGAGACAATCCCGAAGTCCAGATGTCCGAGAGTACCGATCAGAGCTTGACTCTGGGAAACGGACCCAAAGACGTCTTTGCTACCGGCGCTGCCAAGAAGGCAAAGAAGAAGAACAAGAAGAACAAGACCCCGGCAAAAGACCCTCTGGCAGAGGAGGTGATTGCTGAGGAATACGAAGAAGACTCGGATGGAGCACTTATCCCAGACGAGCTGAAAAAATAAGCATCGGTGGATGGACACGTGATCACTGAAGGTGCACGTAAACTCATCGATGCCGCATTAACCACACCTATCCCTATAGCTGCAGAACTTACTGTAGATGAGCTGGATGAAAGGGCGCAAGCCCTAGAAGCACGTCGTCAACAACTCCTCGATGAAGCCAAAAACATCGAGGTGGAGAAGAAACGCATGTCGAACAAGGAGTACATGTCTCGTCTGCATCAGAAGACACGGAAGCGTCACATAGATGACAATCAATTCCCACGTGTCCGTGCCGTCCTTTTTGGAGATGAGATGGGGAAGCCACGGAAAGATAGCAATAGAGATTGGGTATACCCAACACCAGTACAAAATACCGTGGCAGCCCAAGAAATTCTATCGGCTAATCCAGGACCAGAGGAGATCTATTTGGGTATCAAGCTACTCAACAAGGGACTGGAGCAGCAAAAGGTCGCCCTGTCCGGAAGTCAAAAACTGGTCTCAGATGCTGACCAATGTCGCACGGATCCGGCATGGGCTGACGTAAGACCCCATTATGTTCCGGAGCAGTATTATCGCCCCGAACGACAGGAAGACAATTATTCGAGAACCGGATCTTTAGGACAGCATCACAAAATCACACGCGGTTGGGGCAATGTCGCACCAGCGGCCGACAAAGACGACATCGCTGCCCTGAATCCGACGAATCCTCCCTGACGAGAATCTAAGGATCGAAGGGGAGAAGATAAAGAGAAACGTCGGGAGGAGGATCGTCAGAGAATGCCGCCTCCTAGACATGAGAACCGTCCGGCTGAGCCTCACTATGGTGGGAACGACGGAGAAAGGAACGACGGAAACCATGCAGGTACAAGCCGGAATCGGAATAATGACGTTCCGGACGGAGGCCGGCGATCAGCCGGAAACTACCCCACTGCACCACCCTCCTCACCACACAGTTATCACAACGACCCCACAGAGGTCAAGGAGGACATGGCGGAGGAGGTGGTGGCAGAAGCCGAAGTCCGGCTCCAAGGCACCGCAGCCACAGCCGGCATTCGGGACGATCCCTATCCCTGAACGACGCAAGGCATAGCATCAACTCCAACATAGAGGCTCGGTGCTACGAAAACGATGATGTGTACGTGGGCCCAAAGTCCTTCGGACCACGCATCAGATCTGCAAAGTTCCTGGAAGGATTTGCTATCTCAAGACATATTCAAGCCTACGACGGCATTGCTCGGCCAGACACCTGGTTACAGGATTTCTTCCAATCTTGCTGCATCGCCAAAGGCGGAAACAGCATGGCTGCAACTCGATATCTCCCACTCATGCTGAGGAAGACGGCACGATCATGGCTCAATGAGCTTCCGGCGAACACCATCCACAACTGGTATGATTTACAAAGTGCGTTCTTTCGGAATTTCAAAGGCACATAGCGGAGGCCTTGTACGGTTGGAGACCTACAGCGTTGCACCCAGAAAGCCGGAGAAACTTGCCGGGATTACCTCAGACGATGGATTGACACCAAGAACTCCTGCGAAGGAGTAAATGATCAAACTGCGATTGAAGCTTTCATCGCAGGTGTCCCAATTGGTTTACTGCGCCATTGCTTGAAGTGTGACAAGGTTACTGATCTAGGAGAAATGATAGAAACAGCGAGCAAGTATGCAAATGCTGACGACGATGCAGAGGGATTACTCAATGCCCTGGCTGTGCCTCAGTCGGCAAAACAACCAAAGCAACAAGCTTAGAAGCGCAAAAATACCTTGGAAGAAAAACCCAACGCGGAGACAGCGGTAGTCACTACTGTTTCCGGGTCTGGAGGACGAGAAGGACTTGGCGGAGGCCGCGGGCTGGCCGTGGGACATCAAGGGTCCAAGGTAGAGGAGAGCAACAACCAGGCAAAACCTACACTTGGGCCGACATCGGCAATAACCCATGTGTGCATCATTTGGACGCCAATGGGGGCTCCTCCCACACCAACTCTGAATGTCGTTTTAACGACGACATCAAGAGAGATGATACTACGGGCTACAAAGCTAAGTGGAAGAAGGGAAAGAAAAATCCCGAAAAAGACAAAGAGACCAAGGAAGATTCCGACATGGAGGAAGCCGACGCTTCAAATCCCAAGTCGGAAGGGAAGAAAACTTTTCCCACCAAGAAGGACACTTACGTCACCTTCCTCGGATCTCAACCAGCAAAGGTCAAGAAAGCAGTTCTCCACGAGCTCAACGCATTCCGCTGTCCTCAAGATCTCGGACTGGTCGGAAGTAGCAATAACATTTGACCGTGCTGATCATCCGCCTAAGCTACATAGGCGAGGAAAATACGCCTTAATCGTCAATCCACTTATTGATGGTTATGGTTTCTCCAAGACCCTCATGGACGATGGTAGCAACATCAATATTCTCTATGTCGAAACGCTACGCCGGATGAAGATCTCGGAAACACAGCTGAATCACAGCTCTGTGATCTTTCACGGAGTTGTCCCAGGAAGACAGGCTAATTCCCTAGGAGAGATCACTTTGGATGTTACTTTTGGAACACCAAAGAATTATCGGACGGAGGCACTTTTCTTCGAAGTGGTCCCGTTCAAGAGCGCATACCACGCTATATTCGAAAGTCCGGCTTACTGGGCTTTTATGGCTCGTCCATGTTACATTTACAATATGATGAAAATTCCAGGTCCCAACGGCGTAATCACCATCAGGGGAGACCCGAAGAAGGCGCGAGAGTGCGAGGATGGAAATGCCGCCTTTGCTAAAGCCGTGCTGCACGCCCAGGAGTACCAGGAGATCAAGAAGAGCATAGATCCGTTCGAGATGCCTGCGACGAAGAAGGAGGTGACAAAACCAAATCCGGAGTTCAAGGCATCAGAAGAGACGAAGACGACGCCGTTGAAGGATGACGACCCCTCCAAGGTGACCCAGATAGGCATAGGCCTAAGTAGCGCATAGGAAAGCGCGCTCGTCAAGTTCCTCCAAGCAAATCAAGATATCTTCGCATGGCAGCCATCTAACATGACCAGAGTACCTAGGAAACTTGCCAAGCACTCTCTAAATGTAAACCCGAACGCTAAACCCGTCAAACAGTCCTTACGACGGTTTGGTGATGAAAAGCGTAAGGCAATAGCTAAGGAACTAGCGCGGCTCGAGTTAGCCGGATTCATAGAAGAGGTCATCCATACTAATTGGTCGGCCAACCCTGTAATGGTCCCTAAAAAGGACACCACTGATTTAAGGATGTGTGTTGATTATACTGCCTTGAACAAGGCTTGTCCAAAAGATCCGTTCGCTCTGCCTAGAATTAATCAAGTTATCGATTCTATGGTGCCTCGAACTCTCGCTTTCTCGACGATATTCCGTTATCACCAAATACACGGATGAAGGAATCGACAAAGTCAAGACTTCATTTATAACCCCTTCGTAACCTTCGCTTTGTTACAATGCCCTTTGGGTTGAAGAACGCAGAGCTACGCATCAGCATGACGATGCAAAGGTTGCCTCCATGACCAACTCGGACGCAATGTACATGCATACGTGGATGATATCGCGGTGATGTCCAAAAAGAAGGAAACACTAATTTCCAACTTGGAGGAAACACTCGCCAATCTACGAAAATACAACATCATGCTTAACCCGAAAAAATGCTTCTTTGGAATACCAGCCGGAAAAATGTTAGGTTTCATCGTGTCTCAAAGAGGTATCGAGGTGAACCGCGACAAGATCAAGGCTATTCTCAATATTTCCAAGCCAACTCGCCTGAAGGACGTACAAAGATTAACTTGTTGCATTGCTTTGGCCGACGGTAAGCCGCTTGGTGAAAGAGCCGCACCATTATACAAACTCTGAAGAAGACCAAAGATTTTGTCCGGATCGACGTGAAGCCGCACTACAAGACTCAAGAAAGTACTCTCATACGCTCCTATCCTTGCAGCACCGGAACCTCAGGAACCGATGTTGCTTTATATTGCGACAAATAAGGTCGTTAGTATCGTCATGGTGGTGGAGAGACCAGAGAAAAATCAGGAACACCTGGTGCAGCGTCTGACTTATTTTATCAGCGAGGTCTTGACAGAATCAAAAGAGCGATATCCGCACTATCAAAAGTTGGCTTACGGTGTTTTCCTAGCATCTCGTAAGTTACGACACTATTTTCAGGAGCATCCAATTACCATGGTGAGCAAAGCTCCCATGAGAGACATAATCAACAACAGCGACGCCACAGGACGTGTCGCCAAATGGGGCATAGGGCTCTCAGCTTTCGACATTGAGTATAAACCTCGGACAGCAATCAAATCCCAGATCCTTGCTGACTTTGTCGCAGATTGGACAGAGACGAAGGAGAACATGGTCCTCCCTAAGTCGGAATACTGGATCCTCTTTTTTGATGGGTCTAAGGCTCGAGGGGGCTAGCGTGGTGCTCAAATCACCCCAAGGAGATAAACTATTATACGTGTTGCAGATCCACTTCACAGCGACAAACAATATTACCGAGTATGAAGCACTGCTGCACGGAATCCGGATTGCCAAGGATATTGGCATCCGACGTTTGATGTGTTACGGAGATTCGGATCTTGTTGCTCAGCAAGTCTCGGATATTTGTAATGCAAATAAGCACATGGAAGCATATAAAGCTGTTGTGGATGATCTATCTAAATCGTTTGAAGGGTTTGAAGTTCAACACATCCCTCGAGCAGAAAATGAGGAAGCAGATGCACTATCTCGGATAGGCTCTGCGCGGAAAGAGGTCCCGGGTGGCGCATTTTTAGAGCACCTCAAAGTTCCCTCGATAAAGGGAGTAGATGAGGAATATCCGACCAAATCCGTCTCACCTTTAATAGCAGTTCTGGCTGTAATTCCTAGCTGGACTCAACCCTACCATGATTACTTGGTAGATGGCAAATTACACGAAGACGAGGTGCTGAGCCGGCAGATTATCCGACGAGCAAAAGCCTATACTATTATTAAAGGTGAGCTCCATAAACAGAGTGTTTCTGGGGGTTTTCAGCGCTGTGTATCTCCGGAATAAGGAGTGGAGATCTTAAGAGAAATCCACGAAGGCGGGTGTGGTCACCACGCTGCAGCCAAATCTTTAGTGGCAAAAGCTTTTCGACATGGATTTTTCTAGCTTACAGCTCAGGCAGATGCCGAACGATTAGTCAAGACATGCAAAGGCTTCCAAAAGTACACCAATCAAGCTCATGTTCTGGCTGATCAGCTGCGAACAATACCTATAACATGGCCTTTTCCGGTCTGGGGGCTTGATATGGTAGGACCTTTTAAACGAGCACCAAGTGGATTCACGCACATTTTAGTGATGGTGGACAAATTCACAAAGTGGATCGAGGCTAAACCTGTCACTAGTTGTGATGGAGCAACAGCCAAAATATTTGTCGAGAATGTTTTAATACGGTATGGTTATCCACATAGCATTATCACGGACAACGGGAGTAACTTTTCTATGGGAGAACTGGCTGAATTTTGCGATGAGCAAAATATCCGGCTTGACATTGCGTCAGTCGCACATCCACAGGCTAACGGACAAGTCGAAAGAGCAAATGGTTTAATTCTACAAGGCTTGAAACCGAGACTCGAAGCACCACTGAGACGTGCTGCGGGGGCTTGGGCAGAGGAACTACCCTCTATAATTTGGAGTTTGCGAACAACTCCGAATAGGTTAACAGGATATACACCTTTCTTCTTGGTCTATGGCGCAGAAGCAGTTCTTCCTAGTGATTTAATTCATACTTCTCCTAGAGTGGCCGCGTATATTGAAGAGGATGCCGAGATTTCTCGACAAAATGATCTCGACTTAGTCGAAGAAGTTCGCGTCGTTGCTGAAATGAGATGAGATCTCATCGCCGAAGTTACGCAAGTATCATAGCCAGAGAGTCCGAACTAGATCTTTCAATAAAGGTGATTTAGTTCTCCGGCTTGTGCAACAAAGAAAGCACAAACTTTCTCCGGTATGGGAAGGGCCCTTTTTAGTTAGTCGAGTATTGCACAATGGATCGTACTACTTAACTGACATGAGGCCAGTCAAAGAAAGACCTGCTACTAAGAAGAGAAAGAGAGATGGAGGCAGTACAAATCCGGATGAGTTAGACAGACCATGGAATATTGCTCAGCTACGTCCCTTTTATTCTTAGTTTATCCTTCTTTGTAATCATATATATGTACCTGTTCTGTGAGAAATAAAAGTTTTGGTTACCTCAAAGTTTTCCTGAGAAGTTTTTACCATCTTATTTCCTAATGATCATGTCATAGTCGAAAATCCCAGAATGCTTGGAAGTACTTTATGCTCATGTTCGTTCTGGTTTAGATTTCAGACTCTAAAACTGCTACCTTCGGGTATAACTCTAAAAAATTCTAGTCTTTACTTAGGTTATTTGTCTGATTGCTGGATGCGTGTATTTTCCGAGTAGTGAATTGTTGGTACTGGAAGCCGGCTTTGTTTCCGAGTTTAAACTGGTTTAGCAATTGAGTCGTTGCTCAAAGAAAGTTTCCGGCTGAAGGTTTAGCCGGCTCACGAAAGGGACGAGGCGGAAAGCCAGATAAACGATAAGTAGAGACGAAAAAATCTAAGTGCTTATGTAAACATTTCAAGCACACAAAAAGTCTAAAACAAAAAGTGCTGAATAGATAAAAAAAACTTAGCACTAGCAAAAGCCATAGTACTTCATAATTATAAAACGCATCATGTTCTTTCATAGAATAATACATAAGTTTGTGGAGGAGATGAAGGATCTACTGGCTCACTGGTCACTCCGCCTTGATATCGTGCCGAGATGTCCGGATCCGAGGTGGTCCGTTCATCGTCGGAAATTTCTTCGGCGTCTTATGGAGGAGGTGGCGGAGTATCCACGCGGGTGAAGAAGGGCACCTCGTAGCTGGTCAGGTCAGCTACGTGGCACCCATAGCCGGCGCAGGAGTGCATGATATCTGGAAGGTCTTGCTCCTGGCCGTCTTCATCTACTTTGCAGTACCCTATGGTCACTTGCCATATCTCCATGTTTCCATGGTGGCTCATGACCATGGTGAGAGCGTTCTGCGCGGCAGTTCACGCGTAGGACATGTTCCAGTCCCGAACGAGCTGCGGCATCTCCTTGGCCTTCTCCTGCACCTGGAAGTCCGACATGCTTGACATGTCCGGAATCCTGAGAGACTCACCAATATCCTCAAGGGATTGGCGGTAGTCATGAAGAAGATCACCGACTTGGGTAAGCCGGTGATTACGGGGCTCGGACGAGGAGGAGTCCATCAAGTTCAGAGGACCTATACACAAAATGAAGATAAGGAAAAACCGTCATTGATAAAAGTCGAGGAAATGATAAGTCAGATAGATGGAACTTACCAAGAATGACGTCGTCAATCTTGGCTTTCTCCTCCCGGAGACTCTGGAGTTCAGCCCGGAGTGATTGGGAGATATCCTTCTCTCTATCAACCTCATTCTTGAGGTCTGAGATAACTTTATCTTGAGCGGCAATCTTGCGATCACGCTCTTCAGTGGCCATGGAGGAGGATTCCAGGACTTGAGCTATGCTCGTTTCATGATCCACCTTGAGCTTTTCTAGCTCTTGGCGAAGTCCTTTATTCTCCACCACCAAGGTCTTGAGGTTCTCGGCCTCTTCAATCATAGCGATGGATTGTTTCACCAACGCTGTAAGTCAAAAAAGAACAACAGTTCAGAAAAATTCGACATTAAAAAGCAAAAAACAAGGTTTGAATCTCGAAATATTTACCTTCAGCTTCATCCTTGGCTACCTTGAGCTCAGCATTTTGAAGCCGGAGAGCTTTGATCTCTCTCCGCTTATTACAGACATTGGACAATAATTCCTGGTTATAGGAACATACTTTCTGTAAGTCAGAATACCCAAAGTCAGAAAGCTACTTAAGACTCGGGCTAATATTTTTACTAAATATCAGCACAAGCCTTGGGGGCTACACTAATTCGTTCTTTGGCATCCTAATGAAAGCATAAACTCAGATTCTATATCCTACTTCATGCTTGGGGGCTAGAGGATATGATATAACATAATGTAAAAACAAGAGTTGGAATTCCGACTTACATATTGCTCGCGGGTGAGTTTGTCTAAACCCACGTTCACTTCAGCTGCCACCTTCTCGGCGAGAGTAAGAGGGATCACTGGAGCTGTTGGAAGCTCGCCAGTCCTGATCCTCTCGTCGCGAAGGCGGACTTGAGTAAGAAGGTCGGAGAAATTGACGTCCTCTGCTTCTTGCGCCTCCTCTTCGGGGGATAGATGTCTTTTGTCCAGGACTTGCCTGGCCAGCCGCTGGATCTCCTCTGCAGATTTCCGGGTCAGGCCAAATTTGGCAAGACCCGGATTGTTGAGGAGGTTCAAGAAAGACTTCACCGAGGGATCATTACCCGTAGAGGGTTCACCTTATCTTGAGCCGACGACCGGTGGTGACGCCAAGATGCACGATAAGGATCGCCGGCTCCGCTTGAGGAGCCGGATCTTCTGCAATCACCAGAGAAGGGATGATCGCCGGAGTTGCAGAAGGTTGAGGGACTGGAGTCGGAGGAGCCACGACAGGGGGAGCTATTGTAAGCTTCGTCTGGTGCAAGGGCTTCGAAGAAGTCCCCTTCCCCTTGCCCTTGATGATTGATTTTGCTCTGAGAAAGTAGTAAAGTCGGAAACATTACATCTCGGAAAGAAACTTGAGTAAACAACACAGGCGGAAAAGTTGTGACAGAAGGTTACCTCTTCACGACTGCACCTCCTTTGTGCTAATCACATTATCGGAGCTTTGCGCTTCTTGAGCACAAGATCCGGTAGTGGAACCACTTCCACCTCCTGAGAGAACTCCGGAGGGTATCCTTCGAGCGGAGCAAGTTCCGACTCGGGGATGTCAGCAAGCTGAAAACAAGAAAACGTATCAGCATTGCAATGTAACTCGAAGATAGAAACACATAAAAGATGTGATGATAAAGCTACCGCACCACGGGTTTTCCGCTATGTGCATGTCCAGAGAAACCTCCGAATCCGCCTCTCGATCCGCCTCCTTGATCAGCCACTTGATTTGGCTTATGTAGCCTTGAGTGGTGTAGGCTTTGGGGCTGATGGAGGGAGTCGGTCAGGAAGACGGACGGAATGCATCGCCATCCCCGTGGTACTGAAGTGGCTGGATCCAGCGTGAGACCCAGCACTGGACCAAGTCGGATCCCTTCAGACCATTGTGCTTGATCAGATATTCGATCCGCCTCTTAGCGAGGATCAGATCATCTGTGAGAGCCAGAGCAGCCTCGATCCAGGAAGGTTGGGCTGTGGTGGCTCCGTTGACAAAAGCCGGCAAAGTAGTATCTTTGCCGGGAGCCGGAATATCCCGATGGTAGAAAAAAGTGGCTGGCCATTGCTTGACCGAGTCACTGGCAGAAATTTTGGGATATGCCCGGTCTCGTCTATGAGAAAAACTAATGGTGCCGGTGATGTAAGGAACACCGGCAGTGATGGAATTCCTCCGGACATGAAAGTAAAACCGGAAGAGAAGCAAACTCGGCCTAATGCCGAGAAAGCCCTCGCAAAGCGCAGCATGTGCGCTCATCTCTAGAATGGAGTTGGGAGGAAGATTGTGGAGTTGAACTCCATAGTGGTCAATCACCTCGGAGAAGAACTCCGAGGGAGGAAAGGACAAACCTCGGTCCAGATGGGTGCCGAAGTGGACGCGCTCGCCCTCGTGCGTATTGGGGACGGTCTCGCCGGAGCCGCTCCGCCAGTTGCCGGCGGCGAGGAGCCCCTCCTTCTCCACGTTCTTGAGGACAGCCTCGTCGAGGACCTAGGGGATCCAAAGTCCCCGGAAGCTCTCTTTCTCCATAGCTACTTCCGCCGACGCCGCTGCCGCTAGAGAGGAATAAGAGGATGAAGACATTTTCTCTCCGGTGGAAAAGGGTGACCCTAAAGTGGAGGCGCTAGGACCTCTGTGGGAGGAAAATGAAAAGACTCTGGGCGCGCTGGAGATTTGGGAAGAAAGGAACAGCGAAAGGCGGATGAAAAGGAGAAGAAAAAATCTAGACCCCTTATATCCACCTACCTATGCCAAGATTCGTGCAAACGCTATAGTGTAACCGCCACGCATCATGGAAGGAACTGGGAAGGGCCCACGCGATGATTGCGTCGCCTCGATCTCCACGCACGCATTGAAATGGCGCCTCGGTTCATGAATCGCTGACTCCACCAACGGTCATCGACGGAACGAACGCTCGATGACGTGACTTGACCATGCTTGTGTCAGGTGGCGTTAGAGACCAAATTCCGGCTAAGTTTAAAAGCGAGCTGGAAAATCCGAGTAACCAATTGCAAGGTCCGACTTATTTTTAAGACCTGGATCATATCTTTTGTTGTGAAGTTTCAGTAACCCTTCAAGATTTTGCACGCCGAAGATCAAGCTAGACGATGATAAATCCGACTTTGGATCTTGGAGGCCTCCGGGGGCTGCTGTTGGGGATATACTTTCCGGGTATCCTCACAGTTCCTCACTGACCAGGGTGGCCCACTTCAGGTTAGAGCATTGCTTCACGGGCGGACCAGTCAGGGAGAGAAGACGGAGTCCAATCCGGCTACGGGAAGGCCCAGAAGACTTGCCGACTTAGGCCTATAACGTTACTTGTAGTTCAAGATGTACTCTGTAACAGACTCTTAGTCGTAGCCGGATAGATCTCTCCTGTAAACCCTAGGCCAGATATCTATATAAGCCGTCCTAGGGAGAGCCTTTAGGGCACCAGATAACACCCCAATACTTTAGACCCTCAACTTGCACAGGCGAAACCCTTGTAACCCATATTCCGGCTCTGCCGTATTACTAGATTGCTAGAAGGAGTAGGATCCATCCAAAGACGGCGGATTCGAACCTGGGTAAACTTGTGTGCTCATCGTCCTGGAATACCGTACGTCTCACCCCCTCTCTTCCGCATGCCTCGAGGACCCCCTCATGGCGTACTTGTCATCAATCCGACGATAGTAACCGCCGCTTCCAAGGCGGTGGTTACCTATGTTCTGTTCCCGCATAGTCTTTCCCAAGTTAGTCCAATGTATAGCGTCAGCGGTAGCTATATCTGCCTTGAATATCTTAAACTCCTCTTCGTCGAACATCGGATTTTTCTTACTAATAACCTCCCAGCTTTCACCTTTGTCAATGTTATTGTTCACCTAGGTTTTCTAGCTGCTCAAGGCGTTGCTCATCTTCGTGAGGGATAATTTGTTCACCGGGTTCTTTCTCTCGAGGTTTCTAAACCACTCTGGGAATCTGTATCGCTTGTGAAGCTTCTTAAGGAGGTTATCGACCAAAGCTACATTGTCAGCATGTCTGATGTACTTCGTGTTGATCGACATGCTTTCCCGGACGATGCACCCGAGTTGCATGCCGTACCCTTTAGCAATCGCCTATGGCGCAATGGGTTGGACACTTTTTGTGACCTCAGTGAACTCATCGTAGATGGTGGTGTGCACTGGCACCTTTCGCTCCTTCTTCTTCTTCTTCTTCTTCTTCTTCTTCTAAGAATCGGCCGGGTTGCCGCTACCGCCATCCGTGCGCTCACCACCATCAGTGCGGGCGCCGCCATCGGTGGTGTCATCCTCTTCACCGCCGCCTTCACTATTTCCATCGTAGTCGTCTTCGTCCCCCTCATAATCAGGATCTCCTCCCTCATTGCCCCCAGCAGCTCTGGCGATGGTTGCCTCCCCTCCGATGGTGGTGTCATCCTCATCGCCTCCTCCTCCTCCTGTTGGGACCCCCGCCAGAATGACTCGTTGGCCTGTCTAGGTTGTTCTTCGACCCTGATCATGTGCTTAGAAGGGCCGGCCTCGTTGTTGCCCGACATGTTTGCACTACTCTATTAAAAAGAGGCAAAAAGTTAGCACAAATCTCGGCCAAAAAATTTGGCATGACCTTTGCTAATTTTTTGACCTAGGAGAGCCCATTTCTCAACCGAAACGGAAGTGAATCGACACTTCGGGAGAAATGGGCAACTCAATTGAAGAAATATATCCCTACAAGACAAAAGACCCCATCCCCATATTGACAGCCCCATGCATTGACCCTAGTATCCATCATCCATCATCCACAGTACATTTCAACAGCAGGTACCATCATCCCCATACATGTATAACAGATATATATATAACGAGCTCTAGTTCTGGCATAACAGATATATAACATATATATAATAGATATGTATAACAGATATGTAAAATAGATATATATATATAACATATGTATAACAGGTCTCAGTCCATACAGCCTTGGCCTCAAAACTGGTATTTATACCAACAGCCTTGACCTAAACTGGTATCTTTTCAATCTACATAGAAGCTCAAGTTTATCTAAATCCAGCATCACTGCATCAGGATTCTGACAGACACTAACATGGACTGCGATCAACCAATATATTTACAGTTTTTGGTTTGTTTATTACTTGATACTTGACTGTCAGACCAGCAAAACAGTTCCAGGATGTCTAAACTAAATAGGCATGGAACAAGATCAATCAAAAGCTGCTGAACCCATTCATATAACACACAAAGAACTCTAGCAAATTCACTACCCACATCTGACCAGGATGTTTTTACAGAAAAATATCACATGTGCACATGCTCAGACCAAGTAGTTGAGATTTGTGACTGATCAAGTAGTATAGCAGATAGTAGGTTCAGAATATTGCTAGTATACTAGTCCATGCTTTATATTTGTTGGTTCCTGGATAGTGGTGTCAGATGGTCATGAATCCTGAAAGTAATTTTTCTATGTAGCTTCGTTGTAGTTACAGAAAGCTCCTGTGCATGTATTAACTGCCTCACAATGTTGGTTGGTATGGAGAAAATGCTCTCATGAAGTAAAAATAAAGAATACATCATGAAATTGAACACCTTTTTCACCTTCTTTTCGAGATACAAAAAAGGTGAAAAATGGTACTTCTGAATGCTACAGTTTCAAAATGATCAACAGTTCTTGGAACACAGTTTGCAGCTGTTTATCAGAATAAATGAGCTTTTCCTACACATGCATATAGGTTTTAGTTGGCAAAGGAGAAAAACGCACATAAACATTATTCCAAAAGCCGCTGCCTTTCTACTGTATCTATTGTTTCTACCACTACTAGTCCATCGAACCTGTAACACCTACTAAGACACTCGGGTGAATGAGCTACGTGGAGCCTATGACACCAGTTAAGGCGCTCTCTCACGTTTTACCAGAGATAAGCTACCATATCCCCATGAATCTCAAGCCATGCATTGAAACAAGGAGTGTGCTTTAGACTCGCTGCGTATATATAATGTAGGTGTGATTAGATGTGCATGCATCATCCAGCTCATAAACTTCACATCTCACTTCTCCACATGCTTTCACATCCAGGGGAAAACAAATGAAGCCCACGATCTCCTACTATTTGTTTTTCCATTCGTTTTTGTGTTCAGTTTTGCAAATTTATAGTATCAATTAATGAATTACCATTTTTCTCTTCGATTTTTTTATTTGCAGTTCATGACGAGCCCCACGCCACAAATGCAGAAGCAAGCTGATGGCAGCAGCAACGCTAGTGCAAGTGGTAGCAGTAAACGATTGGAGCTTAAGGAGATGAATAACTCTACTGCCAATTTTTCATTAAAACAGCAGCTGCGGCTGCTCTCTAACAAAGGCATCAGTGACAACCCTATACTTTACTTTCCCTACTAACCTGGACCAAATGCTTTACTTTCCCTACTAACTATTTCACGTACAGAGCAGCAAAAAATATGTCTTCTACAAGATGGTAGGATCAGATCACAGCAAGCAAGACAAATCCATGAACAGATATGAACTGCTGGAGCCTGGGACATATGTGTAAGATCTATGGACACTCAGAAAACATATGTTCTTGCCCAGGAAAATAAGCAAATAGGGTTCAGAGGGGGGAGGGTGGGGGAGTGAGGGGGACGAACCGTACATGCGCGCTGCTACTTCGGTGGTCGACGACGACGAGGGTGGCTGTAGCATCCCAATTGTCTAACAATTGTAATGCTACTTGGTCTAGTAAGATATGGCTACTTCCTATATATAATTGTTGCATCATAATTATATCATGCTCATGTCATCATGCCACCTTGCAATTTGAGCATCATATAAAACCCTCTTTCTTTGGTTCTTCTCTCATATGCATTATTAATTGTATTTGCCTCTTGATATTGTATTTGGTTATTGATATATTGTTTAAATGCCCAAGTTGAGTTGGGGGCATATCTTTTATTCAACTCCATCACTTTTCCTTGTCACCACCTTATACTTCCACTATTCCAATAACCCATGAGCTTGTAGGTCTTTTTCTTTTGATATTTATTCTAGCTCATGTGGGTTGGGTGGATCTAATTCTATAAATCCGTAGCTTGGCCCTTACTCCATCTTTTGAGGATGCACATATATAATGCCATATCATCATTATTGTTTTCACAAGGATAATACATGGCATTTATTATCTTGCATGGGCCATGCAACCATCACCACCATGTGTTCTCCTTTGGTTTTATTTGATTTTTGAGTGGATCATCTTCTCATCTCTCTCTCTCCTCTTTCCTCATCAAAACCCTAAGCCACCCTCCCTTCCTCTCTCGGCCAGCAAGGGACCACCACCTCCTCTCTCTCCCTGGCCCACACCCCAGCCACCCCTCTCTCTAACCCTAAACAAAACCCTAACCCAAGACTACCCCATCTACCTAACCCGAGGCCACCATCTAACCTAACCCGAGCTAGTCCCTCCCTCTCTTCTCTTCCTCACGCCGGCCCCACCCTGCAGCCTCACTGCCTCGCCCTGGACCAGCCCCAGCCAGCCCAGCCGGCCGAGCACGTGCCGAGGAGGAGAGGAAAAAGGTGGCACCGAGGCCACCTTATCTACCCCTGCCACAGCTGGCCTCCTCCCTCTCCCTCCTTTTTCCTCCTTCCACACGGCTCCTCTGCCTCTCCCAGATCCGCCCAGCGCCCTGCCCCTCCTCCCCTTCTTCTGCACCGACGCCCACCCTCTCTCGCCGGCCACCGCCAGATCCGACGTCGCTTCCTCGTTCCGGCGTTCAGGGTTGACGTGGAGGTGAACGAGAAGACCGAGGAGGACCCTCTGCTTCGCCCTGTACCCGCCAGCGAGGAGGAGAAGCACCAGGCTCGCCAGTACCTGCGCCATCCCGACGAAACCCTATTTCCGCCTGGCGCCTGCTACGTCGACGATCGCCCGCTCCTCTGCCCGAACCACCACCGCCAGCAGCCTCGCGGTAAGCCAAGCTTTCTCCCAGACATCCTTGCCATCGTCGTCGTTGCCTGGTCGCGCCGCGCGTTCCGTCGAGCGCCCTCGGGGCGCTGCCAGACGCTGGTGTCTGCCCGGCGTACGCGCCGCATAGAGCCTTACCTAGCCGCGTTACCCTCTCCTGTCAACTACCCCGCCCTACCGCACTGGTCACCGCCGCCTAGCCCGAGCTCTAGGTCCCCAGTTCGAGTCCTCGATCAAGCACAGCGCAGATCTGCCGCCAGACGGTGGAGAAGAGAAACAGTACCGCGGCCCATTTTTTGCAGAAAACTCCCCCTTTTGTTTTTCGCTCAACCCGCAGTCCGCCGAGCCCACCAGCCAGCCTCTATGGGAATTTTACAAAGAGCACCCCGTAGATTCTTAGCCTCAACCCGCGGTCCTCAGCTGATCCACGTGGCTCTGCACGGTACACCCGCTGGTGCGTGGGCCTGCAAGCCGCTGGTCCCACCTGTCGGCCTCCGGGGCTAGCCTCTGTGCTGGTAAGAAAACCTGTTCTGCACGCTGTGTCGCCCAGTCAGCCCTGGCCCCACTTGTCACTGTCTGTGGCTAGGTCTGAGCTGAGTGACAAAAGGTTTCTGTTTTTCTGTTTTAATTTAAACTTTTCAAATTTGTTTTAAATTCAAATTCAAATCTGTTTTCAAATATCTTTTAAGATATAATTCCAAATTAAACATGTAATATATGTTTTGAAATCAGAAAAATGTGAGGATTTCAAATATGCCCTTCAAAATATATTTTTGAACACTTTAAATTTCGAGTTGATTAAAATTACAATAAAATGCCCTTTTTCTTAATTAATTAATAACTTTGGTTTTATAACTCCAAATTTGACAAATAATATGTCTAAATCGATCAGCGCGACGAGCCCGTTCTATCTATGCATTCCATGTTCTGAATTGCAGCATGCATCATATAAATATAAAGGTTACAGCAACTTATTTGAGGATAAAAGGTGACTAAAACTCCATAAAATGCTTTATTCTTGTATTCCACACCTCACCCATGCCATGCTACATTGTTGCCATGCAAATTGTGCATCATTCATCATGGCATGATTGTTTGCTTGTCGCATTTTAATTCATATGCTTGTGCACTCTATTTATGTTGGCCCTTGTTTGTTTGGTTCTTCTTCGAATAGACGCTGAGCAGGGGATATATCAAGAAACCCAGGAGCACTACCCAGATCCATCCCTCGCTTCAACCGAGTTTCCAGGCAAGCACTACCACATGCTTGCATACATATAGTACCTATTGCCTCTATCTTATTCTTGCATCATTGAGTCGCGATTGCATTAAACTGAAACCCAAGTACTGCATAGCCTTTACATTTAAACCCCACCGAAGCTTGTTCCTCCATCCCATGAGCCATTACTACAGGAGTTGTTTGAGCCATGCGGGTCGTAGAACAACATGTGTAGGGTATGTGAGTGTCTGATGGATAACGAGGTACCTAAACAACTTAACCTGAGTAGTAATGGGATAACTAATGACAGTGGCACCGGTGGGCAATATCTGCTATTTGGTTCTTCATGCTCACTTGTGTCCCGGAGGACCCCGAGTACTTGATTCCTGTTCCTTGACTATTCGCACTATCCACATCCGGGAGGCCTTATGAACCCCCCCTGAGCCAGAGCTTGATTCATTCTTATTTCTTGGGGCCACAAAGTATTTTGGGGCTTTATTACTATCCTGTACTTATGCCATGCTTTACTGCTTTATTTAAGATTGTGCGTGGAGCACCTGTACTGTTTAGGACCGTGACACGTTTTCGCTGTATCGACAAGCCCAGTCACATTTGGGTTCCCGATCGTTTACCGTCCACACAAACCCAGGTCCATTTCGAGCGGCCAACTTCGCTATGGGTAGCTTAGTGGGGTGGCCCCTGAAATATTTCTGAATCCTGTGATCGCTTTGTCGTGAATGCCTCGTTGGGTTTTGATTTGGTTTTTCGAGGTTGATCAGTGTGTGTTGCTATTTGTGCACCTGCAGGTAAATCTTCGAAAGCCGTGTCCGCGGTTATGGACGACTTGGAGCATAGTTTCTCGATCATAGACAAGTATAACTAAAGTACCGCTTTTAATTTGACTAAGTACCTGACTAGTAAATAGTGCAACACTCATGGAAGGGATAATAAAACTGCCAACGGATGGGGTCTGTTATTCGCTTCCTCGTTGGTAGCGAGGAGGAGGATGGATCTGTTAATATTACTGTTATAACTGTTGTTATTAATTCACGGACATCATCTATCATTGGTTAGGCGGATGGTTAGAGTATCCCTAGAATTGTTAGGTATTATCTTTTGCTGCAATTGCGTCACCCAGGTTGTGTCCCTTTTGAGGCATAAAGACTTGCTGAGTACCCTAGGGTCTCACCACGATAAATTGCTTGATTGATGAACAGGTATACTGCAAGATGGATCTGGGTGGAGGAGACGAATGATGTGGGCAACGATCACCGGTGTAGAGATTCCGGAACGGGATCCGTGAGATCTGTGGGCGGGATGAGTTTATTTATGGGGCATCTTATGCCGATTTGCTTCTTATCCGTACTCGGATCTTGTTTTCCGCTTCCGCCTGATACTCTGATGTTTGATGTATGAGGAGATATCCTAAACTATTATATCTATCTAGGATATTTGGATCTTGCCGTATGGCGTTGCAATATTTCTATTTCTTTTAGATGGAATGGCTCTGAGGACTGTTGTATGGTGGCTTGCATACATACTCATTTGTGTATGTAGTTGATCCCTTCGCTTTGCCGATTACGCCCTTTCGTTCTTGTCCCGATGTTTGGAAATGGTTAGGACGGCCGAAAGGTCTACCTGTGAGTGGCATTTGGCCCCACCGTACTATTTTAACCATTTCCGGTCATCCAGGCTTGTAACTAAGAGCGTAATTCACCGAGGTAGTTACAGTGGCAGGCTCCGGCGCGGCGGCTCCTCCTCCACGGGCTATAGGGCTGCAGGATGGCTCCTCCTCCGGCAGCTCCTCCTCCACGGGTTTGTCGGGCGGCTCCTCCTCCACGGGATGCTAGGGCTCCGGCACGGCGGTGGCTAGGGCTCCGGCGACAAGGGTTGTGCGTGGGTGACGAGGGTTTACACGCGGGCAACTGAATTTTGGCTAAGTGTTGTGGATCGAGAGAGAAAGGGGGGATTAGGGGGAGAGGACGAACCATCTAATTGGCTAAGTGTGAAAGTTCTGTAGCGCATTCCCACAGAATGCGCCACAGAAGTTCCAACTTCTGTGGCGCATTCTGTGGGAATGCGCCACATAACTTTTAGACATAGTACAAAAACGCGTGGCGTCATAGTATGACAAGATCCGATACTTGTCCTAGTGGTCTTGCTCGCTCTCTCTCACCTGGGGCAGCGAGGTTCGAATCATGGTTGTCTCACACTTTTTTTTTTTTAAATATTTTTAATTACACACATATGCATATTTATTCTAAAAAATCAAGAACATATACATATATGCATATTTATTAAAAAAAAGCAAGAACACATATGCATATTTATTCAAAAAACCCTCCCGAATCATATATATATATATATATATGTTTGTGTGCTTGTGACACACAAATGTGAATTTGTCGAATATCACATTATATGTTTTAGTCTCTAACTAATACTCACACTAATATCACATTATACCCACACGAATTAATACACGAAAAAGTCACATAATTGCTAGTGTCTCTTCACAATATTCTTGCCCTTTTTCGTTGCGGTTGAATACTTTAGCCCATGCACTTTGAGATTTCTTCTTGTGAATGGACAACCTTTAGTAGGTAGTATGGTCTTCCTTCTTACTTTAGTAGTAGTAGGCATGTCGAAGTACTTGTCGAATTCCTCTTCGATCTTTGGGGCGCCGTTTTTGTCGAAGTTTTGCTCGTTGGCAGCTCCTTCCATTCCGATGATGTTCCTCTTGACCCTCCTAACTACAACACTGTTGGGCTTTGGAGGGTCGGTAATAAAGAAACATTGATCAACTTGGCTAGCGAGTACCCAAGGCTCATTTTTTGCGGAGGCGTTCTTCGTCAATTTGGCATCTGGTATAACCTTTGTGGTGAAATACCGGCCTTCTTTTTCCATGTTCTTGGCCCATCTAACACGGAACATCTGTACGATCTCTCCACAGTAGTCGAGCTCCCATATCTCCTCGATCCTTCTATAGAATGTTTCCATGATAGTAGTCTCGTCATCAGCAAAGGATAACATAGTTACTCCTGAGTTTTGATATTCGCTATTCCTGTCTTTTTCCTCGGTGTAGAATCTATAACCGTTTATGTCATATGACTGATAGGTCCTTAGGTTGTGCCCTTGGCCCTGCGACAAGGAGAATATGAGTTTTTGATCTTCCGTAGAAGGCGTCTGTGGGGGATTGTCCAGTTGCCTTTTCTTAAACCAACCCGTGAAGCTGGAGTTATGCTCTCTGGTTATGTCTCCCTTCTTCCTCGGGCGGCCCTGGTCGACGTACTCCTGCTCGATTAAGCTTTTATGCTCTTCGACCCAAGGGCCGGCCACTTCAATGTGTTGTAGCGCGACTCGGTGTGCCCTATCAAAATCGGTGCGTCGACCATCAATGCCGACATGCAGCAAGCGGCAGCCCTCACGGTGACCATATCCACCGAGCTTGCCGAGGTGCTTCTTTGTGGGTATTCCAACATCCTCATTCTCGGTGGTTAGATAATTCTGGCAGAAGGAGATGCACTCGTAGATCAGAAAGCCCTTAGCTATGCTTCCATCTGGATGGGACCTGTTGCGAACGAATCCTTTGATGACTCCGTTTAGCCTTTCAAACGGCATCATGTTGTGCAGGAATGTCGGCCCGAGCTGGATGATGTCATCCACGACATGTACAAGCAGATGCACCATGATGTCGAAGAATGCGGGTGGGAAGTAAATCTCAAGCTCGCATAGTATCATCACGATCTCTTCCTATAGCCTGTCGAGCAGCTTCACACCGATCGACTTCCTAGATATGATGTTGAAAAAGTTACGAGGCCAAACAACGTCTCACGGACATGCTCGTCCATTATCCCACGGATCACAATGGGGAGTATCTGCGTCATCAGCACGTGACAGTCGTGAGACTTCATACCGCTGAACCTCTTCTTTGCCACGTCTAGATATCTGCTTATCTTCCCCGAGTAACCGTGAGGAACTTTCACTCCTAGGAGGCACCTGAAAAACTGCTCGAGCTCCTCTAGACTCAGAGTGAAGCAGGCAGCGCGAAGCACCACCTCATTCTTCTTAACTCTTTTGCGGCGACCTTGAGTCCCTTCCGTCTAATCATCATCATCACTATCAGGGTACTGAAGATCTTTCTTCATGCCAAGCAATTTAAGGTCCTTTCTTCCTTTCGGCCCATCCTTGGTCCTTTCCGGCATGTTCAGTAGAGTGCCAAGCAGACTCTTGGTAACATTCTCCGTGATGTGCATTACATCGAGGCTATGGGGAGTGTGAAGGACCTTCCAATACGGCAGGTCCTAGAAAATAGACCTTTCTTTCCATACACCCAGCAGCGGATTTGTCCTTGGTCGCTTTTTTCCCTGCGCAGGGCAATCTACCCAATTATTCCGAAGCTCCTCGATTTCTTCATTGCTCCTCGGACGCGGGGCTCTTTTGAGCTCGTCCTTACCATTGAACAGGTCACCACGTTTTCTCCACGGGTGATCCATGCGGAGCCACTTTCCAGTACATTGGAACATGGTTTTCAAAGACCCGGGATCCCTTGGTAGCTGGAGATGCGGTGTCTCATCCATGCACTTGACGCATGCATTGTGTTCGTGGTTCACCTGGGCTGATTCATATGCGTAACCAGGATAGTCATGCACAGTCGTGAGCAACGCGGCTCTCAGATGGAAATATTCTTTAGTGTAGGCGTCCCCAATGACGGGTCTCCCTCCCAGCTAGCTAACTCCTCTCTCAATAGCCCGAGATACGATGCATATCGATACACGGTTGTTTATTTTGAATAAGAATTCTCATGTGTACATACCGTTGCTTCGTGCATAGCCACAGGGGGAGGTTGTACGGCCATACAAACACGGGCCAGGTGCTATGAGTGCTACTCTAGTTTCCAAAAGGATTGAGTCCATCGGTGCTCATACCCATCCTGACGTTCCTTGCATCGCCCCCGAACTCTTTGAACTCGATGTCTAATGCATTCCACTGGCTAGCGTCTGAAGGGTGTGTTAGGATCTTGCCCTTCTCTGGATCATCTTTGGGTTTCTCTTTTTCCGTGTACCATTGCATGAGCTTTGCTTCCTTAGGATCTACGAAATATTGCTACAGACGGGGGTGTGATAGGAAAGTACCATACCACTTTTCGAGGAACTTTCTTGTTCCCTCTCTTGTACCGTCCTTGGCCGCACACCGGACATGTGGTTTTATCCGCGTACTCGTTCCGATAAAGTGCGCAATCATTGATGCATGCGTGGTATTTAATGTGTGGTAGGTCGAGAGGGCACATGTTTTCTGGGCCTCCTCGATACTTGTTGGCAATGTGTTCTCCTTAGGAAGTCGGTCGTGCCAGTATTCCATGTTCACATTGAAGCTCACATCGGTCCATTTCTGTTCGGCCTTCATCTCTAGAGTCTTGAGTGACACTCAAACGTGTATCCTCGGGGCGACACCCAGGATACAATGGAGTCATCCCGTCTACCTCCATTTGGGCCAGCTTGGCTTTCTCTCTGGCTGTAGCTTTGTCGTTGATCGTCTCTTGAGGAGCAGTTCTTGAACATGAGAGTCCTGCAAGACCGAAGTTAGCAGCGTCTGTGTGTTCGCGTCTTCTCCTTCTTCATGATGATCATGCACGTCGCCATCTCCTTCTCCATGATGATCATGCTCACCGACATCTCATTCGTCATGATGATCATGCATGCTGGCATCTCCTTCATCATGATGATCATGCCCGGTAGACTTGATGGCCCAAAATATATCGAGCTCGTTGGGGAACCCCAAGAGGAAGGTATGATGAGCACAGCAGCAAGTTTTCCCTCAGTATGAAACCAAAGTTATCAATCCAGTAGGAGCAAGGAAACACCCCAAAGATGTTGCTAGTTGAACGTTGGCAGGGCGCAATACCCGTGCCAGCAGCAACATGGAGACCTGCACAACACAACAACATAACTTTGTCCCAACTTGCGTTGAGGTTGTCAATCTCACCGGTTTTGCTGAAAACAAAGGATTAAACGTATCGAATGGAAGGAAGTAATAGTTTGCAAAAAGTAAACACAAAGCAGTAAACAGTTTGATTGTAGACTGAATGTAAAAGAAAGGACTGGGGTCCATAGTTCACTAGAGGTGGCTCTCCTTAAGATAGATAACATGCTGGGTGAACAAATTACAGCGGCGCAATTGACAAACATCGAGAAAGCATACTAGGATATACTAATCATCTTGACTCCTTTGAGACTTGATTGGGCATTACAACATTATACATAGACCGCCATCCAACTGCATCTATGACTAATAATCCACCTTCAGGTTATCATCTGAACCCCCTCCAGTATTAAGATGCAAGCAGCAGATTATTGCATTATGAATTGCGTGTAAAGTAAACAATACGATTGTTCTATGAACAAAGGATTATTGTTTTCTCCCTAGTAGCAACAGCACATCTAGTACCTTAGAGATTTATGTCACTTCCCCAGATTACCAGAGGCATGAACCCACTATCGAGCATAAATACTAACTCTTGGAGTTGCTAGCATCTACTTGGCCAAGATAGCTACTAACAACGGAAAACATGCAAGATCACAAATAACAAAGACATGATAGAATCAATAATCAATCTGAAATAGCATCTCAATATCCATCGGATCCCCGCAAACACAACATGCAGAATTATAAATAGATGATCTTGATAATGAACGGAGGAGAACCAGCCATCTAGCTACTACATGGACCCGTAGTCTAGAGATGAACTACTCACGCATCACACCGGAGGCTTGCATGATTGATGACCCACAAGTATAGGGGGTGTATCGCAGTATTTTCGAGGGAAGTGAAACCCAATTTATTGATTCGACACAAGGGGAGCCAAAGAATATTTATCAGCCTTAACAACTAAGTTGTCAATTCATTGTACACTGAAACAATCTTGCTCACAAAGTTTATCAAGAGCAACAGTTTTGGTAGGAATAGCAAAGTAACAAAGAGTAGTAAAGCAAAGATGAGTAACAAAAGCGAGAACAAGTGGGATTGAGCGTAGGCATAGGGATGGATGGACGGGCGTTGCATGGATAAGACAATTCACATAGCAATCAGAACATAGGGCAATTGCAGATAAATAAGATAAAGCATCCAAGTACTAGACAATCCTAGGCATGTGTTCCATATATAGTCATACGTGCACGCAATGAGAACTTGCACAACATCTTTTGTCCTGCCAGCCCGTTTGTAGCGGGGCCTCTAGGGAACTACTGGCAATTAAGGTGCTCCTTTTAATAAAGCACCGGGCAAAGCATTAACACTCCATAAACACATGTGATCCTCACATCAAAGCCTTTCCCTTCCGGCTACCCTGATTTCTGTCACTTCGGGACCATAGGTTCCGGACAACGATGTGTGTATACAACTTGTATGTAAGACCAAGAACAATACTATCATAATGAATCAATAATAAGTTCAGATCTGAAATCTTGGCACTCGGGCCCTAGTGACAAGCATTAAGCACAACAAGTCGCAACAAAGTCATAAAGCACTTAAAAGATACTAGGCACCATGCCCTAACAATCTGATGCCATTACATGAACGATCTCATCCAATCCCTACCATCCCCATAGCCTACAGCGGGGGATTACTCACTCATAGATGGAGGAAACATGGATGGTCGATGGAGATGATGGTGGAGATCGATGGAGATGGCTCCGGGGGCACTTCCCCGGCCCGGCAGGGTGCCGGAACAGAGACTTTCTGTCCCCCGAATCTCCCTTTGGTGGCGGCGGCGCAGCGGAACTTTTCCTAGAAAAACGTCAAACCCCTAGAGTTTTTAGGTCAGAAGGCTTCTTATAGGCGAAGAGGGAGACCGAGGGGGTGCCTGGGGCCACCACACCATGCCCTGGCACGGCCAGGCCCAGCCCGCGCCTGGGGGGGTGTGGCCAGCCCCTGGCCCTCCTCCGTCTCGTATTCTGGCTTCTGGAGTCTTCTGGAAAAATAGGCACTTTGGATTTTGTCCCATCCAATTCCGAGAATATTCATTTTCTGACTTTCCTGGAACCAAAAACAGCAGAAAACAGGCAGCTCGCACTGTGGCTCTTGTTAATAGGTTAGTCCAAGAAATCATATGAAAAGTACTCCAAAGTGTGGACAAAACACAAGAAAGTGGATAAAACCAAGCATGGAGCATCAAAAATTATAGATACATTTGCAATGTATCAACATCCCCCAGCTTAACTCCTGCTCATCCTCGAGTAGGTAAGTGATAAAAAGAAAGAATAATTTTTGAGGTGACATGCACCATCAAAGACTTGATCAAAATATTTGTAAAACATTCAAAGCTGGGATCATAGTACTTCAATCATAACATGAAAGACAAAGTTCTAGCAATAAGACAAAGAGACTATGATGCAACATGAAAAGGCACAAACACAAGATTCATGAATAACAATGCTTGCAAGACGTTTGTTTGTTTCACATAAAGAAAACATAACATAGTGGCATTCAGCTTGTCCCTCATAGAGTAGCAAACATAAATGCATAGGACACCTTCGAAGTTTACAAGAGTGACTAGATACAAATAGTTTAAAACAAGCAATATCAAGGTATGCATCAATCAACAAGTCTTGGGACAATGCACACAGAACTAAGAATGACCACTATGCTCTCAAAGTAGGTGCATAAAGTTAGAAGGTGGAGACTCAATATAATGGTGGAAGAAAAGCCTTTGTAAAAGGACGTAGGGATTCAAGTCTCATAAAGAGCTTCCAAAAATTATGGTACTTATAGCTTTCAGCTCTCATTGCCCCTATCATAAGCATCTTGAAGTGATTAAGGTTAAAGTGAACAAAATATGGTGTACATGCTTGACGAAGTATAAGTCAGAAATCTCATGTCCCTTGTATACGAGGGCCGATCCTCATGCTACTCAAGTTTAGTCACCGGTAAGTTCTTGTCATCGTAAGTACATGTGTATCATAGAGAACCGCCAACGGGGTACCCCTTGCCCGATGATACGCAAGAATCCCCATATCAAAATGACAAGGCAAGCAGACAACGAGCATCTCAGCATTCTTCTTATTTACCATGGGAATATGGTGCTTTTTTCTCTCTTTCCTATTTTCATAGTATCTCTTTTTTTTCTTTTCTCTTTTTTCTCAATAGAACTCTTTTTTATAAGAAGAATGCTTCATAGACAGCTCATTATGGTTATGGTGCAGGTTTCCACCATGTCAGCATAGATTAGACCAGCGGCCCAGGCGTTTCCCTAACACATATACATAACTCCATGGACTTACAAGCTCCCCTTTCATTTCACACCGACGACATCCATATACAAAAGAGCATGATATCAACTAGGTACAAGTACCAAGTGCAATGTTGAAAGCGTTCCCCATGAAAGCATGGTTCTGCTAATTCCCAACAAATAAGTGCAAGCATATACAACATAGAAGACACAATGGTTCCAGTTTATTAGAGGCAATAAAGTAAAGTGTGCCATCAAGTTCGTGATAGCTTTAATCACTAGTTTTCTCATAACAAGTGGAAGGTAAACAAAAGCATGAATATACTTAGAATAGCTAGTAGGTAGGTATGGTGGACTCCTTGGAAAAACTTGGTTTAGGGAGTTGGATGCATGAGTGGAACTCATACTTTGTTGTGGAGGCTAGCAAAAGACTGGGCGCGACAAACTAAGAGAGCAATAATGGCCATAATCATGCAGAGCGACAAAACATCATTGATCAAAGCATAAAGTGATACTACAAGTTGAAAACTAAAGGATCATAAAGGCTATGGTGACTTGAGATAGTCATAACATGGTGTGAGCATGCGCCAAGTCAACCCAAATAAAGCATCAAAGGAGAATACCACTTTACTATGCTTTAATATGCTAAAACAACGCATGATTCATCCAAGGCTCATTAAGCAATCTCAATTGCTTATAACAAGTCATGCTACAGCAAAGAATACTAAGCATAAAGCCACAACGATATCAAGCATGGCATGATAGAGCATAGGCCACAGCCAAAAACAAGCTCTCTTTACCACTTAATGGCATGAATGAGCTTTCCTACTCTTTTTCAAACCAAACCAAACTATTTGAAAACCAACGCATGAAAGAGGAGGTCCAACCAATTTATTCAGAAAACTAAGCAAACCACGCAAACTAAAAACCAAAACGAAAACAAAAAAGAAGACGCTCCAAGAACAACACAACTGCGCATGAAATAATAAAAATGAAGCGTTTGGAAGAAACCTGGGATTTTTATTGATGAAGAAGGGGATGCCTTGGGCATCCCCAAGCTTTGACACTTGTACTTCTTGGATTATTTTTGGGGTGACACGCGTGGCATCCCCAAGCTTAAGCTTTAGTCCATCCTTTATCTCATTACTCATTCCTTCCATACACCTAAAAATTTTCCTTCATATAAAACTTCACACAATCTCATTAGCAACATTAGTGCACTTAAGATAAATAAGTCTCAAGGTTCAGTTCTAACACCAAATAAACTTCCATTAGAACACTAGCTACTGTCGTACTTCCTTTAAAAATCTCAATTCCACAAAAAAAACTCAAAAAGGAACCCACAAGAAGCAAATGCAGAAAATGGCAGAAATCTGTCAAAACAGACCAGCAGGTAAAGACGAATTTTTTCGAAGACCTTCTGTTACTCAAATCAAAAAGTGTTGAACTAACGAAAGTTAGATAACAACCTGGGGCAGAAGAACAAAAAATTACAGCTCAATCCGACATACAGAGATCTCTCACGAATGTTTACGGTGAAGCACAAGAATCTGTTTCACGACAGCAACTTTCCCAATCATTACTTCACTCTCATTAGAGGTTACTCTTGGCACAAAAAGAAAATAAAAAGGATAAGGAGCGGTTATTACTGAAGTAATAACTTCCAAGACTCATCTAAAACTTTTGGGTTATCTCCCAATAAGTACTTTTCTTTAACGCCTTTAAGTTAGGCATAAGGAAAAACTAAAATGGATAGAATAGAAGTAAGCGGAGATAATCATGGTGAAAACATTGTTTTGTTAAATGAAATCCTTTTGTTAACAAGGTTGATCAGGTCTTGTTACCAAAACAATTTCATATGAGACAAAACTTTATATTCCACTAATGATTATGTTACCTCAACCTTGATAGCAATGGTCCCAATCATAATAGTTTCAAATTTTTCTCTTGGTATGGGACAATATATTTCTCCAACTTGAATGCCCTCAACATGTTCAATTGAATTCAAACCATAAGTCCTTTCAATCTTCTTGGGGAAATAGAGAGTATGTTCCTTGTCATTAACATTGAATGTCACCTTCCCTTGATTATAATTAATAACAGCTCCTGCAGTATTTAAGAAAAGGTCTCCCAAGAATAATAGACATAATATCATCTTCGGGCATAAAAAGTTTGAGAGGATGCTCTCATAAGAAATATGAGTTGAAGTAAAAGAGAGCATCAAGAAGCAAATTCAAAACACATTTAAGTCTAACCCACTTCCTATGCATAGGAATCTTGTAAGCAAATAAATTCGCAAGGAACAAAGTGGCAGGCATAGGAAGATAAAACAAGAGTAACTTCTAAACTTTCAGCACATAGAGAGGTGTTTCAATACCATGAAAACTTCTACAACCATATTTTCCTCTATCATAATAATTTTCAGTAGCCTCATGAATAAACTCAACAATATAACTATCACAAAAAGCATGCTTTTCATGATCTACAAGCACTAGAGCTTTATTATAAACATCTTCAAAAGAATCTTCAGGAACATAACATTCATCCTCCTTTAGTAAGCATGGAGGACAATCAAATAATGTAAGGGATAAAGAGTTACTCTCATTAGAAGGTAGGCATGGGTAGCTAATCCATTCTTCCTCCTTTTGTTCATCACTCTCCTCCTCTTTTTCATCTAATGAGATTTCAGGTTCATCAATTTCTTCTTCCATAGGATCCTGCAAGGCATTAGTCTCTTCCATTTGTGGAAAGCATCTATTAAAATATTCAAGAATATAGCCATTTTCATCCTTGTAATTATCAAAGCAAAATTTAAGTATACCATAAACCTCATACTCATAAGGTGAATCATCAATATTTTCAAGCAAACTAGCAAGTTCAAATGCACCCTTCCAAGCAATAAATTCCTCAATTTGTTCCACATCATGAAGTTCATAATTTCCCTTAACATAGGAAGATATGGTAACATTATCATTATACTCACATTGAAAAGGGAGGTGTGTGTTCCTCCTACAGCAACAAGATTTATCAAGGCAATAAGTAACATTATAAGTAGAGCACACATTTCTAGCAATGGTATACAATCTATCAATTTGTTCCCATAAGTGTTTCCCTTTTTGTGACAAGCGGTGTTCCTTATAATAATATTTTTCATCTTCCGTGAACCCACCTAGCCAATAAGATTCAGTTTCAAAGAAACCAACCATTGACAACAAGCATGACAAAGCAAGACAATAACAACTAGAGTAGGAACCAATTTTTTTTTATATTTTTGATAAAGAAACAAGCAAACAAGGAGAAAATAAACTTAGCTTGAACAATAGTGAATCCAAGTGGACTTGATAAATAAAGCTATGTTCCCCGGCAACGGCCCCAGAAAATAGTCTTGATGACCCACAAGTATAGGGGGTGTATCGCAGTATTTTCGAGGGAAGTGAAACCCAATTTATTGATTCGACACAAGGGGAGCCAAAGAATATTTATCAACCTTAGCAACTGAGTTGTCAATTCAGCTGTACCTGGAAACAATCTTGCTCACAGCAGTTTATCAGTAGCAACAGTTTTGTAGTAGGAATAGCAAAGTAACAACAGTAGTAAAGCAAAGACAGTAGTAACAAAAGCAGTAAACAGTGGGATTCGAGTGCGGTAGGCATAGGGATGGACGGACGGGCGTAGCATGGATAAGACAATTCACATAGCAATCAGAACATAGGGCAATTGCAGATAAATAAGATAAAGCATCCAAGTACTAGATAATCTTAGGCATGTGTTCCATATATAGTCATACGTGCTCGCAATGAGAACTTATACAACATCTTTTGTCCTGCCAGCCCGTTTGCACCGGAGCAAAGCATTAACACTCCGTAAACACATGTGATCCTCACATCAAAGCCTTTCCCTTCCGGCTACCCCGATTTCTGTCACTTCGGGACCATAGGTTTCGGACAACGACGTGTGTATACAACTTGTAGGTAAGACAAAGAACAATACTATCATAATGAATCAATAATAAGTTTAGATCTGAAATCATGGCACTCAGGCCCTAGTGACAAGCATTAAGCACAACAAGTCGCAACAAAGTCATAAAGCACTAATAAAAGATACTAGGCACCATGCCCTAACAATCTGATGCCATTACATGAACGATCTCATCCAATCCCTACCATCCCCATAGCCTACAGTGGGGGATTACTCACTCATAGATGGAGGAAACATGGATGGTCGATGGAGAAGATGGTGGAGATCGATGGAGATGGCTCTGGGGGCACTTCCCCGTCCCGGCAGGGTACCGGAATAGAGACTTTCTGTCCCCTGAATCTCTCCTTCGGTGGCGGCGGCACAGCACAACTTTTCGTGGAAAAACATCGAATCCCCTAGAGTTTTTATGTCTGAAGGCTTCTTATAGGCGAAGAGGGAGACCGAGGGGGTGCCTGGGGCCACCACACCATGCCCTGGTGCGGCCAGGCCCAGCTCGCGCCTGGGGGGGTGTGGCCAGCCCCTGGCCCTCCTCCGTCTCGTATTCTGGCTCCTGGAGTCTTCTGGAAAAATAGGCACTTTGGCTTTTGTCCCGTCCAATTCCGAGAATATTCATTTTCTGACTTTCCTAGAACCAAAAACAGTAGAAAACAGGCAGTTGGCACTGTGGCTCTTGTTAATAGGTTAGTCCAAGAAATCATATGAAAAGTGCTCCAAAGTGTGGACAAAACACAAGAAAGTGGATAAAACCAAGCATGGAGCATCAAAAATTATAGATACATTTGCAATGTATCAATGATGATGAAGAAGGCCTCCAGGGTGAATTCCCCTCTCCGGTAGCGTGCCAGGAATAGCTTCAGATCCCTCCCGGTCTAGGGATGGAGATGACGGCAGCTACAGACTCTTTCGTGGATTTTTGATCAGATACTTAGGGTTTCCGTATCAGAGGCAATATATAGGCGGAAGGAGAGGCCGAGGGTGCACAGCGGCAGACCACCCCTGGCGCTGCCGGGCCAGGCCGCACGGCTAGGTGGTGTGGCCGGGCCCCAACCCCTCTCTGTCTTGTATTCTGGCTCTAGATGTCCCTCGGTGAAATAATAACTTTGGCTTTTGTCCCGTCCAATTCAGAGAATATTCATTTTCTGACTTCCTGGAACCAAAAACAGTAGAAAATAGGCAGCTGGAACTATGGCTCTTGTTAATAGGTTAGTCCAAGAAATCATATGAAAAGTACTCCAAAGTGTGGACAAAACATAAGAAAATAGATAAAACCAAGCATGGGACATCAAAAATTATAGATACATTTGCAATGTATCAAGACTCTTCGTCTTCTCGCCGGCCCATGTTTTCGTGACCACCATGTCCTGCCGATGCCTCATTGAGGTCGCGCATGAAACCACGCCTAAGCAGGTGACCCTCCAATTGTCCAGAATCAAGGTTGATCCAGCGCTGCAGTTTGCATGTTTGACATGGACATCTTATCATGGTCTTGTTGTTCAGAATCATGTCCTCCTTCACGTCTTTCTTGTACCTAGCAATTCGACCTTTGCTCATCGTGAGGACCATGGTTGCATGAGAGGTCAAAACAGAGAGTATAGGTGAGAACCACACCATATGAACACACAAATGCATGAATGCTAGCCGGAAAAATTCGGGATGACCTTTCCTAAAATTAGGACATATGGGTAGTGCAAAAATTTGCCGAAATGCAAATGAATCAACATTTCGGCAAACATCCATGCACCACACCGGCCGGGACAACAACAAGCAAGCAACAAAAAACTTCCTTTGAATGCAAACATTCATGCACCACACAAGCATCGTCTCGCCATGGATCACACACACACACACCGCTCGCGCGACAAGATCTTGACCTACATGTTCATGGCCAAGTAGTCACCTAGTAGACACAATAATAGCGAGACGAGACCACGCGATGAGAGAGTGTGGACAAATAGATCTACAAGTTGGTGGAGAGGAAATTAGTAAACAAATAGAGATGTGAGAGAGAAAAGTAAGGAACTTTTAGATCTACAAGTTGGAGGGAAGCTTCCACTTACCAATCTATGGACTAAAGTAGGTTTAGTTACAAGAAAATGGAGAAACTATGGGCAAAATGGGGTGTGAGGGAGGAGGAAGACGAGTTGGGAGGAGGTAGAAAGGAAGAGATGTGAATTGGGTGGTGGTGGATAGATAAGGTGGGAGCTTGTCACCTTTTTAACATGGATCTGGATGCCCTCATCTGTGGAGCATATGGAAGAAATGTGCCACAAATGCTCAAACTTCGGTGGTGCATAAGTCGATATGCGCCATAGAACTTATGGTACAGGTTAAAGTGGTGGGACCCAGGGTTAGGTTTCTGTGGCGCATGTGTGGATATACGCCACATAAGTGAAACATATCTGTGGCGCATACCCACACATGCGCCACAGAACGTGGGTGAAAACGTATCCATGGTGGGGCCCGCCTCCAAGTTTTGTGGCGCGTAGTGGAATATGCGCCACGGAAGAGGCAAATTCTATGGCGAATATCTCATTACGCGCCATAGAACTTGGATCGCCCCACCCTGGCTGGCGGGTCCCACCAAACATCTGTGGCGCATGTTGCACGAAATGCGCCACAGAACTTCTAAGTTTCGGTGGTGCATGTTTCCTAATGCGCCACTAACAAGTCTCTGTGGCTCATGGATTTACATATGCGCCACAGAGTAACTTGTCTACCTATAGGCTGTTTCCTAGTAGTTCACATGGATCCACTAGTGTCATTGCATGTTTGTCCTTTTCCTAAACCACCACTATGTCATTCCATGTGTCTTCTTTCCATAAACCACATGGAACCACCACCACTGTCATTGCATATATGTTCTTTTCATAAACCACCACTAGTGTCATTGCATGTGTCTTCTTTCCATAAAACACCACTAGTGTCATTGCATATTTGTTTTTTCATAAACCTCATGGATCCACCAGTGTCATTGCATGTGTGTTCTTTTCATAAACAACAACTAGATTCATTGCATGTGTGTTCTTTCCATAAACCACATGGAACCACCAGTGTCATTACATATGTGTGTTCTTTTCATAAACCAAAACTAGAGTCATTTGCATGTCTTTGCATGTGTGGTCTTTTCCTAAACCACCACAAGTGTCATTGCATGCGTGTTATTTTACTAAACCACATTGATCCACCAGAGTCATTTGCATGTGTGTCCTATTCATAAACCACCATTAGAGTCATTGCATGTTTGTTACTTTCCTAAACCACAACTAGAGACATTGCATGTGTGTTCTTTTCCTAAACCACTACTAGTGTCATTGCATGTTTGTTCTTTTCATAAACCACATGGATCCACCGGTGTCAGTGCATGTGTGTTCTTTTCCTAAACCACCACTAGTGTCCTTGCATGTGTGTTCTTTTCCTAAACTGCCACTAGTGTCATTGCATGTTTGTTCTTTTCATAAACCACATGGATCCACCAGTGTCATTCCATGTTTGTCCTTTAGCTAAACCACCACTAGATTCATTGCATGTGTGTTCTTTCCATAAACCACAACTAGAGTCATTGCATTTTTGTGCTTTTCATAAACCACATGGATCCACAAGTGCCATTCCATGTGTGTTCTTTTCCTAAACCACCACTAGATTCATTGCATGTGTGTTCTTTCCATAAACCACATGGATCCACCAGTGTCATTGCATGTGTGTTCTTTTCATAAACCACCACTAAAGTCATTGCATGTTTGTTCCTTTCCTAAACCACAACTAGAGACATTGCATGTGTGTTCTTTTCCTAAACCACCACTAGATTCATTGCATGCGTGTTCTTTCCATAAACCACATGGATCCACTAGTCTCATTGCATGTGTGTTCTTTTCCTAAACCACCACTAGTGTCATTGCATGTTTGTTCTTTTCATAAACCTCATGAATCCACCAGTGTCATTACATGTGTGTTCTTTTCATAAACAACAACTAGATTCATTGCATGTGTGTTCTTTCCATAAACCACATAGAACCACCAGTGTCATTGCATATGTGTGTTATTTTCATAAACCACCAATAGTGTCATTGCATGTGTGTTATTTCCATAACCCACATGGATCCACCAGAGTCATTTGCATGTCTTTGCATGTGTGGTATTTTCCTAAACCACCACTAGTGTCATTGCATGTGTGTTATTTTAATAAACCACATAGATCCACCAAAGTCATTTGCATGTGTGTCCTATTCATAAACCACCATTAGAGTCATTGCATGTTTGTTCATTTCCTTAACCACAACTAGAGACATTGCATGTGTGTTATTTTCCTAAACCACCACTGGTGTCATTGCATGTTTGTTTTTTCATAAACCACATGGATCCACTAGTGTCATTGCATGTGTGTTATTTTCCTAAACCACCACTAGTGTCATTGCATGTTTGTTCTTTCCATAAACCACATGGATCCACCAGTGTTAGTGCATGTGTGTTCTTTTCCTAAAACACCACTAGTGTCTTTTCATGTGTGTTCTTTTCTTAAACCACACTAGTGTCATTGCATGTTTGTTATTTTCATAAACCACATGGATCCACCAGTGGCATTGCATGTTTGTCCTTTACCTAAACCACCACTAGATTCCTTGCATGTGTGTTCTTTCCATAAACCATAACTAGAGTCATTGCATTTTTGTTCTTTTCATAAACCACATGGATCCACTAGTGTCATTGCATGTGTGTTATTTTCCTAAACCACCACTATATTCATTGCATGTGTGTTCTTTCCATAAACCACAACTAGAGTCATTGCATTTTTGTTATTTTCACAAACCACATGGATCCACTAGTGTCATTGCATGTGTGTTCTTTTCCTAAACCACCACTAGATTCATTGCATGTGTGTTCTTCCCATAAACCACATGGATCCACTAGTGTCATTGCATGTGTGTTCTTTTCATAAACCACCACTAGGGTCATTGCATGTTTGTTCATTTTCTAGACCACAACTAGAGACATTGCATGTGTGTTATTTTCCTAAACCACCACTAGATTCATTGCATGCGTGTTCTTTCCATAAACCACATGGATCCACTATTGTCATTGCATGTGTGTTCTTTTCCTAAACCACCACTAGTGTCATTGCCTGTTTGTTCTTTTCACAAACCTCATGTCTCCACCAGTGTCTCTGCATGTTTGTTCTTTTCATAAACGACATGGATCCACTAGTGTCATTGCATGTGTGTTCTTTCCATAAACCACATGGAACTACCAGTGTCATTGCATATGTGTGTTATTTTCATAAACCACCACTAGTGTCATGGATCCACCAGAGTCATTTGCATGTCTTTGCATGTTTGGTATTTTCCTAAACCACCACTAGTGTCATTGATGTGTGTTCTTTTCATAAACCAACACTAGAGTCATTGCATGTTTGTTCCTTTCCTAAACCACAACTAGAGACATTGCATCTGTGTTCTTTTTTCTAAACCACCGCTAGATTCATTGCATGTGTGTTCTTTCCATAAGCCACATGGATCCACCATTGTCATTGCATGTCTGTTCTTTTCCTAAACCACCACTAGTGTCATTGCATGTTTGTTCTTTTCAAAAACCTCATGTATCCACCAGTGTCATTGCATGTGTGTTCTTTTCATAAACAACAACTAGATTCATTGCATGTGTGTTCTTTCCATAAACCACATGGAACCACCAGTGTCATTGCATATGTGTGTTATTTTCATAAACCACCACTAGTGTCATTGCATGTGTGTTATTTCCATAACCCACATGGATCCACCAGAGTCATTTGCATTTCTTTGCATGTTAGGTATTTTCCTAAACCACCACTAGTGTCATTGCATGTGTGTTCTTTTCATAAACCAACACTAGAGTCATTGCATGTTTGTTCCTTTCCTAAACCACAACTAGAGACATTGCATGTGTGTTCTTTTTCTAAACCACCGCTAGATTCATTGCATGTGTGTTCTTTCCATAAACCACATGGATCCACCATTGTCATTGCATGTCTGTTCTTTTCCTAAACCACCACTAGTGTCATTGCATGTTTGTTCTTTTCAAAAACCTCATGTATCCACCAGTGTCATTGCATGTGTGTTCTTTTCATAAACCACAACTAGATTCATTGCATGTGTGTTCTTTCCATAAACCACATGGAACCACCAGTGTCATTGCATATGTGTGTTATTTTCATAAACCACCACTAGTGTCATTGCATGTGTGTTATTTCCATAACCCACATGGATCCACCAGAGTCATTTGCATGTCTTTGCATGTTAGGTATTTTCCTAAACCATCACTAGTGTCATTGCATGTGTGTTCTTTTCATAAACCAACACTAGAGTCATTGCATGTTTGTTCCTTTCCTAAACCACAACTAGAGACATTGCATGTGTGTTCTTTTTCTAAACCACCGCTAGATTCATTGCATGTGTGTTCTTTCCATAAACCACATGGATCCACCATTGTCATTGCATGTCTGTTCTTTTCCTAAACCACCACTAGTGTCATTGCATGTTTGTTCTTTTCAAAAACCTCATGTATCCACCAGTGTCATTGCATGTGTGTTCTTTTCATAAACCACAACTAGATTCATTGCATGTGTGTTCTTTCCATAAACCACATGGAACCACCAGTGTCATTGCATATGTGTGTTATTTTCATAAACCACCACTAGTGTCATTGCATGTGTGTTATTTCCATAACCCACATGGATCCACCAGAGTCATTTGCATGTCTTTGCATGTTAGGTATTTTCCTAAACCACCACTAGTGTCATTGCATGTGTGTTCTTTTCATAAACCAACACTAGAGTCATTGCATGTTTGTTCCTTTCCTAAACCACAACTAGAGACATTGCATGTGTGTTCTTTTTCTAAACCACCGCTAGATTCATTGCATGTGTGTTCTTTCCATAAACCACATGGATCCACCATTGTCATTGCATGTCTGTTCTTTTCCTAAACCACCACTAGTGTCATTGCATGTTTGTTCTTTTCAAAAACCTCATGTATCCACCTGTGTCATTGCATGTGTTTTTTTTTCATAAACCACAACTAGATTCATTGCAAGTGTGTTCTTTCCATAAACCACATGGAACCACCAGTGTCATTGCATATGTGTGTTATTTTCATAAACCACCACTAGTGTCATTGCATGTGTGTTATTTCCATAACCCACATGGATCCACCAGAGTCATTTGCATGTCTTTGCATGTGTGGTATTTTCCTAAACCACCACAAGTGTCATTGCATGTGTGTTATTTTACTAAACCACATGGATCCACCAGAGTCATTTGCATGTGTGTCCTATTCATAAACCACCATTAGAGTCATTGCATGTTTGTTCCTTTCCTAAACCACAACTAGAGACACTGCATATGTGTTATTTTCCTAAACCACCACTAGTGTCATTGCATGTTTGTTCTTTCCATAAACGACATGGATCCACCAGTGTTAGTGCATGTGTGTTCTTTTCCTAAAACACCACTAGTGTCTTTGCATGTGTGTTCTTTTCTTAAACCACCACTAGTGTCATTGCATGTTTATTATTTTCATAAACCACATGGATCCACCAGTGGCATTGCATGTTTGTGCTTTACCTAAACCACCACTAGATTCCTTGCATGTGTGTTCTTTCCATAAACCACAACTAGAGTCATTGCATTTTTGTTCTTTTCATAAACCACATGGATCCACTAGTGTCATTGCATGTGTGTTATTTTCCTAAACCACCACTATATTCATTGCATGTGTGTTCTTTCCATAAACCACAACTAGAGTCATTGCATTTTTGTTATTTTCACAAACCACATGGATCCACTAGTGTCATTGCATGTGTGTTCTTTTCCTAAACCACCAATAGATTCATTGCATGTGTTTTCTTTCCATAAACCACATGGATCCACTAGTGTCATTGCATGTGTGTTCTTTTCATAAACCACCACTAGAGTCATTGCATGTTTGTTCATTTTCTAAACCACAACTAGAGACATTGCATGTGTGTTCTTTTCCTAAACCACCACTAGATTCATTGCATGCGTGTTCTTTCCATAAACCACATGGATCCACTAATGTCATTGCATGTGTGTTCTTTTCCTAAACCACCACTAGTGTCATTGCATGTTTGTTCTTTTCACAAACCTCATGTCTCCACCAGTGTCTCTGCATGTTTGTTCTTTTCATAAACGACATGGATCCACTAGTGTCATTGCATGTGTGTTCTTTCCATAAACCACATGGAACTACCAGTGTCATTGCATATGTGTGTTATTTTCATAAACCAGCACTAGTGTCATTGCATGTGTGTTATTTACATAACCCACATGGATCCACCAGAGTCATTTGCATGTCTTTGCATGTTTGGTATTTTCCTAAACCACCACTAGTGTCATTGCATGTGTGATCTTTTCATAAACCAACACTAGAGTCATTGCATCTTTGTTCCTTTCCTAAACCACAACTAGAGACATTGCATGTGTGTTCTTTTTCTAAACCACCGCTAGATTCATTGCATGTGTGTTCTTTCCATAAACCACATGGATCCACCATTATCATTGCATGTCTGTTCTTTTCCTAAACCACCACTAGTGTCATTGCATGTTTGTTCTTTTCAAAAACCTCATGTATGCACCAGTGTCATTGCATGTGTGTTCTTTTCATAAACAACAACTAGATTCATTGCATGTGTGTTCTTTCCATAAACCACATGGATCCACTAGTGTCATTGCATGTGTGTTCTTTTCATAAACCATCACTAGAGTCATTGCATGTTTGTTGATTTTCTAAACCACAACTAGAGACATTGCATGTGTGTTCTTTTCCTAAACCACCACTAGATTCATTGCATGCGTGTTCTTTCCATAAACCACATGGATCAACTAGTGTCATTGCATGTGTGTTCTTTTCCTAAACCACCACTAGTGTCATTGCATGTTTGTTCTTTTCACAAACCTCATGTCTCCACCAGTGTCTCTGCATGTTTGTTCTTTTCATAAACGACATGGATCCACTAGTGTCATTGCATGTGTGTTCTTTCCATAAACCAAATGGAACTACTAGTGTCATTGCATATGTGTGTTATTTTCATAAACCAGCACTAGTGTCATTGCATGTGTGTTATTTCCATAACCCACATGGATCCACCAGAGTCATTTGCATGTCTTTGCATGTGTGGTATTTTCCTAACCCACCATAAGTGTCATTGCATGTGTGTTATTTTACTAAACCACATGGATCCACTAGAGTCATTTGCATGTGTGTCCTATTCATAAACCACCATTAGAGTCATTGCATGGTTGTTCCTTTCCTAAACCACAACTAGAGACATTGCATGTGTGTTCTTTTCCTAAACCACCACTAGTGTCATTGCATGTTTGTTCTTTTCATAAACCACATGGATCCACTAGTGTCAGTGCATGTGTGTTCTCTTCCTAAACCACCACTAGTGTCTTTCCATGTGTGTTCTTTTCCTAAACCACCACTAGTGTCATTGCATGTTTGTTATTTTCATAAACCACATGGATCCACCAGTGTCATTGCATGTTTGTCCTTTACCTAAACCACAACTAGATTCATTGCATGTGTGTTCTTTCCATAAACCACAACTAGAGTTATTGCATTTTTGTTCTTTTCATAAACCACATGGATCCACTAGTGTCATTGCATGTGTGTTCTTTTCCTAAACCACCACTAGATTCATTGCCTGTGTTCTTTCCATAAACCACATGGATCCACTAGTGTCATTGCATGTGTGTTCTTTTCATAAACCACCACTAGAGTCATTGCATGTTTGTTCCTTTCCTAAACCACAACTAGAGACATTGCATGTGTGTTCTTTTCCTAAACCACAACTAGATTCATTGCATGCGTGTTCTTTCCATAAACCACATGGATCCACTAGTGTCATTTCATGTGTGTTCTTTTCCTAAACCACCACTAGTGTCATTGCAGGTTTGTTCTTTTAAAAAACCTCATGTATCCACTAGTGTCATTTCATGTGTGTTCCTTTCCTAAACCACCACTAGTGTCTCTGCATGTTTGTTCTTTTCATAAATGACATGGATCCACTAGTGTCATTGCATGTATGTTATTTCCATAAACTACATGGAACCACCAGTGTCATTGCATATGTGTATTATTTTCATAAACCACCACTAGTGTCATTGCATGTGTGTTATTTCCATAACCCACATGGATCCACCAGAGTCATTTGCATATCTTTGCATGTGTGGTATTTTTCTAAACCACCACTAGTGTCATTGCATGTGTGTTCTTTTCATAAACCACCACTAGAGTCATTGCATGTTTGTTCCTTTCCTAAACCACAACTAGAGACATTGCATGTGCTTTTTTTCTAAACCACCAATAGATTCATTGCATGCGCTTTCTTTCCATAAACCACATGGATCCACCACTTTCGTTGCATGTGTGTTCTTTTCCTAAACCACCACTAGTGTTATTCCATGTTTCTTCTTTTCAAAAACCTCATGTATCCACCATTGTCATTGCATGTGTGTTCTTTTCATAAACAACAACTAGATTCATTGCATGTGTGTTCTTTCCATAAACCACATGGAACCACCAGTGTCATTGCATATGTGTGTTATTTTCATAAACCACCACTAGTATCATTGCATGTGTGTTATTTCCATAACCCACATGGATCCACCAGAGTCATTTGCATGTGTGTCCTTTTCATAAACCCCCATTAGAGTCATTGCATGTTTGTTCCTTTCCTAAACCACAACTAGAGACATTGCATGTGTGTTCTTATCCTAAACCACCACTAGTGTCATTGCATTATTGTTATTTTCATAAACCACATGGATCCACCAGTGTTATTGCATGTGTGTTCTTTTCCTAAACCACCACTAGTGTCTTTGCATGTGTGTTATTTTCCTAAACCACCATTAGTGTCATTGCATGTTTGTTCTTTTCCTAAACCACATGGATCCACCAGTGTCATTGCATGTTTGTCCTTTTCCTAAACCACCACTAGTGTCATTACATGTGTGTTCTTTCCATAAACCACATGGAACCACCACCAGTGTCATTGCATATGTGTTCTTTTCATAAACCACCACTAGTCTCATTACATGTGTGTTCTTTCCATAAATCACCACTAGTGTCATTGCATGATTGTTCTTTTCATAAACCACATGGAACCACCAGTGTAATTGCATGTGTACTCTTTTCATAAAACACCACTAGTGTCATTGCATGTGTGTTCTTTCCATAAACCACATGTATCCACCAGAGTCATTTGCATGTCTTTGCATGTGTGGTCTTTTCCTAAACCACCACTAGTGTCATTGCATGTGTGTTATTTTACTAAACCACATGGATCCACCAAAGTCATTTGCATCTGTGTCCTTTTCATAAACCACCATTAGATTCATTTCATGTTTGTTCCTTTCCTAAACCACAACTAGAGACATTGCATGTGTGTTCTTTTCCTAAACCACCACAAGTGTCATTGCATGTTTGTTCTTTCCATAAACCACATGGATCCACTAGTGTTAGTGCATGTATGTTCTTTTCCTAAACCACCACTAGTGTCTTTCCATGTGTGTTCTTTTCATAAACCACCACTAGTGTCATTGCATTTTTGTTGTTTTCATAAACCACATGGATCCACAAGTGTCATTGCATGTGTGTTGTTTTCCTAAACCACCACTAGATTCATTGAATGTGTGTTCTTTCCATAAACCACATTGATCCACTAGTGTCATTGCATGTGTGTTCTTTTCATAAACCACCACTAGAGTCATTGCATGTTTGTTCCTTTCCTAAACCACAACTAGAGACATTGCATGTGTGTTCTTTTCCTAAACCACCACTAGATTCATTGCATGCCTGTTCTTTCCATAAACCACATGGATCCACCAGTGTCATTGCATGTGTGTTCTTTTCCTAAACCACTAGTAGTGTCATTGCATGTTTGTTCTTTTAATAAACCTCATGGATCCACCAGTGTCATTGCATGTGTGTTCTTTTCATAAACAACAATTAGATTCATTGCATGTGTGTTCTTCCCATAAACCACATGGAACCACCAGCGTCATGGCATATGTGTGTTATTTTGATAAACCACCACTAGTGTCATTGCATGTGTGTTCTTTCGATAACCCACATGGATCCACCAAAGCGATTTGCATGTCTTTGCATGTGTGGTATTTTCCTAAACCACCACTAGTGTCATTGCATGTGTGTTAATTAATAAACCACATGGATCCACCAGAGTTATTTGCATGTGTGTCCTTTTCATAAACCACCATTAGATTCATTTCATGTTTGTTCCTTTCCTAAACCACAACTAGAGACATTGCATGTGTGTTCTTTTCCTAAACCACCACAAGTGTCATTGCATGTTTGTTCTTACCATAAACCACATGGATCCACCAGTGTCAGTGCATGTGTGTTCTTTTCCTAAACCACCACTAGTCTCTTGCCATGTGTGTTCTTTTCCTAAACCACCACTAGTGTCATTGCATGTTTGTTCTTTTCATAAACCACATGGATCCACCAGTGTCATTGCATGTTTGTCCTTTACCTAAACCACCACTAGATTAATTGCATGTGTGTTCTTTCCATAAACCACAACTAGAGTCATTGCATTTTTGTTCTTTTCATAAACCACATGGATCCACAAGTGTCATTGCATGTGTGTTCTTTTCCTAAACCACCATTATATTCATTGCATGTGTGTTCTTTCCATAAACCACAAGGATCCACTAGTGTCATTGTGTGGGCTCCCCGGATTATCCATATGAGAAATCCCTGTTATGTATATATCCATGTTCCCATGATCAGTGAGCCGTGGAACATAACTGACAAGTATCATTACAACATCCCAAACATATCGAATTTACAAGACTTACATAAATGCCATTATGGCTACAACATCTTTAGCAGTGGAACATCATCACGCATGGAGCCCAATCGTGCCTCAACCTACAAGCGACTGACTGGGAAGACGGCCTAGCTTGCTGGACGTCACCTTAATCTTCCGATGTCGAACCTCTGAAAGTCTGGTCAAGTAAATAACCAGGGACAATGCCATGAGTACCTTTGAATGTACTCACAAACCACCAAGATAAAAGAAATAAGGAAATGCAATTCGGGCTGTGGCGAGATAGCTCTATCTAGGGTTGGTTTTGAAATGCCTAGACTACCTCCTGTAGTTATGGCATCTCCATATCTTTGTTGAAAAAGAGTTTTGAAAACTTGCCTCTGTTTTATAAATCAAGATATCTCCATATCTTTGCTGGAAAAAAACCTTTTTGAAAACCATTTTGGAGTAAAAACCCTTTTGTAAACCTCTTTGACCTCCTTTGGTCACAACCACACTTTAAACTCAGGTTCCCCCGGAACCTCCATACTTTTATCCATTCTTTCCAAACAAACCAATGTTTGGGTACTCCTAGCCAGCATCTTTACAACCGTCCTTGACCATGGACACGGCTATTCGAATAGATTATAGTCTGTAGATTTTGCACACTTTCCCCACAAGAATCAATACATCCGTTGGGATACAACCACGGCCCAGTACCAATGTAGATGGGGGTCTGGATAATCAAACCTAACCTTTCGCTTATCGACCCTAGCAAAGGCTGCTTTTCCTTTGGGGTTTGTTCTCCCCGGCAACGAGTATGTGGCTCCCAGCCATAGTCATGCCTTCCGTACACGTGTATACCCAAGACGCAACTTGGCGTATACCTTAACTTGGTGACTCCAGTTCCTTCTGTACCACCTAATTCATACCGTCCATGGTAGACCCAATTGTTGCACCGGCACAACTACCAAGACATGCTCACTCTTGCCGAAGCAAGCTACAGGCTATAGATCCATAGACCTGTTAGCGCCTGCCCGGAATTCAAGGGATCTCTCCTTATAAGAATGGTACAAGCTGCCCCGGCTAATGAAGACAAACTATGAGCTAAGCCCTAGCACCTGGGGTAATGTGGTTACACTGATAAAAATTGTTCTGGTAAAGGCGTAGAACATCCCTTGACTTCCTCATTTCTCCTTAGCACCCCTTCCGTAGTTAAAACATCCGCTTGGAACGATGCCTGTTCCCAAGGGTTTTACAAAACAGTTTTGAAACATTTGTAGTAGGGTAAAACCCAAAACAGTTCATTTTCTCAAAACCCGGGGTTTTCAATGAGGTAGGATGCTGACCATCATACTCTCGGTCTAAAGGGATACAATGGTAGGTACATCAGGGTGGTGCCACGAGGGACACAAAGTCATAACTTGGAGGAGCCAAGTTATTAGCGCAGTATTTATAAAACAAGACATGCAGATAATAATACAATTTATAAAGAGGATACAAAACAGGTAAAAGAGAGTAGGACAAGTATCAGAGTTCAGGAATGGTGGCTTGCCTGTGATCAGCAATAAGTCCATGTACTTCTTTAGATCACCAACAATACCCAATAAATAATAAGAAGAAGTCCCTTCCTTCTGGTCATCGAACACTCACACTATCGTCGTCATCGGGTATACATGCAAGCAGACAATACCACAATCAATACAGGGCATACAAGCATCAAACCATTCAGAAAACAAACATAAGGAGTACTACTGAACTTGGTAGGTTTTGGAGAAGTTGGATTCTAGTTAGTGGAATTACTAAATTGCCATATAGGTGTTTTTCCCTTTTGAAGATAGTTGTCAAGGCTAAATACCATGAACTTGGAGTGGGTTCTGAGGTTAGTAGAATACCAATGTGTAAAAATGATATCCTCAGATAGGTCTTGACAACACAAAACCAACACAAGTGGTTTCACTAGATTATCAATTACCTAGATTTAATTATGCTTTTTATAGTGGAAATAAATCATGTTTGAGGAAATAATTCACCAGAATTTATCTGGAGGCCCAAAAATTATTTCCTTGGGTGGTGAGGTAGTGTTTGCTGTACTGACCCACATGGAGTTGGAATCTTGTCAAAAGAATTACCAGAATGCCCTCAGGAAATTCCCAAAAACAGTTATGTAAGGTTTTTCTCTTTTTCACCAGATTTATTCTACAGAAGGTCTTGAGTTGATTCCAAGGGCATGTGGTAGGCATTTGGAATACCTTTCTGTAGGAATTGGATACACTCTTATTGGAGTTGCCAAAATCTTGGAGTGATTTAGTTAGTGAAAAAAGGGGTTCACAGAATAGTTCAATTTACTATAATTCAACCAGAGCTCAGTAAAATCTAAGCTGCTGGGGTTTGATAGATACTGATAATACACAACCCTAGGAGTTGGAAATAGGTCCATACCTCACTTGGTTTGACCTAGAGAATTTACCCAAGGCAGATAATGGCTGTTTTTATTATTTTTGCTAGAGACATACTACTATTCACCTTGGCATATGGCCTATGCTAGGTGATAGGTATATCAAATACCTTCCAGTAGAGCTTGGATTCTCCCCAATTGGAGATGTAAAACTCTCAAAGGAGATTATTTAGGTGACCAGGTACTATTTAGAAATTGATTTATCGTGGATATATTAAACCTAGTCTGGGATAACCAAGGGGATATTCTGTTAGACAAGATAGGTAGGTACCACCAAGATTTTGGATCTGGTCAAAATCATCTTTTTACATTTTTGTTTGAAATTAAACCAAACAGCAACTCTAGCAGATCTAGGGAAAAGAATAAAATAGAGGGGGTATCGGGCTGGAGTTTCGGAGGGGAGTGGGCCGCAGAGGCGGTTTACCAGCGTCTCCAGGAGAAGCCTTGGCCGCGTTTGAATCTGATGGGGCTGGCTGCTTTGCACCAGCATGGCGGCGAAACGGTAAGGAGGGGACAGGGGTCGTCCGATTAAAAGGGCGATGGACGGCCGTAGTTCGTCATCTTCCTCTCTACACTGGCAACGGGAGCTAACCCTAGCAGAGGACGGCGCGGGGCAGGGAGCTCACCTGAGGGCTCGGGAGAGGACGTGGAGGCAGCAGGGCGACGCGATCGATGATGGCAACCTCGGGGATGGGCGGAAGGAGGGGGTTCCTCGACTAGATATGGCCCGCACGATGATGGCCAAGGAGAGCTTGTCGGGGCTCACCGGTGCGGCTCGAGGGGACGGTCCTGGGCAAAAGGAAGAGCAGAGTTAGATGCAGGGGAGGTAGGGGAGCTCGACCAGGTGACATGCAGAAGGAGAAGCAGAGGGGATGGGAGGCCTTGCTCGATTTTTGTAAAAGGCCCAAGGCTCCTTCTTCTTCTTCTTTCGGGCAGCACAGAGCAGAGGAGGAAGAGGGGGCACTAGGGATGGTAAGTGAGGAGGAGAGGGGGCAAATGAGGGGCAGGGGCTGGCTGGGGGTGGCCTATGGCCTTTATACCAAGGGGAAGAGCTAGATGGAGAAAATGTCCACTTTGGAGATGGGGGTGGAGTGGTGTTGGCCAGGGATTGGCCGAGAAGGTGGTGGGAAGGGGCAAGAGGCGGATTTGGTTGGGCAGAGAGGGGTAGGGATGCTGTGGTAATTAAATGTGGCAAATCTTGTAAGATTGGGGTTGTCTCTCTCTCTATCTCTCTACTAGTCCAAGGGTAAAAGGGGCAATGCTGGGGTGGAGCTACAGTGCCCATGACCAGGGGGGTGTTGGGTGCTGTGGAGGAGTGTTTGACAAGCATTGGTGGTGGTTTGGTCCTAGTTTTGTTCAAGTTTAATTGTTTTGCAAGATTTTGATCACAAGAGATCTTGTGAAGGAGTTTAGAGATTTGCATTGGGAAGGATGGGAAAGATGGTACTGGTAGATAGTTGAGGTTAAAATACCTCTCTAGGAATTATTTGGGATTTTTCAAAGGAGTTTTAGTCCACTTAACCCTATTTATTCAAAAAGGCAGAAGTAGATTCTAGAAGATCATTTGATAAATTTACATTGGGCAGGGTTGGTTTTTGGTTTGATATGGTCCCAAATGTGAATACACACTTAGGGGAATTTTCCAAGATTTATTATGGCTTAAAAGTATTTAAGACAATTATTATTCCATTTCTGCCATTTAAGAAAATAGGCAAAAAGAAATAATAAATCTTCTCAAAAGTATCTATTTTTGAAGTGGTAATATGGGGTATGATATGTGGACCTAAATTGAGCCAAAAGTTGGAGAAGTGTTTTGGCAAAAAAACAAACTTTCCTTTATGGAAGAAGTTTTGGAGATTTTGTCTATTAAAGGAATTAAATAGATTTGGGGCCATAATAATTATGGATAATATTTGGTAAATCTTGGTTATCAAGGTAGGTGATGTGGGAAGGGTGTAGCAAGCATTTTCAACCTTGTGGAATGGAATTCCAACTTGAATTAGATGGAAAAACATGGAATTGAGGATCTAGGGTGATGTTATTTTTATACCACCAAAACCTTGTTGGTTCTTGGAGCTCAGAGCTCGCCTTGATGCCATGGATAGATGGATAGGTATACAAAGTCATATATATGATTATGGTAGGAGTTTGTATTGGTTGCATTTTAGGTGGTCTAGAAAAGATGGCAAACTTTGTTGAAAATAAGGCTGCCATACTAGATGAGTCCCGATGCCTTATAAACCATGTGGGTTTAAGAAGCACAGAGATCCACTTGGAACAAGTGAAGTATATTTTGATATACCTATATGATTAGAACACAACCATTCCAAGAGTTGGTCCATAGAAGGTTGGATGATGGTGTGAGCTTCTGTCAAAGTAGGCATGATGACTAGATTTGCAGGAAAAGTTATTTTCTTGCCTGCAAAACCATCAAGAACAAGTGGGTTGGAGGACGATCTAGCCAAGGGAAAACGTGGGCCTTAGTATTCCTTAGGATGGTTAACAAGATGGTTCAGGTGCATTTCCAAAAATGCACAAAGGTTGAGAAAGGGGGGGCATTCAAAAATGTGATGTTGAAACAGTTTCCAGTCTTAGTAAATTTGGCAGTTTTGTGGATTTTGACTAGAGTATGAGAGGGAATGTTTTTGGAGGGGTTGCAAGGTACCAAAGCATCATCAAGTGGATGATGTTTAAGTGTAGATTGAGTATAAGGTATCCATGCTTGGCATTGGACTTCATGGACTTGGAAGCTTCTAGAATGGATCACTTCAGAATGGATCTGGTTAAGGGTTTTAGATGATCACCTAGTATATAGTGATTTGACCTTGCTTTGTTTTATTCCTTAGGATGTGGTGGCTTGGAGAACATATTGACACTAGTTATGATCTCCTAGAGTAGCTCATACTACTTCCTAAGCAAACAAGTCAGACAACAAATCAAGGCAACTCATCTTATAAACTAAGCAAATCCACTACTAGGGTTATCATCAAGCTTAGCTTGAGGTAAAGTTGGGGCATTTTGAAGAGGTTGGGTTTTTGAGTAATATGAGAGTCCTTGGTATCTCTACCAAGAGTAGAATTCAAATGCTTTGGAAAGAGGTTTTGGTAAAACTAGAGGTAAGATTTAGTTGAGGGTTCTATCTTGAAAACATAAGGAAGTTATATTATATATCTCTCCATAGTTTTGTCAATAGAAGCCACAAAAATAGTTTTGGTTACCTAAGCATCTTGGCTCATGTTTTGAAATGCTAGAACATTTGAGAATATGTAGAATGAGCCAGGATAGTTTTGGTAAATAGCTTTTGTCAACTGATGGTGAGGTAAGGAGTATCATATGGTACACACTCACATGCACAAGTACAAACAAACAACAAACAAGCACTGCACCCAAGAACAAGAAAAAGTTTTTGTTCCCCCTGATTTTTGCATTCTAGACAACTAATTAGGGTTGCTGAAATTGGGATGTTACAGACCTTTCCCCCTTAAAAGAATCTCGTCCCGAGATTCGGGAGAGTAAGGTTAGGGGATTTGTGTTGGAGTTAGTGCTAGGGGTTTCTTGAGTACTAACTTGTCGGCTTTGTCTTTGAGAAGATCACTTCGATAGTGAGGTTGATCTTTAAACGCCTTGAAAACATAAGGGGTGGATCAGGCTTCAACCAGGATTGCAAGGAGTGATCTTCCAGCTGTTTAGGATTTACGGCGCCTGTCCTAAGGGATTATTGTATTCTAGTATATGTCCTTGGGTCCAACTGTTGGATTGCTTCCGGCAGAGGGTTATTCTATTTTGCGGGAAAGACGCAGTCTTTCCCCCTTAGGATTAGACTGGGGTAGATCGGAGAGTTGGCGCAGTCCATCCCTCTTGGAGTCGCAGAGGGATGTTTTTAATGCTGACGTCCATATCTCTCCTAGAGTCGAGATTGTCAGGGGTGTCCCAATCTGGAGATCTTCTGAATTATCCTTGGGTAGACGGTCTTCTGAGGATTGAGTGGAAAGACGCAGTCTTTCCACCATAGAGCTTCATTAAGGTGCTTTAGGAGTGGTGCAGACCTTCTTCCTAGGAGAGCTTTCCTGGGGTTAGCAGGAGGCTGCATCTTCCTGGAGTCTTGAGTTAGTGTCGTCAAGTGATGCCCTATTCTATACACCTTGGCGAGGGGGTTTCCTAACGAAGCTTTATGGAGGGAGCTCAGGGAAGTTAGCGGTTTATGACTCTCTTGGCTAGTGTTTAGACAAGGTTGATGTAGTCAGCTTCGGTGAGGATGTCTTCACTTGCATCTCTTGTGTTGCTTCCGCTTGAGGGCGGAGTGGACTTGCTGACTTCATGCCTTCTCGTCTTCGGGAAACTGGAGTATTCAGGCCTTCGAGAGAGTAAGCGCTCCGGGTTGGGGTCTGATGCAACGTCTTGGGTAAAAACACGCAAGAGGGAAAACATCAAGCAAGCATAGAAATCTGAGGAGGTTATTACATAACAAGCCAGTTTGCACCCGAGGGTGCTAATAGTACTTAAGCATTACAAAACGCGTTCAGGGACGATACATGACTCTACCCTATTACTAAATGGACGAGTAGCGCAACGCGGGTGATTACTTAGAGGGTGCATCTGTGGAGTCGTGGCTGGCTTCTAGCAGAGCAGTGGAAGCTTCCTACACCTCCTGGATGGGCTTGAACCTACGGAGATACTGACTAGCGGTGATGCACTTCCTATTTCTCTTGGGGGTGGCTTCTCTCAAGGTTCCTTCAGGGGTGGTGGTTCGTGTTTGATTCCTTTGCAGGGTTTCCAGAGCTTCCTTACGGGTGAGAATGGCTTGCAGGCGACGGAGCTCCATCTGGGAGTGGCAGTATTCGTCAACGAATGTTGTTAACACCTCATTGCTAGAATAGCTGAAATAGTCTGAAAGGAGAGAGTAGGGTATGCCAAGCTGGGGTCTTGAGATCCTCCGGTGCAGTCGACATTTCCCTTCATGCAGGAGGTAAAAGGTTGTGGGCTGTATCATCTCTGGGAGGGAGCTACGGATGCGCATCAAAGCTTCTATGGCTACCAAATCAACAGCAAGTACGGGGATTGGCATCTGAGGTCCAGTGGAATAGATAGGGCTTCCATTGGTTCCCGGCTTGGCTAGTATGACAATCTGTCCCACATAATCTCCTGATTCCAGTCCCTTGTGGAGGGTGTAAATAGGTTTCTGCTAGTAACCACAAAGTTGCAGGGAGTCCCAGAGGAGTCGGGGAAATCCAATCTTCAGCCACTCTTGATCAACAGGTTCCATCTACAAAAAGTGTTTAGGGCTAGGTCGAGTTAGTGAAAAGTGTGCAGGATTTTAAGATTAGAAAATCATCTGAATACAAGTAGTTTTCAAGATGGAGGAGGAAAAGACATAAGCACTTTTGCAAATAGTCATCTCTTCTCCCTTGTCTTTTAGAAAATAGGTTTGTCATTTCCTGTCTAACGTCGAGGCTAACTAAGGTCTCCTACGGTCAGGATGGCTCTGATACCATGTCTGTGGGCTCCCCGGATTATCCATCTGAGAAATCCCTGTTATGTATATATCCATGTTCCCATGATCAGTGAGCCGTGGAACATAACCGACAAGTATCATTACAACATCCGAAACATAACGAATTTACAAGACTTACATAAATGCCATTATGGCTACAACATCTTTAGCAGCGGAACATCACCACGCGGGGAGCCCAATCGTGCCTCAACCTATAGGCGACTGACTGGGAAGACGGCCTAGCTCGATGGACGTCACCTTAATCTTCTGATGTCGAACCTCTGAAAGTATGGTCAAGTAAATAACCAGGGACAATGCCATGAGTACCTTTGAATGTACTCACAAACCACCAAGATAAAAGAAATAAGGAAATGCAATTCGGGCTGTGGCGAGATAGCTCTATCTAGGGTTGGTTTTGAAATGCCTAGACTACCTCCTGTAGTTATGGCATCTCCATATCTTTGTTGAAAAAGAGTTTTGAAAACTTGCCTCTGTTTTATAAATCAAGATATCTCCATATCTTTGCTGGAAAAAAACCTTTTTGAAAACCATTTTGGAGTAAAAACCCTTTTGTAAACCTCTTTGACCTCCTTTGGTCACAACCACACTTTAAACTCAGGTTCCCCCGGAACCTCCATACTTTTATCCATTCTTTCCAAACAAACCAATGTTTGGGTACTCCTAGCCAGCATCTTTACAACCGTCCTTGACCATGGACACGGCTCTTCGAATAGATTATAGTCTGCAGATTTTGCACACTTTCCCCACAAGAATCAATACATCCGTTGGGATACAACCACGGCCCAGTACCAATGTAGATGGGGGTCTGGATAATCAAACCTAACCTTTCGCTTGTCGACCCTAGCAAAGGCTGCTTTTCCTTTGGGGTTTGTTCTCCCCGGCAACGAGTATGTGGCTCCCAGCCATAGTCATGCCTTCCGTACACGTGTATACCCAAGACGCAACTTGGCGTATACCTTAACTTGGTGACTCCACTTCCTTCCATACCACCTAAGTCATACCGTCCGCGGGAGACCCAATTGTTGCACCGGCACTCCTGCCAAGACAGGCTCACTCTTGCCGAAGCAAGCTACAGGCTCGAGATCCATAGACCTGTTAGCGCCTGCCCAGAATTCAAGGGATCTCTCCCTATAAGCATGGTACAAGCTGCCCCGGCTAATGAAGACAAACTACGAGCTAAGCCCCAGCACCTGGGGTAATATGGTTGCGCTGAAAAAAATTGTTCTGGTAAAGGCGTAGAACATCCCTTCACTTTCTTATTTCTCCTTATCACCCCCTTTCGTAGTTAAAACATCCCCATGGAATGATGCCTGTTCCCAAGGGTTTTACAAAACAGTTTTGAAACATTTGTAGTAGGGTAAAACCCAAAATAGTTCATTTTCTCAAAACCCGGGGTTTTCAATGAGGTAGGATGCTGACCATCATACTCTCGGTCTAAAGGGATACAATGGTAGGTACATCAAGGTGGTGCCACGAGGGACACAAAGTCATAACTTGGAGGAGCCATGTTATTAGCGCAGTATTTATAAAACAAGACATGCAGATAATAATGTAATTTATAAAGAGGATACAAAATAGGTAAAAGAGACTAGGAAAAGTATCAGAGTTCAGGAATGGTGGCTTGCCTATGATCAGCAATAAGTCACTGGACTTCTTTAGATAACCAACAATACCCAATAAATAATAAGAAGTCCCTTCCTTCTAGTCGTCAAACACTCACACTATCGCCGTCATCGGGTATACATGCAAGTAGACAATACCACAATCAATACAGGGAATACAAGCATCAAACCATTCGTCAAACAAACATAAGGAGTACTACTGAACTTGGTAGGTTTTGGAGAAGTTGGATTCTAGTTAGTGGAATTACTAAATTGCCATATAGGTGTTTTTCCCTTTTGAAGATAGTTGTCAAGGCTAAATACCATGAACTTGGAGTGGGCTTCTGAGGTCAGTAGGATACCAATGTGAAACAATGATATCCTCAGATAGGTCTTGACAACAAAAAAACCAACACAAGTGGTTTCAATAGATTATCAATTACCTAGATTAAATTATGCTTTTTATAGTGGAAATAACTCTAGTTTGAGGAAATAATTCACCAGAATTTATCTGGAGGCCCAAACATTATTTACTTGGGTGGTTAGGTAGTGTTTGATGTACTGAACCACATAGAGTTGGAATCTTGTCAAAACAATTACCAAATGCCCTCAGGAAATTCCCGAAGACAGTTCTGTAAGGTTTTTCTCTTTTTCACCAGATTTATTCTACAGAAGCTCTTGAGTTGATTCCAAGGGCATGTGGTAGGTATTTGGAATACCTTTCTGTAGGAATTGGATTCACTCTTTTTGTTGTTGTCAAACTCTTGGAGTGACTTATTTAGTAAAAAAGGGGTTCATAGAATAGTTCAATTTACTATAATTCAACCAGAGCTCAGTAAAATGTAAGCTGCTGGGGTTTGATCGATACTGATAATACACAACCCTGGGAGTTGGAAATAGGTCCATACCTCACTTGGTTTGACCTAGATAATTTACCCAAGGCAGATAATGGTTGTTTTTATTATTTTTGCTACAGACACACTACTGTTCACCTTGGCATATGGCCTATGCTAGGTGACAGGTATATCAAATACCTTCCAGTAGAGCTTGGATTCTCCCCAATTGGAGATGTAAAACTTATTAGGGTTCCGCGTATGAAAACAATAAATTTTACTCTACACCCCTGAACCCCTGAAGCTGCCAGGACCTATCTATTAGTAATACAGTAATGGGAGGAGATTTTCGCGAACTTACCCTTGAAGACCGAAAAGCGTTGTCAACGCTCAAGAGAGCGTGGGATGTAGATGAGCCGAAGACGACCTCAAGGTCGTGATGAAGTCCTTGCGCTCCTTCTGGCTCCAACGACTTGAGTGCCTCAAGTGCGACACCTCGCGGGGAGTTACACACGTCCGGTGCCTGACGATGACTCCCGCTTCCCAGATCCAGCAGCAATTGCGGAAGTAGAGCTCCCAAATCCGAATCCCACAGTGCGACGGCGCTCCATGGTGAAGATGTCTCTCGCTCGTGCAGTCCAGAATTGGGACCACGGTCATGAGAGAGAGGGGAAGAGAGAAAATATCAATTGGAGGTCCTCCCAAAAGTGGGGAGACCTTTATTGATTATTGGTGTATTTTTCTAGGCCAAATACCCCACTATATATAGGGGGAGGGGATGTACTACCTCCCTCAAACTCCCAGGGTGGGACTAAAGGAGAGGAGGAGGTGGGGTGGCCGCCGGCCAGCCCCTAGTGGGCCCCGCGGGGGGCTAGGCCCAGCCGGCCTCCCCTTTGGCCCCTCTCCCTCTCTCCTTTCCCCTAATGGGCCCTCTCCCTCCGGAATTGGCCCATTAAGCCTTTTTGACCTTTAATTGATTTTCTCTTTATTAAATAAATATGAATAAATGATTAAATCAACATTTAAACATTCATTCACATATCATTTAATCTCCGTGGCCATGGAACACCTTCCACCTCCACTCCGGACATCCTCCGGACTTACCGAAACTCTTCCGGTTTTCTCTCTTCTTTTCTTCGATGATTCCACCGATCCTATAAACACTCTCTAAGCATCATCAAGCCCTTAAGAGTGATACCCTACGGTTCGGGAACACTCCACACATGGTCAGGACACTCCCGCACCAATGATCGACAGAGGGACCTGGATGGCCATGTGACCCCTGTGTGTTCCACGAAGATCTTTCGTCGTTTGAACCGGGACACTCGTGTCTTATTCCCTTTGTCACTCGATACTTACATTGCCCGAGATTTGATCAATGACATCACCATGTCATGTTCAATCTCGTTACTGAACAATGCTACTTGACTCGTTCCGATAAGTGATATCCCCGTGATCCAATCACACGCTGCGCAGCTATTGGATATAACTTCTCCGAGTGGGCCCTTGAGTATCTTCCCGTCACATGGACGGACAAATCCCGCTCTTGACATATATTGCCTCTATGGTTTCCTCTGAGTACCTGAACACACCTTTGTAACCACCGTTTTACCAGATGGCGTTTGATGCTATCTAAGTACTATGGGGAGACAGTGATTGATATAGCCTCACGGTCTAAGGAATAGTCTACGAGGATCCATTTCTAATCATCATAACTTGAACTTCATGACATGATCGGATCACGATGTTTAGGTTGGGTATTGGTTCATCATCTCATTCTCCAAATGAGATGACCTCATTTCCAACTGGCATAAATGTCACATGATCAGGAAACATGATCATCTGTTGACCAATGAACCAGTGACTAAAGTTTCACTGGGAACCCCTGGTTGTTTGTATATCACACGTGTATTGATGTTTCCACTCAATACAGTTATAGCATGATATAAAACTTAATCATAAACTATATGAAATATGATAATAGTCCTTACTACTATTTTTCTCTAGGGCATATTTCCAACAGTCTCCCACTTGCACTAGAGTACAAATACACTAGCTGCATTTTGTTCTCAATCATTGGCACCATATATCCGGTACCCTGAACATGCTTGCTCATGGAAGAGGTTGAGCCTTGGGTCTGTACTTTATAGTCCCAAATCCTTTGCAACTTACTAATGTCACCTTGATTGACATTAATCCTTTATCATCATATGATAGCATCTATGTGTATGTATCGTCGCTATGGCAGCAGAATGAGGCCTGATTCCAGGAGCCTACAGTGACGTTAGATCAACCTCGAGGGCTTTCTCATGGGCAATGTGCCCTGGAACACATCATTCTACGTTAAAAGCGAATTAGCCCCGCCATAACATTATACAACACTTTAGATGGTACCCTTATCTATTATTATAAATGTATTCATCGAAACACCAGTGCACTCTGTGCAACCTTCGATGTTATGTTCACCTCGCTTCCTACTTGACTTTAACTGGCATCTACAAGAGTTTTGTAACCACCTTAAATTACGCTCCTAGTTACAAGCCTGGATGAACGGAAATGGTTGAAATAGTACGGTGGGACCCAAATGCCACTCACAGGTAGACCTTTCGGCCGTCCCAACCATTTCCAAACATCGGGACAAGAACGGGCGGCGTAATCGGCAGGCGAAGGGATCAACTACATACACAAATGAGTATGTATGCAAGCCACCATACAACAGTACATCAGAGCCATTCCATCTAAAAAGAAAGGGAATATAGCAACGCCATACGGCAAGATCCAAATATCCTAGATAGATATAATAGTTTAGGATATCTCCTCATACACCAAACATCAGAGTATCAAGCGGAAGCGAAAGACAAAATCCGAGTACGGATAAGAAGCAAATCGGCATAAGATGCCCCATAAATAAGCACATCCATACCAGATCTCACGGATCCCCGTTCCCAGAATCTCTACACCGAATGATCGTTGCCCACATCGTCCGTCTCTTCCACCCAGTATCCATCTTGCGAATGTACCTGTTCATCTGAACCAATAATTTATCGTGTGAGACCCTAGGGGTACTCAGCAAGTCTTTATGCCGCTAAAGGGGACACAACCTGGGGTGACGCCATTGCAGCAAAAGATAAACCCTAGCAATGCTATAGATACTCGCTAACCATCCGCCTAACCAGAGAGATAGCGGATGTCCGTGAAATGATAACAACAGTTATAACGTTAAAACGGTAATATCCACAGATCCATCCTCCTCCTCGCCATCGACGAGGAAGCGGACGAACAACCCCCATCCGTTGGCGGTTTTATTATCCATTCCATGAGTGTTGCACTATTTACTAGTCGTACCTAGTCTAGTCAAATTAAAAGCGGTACTTTAGTTATGCTTGTCTATGATCGAGAAACTGCTCAAGTCGTCCATAACCGCAGACACGGCTTTCAGAAAGTTTTACCCTGCAGGGGTGCACAAATAGCAACACACACTCGATATGCCTCGGAAAAACCAAATCAAAACCCAACGAGGCAGTCACGACAAAGCGATCACAGGATTCAGAATATTTCAGGGGGCCACCCCATTAAGCTACCCGAACGAAGGTAGCCGACTCGAGACGGCCTCAAGGTTTGCGCCATGGCTGTGAAACGATCGGGAACCCAAAATGTGACTGGGCTTGTCGACACCGAAAACACTCCGCTTTCCTAACAGCGATGCAGCGACCTCGCACAATTTAAATAAAGCGAAAGCATGGCATAAGTACAGGATAGTAAATAAAACCTCAAACTAGTTTGTGGCCCCAAGAAATAAGAATGAATCAAGCTAAGCTGGGGGTTCATAAGCCTCCCGGATGTGGATAGCGCAAATATTCTTGGAACAGGAATCAAGTACTCGGGGTCTTACGGGACACAAGTGAGCCTGAAAAACCAAATAGCGAATATGGCTCACCGATGCCACTTTCATTAGTTATCCCATTACTACTCCGGTTAAGTTGTTTAGGTACCTCATTATCCAACAGACACTCACATACCCTACACATGCTGTTCTACGACTCGCATGGCTCAAACAACTCCTGTAGTAATGGCTCATGGGATGGAGGAACAAGCTTCGGTGGGGTTTAAAAGTAAAGGCTATGCAATACTTGGGATTCAATTTGATGCAATCGCGACTCAATGATGCAAGAATAAGATAGAGGCAATAGGTACTATATGTATGCAAGCATGTGGTAGTGCTTGCCTGGCAGCTCAGTTGAAGCAAGGGATGGATCTGGGTAGTGCTCCTGGTCCTCTTGGTATATCCCCTGCTCAGCGTCTATTCGAAGAAGAACCAAACAAACAAGGGCCAACATAAATAAAGTGCACAAGCATATGAATAAATGCATCAAGCAAACAATCATGCCATGATGAATGATGCACAATTTGCATGGCATTAAAGTAGCATGGCATGGGTGAGGTGTGGAATACAAGAATAAATCATTTTATTGAGTTTTAGTTATATTTTATCCTCATATTAGTTGTTGTACACATTATATTTAAATGATGCATGCTTCAATTCAAACCATGGAATGCATAAACAGAAAGGTCTTGTCGAGCTAATCATTTTAGACATATCATTTGTTAAATTTGGACCTATAAAACAAAAGTTATTAATTATTTAAGAAAAGGGCATTTTATTGTAATTTAATTAACTTGAAAAATAAATAAAGTGTCCAAAATATATTTTGAATGGCATATTTGAAATCCTCACATTTTTCTGATTTGAAAACATATATTATTTGTTTAATTTGGATTTGTATTTTAAAAGTTATTTAAAAACAGAAATAAATTTGAATTTGAATTAATTTGAAAAAGATTTGAATTTAAACAGATACAGGAAATACTTTTGTTACTCAGATTAAGCCAGCCACAGACGCTGACGGGTGGGCCACGCGCTGACTCAGCAACGCACGCGCACAGAAATGTTTTACACCGCGGCCTGCTCTAGCTCAAGCGAATGACAGGTGGGACCCGCTGGCTCGCAGGCCCACTTGACAGAGAGATCCGAGGGTGACCACGGCCTGTGGGGGCTGGGTTGAGTTTTACAAACTTCGGATCCTTTTTGCAAAAGACACGGGGATGACATGTGGGCCAAGGGGAGCGGGTTAAGCGAAACAAAGCTAGGGGGCTGCTAAAAAGGAGCCGTCTTGTTCCTCTTCTCCATGACGAGAGGATGATCGGTGCCGATCGCATCAGGCGCGGCGCGTGGGGGTTCGAACTCGCGACCTGGGCGCGCGGGCAGAGGGCGGAGCCACTGCGCTAGGGCGGGGTAGACGTTAGAGGGCAGCGCGGCTAGATAGGGTCTTCGCTGCGTCGTGGGAAGCGGCAGCGCGCTTGGCAAGGCCGAGGGTGCACGACGAAACATCCGGCGGATCTAGCGGCAGACGGCGAAGGGACCATGTCCAGGAGAGAAGAGCTCACCGGAGGGCGTCGGTGTAGGTGGATCGGGCTAGGAGGTGGGATCGTCGGCGTGGCTCATGGACGGCGACTAGGGTTTATCGTCGGCGGTGGTTCCGCGGTTCGGTGCTTCTCCGCGACGGCGTGACAGCGGACTCCCGGAGTCTCCTCGTTCTCTCGATCACCTCCATGCCACGCTGCTTTGCTGGTTCGAGGATCGGTGGTGATGAACCGGTGGATGCTGGGGGTAGCGGTGAAGGAGAGAGGGAGGCGCCTCGGCCAGATCTGGAGAGGCAGGAGGGGCCGGGAGGGAGTAGATAGGGACGGGGGAGGAGAGGATGCCGTGGGGAGTGGGGTAGATGGAAAATGTGGCCTCGGTGCCACCTTTTTCTCCTTCCTCCTCACGTGCTCGGGTCGGGCAGGGGCAGGGCAGGTGCATGGGGGCTTCCAGGTGGGACCAGAGGCGAGGCCAAGGAGGGTGGCTCAGTGTAGGACCCGCTTGGTGGAGAGAGAGAGCTAGGGAGAGAGAGGTGAGGCTCGGGTAGGGTTAGAGCTAGGCTCGGGTTAGGGTTTGGGGGTTGGTAGCTTGGGCAGGGGTGAGGTGGCCCGGGAGAGAGGGTGGCCGGTGGGGCCAGCTAGGTGGAGAGAAGAGAGAGAGGCCGAGAGAGAGGGGTGGTAGCTTAGGGTTTGGTCATGGTGGGGTTTAGGAGAGAGGGGGGTTATGGATAGGGTTAGATGGGGGTATGGTAGATTAGGGTTTTAGAGAGAGAGAGATGCGGTGTGGTTCTCTTTGACAAGATCAAGCAAGACCAAAACAAGCTCGAGCAAGAAATGGCCAAAAGAGAGAAGAAAAGGGAGGTGGTGATGGGTGGATGGAGATGATGATGAGGTTTAAGCAAGATCAAAATAGATCAAGCCCAAAAGAAGGGATAGAGATATGATCCACTCCAAAAACAAATAAAACCCAAATGCTAGAAAAGGTGGCACTTGCATGGCCCATGCAAAATATTTATTACCATGTTGATTCTTGTGAAAACAATATTATCACATGGCATTATTATTATGCATTTCCAAAATTGGAATAAAACCAAGCAAAAAGAATTAAAAGGGATGCCCCGTGTGGAATAGATGGAGATGACCATGTTTGAATAGAAATGGGACTTGATAGTGTGTATGTGCCACTAGATGCTCAATAGTCCCAAAATACCCCAACATGAGCATAATTCCATAATGATCCATATGGAAGCTAGGAGAAAGGGTCCCACTCACATGGCATGCAAAGGTGGCCATGTGGCTCTCATATATCAATAATGTGAAAACAACATGATGCCAAGATGAGAACATGTGGAAAAGAATTGGATCCATCCCAACCCACATGAGCTAGAGGTAAAACCCAAATAAAGTGCAAAGCTCATATTTATTTGGATGGTGGAATTATAAGGTGGTGAAAGAAAGGTGGTGGAGTTCATAAGAGATATGCCCCCCAACTCAACTTGGGCATTAAACAATATATCAAGAACCAAATACAATATCAAGAGGCAAATACAATTAACAATGCATATGAGATAAGAACCAAACAAAAAGGGGTTTTATATGATGCTCAAATGCAAGGTGGCATGATGACATGAGCATGATATAATGATGATGCAACAATTATATATTTGAAGTAGCCATTATATTACTAGACCAAGTAGCATTACAATTGTTAGACAATTGGGATGCTACAAGTTTCCAACATATTCCCTTACAACATAACTCTTTATGCTTTAAGATATGTTATCCTTTATGGATTGGAAAATATGTCCACAGTTCTCTATTAGACATTGCGGACAAAACTTAGCTCAAACGTTCTGTGATTCGAACTTAATCACTTTCACACGTTCCTTATTTGGATCACATATTATGCCAAGTTATCATCATGGTTTCTAAGATAAAACCTATGTCTCAACATAGTGGATGACGATCATCTTTCTTTCAACTGTTGATGTTAAACTTAATGTTATTCCTAATTTGAGTCATTAAGGACTAGTTCCTTAATTAACTTCTATCCTGAAACCCTTTTTTAGAATCCCTTAAGGAATACTACATAATATCATAATACACCTATTATCAACTTCTATATCTTATGAATCATTATTCATAAGTATTTGCGCCTTTCATTCTCAACACATTTAAGAATTACTCTTATAAGCTCCCACTCAAAATATGTTCCCACATATTTGAATTTGAGACTTACATTGCTTCCACTCAAAAATATGTCAATCACATATTGTTTCAGGAAGACTTTCACGGCTCTCACTCAATTTTATGCAAATTGCATATCTCCTTACTATTTGAATAACTTCAAAATCCTTTGATCAAATATCAAACTTGGAGATTTATTATGAGATACTAGTACTTTACTAGTTTTAAATCCACTAGACTTTTAGCACACATGAATCAAATTCATTTGAATTTGTCCAATACTTGACAAATTGTGCTTTAGTCATTTACCTCCTTTTTCCTACTATGGCTTTGCATTCATTTGGGAAAATTCAAGTAACCCCTTTTTCTTGTGACATTCAGCAACAAATTGCTTTCTAATCTCAAGGGAATTTTCCTTTTAGGATTTCTCATAATTCTAGTTTACCATTATTTCCTTTGTAGTTCGTAGGTATGTCATATTCCAAAAATCATGACAAGTGATTCACAAATGTCTCCATACAAGATATGGATTTACATTTTGAATCCTACTTCATGTAGTGAAAAACGATAGTGGAGAGAAAAACACAATGATCAAAATCATTAGTTCTTTCCTTCTGTGAAGAGAATCGTTCAGGAACATTGTCCGTTGCGCTTCTCAACACTCTGATGCAGGGTTTTGAATCCTCATCGTGTTTTACACTAATTTCCATTTGCTTCATAATTGAGAAACATCACTAGAAGCGAGCTTTCTCAAGAATACACCAAAATCCAAGGAATATGAATCTTGCTTTCCTTTTGGTCTCAGCTATGGATTTCGTATTCAAAGTTTCCAATGAATACACTACAAGGACTTATTCGCTATTGTTTTGGTTATATCGAATAACCCCCAAAACTTTCAAGAATTCAAATGGTTTACCGATTCTAATTGAGTGCTAACTATTTCTAACTGATGGTCTCTACATCTACACTACAACGATTTATTTGGTGCCTTCTATTCAGCCCCCTTTTTGATATCTAATATCATATTGTGATGCTTTTGTACTTCGAAGTTTCAAAACACTTTGCATTTCACAATTACTTTTATGCCATTCTTATAAAATTGAATTTCATTACTATTGATCAAATCATAGCAATTTGACTCTCTTTTATACTTATACCATTTGTTGATGAAACATTTTGATTAAATCAAATAGTTTCAAATTCATGTTTCCTTTGGTAAACTTACTTTACACATTTAAACAATCATTTAATGATAATTACCATTTTCATTAAAACACAATACATCGAATATGTATTTACTTTTAACAATTCTTTAAACACTTTGTATTCAAGTAATACACGGTGTTCAAGTTATTTTGCCGAACTTAGGCATGATTTATATGTGAAAACAAATCGAATGACTTTCACATATTATCACATAACTTTGAATTTAAACAATGGTTTCATTCATTAATGAACATATCATTAAATTGGGTATTTTTAAACAAGGCATTTTAATATTTTACAAATGTTCATGCATTATCAATTAGTTTCAAACAATAAGGACGATTCACAAGTAATCAAACAAGATATGAACATGAATAGAAATCATTCATAAAAGCAGAACAACTATTTGTTACAAACTCATATGAATAACCGTCTCACGAAATGTGAGACACACTAAAGAAGTTCAAAATCTCTTGATTACAATAATCATCCTAAAACACAAACTAAATGATAAATGTCGAGGGAGAGTGTTGTCGGCCATCATCATCATGCTCGCCATCAACACGCAACGTCACCTCCTCTCCAGCAAGCACCTCTCATGCAGAAGGACCTTGGTCGTTGACGACTCCAGCGACGTTGGGCTCATCTATCACATTTCTGAAATGTGATATGAACTCGAGGAAATCCAGTGTTTCCATGTCGCCTCTCATAACGCAGATCCTGACTTGTGCTTGGATGCTTGGATAAAGCGACCGCAGTACAACTCCCATCGCAAATGAGCTTGAGTACCAGTTGTCCAGGTAGTATGCCAGACTCATGTACGCATCGTAGAGGCGCAATAAGTGCTCATCCAGTGAGGAGCCCTCCTCCATCTTTATGGAGAGGAAGTCCCCCATCAGCTCATACTCTCACATGCGCACTTGTTCCAAGAAATGTGCTCTCAGATGTGCCATGACCATTCGGGGCTTGAGATTCCCCACCATTGGCCATAGCCCATCCTCCATTCTGAGGCGCATGGTCACTGATATAAACGTGGCCATCACACAACGACGATAACACAGATCCCTCTGTTCCTGGGTCTCATGAGAATAGAGTGGCTCCAGATACATCTCGCAGGTCATGTAGTCAGCTACATTGTTCTCCCCGAGGAGATCAAACAGGCGTATGACCCATGCAGAAAAGTTGGATCCATCTAACTTGAGCTTTTCTCCTTTTAACCAATCGTCGATAGGAAAGGTAATCTCGGGAAGAACCATTTTCTACATTTATAATTGCAAAAGGAATTTAGACTAAGTTTATGATTAAATGAGTTAATAATAACTCCACTCAGAAACACCTATCCCTAGTGAGGGTTCCTAGTGATAACATGACCCCTATCAGCCACATCTCCCCCGATTGATCACGGCCATTGATGTGGGTTCAAAGGTGGACGCTAAACGTCGGTCACATCATTCATGCGACTTGTGCTCGATCTTTCGACCATCCGTGTTCCGAGGCCACGCTTCTGTGGCGTGCTAGGCTCGCCAAATCAACCTTAGTGTATCCGATGTGCAACATGGCTTACACCCACTATATGCGAACGTAGATATGTCTGACACCCAGGCCTGTAACCCTGGATCGCCTCATACCGAAGAACTTTCTTGGTGGTGCACACTAAGGGGGAACACAATCATTGGTAATTTTAACAGGGATCATCTTATTAGGCTACCATCAAGTATCTAATACTAGCACACAATAAGACATACAAACAATAACATTGCATGTAAATGTTATGTGATATGGTCCTTCACGTCGTGATCTCCATCCGCCGTCACCGGGTTCCAGCGCCGTAGACACCAGGGTACCGGTATCATTCATGGCAGTTTGTCATTACCGTGACTATCTACTACTATGTAACAAAAGGTAATTACTTTACCTTTGCCACAACCATATCACAAAGCAACACCCCCCTACAAAAAAATTAGACGCCTCTACTTTATCTTTGCATGTTTTACGTGGCTGAATGGGCTTTCGCACAAGAACCGTTCTTACCTACAAACTTTCAGCACAACGTTGATCAAGTAGTTGTCTCTACTACACCCCTTTTGGGGCCCTCCATTGCAAATGGTATACCAACTAATGAGAGAGAGACAGACACCCCCCTAAGCCACTTTATACGGTACAAGCCGTATGCCAAGCATGGACCAGTCTCGCGAATGAACGCGTAAAGTCGGTTGGGGGCTGCTTCATCAAGCATTACTGCGGTATACACAAGTACACGTGGGAGAGTAACAACTAAAAGATCAATGCCCACACACTACATCTCGTGTGTTCTAGCCGTACTAGCATTACTACGCATAGATCTAGCTCTGATACCACCGTTGGGGTTCTGCGTATGAAAACAATAAATTTTACTCACGCCCCTGAACCCCTGAAGCTGCCAGGACCTATCTATTAGTAATACAGTAATGAGAGGGGCTTTTTGTGAACTTACCCTTGAAGACCAAAAAGCGTTGTCAATGCTCAGGAGAGCATGGTTGATGTAGACGAGCCGAAGCCGACCTCAAGGTCGTGATGAAGTCCTTGCGCTCCTTCTGGCTCCAACGACTTGAGTGCCTCAAGTGCAACACCTTGCGGGGAGTTACACACGTCCGGTGCCTGACGATGACTCCCGCTTCCTCGATCCATCAGCAGTTGCGGAAGTAGAGCTCCCGGATCCGAATCCCGCGTAGGCAGCCAGCGGTGAAGATGTCTCTCACTCGCGCAGTCCAGAATTGGGACCACGGTCATGAGAGAGAGAGGGGGAGAGATAAAATATCAATTGGAGGTCCTCCCAAAAGTGGGGAGACCTTTATTGATTATTGGTGTATTTTTCTAGGCTAAATACCCCACTATATAGGGGGAGGGGAGGTACTACCTCCCTCAAAGTCCCGGGGTGGGACTAAAGGAGAGGAGCGGGTGGGGTGGCCGCCGGCCAGCCCCTAGTGGGCCCCGCGGGGGGGCTAGGCCCAGCCGGCCTCCCCTTTGGCCCCTCTCCCTCTCTCCTTTCCCCTAATGGGCCGTCTCCCTTCGGAATTGGCTCATTAAGCCTTTTTGACCTTTAATTGATTTTCTCTTTATTAAATAAATATGAATAAATGATTAAATCAACATTTAAACATTCATTCACATATCATTTAATCTCCGTGGCCATGGAACACCTTCCACCTCCACTCCGGACATCCTCCGTACTTACCGAAACCCTTCCGGTTTTGTCTCTTCTTTTCTTTGGTGATTCCACCGATCCTATAAACACTCTCTAAGCATCATCAAGCCCTTAAGCGTGATACCCTATGGTTCGGGAACACTCCATACATGGTCGGGACACTCCTGCACCAATGATTGACAGAGGGACCTGGATGGCCATGAACCCTGTGTGTTCCACGAAGATCTTTCGTCGTTTGAACCGGGATAGTCGTGTCTTATTCCCTTTGTCACTCGATACTTAAATTTCCCGAGATCTGATCAATGACATCACCATGTCGTGTTCAATCTAGTTACTGAATAATGCTACTTGACTCGTTCCGACAAGTGATATCCCCGTGATCCAATCACACGCTACGCAGCTATTGGATATAACTTCTCCGAGTGGGCCCTTGAGTATCCTCCCGTCACATGGATGGACAAATCCCTCTCTTGACATATATTGCCTCTACGGTTTCCTCTGAGTACCTGAACACACCTTTGTAACCACCGTTTTACCAGATGGCGTTTGATGCTATCTAAGTACTCTCGGGAGACAGTGATTGCTATAGCCTCATGGTCTAAGGAATAGTCTACGAGGATCCATTTCTAATCATCGTAACTTGAACTTCATGACATGATCGGGTCACAATGTTTAGGTTGGGTATTGGTTCATCATCTCATTCTCCAAATGAGATGACCTCATTTCCAACTGGCATAAATGCCACATGATCAGGAAACATGATCATCTGTTGACCAATGAACCAGTGACTAAAGTTTCACTGGGAACCCCTGGTTGTTTGTATATCACACGTGTATTGATGTTTCCACTCAATACAGTTATAGCATGATATAAAACTTAATCATAAACTATATGAAATATGATAATAGTCCTTACTACTATTTGTCTCTAGGGCATATTTCCAACAAAACTCTCAGAGGAGTTTATTTAGGTGACCAGGTACTATTTAGAAATTGATTTATCATGGATATATTAAACCTAGTCTAGGATAACCAAGGGGATATTCTGTTAGACAAGATAGGTAGGTACCACCAAGATTTTGGATCTGGTCAAAATCATTTTTTTACATTTTTGTTTGAATTTAAACCAAACAGCAACTCTAGCAAATCTGGGGAAAAGAATAAAAAGAGGGTGTATCGGGCTGGAGTTCTGGAGGGGAGTGGGCCGCGGAGGTGGTTTCGTCCCAGCGTCCCCCACGAGAGAGCGCGCGGGGCGCGTTTGAATCTGATGGGGCTGGCCCGCCTGCCAGCCGCAGCGGGCGGCAAAACGGTAAGGAGGGGACGGGGGCCGTCCGATTAAAAGGGCGATGGACGGCCCTAGTTCGTCCTCTTCCTCTCTACGCCGGCGACAGAAGCTAATCCTAGCAGAGGACGGCGCGGGGCGGGGAGCTCACCTGAGGGCTCGGGAGAGGACGTGGAGGCAGCAGGGCGACGCGGTCGATGATGGCAACCTCGGGGATGGGCGGAAGGAGGGGGTTCCTCGACTAGATATGGCCCGCACGATGATGGCCAAGGAGAGCTTGTCAGGGCTCACCGGTGCGGCTCGAGGGGACGGTCCTGGGCAAAAGGAAGAGCAGAGTTAGATGCAGGGGAGGTAGGGGAGCTCGACCAGGTGACATGCAGAAGGAGAAGCAGAGGGGATGGGAGGCCTTGCTCGATTTTTGTAAAAGGCCCGAGGCTCCTTCTTCTTCTTCTTTCGGGCAGCACAAAGCAGAGGAGGAAGAGGGGGCACTAGGGATGGTAAGTGAGGAGGAGAGGGGCAAATGAGGGGCAGGGGCTGGCTGGGGGTGGCCTCTGGCCTTTATACCGAGGGGGAGAGCTAGATGGAGAAAATTTCCACTTTGGACATGGGGGTCGGGTGGAGTTGGCTAGGGATTGGCCGAGAGGGCGGTGGCAAGGGGCAAGAGGGGGATTTGGTCGGGCAGAGAGGGATAGGGCTGATGTGGTAATTAAATGTGGCAAATCTTGTAAGATTGGGGTTGTCTCTCTCTCTACTAGTCCAAGGGTAAAAGGGGCAATGCTAGGGTTGAGCTACAGTGCTCACGACCAGGGGAGTGTTGGGTGCTCTGGAGGAGTTTTTGACAAGCTTTGGTGGTGGTTTGGTCCTAGTTTTGTTCAAGTTTAATTTTTTTGCAAGATTTTGATCACAAGAGAGCTTGTGAAGGAGTTTAGATATTTTCATTGGGAAGGATGGGGAAGATGGTACTGGTGGATAGATGAGGTTAAAAGACCTCTCTAGGAATTATTTGGGATTTTTCAAAGGAGTTTTAGTCCACTCAACCCTATTTATTCAAAAAGGCAGAAGAAGATTCTAGAAGATCATTTGATAAATTTACATTGGGCAGGGTTTGTTTTTGGTTTGAGATGGTCCCAAATGTGAATACACACTTAGGGGAATTTTTCCAAGATTTATTGTGGCTTAAAAGTATTTAAGACAATTACTATTCCATTTCTGCCATTTAAGAAAATAGGCAAAAAGAAATAATAAAGCTTCTCAAAATATCTATTTTTGAAGTGGTAGGATGGGGTATGATATGTGGACCTCAATTGAGCCAAAAGTTGGAGAAGTGTTTTGGCAAAAAAAAACTTTCCTTGATGGAAGAAGTTTTGGAGATTTTGTCTATTAAAGGAATTAAATAGATTTGGGGCCATAATAATTATGGATAATATTTGGTAAATCTTGGTGAACAAGGTAGGTGATGTGTGCAGGGTGTAGCAAGCATTTGCAACCTTGTGTAATGGAATTCCAACTTGAATTAGATGGAAAAACATGGAATTGAGGATCTAGGGTGATGTTATTTTTATACCACCAAAACCTTGTTGGATCTTGGAGCTCATAGCTCACCTTGATGCCAGGGATAGATGGATAGGTAGACCAAGTCATATATATGATTATGGCAGAAGGAGTTTGGATTGGTTGCATTTGAGGTGGTCTAGAAAAGATGGCAAACTTTGTTGAAAATAAGGCTGCCATACCAGATGAGTCTTGATGCCTTATAAACTATGTGGGTGAAAGAAGCACAGAGATCCACTTGGAACAAGTGAAGTATATTTTGATAGACCTATATGAGTATAACACAACCATGCCAAGAGTTGGTCCATAGAAGGTTGGATGATGGTGTGAGCTTTTGTCAAAGTAGGCATGATGACTAGATTTGCAGGAAAAGTTATTTTCTTGCCTGCAAAACCATCAAGAACAAGTGGTTTGGAGGATGATCTAGCCAAGGGAAAAAGTGGGCCTTGGTTGTCCTTAGGATGGTTAACAATATGGTTCAGGTGCATTTCCAAAAATGTACAAGGTGTGAGAAAGGGATGCATTCAAAAAGGTGATGTTGAAACAGTTTCCAGTCAGTAAATTTGGCAGTTTTGAGGATTTTGACTAGAGTATGAGAGGGAATGTTTTTGGAGGGATTGCAAGGTACCAAAGAATCATAAAGTGGATGATTTTGAAGTTTAGATTGAGTATAAGGGATTCATGCTTGGTATTGGACTTCATGGACTTGGAATCTTCTAGAATGGATCACTTCAGAATGGATCTGGTTAAGGGTTTTAGATGATCACCTAGTATATAGTGATTTGACCTTTCTTTGTTTTATTGCTTAGGAGGTGGTGGCTTGGAGAACATATTGACCCTAGTGATGAGCTCCTAGAGTATCTCATACTACTTCCTAAGCAAACAAGTCAGATAGCAGATCAAGGCAACTCATCTTATAAACTAAGCCAATCCACTACTGGGGTTATCATCAAGCTTAGCTTGAGGTAAAGTTGGGGCATTTTGAAGAGGTAGGGTTTTTGAGTAAGATGAGAGTCCTTGGTATCTCTACCAAGAGTAGAATTCAAATGCTTTGGAAAGAGGTTTTGGGAAAACTAGAGGTAAGATTTAGTTGAGGGTTCTATCTTGAAAACATAAGGAGGTTATATTATATATCTCTCCATAGTTTTGTCAATAGAAGCCACAAAAATAGTTTTGGTTACCTAAGCATCTTGGCTCATGTTTTGAAATGCGAGAACATTTGAGAATATGTAGAATGAACCAGGATAGTTTTGGTAAATAGCTTTTGTCAACTGATGGTGAGGTAAGGAGTATCATATGGTACACACTCACTTGCACAAGTACAAACAAACAACAAACAAGCATTGCACCCAAGAACAAGAAAAAGTTTTTGTTCCCCCTGATTTTTGCATTCTGGACAACTAATTGGGGTTGCTGAAATTGGGAAGTTACACATTGCATGTGTGTTCTTTTCATAAACCACCACTAGAGTCATTGCATGTTTGTTCCCTTCCTAAACCCCAACTAGAGACATTGCATGTGTGTCCTTTTCCTGAAGCACCACTAGATTCATTGCATGCATGTTCTTTCCATAAACCACATGGATCCACCAGTGTCATTGCATGTGTGTTCTTTTCCTAAACCACCACTAGTGTCATTGCATGTTTGTTCTTTTCATAAACCTCATGGATCCACCAGTGTCATTGCATGTGTGTTCTTTTCATAAACAACAACTAGATTCATTACGTGTGTGTTCTTTCCATAAACCACATGGAACCACCAGCATCATTGCATATTTGTGTTATTTTCGTAAACCACCACTAGTGTCATTGCATGTGTGTTCTTTCCATAATCCACATGGATCCACTAGAGTCATTTGCATGTCTTTGCATGTGTGGTATTTTCCTAAACCACCACTAGTGTCATTGCATGTGTGTTATTTTACTAAACCACATGGATCCACTAGAGTCATTTGCATGTGTGTCCTTTTCATAAAGCACCATTAGAGACATTGTTGTTACTTTCCTAAACCACAACTAGATTCATTGCATGCATGTTCTTTCCGTAAACCACATGGATCCACCAGTGTCATTGCATGTGTGTTCTTTTCCTAAACCACCACTAGTGTCTTTGAATGTGTGTTCTTTTCCTAAACCACCACTAGTGTCATTGCATGTTTTTTATTTTCATAAACCACATGGATCCACCAATGTCATTTCATGTGTGTTCTTTTCCTAAACCACCACAAGATTCATTGCATCTGTGTTTTTTCCATAAACCACATGGAACGACCACCATGTCATTGCATATGTGTTCTTTTCTTAAACCACCACTAGTGTCATTGCATGTGTGTTCTTTCCATAAACCACCACTAGTGTCATTGCATGTTTGCTCTTTTCATAAACCACATGGATCCACCAGTGTGATTGCATATGTGTTCTTTTCCTAAAGCACAACTAGATTCATTGCAGGTGTTTTTTTCCATAAACCACATGGAACCATCACCAGTGTCATGGCATTTGTGTTCTTTTCATAAACCATCAGTAGTGTCATTGCATGTGTGTTCTTTCCATAAACCACATGGATCCACCAGTGTCATTGCATGTGTGTTCTTTTCCTAAACCATAACTAGTGTCCTTGCATGTGTGTTGTTTTCGTAAACCACCGCTAGTGTCATTGCATTTTTGTTCTTTTCATAAACCACATGGATCCACAAGTCTCATTGCATGTGTGTTCTTTTCCTAAACCACCACTAGATTCATTGCATGTGTGTTCTTCTATAAATCACAAGATTTCAGAAATTGGGAGTAGAAAAAAAAACTATATTTGCATATCATTCATACGCATTGCATTTACATCCATACAAATTTTTGCAAGAATTGAATTTTGAAAACCCTAACCCAAATCGGTTTTGCAATCAATCCTATGAGAATTAAATAAGGATTTTATAAATCCAAAAAATTTGAACTAAACAAAAAGACACAAAAATAACCCTAAAATGATCTACAGGATTTTAGAAAATTTTAGAAACAAATTTCAAGTCTTTTGGACTTGGTATGAAAAAGAAATGATGGAAAGAAGGAAATAGAAAAGGAAAAAGAAAAAAAAAATCCTAAACTAAACAGCCGGACTGGGCCGGCCGATCGCTTCCTGCCCGCACAGCCGCGTAGCAGCAGGAGCACACACGCACGCGCGAGCGTAGCAGGCCAACCAGCGTTGCCTATCTCTCTTCCCTTTCATTTTTTTTTCTGCCATGTGGAGCCACCGTATCATCCTCGAGCTTCAGCCAAGAACCTGTACGCGCACGAGTCGTTCCCGAATAGAAAAACTGACCGGAAAAATCTCCCGATTCGGCCAAATCTTTTGCCCACTTGTTACGAAATTTTGTGTATAAATATCCTATGTTCACCTCCCCCAAATTCTCCAAAAATTCCTAATTTTATGCCGCCAGGCTGCTATATTCTGAGCCCGATTCCGATCTCGCCGGAGCAACGCCGCAACAGCTTCGGAGGTTCACGCCGCCGCCGTTTTCGAGCTCCCCTCTCCTTGATTTTTCCTCCATTAGGTCCGCCTCCATCTACTCCTTAATCCCATCTACTTTCCCCTCTCTGTTTTGCAGCAAATCGACGGGGATTTGTCGCCGGAGTTCGTCGTCGCCGTGGAGGATCAGCGGAACATCGCCGGAGCTGGAGGAGGAGAGAGACGTCGCCGAGCACACGTACGTGACCGAGAGGAGGCGAAGCACACCGTCATCAAGTTTTCCGCCGTCGGAGACCTCCGTAACCGCCGCCACCATCACCACCAGTCGCCGCCGCCGCCAGTCGCCGTTGTCCTCCGCAAGGTAGAGCACCAACGCTCCCTGAACCGTTCGATCTCCAGCGAACGCACTAGATCTGTCCGAGCCGAGCCGATCCAAGCCCCATCTGGAAGCTCAAGCCAAGTCGATCCCTCTGCACCGTCAGATCTTAATCGAGTGGCCCGCGACCAATCACTTACACGAAGAGGTATCAGCCAATAAGAACGTGCCACGTTGCAGCCCCTTTTCTGTTTATTCCAGAAATTGAATAAAAAGTCAGAAAAAATTATTTACTTTGCAAAATTCAGACAAAATTATATATCAGCCCAAATTTAACATATAATATATCATTGGATTCAAAAAATTGTGCACAATACAAATATTCTGTTGAATCCAACTTTTACTGAACAGATTTACTAAAGTAACTTAAATGATTTAATGGCTCTTTTGGGGTAAATAAATCATAGTATATTATTTATAGATCATAAAAATACAAATAATATGTCCTCGGAATCCTTGATTAGTGTAGGACATTATTCGGGCATTATATCTAATATTTCTCAAATAAAATATTTTAAATGATTTAAACCCATTTAATTAGTATTTAAATCATAGAAAATTATCTAGAACTACAAAAATAGTGAAACCAATTTCCACTGTTTTTTTTGACAATACATATCCGTATAAACTGTAAACAAAATTAATTGGTACTGTTAAAGTAGAAATTCCTACACAAAGCACTAATCCCATTGCAATAGTAAATAAATCACAGAAAAAGATTTAGAACTCCTTTTTTGGTGATTCCAATTGCCAATGTCTCCAAATTGAGTTACCTATCCAGTATTATTTAATTTACAATTTAATATGACAGATACATCAGTACTTGAATTAAAGTGAGTTAAACCATATTAAATCAATATAGCTTTAATAATAAATTGATTTATAGCATTAAATGGTTTTCCACATGCATCATATGATCTAATAATATTCAGAGAACTAAATACAATCATTGTGACATATTAAATTATCATGCATGCATTTGTTTCATCATTGTTTTATTGTATTGTTGCATAGTTGCTTGTTGCAATGTTTTGAATGGTGTATGTGTTGTGCTTTGTTCGAAGCGATAGATTGCGAGGAGTGTGACTATTGCGATTGTGTCAAGTGCAACGATTGCAATTGTGAGGATTGTTTGAACGACAGCATCAACTAAAGGCAAGTGGCACTATCATAAATGTCCTACTTATTTTCCTATGCATTCTAGTTGCTTTTAATGGAAGTGCATGTGTAGAAATATTTTTTTCCTATATGCGATGCTATGTCCTATTTAGGATATCCTTTTGTATCTTGATTAGTGGAGCATCATAGTTGTAGTATGCTTAGCCTGCTATAGATTCGTGGTGGAATATCATATTATGAGTATTATGAGGTATTGGAAAAAGGATATGTTTTTATATAATAAAACAAGTACTCAATGAATCACCTGGGTGGAATATGGATACTCAGTTGCGAATTAAGTGGCAACGAAGGGGACCGTATCTTTGGCTACCTCTCTCGTGTGTGCACTAGAAATACCACCTAGGATCTTAGAGATTGAACATGTTTCTCGTATAGTGGCTTCCATGTACAGCCACATGCTAATATGGGCTCTGGCTTAGTTAATTACATAGCAGAAGACCCTTTGCACTGGTACCTCTTCAGGTTAACTAGCATTGTGTATTGGAGGTTATATCCATGCATTGGTGCCTGTTAGACGTGCTAACATTATGTACTGGGAGGACTTCTATGGAAAGACTTTGTCACATTCTCGAATCTGCCGGTATACCAATTGGTGTGTACTAATCCAGTGGCCACTGGAGGTGTCAAGACGAGATTGTGTCGTGTGGGTAAAGTGTACAACTTCTGCGGAAGATATAAATCTAATCGATTAGCCGTGTCCCCGGTTATGGACAATATTGAGCAACTAAGGCCTGAAGCTTATGGATGATCTCGACATTCCAATTTCTCAATAAAATTTGATGGTTGAACAAGGGAGTAGGAGCACTTGGTGTTGGCCAATGGGTTCAGACAATTTTCAGAAAGGATTAAAACTATTTGCAAATGTTAGGATAAAACTATTGCTTTATGCAAATCACCCTGAACTCCATTTAGCCAAATATGCATGTACTTGATAGGCTACATTTTATATCCACATACTAGTGACACTTGCGAATAAAATCAAAGTATTGACCATTTGTGGCTGCAATCTTTCATGTTGCAGGTTATATCGTTTCTGAGTGATCGTTATAGGTCGCAAGACTCCACTCAACAATTGTTCGCCTGTGGCACATTTGAAGGATGGGGATCTACCTTATATTTGTTTTCCGCGGTGTACTTGGATAATGTAATATAAATTCTGGATCATATTCGTTATATTTATGATGCACGGTTATATTTGATATCATTTTGTACTGTGTGCTAGTGAACCGATCCAGGGATTAGCACTATACACAGGAACTCAGCCTTATCAGCCGAGGGTGTTACATTTTCCTAAACCACCACTAGTCTCTTTGCATGTGTGTTCTTTTCCTAAACCACCACTAGTGTCATTGCATGTTTGTTCTTTTTATAAACCACATGGATCCACTAGTGTCATTGCATGTGTGTTCTTCCCAAACCACCACGAGATTCATTGCATGTGTGTTCTTTCCATAAACCACATGGAACGGCCACCAGTGTCATTTCATATGTGTTGTTTTCATAAACCACCACTAGTGTCATTGCATGTGTGTTCTTTACATAAATCACCACTAGTGTCATTGCATGTTTGTTCTTTTCATAAACCACATTGATCCACCAATGTCATTGCATGTGTGTTCTTTTCATAAACGATAACTAGATTCATTGCATGTGTGTTCTTTTCATAAACCACATGGAACCATCACTAGTGTCATTGCATTTGTTTTCTTTTCATAAACCACCACTAGTGTCATTGCATGTGTGTTCTTTCCATAAACCACATGGATCCACGAGAGTCATTTGCATGTCTTTGCATCTGTGGTCTTTTCCTAAACTACCACTAGTGTCATTGCATGTGTGTTATTTTAGTAAACCACATGGATCCACCAGAGTCATTTGCATGTGTGTCCTTTTCATAAACCACCATTAGAGTCATTGCATGTTTGTTCCTTTCCTAAACCACAACTACAGACATTGGATATATGTTCCTGTCCTAAACCACCACTAGTGTCATTGCATGTTTGTTATATCCATAAACCACATGGATCCACCAGTGTCATTGCATGTGTGTTCTTTTCCTAAACCACCACTAGTGTCTTTGCATGTGTGTTGTTTTCCTAAACCACCACTAGTGTGATTGCATGTTTGTTCTTTTCATAAACCACATGGATCCACCTGTGTCATTGCATATTTGTCCTTTTCCTAAACCACCACAAGATTCATTGCATGTGTGTTCTTTCCATAAACCACAACTAGAGTCATTGCATGCTTGTTCTTTTCATAAACCACATGGATCCACTAGTGTCATTTCATGTGTGTTCTTTTCCTAAACCACCACTAGATTCATTGCGTGTGTGTTATTTCCATAAACCACATGGATCCACGAGTGTCATTTCATGTGTGTTCTTTTCATTAACCACCACTAGTGTCATTGCAGGTGTGTTCTTTCCGTAAACCACAACTAGAGTCATTGCATGTTTGTTCTTTTATATAAACCACCACTAGTGTCATTGGATGTGTGTTCTTTCCATAAACCACTACTAGATTCATTGCATGTGTGTTCTTTCCATAAACCACATGGAACCAACACCAGTGTCATTGCATGTGTACTCTTTTCATAAACCACATGGAACCACCTATGTCATTGCATGTGTGTTATTTTCATAAACCACCACTGGTGTCATTGGATGTGTGTTCTTTCATAATCCACCTGTGTCATTTGCATGTCTTGGCATGTGTGGTTCTTTCCTAAACCACCACTAGTGTCACTGCATGTGTGTTATTTTACTAAACCACATGGATCCACCAGAGTCATTTGCATGTGTGTCCTTTTCATAAACTACCATTAGAGTCATTGCATGTTTGTTCCTTTCCTAAACCACAACTAGAGACATTGGATATGTGTTCCTTTCCAAAACCACCACTAGTGTTATTGCATCTTTGTTCTATCCATAAACCACATGGATCCACCAGTGTCATTGCACGTCTGTTCTTTCCTAAACCACCACTAGTGTCTTTGCATGTGTGTTATTTTTCTAAACCACGACTAGTGTCATTTCATGTTTGTTCTTTTCATAAACCACATGGATCCACCAGTGTCATTGCATGTTTGTCCTTTTCCTAAACCACCACTAGATTTATTGCATGTGTGTTCTTTCCATAAACCACAACTAGAGTCATTGCATGCTTGTTCTTTTCATAAACCACATGGATCCACCAGTGTCATTGCATGTGTGTTCTTTTCCTAAACCACCACTAGATTCATTGCGTGTGTGTTATTTTCGATAAACCACATGGATCCATGAGTGTCATTGCATGTGTGTTCTTTTCATAAACCACAACTAGATTCATTGCATGTGTGTTCTTTCCATAAACCACATGGAACCAACACCAGTGTCATTGCATGTATGCTCTTTTCGTAAACCACATGGAACCAGCAGTTTCATTGCATGTGTGTTATTTTCATAAACCACCACTAGTGTCATTGGATGTATGTTGTTTCCATAAACCACATGGATCCACCAGAGCCATTTGCATGTCTTTTCATGTGTGGTCCTTTCCTAAACCACCACTAGTGTCATTGCATGTGTGTTATTTTACTAAACCACATGGATCCACTAGAGTCATTTGCATGTGTGTCCTTTTCATAAACCACCATTAGAGTCATTGCATGTTTGTTCCTTTCCTAAACCACAACTAGAGACATTGGATATGTCTTCCTTTCCTAAACCACCACTAGTGTCATTGCATCTTTGTTCTATCCATAAACCACATGGATCCACCAGTGTCATTGCACGTCTGTTCTTTCCAAAACCACCACTAGTGTCTTTGCATGTGTGTTATTTTTCTAAACCACCACTAGTGTCATTTCATGTTTGTTCTTTTCATAAACCACATGGATCCACCAGTGTCATTGCATGTTTGTACTTTTCCTAAACCACCACTAGATTTATTGCATGTGTGTTCTTTCCATAAACCACAACTAGAGTCATTGCATGCTTGTTCTTTTCATAAACCACATGGATCCACCAGTGTCATTGCATGTGTGTTCTTTTCCTAAACCACCACTAGATTCATTGCGTGTGTGTTATTTTCGATAAACCACATGGATCCATGAGTGTCATTGCATGTGTGTTCTTTTCATAAACCACAACTAGATTCATTGCATGTGTGTTCTTTCCATAAACCACATGGAACCAACACCAGTGTCATTGCATGTATGCTCTTTTCGTAAACCACATGGAACCAGCAGTGTCATTGCATGTGTGTTATTTTCATAAACCACCACTAGTGTCATTGGATGTATGTTGTTTCCATAAACCACATGGATCCACCAGAGCCATTTGCATGTCTTTTCATGTGTGGTCCTTTCCTAAACCACCACTAGTGTCATTGCATGTGTGTTATTTTACTAAACCACATGGATCCACCAGAGTCATTTGCATGTGTGTCCTTTTCATAAACCACCATTAGTGTCATTGCATGTTTGTTCTTTCCATAAACCACATGGATCCAGCAGTGTCATTGCATGTGTTCTTTTCCTAAACCACCATTAGTGTTTTTGCATGTGTTCTTTTCCTAAACCACCACTAGTGTCATTGCATGTTTGTTCTTTTCATAAACCACATGGATCCACCAGTGTCATTGCATGTTTGTCCTTTTCCTAAACCACCACAAGATTCATTGCATGTGTGTTGTTTCCATAAACCACATGGAACCACCACCAGTGTCATTACATATGTGTTCTATTCTTAAACATCCACTAGTGTCATTACATGTGTGTTCTTTCCATAAACCACCACTAGTGTCATTGCATGTTTGTTCTTTTCATAAACCACATGGATCCACCAGTGTGATTGCATGTGTGTTCTTTTCATAAAGCACAACTAGATTCAATGCATGTCTGTTCTTTCCATAGACCACATGGAACCATCACCAGTGTCATTGCATTTGTGTTCTTTTCATAAACCACCACTAGTGTCATTGCATGTGTGTTCTTTCCATAAACCACATGGATCCACTAGTGTCATTGCATGTGTGTTCTTTTCTTAAACCACCACTAGTGTCTTTGCATGTGTCTTCTTTTCCTAAACCACCACTAGTGTCAATGCATTTTTATTCTTTTCATAAACCACATGGATCCACCAGTGTCATTGCATGTTTGTCCTTTTCCTAAACCACAACTAGATTCATTGCATGTGTGTTCTTTCCATAAACCACATGGAACCAACACCAGTGTCATTGCATGTATGCTCTTTTCGTAAACCACATGGAACCAGTAGTGTCATTGCATGTGTGTTATTTTCATAAACCACCACTAGTGTCATTGGATGTGTGTTGTTTCCATAAACCACATGGATCCACAAGAGCCATTTGCATGTCTTTTCATGTGTGGTCCTTTCCTAAACCACCACTAGTGTCATTGCATGTGTGTTATTTTACTAAACCACATGGATCCACCAGAGTCATTTGCATGTGTGTCCTTTTCATAAACCACCATTAGTGTCATTGCATGTTTGTTCTTTCCATAAACCACATGGATCCAGCAGTGTCATTGCATGTGTTCTTTTCCTAAACCACCATTAGTGTTTTTGCATGTGTTCTTTTCCTAAACCACCACTAGTGTCATTGCATGTTTGTTCTTTTCATAAACCACATGGATCCACCAGTGTCATTGCATGTTTGTCCTTTTCCTAAACCACCACAAGATTCATTGCATGTGTGTTGTTTCCATAAACCACATGGAACCACCACCAGTGTCATTACATATGTGTTCTATTCTTAAACATCCACTAGTGTCATTACATGTGTGTTCTTTCCATAAACCACCACTAGTGTCATTGCATGTTTGTTCTTTTCATAAACCACATGGATCCACCAGTGTGATTGCATGTGTGTTCTTTTCATAAAGCACAACTAGATTCAATGCATGTCTGTTCTTTCCATAGACCACATGGAACCATCACCAGTGTCATTGCATTTGTGTTCTTTTCATAAACCACCACTAGTGTCATTGCATGTGTGTTCTTTCCATAAACCACATGGATCCACTAGTGTCATTGCATGTGTGTTCTTTTCTTAAACCACCACTAGTGTCTTTGCATGTGTCTTCTTTTCCTAAACCACCACTAGTGTCAATGCATTTTTATTCTTTTCATAAACCACATGGATCCACCAGTGTCATTGCATGTTTGTCCTTTTCCTAAACCACAACTAGATTCATTGCATGTGTGTTCTTTCCATAAACCACATGGAACCAACACCAGTGTCATTGCATGTATGCTCTTTTCGTAAACCACATGGAACCAGTAGTGTCATTGCATGTGTGTTATTTTCATAAACCACCACTAGTGTCATTGGATGTGTGTTGTTTCCATAAACCACATGGATCCACAAGAGCCATTTGCATGTCTTTTCATGTGTGGTCCTTTCCTAAACCACCACTAGTGTCATTGCATGTGTGTTATTTTACTAAACCACATGGATCTACCAGAGTCATTTGCATGTGTGTCCTTTTCATAAACCACCATTAGAGTCATTGCATGTTTGTTCCTTTCCTAAACCACAACTAGAGACATTGCATATGTGTTCTTTTCCTAAACCACCACTAGTGTCATTGCATGTTTGTTCTTTCCATAAACCACATGGATCCAACAGTGTCATTCCATGTGTTCTTTTCCTAAACCACCATTAGTGTCTTTGCATGTGTTCTTTTCCTAAACCACCACTAGTGTCATTGCATGTTTGTTCTTTTCATAAACCACATGGATCCACCAGTGTCATTGCATGTTTGTCCTTTTCCTAAACCACCACAAGATTCATTGCATGTGTGTTGTTTCCATAAACCACATGGAACCACCACCAGTGTCATTACATATGTGTTCTATTCTTAAACATCCACTAGTGTCATTACATGTGTGTTCTTTCGATAAACCACCACTAGTGTCATTGCATCTTTGTTCTTTTCATAAACCACATGGATCCACCAGTGCGATTGCATGTGTGTTCTTTTGATAAAGCACAACTAGATTCAATGCATGTTTGTTCTTTACATAGACCACATGGAACCATCACCAGTGTCATTGCATTTGTGTTCTTTTCATAAACCACCACTAGTGTCATTGCATGTGTGTTCTTTCCATAAACCACATGGATCCACTAGTGTCATTGCATGTGTGTTCTTTTCCTAAACCACCACTAGTGTCTTTGCATGTGTCTTCTTTTCCTAAACCACCACTAGTGTCAATGCATTTTTATTCTTTTCATAAACCACATGGATCCACCAGTGTCATTGCATGTTTGTCCTTTTCCTAAACCACAACTAGATTCATTGCATGTGTGTTCTTCCCATAAACCACATGGATCCACTAGTGTCATTGCATGTGTGTTCTTTTCGTAAACCAACACTACAGTAATTGCATGTTTATTCCTTTCCTAAACCACAACTAGAGACATTGCATGTGTGTTCTTTTCCTAAACCACCACTACATTCATTGTATGCGTGTTCTTTCCATAAACCACATGGATCCACCAGTGTCATTGCATGTGTGTTCTTTTACTAAACCACCACTAGTGTCTTTGCATGTGTGTTCTTTTCCTAACCACCACTAGTGTCATTGCATGTTTGTTCTTTTCATAAACCACATTGATCCACTAGTGTCATTTCATGTGTGTTCTTTTCCTTAAACCACCACAAGATTCATTGCATGTGTGTTCTTTCCATAAACCACATGGAACCAGCACCAGTGTCATTGCATATGTGTTCTTTTCATAAACCACCACTAGTGTCATTGCATGTGTGTTGTTTCCATAAAACACCACTAGTGTCATTGCATGTTTGTTCTTTTCATAAACCACATGGATCCACCAGTGTCATTGCATATGTGTTATTTTCATAAACCATAACTAGATTCATTGCATGTGTGTTCTTTTCATAAACCACATGGAACCATCACTAGTGTCATTGCAGTTGTGTTCTTTTCATAAACCACCACTAGTGTCATTGCATGTGTGTTATTTCCATAAACCACATGGATCCACGAGAGTCATTTGCATGTCTTTGCATGTGTGGTCTTTTCCTAAACTACCACTTGTCTCATTGCATGTGTGTCCTTTTCATAAACCACCATTAGAGTCATTGTATGTTTGTTCCTTTCCAAAACCACAACTAGAGACATTGCATGTGTGTTCTTTTCCCAAACCACCACAAGTGTCATTGCATGTTTGTTCTTTCCATAAACCACATGGATCCACCAGAGTCATTTGCATGTGTTTCCTTCTCTTAAACCACCATTAGAATCATTGCATGTTTGTTCCTTTCCTAAACAACAACTAGAGACATTGGATATGTGTTCCTTTCCTAAACCACCACTAGTGTCATTGCATGTTTGTTCTATCCATAAACCACATGGATCCATCAGTGTCATTGCATGTTTGTTATTTTCCTAAACCACCACTAGTGTCTTTGCATGTGTGTTATTTTCCTAAACCACCACTAGTGTCATTGCATGCGTGTTCTTTCCATAACCCACATGGATACACTAGAGTCATTTGCATGTCTTTGCATGTGTGGTATTTTCCTAAACAACCACTAGTGTAATTGCATGTGTGTTATTTTACTAAACCACTAGTGTTTGTCCAGAGTCATTTGCATGTGTATCCTTTTCATAAACCACCATTAGAGTCATTGCATGTTTGTTCCTTTCCTAAACCACAACTATAGACATTGGATATGTGCTCCTTTCCTAAACCACCACTAGTGTCATTGCATGTTTGTTCTATCCATAAACCACATGGATCCACCAGTGTCATTTCATATGTTTTCTTTTCCTAAACCAGCACTAGTGTCTTTGCATGTGTGTTATTTTCCTAAACCACCACTAGTGTCATTGCATGTTTGTTGTTTTCATAAACCACATGGATCCACTAGTGTCATTGCATGTTTGTCCTTTTCCTAAACCACCACTAGATTCATTGCATCTGTGTTCTTTCCATAAACCACAACTAGAGTCATTGCATGCTTTTTCTTTTCATAAACCACATAGATCCACCAGTGTCATTGCATGTGTGTTCTTTTCCTAAACCACCACTAGATTCATTGCGTGTGTGTTATTTCCATAAACCACATGGATCCACGAGGGTCATTGCATGTGCGTTCTTTTCATAAACCACCACTAGTGTCATTGCATGTGTGTTCTTTCCGTAAACCACAACTAGAGTCATTGCATGTTTGTTATTTTCATAAACCACCACTAGTGTCATTGGATGTGTGTTCTTTCCATAAACCACAACTAGATTCATTGCATGTGTGTTCTTTCCATAAACCACATGGAACCAAAACCAGTGTCATTGCATGTGTGCTCTTTTCATAAACCACATGGAACCAGCAGTGTCATTGCATGTGTGTTATTTTCATAAACATCCACTAGTGTCATTCGATGTGTGTTCTTTCCATAAACCACATGGATCCACCAGAGCCATTTGCATGTCTTTACATGTGTGGTCCCTTCCTAAACCACCACTAGTGTCATTGCATGTTTGTTCCTTGACTAAACCACAACTAGAGACATTGCATGTGTGTTCTTTTCCTAAACCACCACTAGTGTCATTGCATGTTTGTTATTTCCATAAATCACATGGATCCACCAGTGTCATTCCATGTGTGTTCTTTTCCTAAACCACCACTAGTGTCTTTGCATGTGTGTTCGTTTCCTAAACCACCACTAGTGTCAGTGCATGTTTGTTCTTTTCATAAACCACATGGATCCACAGGTGTCATTGCATGTGTGTTCTTTTCCTAAACCATCTCTAGATTCATTGCATGTGTGTTCTTTCCATAAACCACATGGATCCACTAGTGTCATTGCATGTCTATTCTTTTCATAAACAAACACTAGAGTAATTGCATGCTTGTTCCTTTCCTAAACCACAGCTAGAGACATTGCATGACCACCACTAGATTCATTGCATGCGTGTTCTTTCCATAAACCATAAGGATCCACCAGTGTCATTGCATGTGTGTTCTTTTCCTAAACCACCACTAGTGTCTTTGCATGTGTGTTCTTTTCCTAAACCACCACTAGTGTCATTGCATGCTTGTTCTTTTCATAAACCACATGGATCCACTAGTGTCATTGCATGTGTGATCTTTTCCTAAACCACCACAAGATTCATTGCATGTGTGTTCTTTACATAAACCACATGGAACCACCACTAGTGTCATTTCATATGTGTTCTCTTCATAAACCACCACTAGTGTCATTGATGTGTGTTCTTTCCATAAACCACCATGTCAGTGCATGTTTGTTCTTTTCATAAACCACATGGATCCACCAGTGTCATTGCATGTTTGTCCTTTTCCTAAAACACAACTAGATGCATTGCATGTGTGTTCTTTCCATATACCACATGGAACCAACAACAGTGTCATTGCATGTATGCTCTTTTCGTAAACCACATGGAACCAGCAGTGTCATTGCATGTGTGTTATTTTCATAAACCACCACTAGTGTCATTGGATGTGTGTTGTTTCCATAAACCACATGGATCCACCAGAGCCATTTGCATGTCTTTTCATGTGTGGTCCTTTCCTAAACCACCACTAGTGTCATTGCATGTGTGTTATTTTACTTAACCACATGGATCCACCAGAGTCATTTGCATGTGTGTCCTTTTCATAAACCACCATTAGAGTCATTGCATGTTTGTTCCTTTCCTAAACCACAACTAGAGACATTGCATATGTGTTCTTTTCCTAAACCACCACTAGTGTCATTGCATGTTTGTTCTTTCCATAAACCACATGGATCCAACAGTGTCATTCCATGTGTTCTTTTCCTAAACCACCATTAGTGTCTTTCATGTGTTCTTTTCCTAAACCACCACTAGTGTCATTGCATGTTTGTTCTTTTCATAAACCACATGGATCCACCAGTGTCATTGCATGTTTGTACTTTTCCTAAACCACCACAAGATTCATTGCATGTGTGTTGTTTCCATAAACCACAACTAGAGTCATTGCATGCTTTTTCTTTTCAAAAACCACATAGATCCGCCAGTGTCATTGCATGTGTGTTCTTTTCCTAAACCACCACTAGATTCATTGCGTGTGTGTTATTTCCATAAACCACATGGATCCACGAGGGTCATTGCATGTGCGTTCTTTTCATAAACCACCACTAGTGTCATTCCATGTGTGTTCTTTCCGTAAACCACAACTAGAGTCATTGCATGTTTGTTATTTTCATAAACCACCACTAGTGTCATTGGATGTGTGTTCATTCCATAAACCACAACTAGATTCATTGCATGTGTGTTCTTTCCATAAACCACATGGAACCAAAACCAGAGTCATTGCATGTGTGCTCTTTTCATAAACCACATGGAACCAGCAGTGTCATTGCATGTGTGTTATTTTCATAAACATCCACTAGTGTCATTCGATGTGTGTTCTTTCCATAAACCACATGGATCCACCAGAGCCATTTGCATGTCTTTACATGTGTGGTCCCTTCCTGAACCACCACTAGTGTCATTGCATGTTTGTTCCTTTCCTAAACCACAACTAGAGACATTGCATGTGTGTTCTTTTCCTAAACCGCCACTAGTGTCATTGCATGTTTGTTATTTCCATAAACCACATGGATCCACCAGTGTCATTCCATGTGTGTTCTTTTCCTAAACCACCACTAGTGTCTTTGCATGTGTGTTCTTTTCCTAAACCACCACTAGTGTCAGTGCATGTTTGTTCTTTTCATAAACCACATGGATCCACAGGTGTCATTGCATGTGTGTTCTTTTCCTAAACCATCTCTAGATTCATTGCATGTGTGTTCTTTCCATAAACCACATGGATCCACTAGTGTCATTGCATGTCTATTCTTTTCATAAACGAACACTAGAGTAATTGCATGCTTGTTCCTTTCCTAAACCACAACTAGAGACATTGCATGACCACCACTAGATTCATTGCATGCGTGTTCTTTCCATAAACCATAAGGATCCACCAGTGTCATTGCATGTGTATTCTTTGCCTAAACCACCACTAGTGTCTTTGCATGTGTGTTCTTTTCCTAAACCACCACTAGTGTCATTGCATGCTTGTTCTTTTCATAAACCACATGGATCCACTAGTGTCATTGCATGTGTGTTCTTTTCCTAAACCACCACAAGATTCATTGCATGTGTGTTCTTTACATAAACCACATGGAACCACCAATAGTGTCATTTCATATGTGTTCTCTTCATAAACCACCACTAGTGTCATTGATGTGTGTTCTTTCCATAAACCACCACTAGTGTCAGTGCATGTTTGTTCTTTTCATAAACCACATGGATCCACCAGTGTCATTGCATGTTTGTCCTTTTCCTAAACCACAACTAGATGCATTGCATGTGTGTTCTTTCCATATACCACATGGAACCAACACCAGTGTCATTGCATGTATGCTCTTTTCGTAAACCACATGGAACCAGCAGTGTCATTGCATGTGTGTTATTTTCATAAACCACCACTAGTGTCATTGGATGTGTGTTGTTTCCATAAACCACATGGATCCACCAGAGCCATTTGCATGTCTTTTCATGTGTGGTCCTTTCCTAAACCACCACTAGTGTCATTGCATGTGTGTTATTTTACTTAACCACATGGATCCACCAGAGTCATTTGCATGTGTGTCCTTTTCATAAACCACCATTAGAGTCATTGCATGTTTGTTCCTTTCCTAAACCACAACTAGAGACATTGCATATGTGTTCTTTTCCTAAACCACCACTAGTGTCATTGCATGTTTGTTCTTTCCATAAACCACATGGATCCAACAGTGTCATTCCATGGGTTCTTTTCCTAAACCACCATTAGTGTCTTTCATGTGTTCTTTTCCTAAACCACCACTAGTGTCATTGCATGTTTGTTCTTTTCATAAACCACATGGATCCACCAGTGTTATTGCATGTTTGTCCTTTTCCTAAACCACCACAAGATTCATTGCATGTGTGTTCTTTCCATAAACCACAACTAGAGTCATTGCATGCTTTTTTCTTTTCATAAACCACATAGATCCACCAGTGTCATTGCATGTGTGTTCTTTTCCTAAACCACCACTAGATTCATTGCGTGTGTGTTATTTCCATAAACCACATGGATCCACGAGGGTCACTGCATGTGCGTTCTTTTCATAAACCACCACTAGTGTCATTGCATGTGTGTTCTTTCCGTAAACCACAACTAGAGTCATTGCGTGTTTGTTATTTTCATAAACCACCACTAGTGTCATTGGATGTGTGTTCATTCCATAAACCACAACTAGATTCATTGCATGTGTGTTCTTTCCATAAACCACATGGAACCAAAACCAGTGTCATTGCATGTGTGCTCTTTTCATAAACCACATGGAACCAGCAGTGTCATTGCATGTGTGTTATTTTCATAAACATCCACTAGTGTCATTCGATGTGTGTTCTTTCCATAAACCACATGGATCCACCAGAGCCATTTGCATGTCTTTACATGTGTGGTCCCTTCCTAAACCACCACTAGTGTCATTGCATGTTTATTCCTTTCCTAAACCACAACTAGAGACATTGCATGTGTGTTCTTTTCCTAAACCACCACTAGTGTCATTGCATGTTTGTTATTTCCATAAACCACATGGATCCACCAGTGTCATTCCATGTGTGTTCTTTTCCTAAACCACCACTAGTGTCTTTGCATGTGTGTTCTTTTCCTAAACCACCACTAGTGTCAGTGCATGTTTGTTCTTTTCATAAACCACATGGATCCACAGGTGTCATTGCATGTGTGTTCTTTTCCTAAACCATCTCTAGATTCATTGCATGTGTGTTCTTTCCATAAACCACATGGATCCACTAGTGTCATTGCATGTCTATTCTTTTCATAAACAAACACTAGAGTAATTGCATGCTTGTTCCTTTCCTAAACCACAACTAGAGACATTGCATGACCACCACTAGATTCATTGCATGCGTGTTCTTTCCATAAACCATAAGGATCCACCAGTGTCATTGCATGTGTGTTCTTTGCCTAAACCACCACTAGTGTCTTTGCATGTGTGTTCTTTTCCTAAACCACCACTAGTGTCATTGCATGCTTGTTCTTTTGATAAACCACATGGATCCACTAGTGTCATTGCATGTGTGTTCTTTTCCTAAACCACCACAAGATTCATTGCATGTGTGTTCTTTACATAAACCACATGGAACCACCACAAGATTCATTGCATGTGTGTTCTTTACATAAACCACATGGAACCACCACTAGTGTCATTTCATATGTGTTCTCTTCATAAACCACCACTAGTGTCATTGATGTGTGTTCTTTCCATAAACCACCACTAGTGTCAGTGCATGTTTGTTCTTTTCATAAACCACATGGATCCACCAGTGTCATTGCATCTTTGTCCTTTTCCTAAACCACAACTAGATGCATTGCATGTGTGTTATTTCCATATACCACATGGAACCAACACCAGTGTCATTGCATGTATGCTCTTTTCGTAAACCACATGGAACCAGCAGTGTCATTGCATGTGTGTTATTTTCATAAACCACCACTAGTGTCATTGGATGTGTGTTGTTTGCATAAACCACATGGATCCACCAGAGCCATTTGCATGTCTTTTCATGTGTGGTCCTTTCCTAAACCACCACAAGTGTCATTGCATGTTTGTTATTTTACTTAACCACATGGATCCACCAGAGTCATTTGCATGTGTGTCCTTTTCATAAACCACCATTAGAGTCATTGCATGTTTGTTCCTTTCCTAAACCACAACTAGAGACATTGCATATGTGTTCTTTTCCTAAACCACCACTAGTGTCATTGCATGTTTGTTCTTTCCATAAACCACATGGATCCAACAGTGTCATTCCATGTGTTCTTTTCCTAAACCACCATTAGTGTCTTTCATGTGTTCTTTTCCTAAACCACCACTAGTGTCATTGCATGTTTGTCCTTTTCATAAACCACATGGATCCACCAGTGTCATTGCATGTTTGTCCTTTTCCTAAACCACCACAAGATTCATTGCATGTGTGTTGTTTCCATAAACCACATGGAACCACCACCAGTGTCATTACATATGTGTTCTATTCTTAAACATCCACTAGTGTCATTACATGTGTGTTCTTTCCATAAACCTCCACTAGTGTCATTGCATCTTTGTTCTTTTCATAAACCACATGGATCCACCAGTGCGATTGCATGTGTGTTCTTTTCATAAAGCACAACTAGATTCAATGCATGTCTGTTCTTTCCATAGACCACATGGAACCATCACCAGTGTCATTGCATTTGTGTTCTTTTCATAAACCACCACTAGTGTCATTGCATGTGTGTTCTTTCCATAAACCACATGGATCCACTAGTGTCATTGCGTGTGTGTTCTTTTACTAAACCACCACTAGTGTCTATGCATGTGTGTTCTTTTCCTAACCACCACTAGTTTCATTGCATGTTTGTTCTTTTAATAAACCACATTGATCCACTAGTGTCATTTCATGTGTGTTCTTTTCCTTAAACCGCCACAAGATTCATTGCATGTGTGTTCTTTCCATAAACCACATGGAACCAGCATCAGTGTCATTGCATATGTGTTCTTTTCATAAACCACCACTAGTGTCATTGCATGTGTGTTGTTTCCATAAAACACCACTAGTGTCATTGCATGTTTGTTCTTTTCATAAACCACATGGATCCACCAGTGTCATTGCATATGTGTTCTTTTCATAAACCATAACTAGATTCATTGCATGTGTGTTCTTTTCATAAACCACATGGAACCATCACTAGTGTCATTGCAGTTGTGTTCTTTTCTTAAACCACCACTAGTGTCATTGCATGTGTGTTATTTCCATAAACCACATGGATCCACCAGAGTCATTTGCATGTCTTTGCATGTGTGGTCTTTTCCTAAACTACCACTTGTCTCATTGCATGTGTGTTATTTTACTAAACCACATGGATCCACCAGAGTCATTTGCATGTGTGTCCTTTTCATAAACCACCATTAGAGTCATTGTATGTTTGTTCCTTTCCAAAACCACAACTAGAGACATTGCATGTGTGTTCTTTTCCCAAACCACCACAAGTGTCATTGCATGTTTGTTCTTTCCATAAACCACATGGATCCACCAGAGTCATTTGCATGTGTTTCCTTTTCTTAAACCACCATTAGAATCATTGCATGTTTGTTCCTTTCCTAAACCACAACTAGAGACATTGGATATGTGTTCCTTTCCTAAACCACCACTAGTGTCATTGCATGTTTGTTCTATCCATAAACCACATGGATCCATCAGTGTCATTGCATGTTTGTTCTTTTCCTAAACCACCACTAGTGTCTTTGCATGTGTGTTATTTTCCTAAACCACCACTAGTGTCATTGCATGCGTGTTCTTTCCATAACCCACATGGATCCACTAGAGTCATTTGCATGTCTTTGCATGTGTGGTATTTTCCTAAACAACCACTAGTGTAATTGCATGTGTGTTCTTTTACTAAACCACTAGTGTTTGTCCAGAGTCATTTGCATGTGTATCCTTTTCATAAACCACCATTAGAGTCATTGCATGTTTGTTCCTTTCCTAAACCACAACTAGAGACATTGGATATGTGTTCCTTTCCTAAACCACCACTAGTGTCATTGCATGTTTGTTCTATCCATAAACCACATGGATCCACCAGTGTCATTTCATATGTTTTATTTTCCTAAACCAGCACTAGTGTCTTTGCATGTGTGTTATTTTCCTAAACCACCACTAGTGTCATTGCATGTTTGTTGTTTTCATAAACCACATGGATCCACTAGTGTCATTGCATGTTTGTCCTTTTCCTAAACCACCACTAGATTCATTACATATGTGTTCTTTCCATAAACCACAACTAGAGTCATTGCATGCTTTTTCTTTTCATAAACCACATAGATCCACCAGTGTCATTGCAAGTGTGTTCTTTTCCTAAACCACCACTAGATTCATTGCGTGTGTGTTATTTCCATAAACCACATGGATCCACGAGGGTCATTGCATGTGCGTTCTTTTCATAAACCACCACTAGTGTCATTGCATGTGTGTTCTTTCCGTAAACCACAACTAGAGTCATTGCATGTTTGTTATTTTCATAAACCACCACTAGTGTCATTGGATGTGTGTTCATTCCATAAACCACAACTAGATTCATTGCATGTGTGTTCTTTCCATAAACCACATGGAACCAAAACCAGTGTCATTGCATGTGTGCTCTTTTCAGAAACCACATGGAACCAACAGTGTCATTGCATGTGTGTTATTTTCATAAACATCCACTAGTGTCATTCGATGTGTGTTCTTTCCATAAACCACATGGATCCACCAGAGCCATTTGCATGTCTTTACATGTGTGGTCCCTTCCTAAACCACCACTATTGTCATTGCATGTTTGTTCCTTTCCTAAACCACAACTAGAGACATTGCATGTGTGTTCTTTTCCTAAACCACCACTAGTGTCATTGCATGTTTGTTATTTCCATAAACCACATGGATCCACCAGTGTCATTCCATGTGTGTTCTTTTCCTAAACCACCACTAGTGTCTTTGCATGTGTGTTCTTTTCCTAAACCACCACTAGTGTCAGTGCATGTTTGTTCTTTTCATAAACCACATGGATCCACAGGTGTCATTGCATGTGTGTTCTTTTCCTAAACCATCTCTAGATTCATTGCATGTGTGTTCTTTCCATAAACCACATGGATCCACTAGTGTCATTGCATGTCTATTCTTTTCATAAACAAACACTAGAGTAATTGCATGCTTGTTCCTTTCCTAAACCACAACTAGAGACATTGCATGACCACCACTAGATTCATTGCATGCGTGTTCTTTCCATAAACCATAAGGATCCACCAGTGTCATTGCATGTGTGTTCTTTGCCTAAACCACCACTAGTGTCTTTGCATGTGTGTTCTTTTCCTAAACCACCACTAGTGTCATTGCATGCTTGTTCTTTTCATAAACCACATGGATCCACTAGTGTCATTGCATGTGTGTTCTTTTCCTAAACCACCACAAGATTCATTGCATGTGTGTTCTTTCCATAAACCACATGGAACCACCACTAGTGTCATTTCATATGTGTTCTCTTCATAAACCACCACTAGTGTCATTGATGTGTGTTCTTTCCATAAACCACCACTAGTGTCAGTGCATGTTTGTTCTTTTCATAAACCACATGGATCCACCAGTGTCATTGCATGTGTGTTCTTTTTATAAACCATAACTAGATTCATTTTATGTGTGTTCTTTTCATAAACCACATGGAACCATCACTAGTGTTATTGCATTTGTGTTCTTTTCATAAACCACCACTAGTGTCATTGCAAGTGTGTTCTTTCCATAAACCACATGGATCCACTAGAGTCATTTGCATGTCTTTTCATGTGTGGTCTTTTCCTAAACTACCACTAGTGTCATTGCATGTGTGTTATTTTACTAAACCACATGGATCCACCAGAGTCATTTGCATGTGTGTCCTTTTCATAAACCACCATTAGAGTCATTGCAAGTTTGTTCCTTTCCTAAACTACAACTAGAGACATTGCATGTGTGTTCTTTTCCTAAACCACAAAAAGTGTCATTGCATGTTTGTTCTTTCCATAAACCACATGGATCCACCAGAGTCATTTGCATGTGTGTCCTTTTCATAAACAACCATTAGAGTCATTGCATGTTTGTTCCTTTCCTAAACCACAACTAGAGACATTGTATATGTGTTCCTTTCCTAAACCACCACTAGTGTCATTGCATGTTTGTTCTATCCATAAACCACATGGATCCACCAGTGTCATTGCATGTGTGTTCTTTTCCTAAACCACCACTAGTGTCTTTGCATGTGTCTTATTTTCCTAAACCACCACTACTGTCATTGCATGTTTGTTCTTTTCAAAAACCACATGGATCCACTAGTGTCATTGCATGTGTGTTCTTTTCATAAACCACCACTAGTGTCATTGCATGTGTGTTCTTTCCGTAAACCACAACTAGAGTGATTGCATGTCTGTTCTTTTCATAAACCACCACTAGTGTCATTGGATGTGTGTTCCTTCCATAAACCACAACTATAATCATTGCATGTGTGTTCTTTCCATAAACCACATGGAACCAACACCAGTGTCATTGCATGTGTGCTCTTTTCATAAACCCCATGGAACCAGCAGTGTCATTGCATGTGTGTTATTTTCATAAACCACCACTAGTGTCATTGGATGTGTGTTCTTTCCATAAACCATATGGATCCACCAGAGCCATTTGATGTCTTTGCATGTGTGGCCCTTTCCTAAACCACCACTAGTGTCCGTGCATGTGTTATATTTTACTAAACCACATGGATCCACCAGAGTCATTTGCATGTGTGTCCTTTTCATAAACCACCATTAGAGTCATTGCATGTTTGTTCCTTTACTAAACCACAACTAGAGACATTGCATGTGTGTTCTTTTCCTAAACCACCACTAGTGTCATTGCATGTTTGTTCTTTTCATAAACGACATGGATCCACCAGTGTCATTTCATGTGTGTTCTTTTCCTAAACCACCACTAGTTTCTTTGCATGTGTGTTATTTTCCTAAACCACCACTAGTGTCATTGCATGTTTGTTCTTTTCATAAACCACATGGATCCACCAGTGTCATTGCATGTTTGTCCATTTCGTAAACCACCACCAGATTCATTGCATGTGTGTTCTTTCCATAAACCACAACTAGAGTCATTGCATGATTGTTCTTTTCATAAACCACATGGATCCACCAGTGTCATTGCATGTGTGTTCTTTGCCTAAACCACCACTAGTGTCTTTGCATGTGTGTTCTTTTCCTAAACCACCGCTAGTGTCATTGCATGCTTGTTCTTTTCATAAACCACATGGATCCACTAGTGTCATTGCATGTGTGTTCTTTTCCTAAACCACCACAAGATTCATTGCATGTGTGTTCTTTCCATAAACCACATGGAACCACCACCAGTGTCATTTCATATGTGTTCTCTTCATAAACCACCACTAGTGTCATTGATGTGTGTTCTTTACATAAACCACCACTAGTGTCAGTGCATATTTGTTCTTTTCATAAACCACATGGATCCACCAGTGTCATTGCATGTGTGTTCTTTTTATAAACCATAACTAGATTCATTTTATGTGTGTTCTTTTCATAAACCACATGGAACCATCACTAGTGTTATTGCATTTGTGTTCTTTTCATAAACCACCACTAGTGTCATTGCAAGTGTGTTCTTTCCATAAACCACATGGATCCACCAGAGTCATTTGCATGTCTTTTCATGTGTGGTCTTTTCCTAAACTACCACTAGTGTCATTGCATGTGTGTTATTTTACTAAACCACATGGATCCACCAGAGTCATTTGCATGTGTGTCCTTTTCATAAACCACCATTAGAGTCATTGCAAGTTTGTTCCTTTCCTAAACTACAACTAGAGACATTGCATGTGTGTTCTTTTCCTAAACCACAAAAAGTGTCATTGCATGTTTGTTCTTTCCATAAACCACATGGATCCACCAGAGTCATTTGCATGTGTGTCCTTTTCATAAACAACCATTAGAGTCATTGCATGTTTGTTCCTTTCCTAAACCACAACTAGAGACATTGTATATGTGTTCCTTTCCTAAACCACCACTAGTGTCATTGCATGTTTGTTCTATCCATAAACCACATGGATCCACCAGTGTCATTGCATGTGTGTTCTTTTCCTAAACCACCACTAGTGTCTTTGCATGTGTCTTATTTTCCTAAACCACCACTAGTGTCATTGCATGTTTGTTCTTTTCAAAAACCACATGGATCCACTAGTGTCATTGCATGTGTGTTCTTTTCATAAACCACCACTAGTGTCATTGCATGTGTGTTCTTTCCGTAAACCACAACTAGAGTGATTGCATGTCTGTTCTTTTCATAAACCACCACTAGTGTCATTGGATGTGTGTTCCTTCCATAAACCACAACTATAATCATTGCATGTGTGTTCTTTCCATAAACCACATGGAACCAACACCAGTGTCATTGCATGTGTGCTCTTTTCATAAACCCCATGGAACCAGCAGTGTCATTGCATGTGTGTTATTTTCATAAACCACCACTAGTGTCATTGCATGTGTGTTCTTTCCATAAACCATATGGATCCACCAGAGCCATTTGCATGTCTTTGCATGTGTGGCCCTTTCCTAAACCACCACTAGTGTCCTTGCATGTGTTATATTTTACTAAACCACATGGATCCACCAGAGTCATTTGCATGTGTGTCCTTTTCATAAACCACCATTAGAGTCATTGCATGTTTGTTCCTTTACTAAACCACAACTAGAGACATTGCATGTGTGTTCTTTTCCTAAACCACCACTAGTGTCATTGCATGTTTGTTCTTTTCATAAACCACATGGATCCACCAGTGTCATTGCATGTGTGTTCTTTTCCTAAACCACCACTAGTTTCTTTGCATGTGTGTTATTTTCCTAAACCACCACTAGTGTCATTGCATGTTTGTTCTTTTCATAAACCACATGGATCCACCAGTGTCATTGCATGTTTGTCCATTTCGTAAACCACCACCAGATTCATTGCATGTGTGTTCTTTCCATAAACCACAACTAGAGTCATTGCATGATTGTTCTTTTCATAAACCACATGGATCCACCAGTGTCATTGCATGTGTGTTCTTTGCCTAAACCACCACTAGTGTCTTTGCATGTGTGTTCTTTTCCTAAACCACCACTAGTGTCATTGCATGCTTGTTCTTTTCATAAACCACATGGATCCACTAGTGTCATTGCATGTGTGTTCTTTTCATAAACCACCACAAATTCATTGCATGTGTGTTCTTTCCATAAACCACATGGAACCACCACCAGTGTCATTTCATATGTGTTCTCTTCATAAACCACCACTAGTGTCATTGATGTGTGTTCTTTACATAAACCACCACTAGTGTCAGTGCATATTTGTTCTTTTCATAAACCACATGGATCCACCAGTGTCATTGCATGTGTGTTCTTTTTATAAACCATAACTAGATTCATTTTATGTGTGTTCTTTTCATAAACCACATGGAACCATCACTAGTGTCATTGCATTTGTGTTCTTTTCATAAACCACCACTTGTGTCATTGAAAGTGTGTTCTTTCCATAAACCACATGGATCCACCAGAGTCATTTGCATGTCTTTGCATGTGTGGTCTTTTCCTAAACTACCACTAGTGTCATTGCATGTGTGTTATTTTACTAAACCACATGGATCCACCAGAGTCATTTGGATGTGTGTCCTTTTCATAAATCACCATTAGAGTCATTGCAAGTTTGTTCCTTTCCTAAACTACAACTACAGACATTGCATGTGTGTTGTTTTCCTAAACCACCAAAAGTGTCATTGCATGTTTGTTCTTTCCATAAACCACATGGATCCACCAGAGTCATTTGCATGTGTGTCCTTTTCATAAACAACCATTAGAGTCATTGCATGTTTGTTCCTTTCCTAAACCACAACTAGAGACATTGTATATGTGTTCCTTTCCTAAACCACCACTAGTGTCATTGCATGTTTGTTCTATCCATAAACCACATGGATCCACCAGTGTCATTGCATGTGTGTTCTTTTCCTAAACCACCACTAGTGTCTTTGCATGTGTCTTATTTTCCTAAACCACCACTAGTGTCATTGCATGTTTGTTCTTTTCAAAAACCACATGGATCCACCAGTGTCATTGCATGTGTGTTCTTTTCATAAACCACCACTAGTGTCATTGCATGTGTGTTCTTTCCGTAAACCACAAATAGAGTCATTGCATGTCTGTTATTTTCATAAACCACCACTAGTGTCAATGGATGTGTGTTCCTTCCATAAACCACAACTAAATTCATTGCATGTGTGTTCTTTCCATAAACCACATGGAACCAACACCAGTGTCATTTCATGTGTGCTCTTTTCATAAACCCCATGGAACCAGAAGTGTCATTGCATGTGTGTTATTTTCATAAACCACCACTAGTGTCGTTGGATGTGTGTTCTTTCCATAAACCACATGGATCCACCAGAGCCATTTGCATGTCTTTGCATGTGTGGTCCTTTCCTAAACCACCACTAGTGTCCTTGCATGTGTTATATTTTGCTAAACCACATGGATCCACCAGAGTCATTTGCATGTGTGTCCTTTTCATAAACCACCATTAGAGTCATTGCATGTTTGTTCCTTTACTAAACCACAACTAGAGACATTGCATGTGTGTTCTTTTCCTAAACCACCACTAGAGTCATTGCATGTTTGTTCTTTTCATAAACCACATGGATCCACCAGTGTCATTGCATGTGTGTTCTTTTCCTAAACCACCACTAGTTTCTTTGCATGTGTGTTATTTTCCTAAACCACCACTAGTGTCATTGCATGTTTGTTCTTTTCATAAACCACATGGATCCACTAGTGTCATTGCATGTTTGTACATTTCGTAAACCACCACCAGATTCATTGCATGTGTGTTCTTTCCATAAACCACAACTAGATTCATTGCATGCGTGTTCTTTCCATAAACCATAAGGATCCACCAGTGTCATTGCATGTGTGTTCTTTGCCTAAACCACCACTAGTGTCTTTGCATGTGTGTTCTTTTCCTAAACCACCACTAGTGTCATTGCATGCTTGTTCTTTTCATAAACCACATGGATCCACTAGTGTCATTGCATGTGTGTTCTTTTCCTAAACCACCACAAGATTCATTGCATGTGTGTTCTTTCCATAAACCACATGGAACCACCACTAGTGTCATTTCATATGTTTTCTCTTCATAAACCACCACTAGTGTCATTGATGTGTGTTCTTTCCATAAACCACCACTAGTGTCAGTGCATGTTTGTTCTTTTCATAAACCACATGGATCCACCAGTGTCATTGCATGTGTGTTCTTTTCATAAACCACATGGAACCATCACTAGTGTCATTGCATTTGTGTTCTTTTCATAAAGCACCACTAGTGTCATTGCAAGTGTGTTCTTTCCATAAACCACATGGATCCACCAGAGTCATTTGCATGTCTTTGCATGTGTGGTCTTTTCCTAAACTAAAACTAGTGTCATTGCATGTGTGTTATTTTACTAAACCACATGGATCCACCAGAGTCATTTGCATGTGTGTCCTTTTCATAAACCACCATTAGAGTCATTGCAAGTTTGTTCCTTTCCTAAACTACAACTAGAGACATTGCATGTGTGTTCTTTCCTAAACCATAACTAGAGACATTGTATATGTGTTCCTTTCCTAAACCACCACTAGTGTCATTGCATGTTTGTTCTATCCATAAACCACATGGATCCACCAGTGTCATTGCATGTGTGTTCTTTTCCTAAACCACCACTAGTGTCTTTGCATGTGTCTTATTTTCCTAAACCACCACTAGTGTCATTGCATGTTTGTTCTTTTCAAAAACCACATGGATCCACCAGTGTCATTGCATGTGTGTTCTTTTCATAAACCACCACTAGTGTCATTGCATGTGTGTTCTTTCCGTAAACCACAACTAGAGTCATTGCATGTCTGTTCTTTTCATAAACCACCACTAGTGTCAATGGATGTGTGTTCCTTCCATAAACCACAACTAAATTCATTGCATGTGTGTTCTTTCCATAAACCACATGGAACCAACACCAGTGTCATTTCATGTGTGCTCTTTTCATAAACCCCATGGAACCAGAAGTGTTATTGCATGTGTGTTATTTTCATAAACCACCACTAGTGTCATTGGATGTGTGTTCTTTCCATAAACCACATGGATCCACCAGAGCCATTTGCATGTCTTTGCATGTGTGGTCCTTTTCTAAACCACCACTAGTGTCCTTGCATGTGTTATATTTTACTAAACCACATGGATCCACCAGAGTCATTTGCATGTGTGTCCTTTTCATAAACCACCATTAGAGTCATTGCATGTTTGTTCCTTTACTAAACCACAACTAGAGACATTGCATGTGTGTTCTTTTCCTAAACCACCACTAGAGTCATTGCATGTTTGTTCTTTTCATAAACCACATGGATCCACCAGTGTCATTGCATGTGTGTTCTTTTCCTAAACCACCACTAGTTTCTTTGCATGTGTTTTATTTTCGTAAACCACCACTAGTGTCATTGCATGTTTGTTCTTTTCATAAACCACATGGATCCACTAGTGTCATTGCATGTTTGTCCATTTCGTAAACCACCACCAGATTCATTGCATGTGTGTTCTTTCCATAAACCACAACTAGATTCATTGCATGCGTGTTCTTTCCATAAACCATAAGGATCCACCAGTGTCATTGCATGTGTGTTCTTTGCCTAAACCACCACTAGTGTATTTGCATGTGTGTTCTTTTCCTAAACCACCACTAGTGTAATTGCATGCTTGTTCTTTTCATAAACCACATGGATCCACTAGTGTCATTGCATGTGTGTTCTTTTCCTAAACCACCACAAGATTCATTGCATGTGTGTTCTTTCCATAAACCACATGGAACCACCACTAGTGTCATTTCATATATTTCTCTTCATAAACCACCACTAGTGTCATTGATGTGTGTTCTTTCCATAAACCACCACTAGTGTCAGTGCATGTTTGTTCTTTTCATAAACCACATGGATCCACCAGTGTCATTGCATGTGTGTTCTTTTTATAAACCATAACTACATTCATTTTATGTGTGTTCTTTTCATTAACCACATGGAACCATCACTAGTGTCATTGCATTTGTGTTCTTTTCATAAAGCACCACTAGTGTCATTGCAAGTGTGTTCTTTCCATAAACCACATGGATCCACCAGAGTCATTTGCATGTCTTTGCATGTGTGGTCTTTTCCTAAACTACCACTAGTGTCATTGCATGTGTGTTATTTTACTAAACCACATGGATCCACCAGAGTCATTTGCATGTGTGTCCTTTTCATAAACCACCATTAGAGTCATTGCAAGTTTGTTCCTTTCCTAAACTACAACTAGACACATTGCATGTGTGTTCTTTTCCTAAACCACCAAAAGTGTCATTGCATGTTTGTTCTTTCCATAAACCACATGGATCCACCAGAGTCATTTGCATGTGTGTCTTTTCATAAACAACCATTAGAGTCATTGCATGTTTGTTCCTTTCCTAAACCACAACTAGAGACATTGTATATGTGTTCCTTTCCTAAACCACCACTAGTGTCATTGCATGTTTGTTCTATCCATAAACCACATGGATCCACCAGTGTCATTGCTTGTGTGTTCTTTTCCTAAACCACCACTAGTTTCTTTGCATGTGTCTTATTTTCCTAAACCACCACTAGTGTCATTGCATGTTTGTTCTTTTCAAAAACCACATGGATCCACCAGTGTCATTGCATGTGTGTTCTTTTCCTAAACCACCACTAGTGTCATTGCATGTGTGTTCTTTCCGTAACCCACAACTAGAGTCATTGCATGTCTGTTCTTTTCATAAACCACCACTAGTGTCATTGGATGTGTGTTCCTTCCATAAACCACAACTAAATTCATTGCATGTGTGTTCTTTCCATAAACCACATGGAACCAACACCAGTGTCATTTCATGTGTGCTCTTTTCATAAACCCCATGGAACCAGCAGTGTCATTGCATGTGTGTTATTTTCATAAACCACCACTAGTGTCGTTGGATGTGTGTTCTTTCCATAAACCACATGGATCCACCAGAGCCATTTGCATGTCTTTGCATGTGTGGTCCTTTCCTAAACCACCAATAGTGTCCTTGCATGTGTTATATTTTACTAAACCACATGGATCCACCAGAGTCATTTGCATGTGTGTCCTTTTCATAAACCACCATTAGAGTCATTGCATGTTTGTTCCTTTACTAAACCACAACTAGAGACATTGCATGTGTGTTCTTTTCCTAAACCACCACTAGTGTCATTGCATGTTTGTTCTTTTCATAAACCACATGGATCCACCAGTGTCATTGCATGTGTGTTCTTTTCCTAAACCACCACTAGTTTCTTTGCATGTGTGTTATTTTCCTAAACCACCACTAGTGTCATTGCATGTTTGTTCTTTTCATAAACCACATGGATCCACTAGTGTCATTGCATGTTTGTCCATTTCGTAAACCACCACTAGATTCATTGCATGTGTGTTCTTTCCATAAACCACAACTAGAGTCATTGCATTATTGTTCTTTTCATAAACCACATGGATCCACCAGTGTCATTGCATGTGTGTTCTTTGCCTAAACCACCACTAGTGTCTTTGCATGTGTGTTCTTTTCCTAAACCACCACTAGTGTCATTGCATGCTTGTTCTTTTCATAAACCACATGGATCCACTAGTGTCATTGGATGTGTGTTCTTTTCCTAAACCACCACAAGATTCATTGCATGTGTGTTCTTTCCATAAACCACATGGAACCACCACCAGTGTCATTTCATATGTGTTCTCTTCATAAACCACCACTAGTGTCATTGCTGTGTGTTCTTTCCATAAACCACCACTAGTGTCAGTGCTTGTTTGTTCTTTTCATAAACCACATGGATCCACCAGTGTCATTGCATGTGTGTTCTTTTTATAAACCATAACTAGATTCATTTTATGTGTGTTCTTTTCATAAACCACATGGAACCATCACTAGTGTCATTGCATTTGTGTTCTTTTCATAAACCACCACTAGTGTCATTGCAATTGTGTTCTTTCCATAAACAACATGGATCCACTAGAGTCATTTACATGTCTTTGCATGTGTGGTCTTTTCCTAAACTACCACTAGTGTCATTGCATGTGTGTTATTTTACTAAACCACATGGATCCACCAGAGTCATTTGCATGTGTGTCCTTTTCATAAACCACCATTAGAGTCATTGCAAGTTTGTTCCTTTCCTAAACTACAACTAGAGACATTGCATGTGTGTTCTTTTCCTAAACCACCAAAAGTGTCATTGCATGTTTGTTCTTTCCATAAACCACATGGATCCACCAGAGTCATTTGCATGTGTGTCCTTTTCATAAACAACCATTAGAGTCATTGCATGTTTGTTCCTTTCCTAAACCACAACTAGAGACATTGTATATGTGTTCCTTTCCTAAACCACCACTAGTGTCATTGCATGTTTGTTCTATCCATAAACCACATGGATCCACCAGTGTCATTGCATGTGTGTTCTTTTCCTAAACCACCACTAGTGTCTTTGCATGTGTCTTATTTTCCTAAACCACCACTAGTGTCATTGCATGTTTGTTCTTTTCAAAAACCACATGGATCCACCAGTGTCATTGCATGTGTGTTCTTTTCATAAACCACCACTAGTGTCATTGCATGTGTGTTCTTTCCGTAAACCACAACTAGAGTCATTGCATGTCTGTTCTTTTCATAAACCACCACTAGTGTCATTGGATGTGTGTTCCTTCCATAAACCACAACTAAATTCATTGCATGTGTGTTATTTCCATAAACCACATGGAACCAACACCAGTGTCATTTCATGTGTGCTCTTTTCATAAACCCCATGGAACCAGAAGTTTCATTGCATGTGTGTTATTTTCATAAACCACCACTAGTGTCGTTGGATGTGTGTTCTTTCCATAAACCACATTGATCCACCAGAGCCATTTGCATGTCTTTGCATGTGTGGTCCTTTCCTAAACCACCACTAGTGTCCTTGCATGTGTTATATTTTACTAAACCACATGGATCCACCAGAGTCATTTGCATGTGTGTCCTTTTCATAAACCACCATTAGAGTCATTGCATGTTTGTTCCTTTACTAAACCACAACTAGAGACATTGCATGTGTGTTCTTTTCCTAAACCACCACTAGTGTCATTGCATGTTTGTTCTTTTCATAAACCACATGGATCCACCAGTGTCATTGCATGTGTGTTCTTTTCCTAAACCACCACTAGTTTCTTTTCATGTGTGTTATTTTCCTAAACCACCACTAGTGTCATTGCATGTTTGTTCTTTTCGTAAACCACATGGATCCACTAGTGTCATTGCATGTTTGTCCATTTCGTAAACCACCACCAGATTCATTGCATGTGTGTTTTTTCCATAAACCACAACTAGAGTCATTGCATTATTGTTCTTTTCATAAACCACATGGATCCACCAGTGTCATTGCATGTGTTCTTTGCCTAAACCACCACTAGTGTCTTTGCATGTGTGTTATTTTCCTAAACCACCACTAGTGTCATTGCATGCTTGTTCTTTTCATAAACCACATGGATCCACTAGTGTCATTGGATGTGTGTTCTTTTCCTAAACCACCACAAGATTCATTGCATGTGTGTTCTTTCCATAAACCACATGGAGCCACCACCAGTGTCATTTCATATGTGTTCTCTTCATAAACCACCACTAGTGTCATTGCTGTGTGTTCTATCCATAAACCACCACTAGTGTCAGTGCTTGTTTGTTATTTTCATAAACCACATGGATCCACCAGTGTCATTGCATGTGTGTTCTTTTTATAAACCATAACTAGATTCATTTTATGTGTGTTCTTTTCATAAACCACATGGAACCATCACTAGTGTCATTGCATTTGTGTTCTTTTCATAAACCACCACTAGTGTCATTGCAAGTGTGTTCTTTCCATAAACAACATGGATCCACCAGAGTCATTTGCATGTCTTTGCATGTGTGGTCTTTTCCTAAACTACCACTAGTGTCATTGCATGTGTGTTATTTTACTAAACCACATGGATCCACCAGAGTCATTTGCATGTGTGTCCTTTTCATAAACCACCATTAGAGTCATTGCAAGTTTGTTCCTTTCCTAAACTACAACTAGAGACATTGCATGTGTGTTCTTTTCCTAAACCACAAAAAGTGTCATTGCATGTTTGTTCTTTCCATAAACCACATGGATCCACCAGAGTCATTTGCATGTGTGTCCTTTTCATAAACAACCATTAGAGTCATTGCATGTTTGTTCCTTTCCTAAACCACAACTAGAGACATTGTATATGTGTTCCTTTCCTAAACCACCACTAGTGTCATTGCATGTTTGTTCTATCCATAAACCACATGGATCCACCAGTGTCATTGCATGTGTGTTCTTTTCCTAAACCACCACTAGTGTCTTTGCATGTGTCTTATTTTCCTAAACCACCACTAGTGTCATTGCATGTTTGTTCTTTTCAAAAACCACATGGATCCACCAGTGTCATTGCATGTGTGTTCTTTTCATAAACCACCACTAGTGTCATTGCATGTGTGTTCTTTCCGTAAACCACAACTAGAGTCATTGCATGTCTGTTCTTTTCATAAACCACCACTAGTGTCATTGGATGTGTGTTCCTTCCATAAACCACAACTAAATTCATTGCATGTGTGTTATTTCCATAAACCACATGGAACCAACACCAGTGTCATTTCATGTGTGCTCTTTTCATAAACCCCATGGAACCAGAAGTTTCATTGCATGTGTGTTATTTTCATAAACCACCACTAGTGTCGTTGGATGTGTGTTCTTTCCATAAACCACATTGATCCACCAGAGCCATTTGCATGTCTTTGCATGTGTGGTCCTTTCCTAAACCACCACTAGTGTCCTTGCATGTGTTATATTTTACTAAACCACATGGATCCACCAGAGTCATTTGCATGTGTGTCCTTTTCATAAACCACCATTAGAGTCATTGCATGTTTGTTCCTTTACTAAACCACAACTAGAGACATTGCATGTGTGTTCTTTTCCTAAACCACCACTAGTGTCATTGCATGTTTGTTCTTTTCATAAACCACATGGATCCACCAGTGTCATTGCATGTGTGTTCTTTTCCTAAACCACCACTAGTTTCTTTTCATGTGTGTTATTTTCCTAAACCACCACTAGTGTCATTGCATGTTTGTTCTTTTCATAAACCACATGGATCCACTAGTGTCATTGCATGTTTGTCCATTTCGTAAACCACCACCAGATTCATTGCATGTGTGTTTTTTCCATAAACCACAACTAGAGTCATTGCATTATTGTTCTTTTCATAAACCACATGGATCCACCAGTGTCATTGCATGTGTGTTCTTTGCCTAAACCACCACTAGTGTCTTTGCATGTGTGTTATTTTCCTAAACCACCACTAGTGTCATTGCATGCTTGTTCTTTTCATAAACCACATGGATCCACTAGTGTCATTGGATGTGTGTTCTTTTCCTAAACCACCACAAGATTCATTGCATGTGTGTTCTTTCCATAAACCACATGGAACCACCACCAGTGTCATTTCATATGTGTTCTCTTCATAAACCACCACTAGTGTCATTGCTGTGTGTTCTATCCATAAACCACCACTAGTGTCAGTGCTTGTTTGTTATTTTCATAAACCACATGGATCCACCAGTGTCATTGCATGTGTGTTCTTTTTATAAACCATAACTAGATTCATTTTATGTGTGTTCTTTTCATAAACCACATGGAACCATCACTAGTGTCATTGCATTTGTGTTCTTTTCATAAACCACCACTAGTGTCATTGCAAGTGTGTTCTTTCCATAAACAACATGGATCCACCAGAGTCATTTGCATGTCTTTGCATGTGTGGTCTTTTCCTAAACTACCACTAGTGTCATTGCATGTGTGTTATTTTACTAAACCACATGGATCCACCAGAGTCATTTGCATGTGTGTCCTTTTCATAAACCACCATTAGAGTCATTGCAAGTTTGTTCCTTTCCTAAACTACAACTAGAGACATTGCATGTGTGTTCTTTTCCTAAACCACCACAAGTGTCATTGCATGTTTGTTCTTTCCATAAACCACATGGATCCACCAGAGTCATTTGCATGTGTGTCCTTTTCATAAACAACCATTAGAGTCATTGCATGTTTGTTCCTTTCCTAAACCACAACTAGAGACATTGTATATGTGTTCCTTTCCTAAACCACCACTAGTGTCATTGCATGTTTGTTCTATCCATAAACCACATGGATCCACCAGTGTCATTGCATGTGTGTTCTTTTCCTAAACCACCACTAGTGTCTTTGCATGTGTCTTATTTTCCTAAACCACCACTAGTGTCATTGCATGTTTGTTCTTTTCAAAAACCACATGGATCCACCAGTGTCATTGCATGTGTGTTCTTTTCATAAACCACCACTAGTGTCATTGCATGTGTGTTCTTTCCGTAAACCACAACTAGAGTCATTGCATGTCTGTTCTTTTCATAAACCACCACTAGTGTCATTGGATGTGTGTTACTTCCATAAACCACAACTAAATTCATTGCATGTGTGTTCTTTCCATAAACCACATGGAACCAACACCAGTGTCATTGCAGGTGTGCTCTTTTCATAAACCCCATGGAACCAGCAGTGTCATTGCATGTGTGTTATTTTCATAAACCACCACTAGTGTCATTGGATGTGTGTTCTTTCCATAAACCACATGGATCCACCAGAGCCATTTGCATGTCTTTGCATGTGTGGTCCTTTCCTAAACCACCACTAGTGTCCTTGCATGTCTTATATTTTACTAAACCACATGGATCCACCAGAGTCATTTGCATGTGTGTCCTTTTCATAAACCACCATTAGAGTCATTGCATGTTTGTTCCTTTACTAAACCACAACTAGAGACATTGCATGTGTGTTCTTTTCCTAAACCACCACTAGTGTCATTGCATGTTTGTTCTTTTCATAAACCACATGGATCCACCAGTGTCATTGCATGTGTGTTCTTTTTCTAAACCACCACTAGTGACTTTGCATGTGTGTTCTTTTCCTAAACCACCACTAGTGTCATTGCATGTTTGTTCTTTTCATAAACCACATGGATCTAGTAAATGTCATTGCATGTTTGTCCTTTTTGCTAAACCACCAGTAGATTCATTGCATATGTGTTCTTCCCATAAACCACAACTCGAGTCAGCGGATTTTTGTTCTTTTCATAGACCACATGGATCCACCAATGTCATTGCATGTGTGTTCTTTCAATAAACCACATGGATCCACTAGTGTCATTGCATGTGTGTTATTTTCATAAACCACCACTAGAGTCATTGCATGTTTGTTCCTTTCCTAAACCACAACCAGAGACATTGCATGTGTGTTCTTTTCATAAACCACCACTAGATTCATTGCATGCGTGTTCTTTCCATAAACCACGTGGATACACAAGTGTCATTGCATATGTGTTCTTTTCCTAAACCACCATAAGATTCATTGCATGTGTGTTCTTTCCATAAACCACATGGATCCACCAGTGTCATTGCATGTTTGTCCTTTTCCTAAACCACCACTAGATTCATTGCATGTGTGTTCTTTCCATAAACCACAACTAGAGTCAGCCAATTTTTGTTTTTTTCATTTACCACATGGATCCACAAGTGTCATTGCATGTGTGTTATTTTCCTAAACCACAACTAGATTCATTGCATGTGTGTTCTTTCCATAAACCACATGGATCCACTAGTGTCATTGCATGTGTTTTATTTTCATAAGCCACCACTAGATTCATTGCATGTTTGTTCCTATCCTAAACCACAACTAGAGACATTGCATGTGTGTTCTTTTCCTAAACCACCACTAGATTTATTGCATACGTGTTCTTTCCAAAAACCACATGGATCCACTAGTGTCATTGCATGCGTGTTCTTTTCCTAAACCACCACTAGTGTCTTTGCATGTGTGTTCTTTTCCTAAACCACCACTAGTGCCATTGCATGTTTGTTCTCTTCATAAACCACATGGATCCACCAGTGTCATTGCATGTGTGTTCTTTTCCTAAACCACCACAAGTCATTGCATGTGTGTTCTTTCCATAAACCACGTGGAACCACCACTAGTGTCATTGCATATGTGTTCTTTTCATAAACCACCACTAGTGTCATTGCATGTGTGTTCTTTCCATAAACCACCAGTAGTGTCATTGCATGTTTGTTCTTTTTATAATCCACATGGATCCACCAGTGTCATTGCATGTGTGTTCTTTTCATAAAGCACAACTAGATTCAATGCATGTCTGTTCTTTCCATAGACCACATGGAACCATCACCAGTGTCATTGCATTTGTGTTCTTTTCATAAACCACCACTAGTGACATTGCATGTGTGTTCTTTCCATAAACCACATGGATCCACCAGTGCCATTGCATGTGTGTTCTTTTCATAAACCACAACTAGATTCGTTGCATGTGTGTAATTTCCATAAACCACATGGAACCAACACCAGTGTCATTGCATGTATGCTCTTTTCATAAACCACATGGAACCAGCAGCGTCATTGCATGTGTGTTATTTTCATAAACCACCACTAGTGTCATTGGATGTGTGTTCTTTCCATAAACCACATGGATCCACCAGAGCCATTTGCATGTCTTTGCATGTGTGGTTCTTTCCTAAACCACCACTAGTGTCATTGCCTGTGTGTTATTTTACTAAACCACATGGATCCTTCAGAGTCATTTGCATGTGTGTCCTTGTCATAAACCACCATTAGAGTCATTGCATGTTTGTTCCTTTCCTAAACCACAACTAGAGACATTGGATATGTGTTCCTTTCCTAAACCACCACTAGTGACATTGCATGTTTGTTCTATCCATAAACCACATGGATCCACCAGTGTCATTGCATGTGTGTTCTTTTCATAAACCACCACTAGTGTCATTGCATGTGTGTTCTTTCCGTAAACCACAACTAGAGTCATTGCATGTCTGTTCTTTTCATAAACCACCACTAGTGTCATTGGATGTGTGTTCCTTCCATAAACCACAACTAAATTCATTGCATGTGTGTTCTTTCCATAAACCACATGGAACCAACACCAGTGTCATTGCATGTGTGCTCTTTTCATAAACCCCATGGAACCAGCAGTGTCATTGCATGTGTGTTATTTTCATAAACCACCACTAGTGTCATTGGATGTGTGTTCTTTCCATAAACCACATGGATCCACCAGAGCCATTTGCATGTCTTTGCATGTGTGGTCCTTTCCTAAACCACCACTAGTGTCCTTGCATGTCTTATATTTTACTAAACCACATGGATCCACCAGAGTCATTTGCATGTGTGTCCTTTTCATAAACCACCATTAGAGTCATTGCATGTTTGTTCCTTTACTAAACCACAACTAGAGACATTGCATGTGTGTTCTTTTCCTAAACCACCACTAGTGTCATTGCATGTTTGTTCTTTTCATAAACCACATGGATCCACCAGTGTCATTGCATGTGTGTTCTTTTTCTAAACCACCACTAGTGTCTTTGCATGTGTGTTCTTTTCCTAAACCACCACTAGTGTCATTGCATGTTTGTTCTTTTCATAAACCACATGGATCTAGTAAATGTCATTGCATGTTTGTCCTTTTTGCTAAACCACCAGTAGATTCATTGCATATGTGTTCTTCCCATAAACCACAACTCGAGTCAGCGGATTTTTGTTCTTTTCATAGACCACATGGATCCACCAATGTCATTGCATGTGTGTTCTTTCCATAAACCACATGGATCCACTAGTGTCATTGCATGTGTGTTATTTTCATAAACCACCACTAGAGTCATTGCATGTTTGTTCCTTTCCTAAACCACAACTAGAGACATTGCATGTGTGTTCTTTTCATAAACCACCACTAGATTCATTGCATGCGTGTTCTTTCCATAAACCACGTGGATACACAAGTGTCATTGCATATGTGTTCTTTTCCTAAACCACCATAAGATTCATTGCATGTGTGTTCTTTCCATTAACCAGTTGGATCCACCAGTGTCATTGCATGTTTGTCCTTTTCCTAAACCACCACTAGATTCATTGCATGTGTGTTCTTTCCATAAACCACAACTAGAGTCAGCCAATTTTTGTTTTTTTCATTTACCACATGGATCCACAAGTGTCATTGCATGTGTGTTATTTTCATAAGGCACAACTAGATTCATTGCATGTGTTCTTTCCATAAACCACATGGATCCACTAGTGTCATTGCATGTGTTTTATTTTCATAAGCCACCACTAGATTCATTGCATGTTTGTTCCTATCCTAAACCACAACTAGAGACATTGCATGTGTGTTCTTTTCCTAAACCACCACTAGATTCATTGCATGCGTGTTCTTTCCAAAAACCACATGGATCCACTAGTGTCATTGCATGCGTGTTCTTTTCCTAAACCACCACTAGTGTCTTTGCATGTGTGTTCTTTTCCTAAACCACCACTAGTGCCATTGCATGTTTGTTCTCTTCATAAACCACATGGATCCACCAGTGTCATTGCATGTGTGTTCTTTTCCTAAACCACCACAAGTCATTGCATGTGTGTTCTTTCCATAAACCACGTGGAACCACCACTAGTGTCATTGCATATGTGTTCTTTTCATAAACCACCACTAGTGTCATTGCATGTGTGTTCTTTCCATAAACCACCAGTAGTGTCATTGCATGTTTGTTCTTTTTATAATCCACATGGATCCACCAGTGTCATTGCATGTGTGTTCTTTTCATAAAGCACAACTAGATTCAATGCATGTCTGTTCTTTCCATAGACCACATGGAACCATCACCAGTGTCATTGCATTTTTGTTCTTTTCATAAACCACCACTAGTGTCATTGCATGTGTGTTCTTTCCATAAACCACATGGATCCACCAGTGTCATTGCATGTGTGTTCTTTTCATAAACCACAACTAGATTCGTTGCATGTGTGTAATTTCCATAAACCACATGGAACCAACACCAGTGTCATTGCATGTATGCTCTTTTCATAAACCACATGGAACCAGCAGTGTCATTGCATGTGTGTTATTTTCATAAACCACCACTAGTGTCATTGGATGTGTGTTCTTTCCATAAACCACATGGATCCACCAGAGCCATTTGCATGTCTTTGCATGTGTGGTTCATTCCTAAACCACCACTAGTGTCATTGCTTGTGTGTTATTTTACTAAACCACATGGATCCTTCAGAGTCATTTGCATGTGTGTCCTTGTCATAAACCACCATTAGAGTCATTGCATGTTTGTTCCTTTCCTAAACCACAACTAGAGACATTGGATATGTGTTCCTTTCCTAAACCACCACTAGTGACATTGCATGTTTGTTCTATCCATAAACCACATGGATCCACCAGTGTCATTGCATGTGTGTTCTTTTACTAAACCACCACTAGTGTCTTTGCATGTGTGTTATTTTCCTAAACCACCACTAGTGTCATTGCATGTTTGTTCTTTTCATAAACCACATGGATCCACCAGTGTCACTACATGTTTGTCCTTTTCCTAAACCACCACTAGATTCATTGCATGTGTGTTCTTTCCATAAACCACAACTAGATTCATTGCATGCTTGTTCTTTTCATAAACCACATGGATCCACCAGTGTCATTGCATGTGTGTTCTTTTCCTAAACCACCACTAGATTCATTGCGTGTGTGTTATTTCCATAAACCACATGGATCCACGAGTGTCATTGCATGTGTGTTCTTTTCATAAACCACAACTAGATTCATTGCATGTGTGTTCTTTCCGTAAACCACATGGAACCAACACCAGTGTCATTGCATGTATGCTCTTTTCGTAAACCACATGGAACCAGCAGTGTCATTGCATGTGTGTTATTTTCATAAACCACCACTAGTGTCATTGGATGTGTGTTCTTTCCATAAACCACATGGATCTACCAGAGCCATTTGCATGTCTTTTCATGTGTGGTCCTTTCCTAAACCACCACTAGTGTCATTGCATGTGTGTTATTTTACTAAACCACATGGATCCACCAGAGTCATTTGCATGTGTGTCCTTTTCATAAACCACCATTAGAGCCATTGCATGTGTTGTTCCTTTCCTAAACCACAACTAGAGACATTGCATGTGTGTTCTTTTCCTAAACCACCACTAGTGTCATTGCATGTTTGTTCTCTCCATAAACCACATGGATCCACCAGTGTCATTGCATGTGTGTTCTTTTCCTAAACCACCATTAGTGTCTTTGCATGTGTTCTTTTTCTAAAACACCACTAGTGTCATTGCATATTTGTTCTTTTCATAAACCACATGGATCCACCAGTGTCATTACATGTTTGTCCTTTTCCTAAACCACCACAAGATTCATTACATGTGTTTTTTTTGCATAAACCACATGGAACCACCACCATTGTCATTGCATATGTGTTCTTTTCTTAAACCACCACTAGTGTCATTACATGTGTGTTCTTTCCATAAACCACCACTAGTGTCATTGCATGTTTGTTCTTTTCATAAACCACATGGATGCACCAGTGTGATTGCATGTGTGTTCTTTTCATAAAGCATAACTAGATTCAATGCATGTCTGTTCTTTCCATAGACCACATGGAACCATCACCAGTGTCATTGCATTTGTGTTCTTTTCATAAACCACCACTAGTGTCATTGCATGTGTGTTCTTTCCATAAACCACATGGATCCACCAGTGTCATTGCATGTGTGTTCTTTTCCTAAACCACCACTAGTGTCTTTGTATGTGTGTTCTTTTCCTAAACCACCATTAGTGTCTTTGCATGTGTGTTATTTTCCTAAACCACCACTAGTGTCATTGCATGTGTGTTCTTTCCATAAACCACATGGATCCACCAGTGTCATTGCATGTGTGTTCTTTTCATAAACCACCACTGGTGTCTTTGCATGTGTGTTCTTTTCCTAAACCACCACTAGTGTCATTGCATTTTTGTTCTTTTCATAAACCACATGGATCCACCAGTGTCATTGCTTGTTTGTCCTTTTCCTAAACCACAACTAGATTCATTGCATGTGTGTTCTTCCCATAAACCACATGGATCCACTAGTGTCATTAGATGTATGTTCTTTTCATAAACCAACACTAGAGTAATTGCATGTTTGTTCCTTTCCTAAACCACAACTAGAGACATTGCATGTGAGTTCTTTTCCTAAACCACCACTAGATTCATTGTATCGTGTTCTTTCCATAAACCACATGGATCCACCAGTGTGATTGCATGTGTGTTCTTTTCCTAAACCACCATTAGTGTCTTTGCATGTGTTCTTTTCCTAAACCACCACTAGTGTCATTGCATGTTTGTTCTTTTCATAAACCACATGGATCCTCTAGTGTCATTGCATGTTTGTCCTTTTCCTAAACCACCACAAGATTCATTGCATGTGTGTTGTTTCCATAAACCACATGGAACCGCCACCATTGTCATTGCATATGTGTTCTTTTCTTAAACCACCACTAGTGTCATTACGTGTGTTCTTTCCATAAACCACCACTAGTGTCATTGCATGTTTGTTCTTTTCATAAACCACATGGATCCACCAGTGTGATTGCATGTGTGTTCTTTTCATAAAGCAGAACTAGATTCAATGCATGTCTGTTCTTTCCATAGACCACATGGAACCATCACCAGTGTCATTACATTTGTGTTCTTTTCATAAACCACCACTAGTGTCATTGCATGTGTGTTCTTTCCATAAACCACATGGATCCACCAGTGTCATTGCATGTGTGTTCTTTTCCTAAACCACCACTAGTGTCATTGCATGTGTGTTCTTTTCCTAAACCACCACTAGTGTCATTGCATGTTTGTTCTCTCCATAAACCACATGGATCCACCAGTGTCATTGCATGTGTGTTCTTTTCCTAAACCACCATTAGTGTCTTTGCATGTGTTCTTTTCTAAAACACCACTAGTGTCATTGCATATTTGTTCTTTTCATAAACCACATGGATCCACCAGTGTCATTACATGTTTGTCCTTTTCCTAAACCACCACAAGATTCATTACATGTGTTTTTTTTGCATAAACCACATGGAACCACCACCATTGTCATTGCATATGTTCTTCTTTTCTTAAACCACCACTAGTGTCATTACATGTGTGTTCTTTCCATAAACCACCACTAGTGTCATTGCATGTTTGTTCTTTTCACAAACCACATGGATGCACCAGTGTGATTGCATGTGTGTTCTTTTCATAAAGCATAACTAGATTCAATGCATGTCTGTTCTTTCCATAGACCACATGGAACCATCACCAGTGTCATTGCATTTGTGTTCTTTTCATAAACCACCACTAGTGTCATTGCATGTGTGTTCTTTCCATAAACCACATGGATCCACCAGTGTCATTGCATGTGTGTTCTTTTCCTAAACCACCACTAGTGTCTTTGCATGTGTGTTCTTTTCCTAAACCACCATTAGTGTCTTTGCATGTGTGTTATTTTCCTAAACCACCACTAGTGTCATTGCATGTGTGTTCTTTCCATAAACCACATGGATCCACCAGTGTCATTGCATGTGTGTTCTTTTCATAAACCACCACTGGTGTCTTTGCATGTGTGTTCTTTTCCTAAACCACCACTAGTGTCATTGCATTTTTGTTCTTTTCATAAACCACATGGATCCACCAGTGTCATTGCTTGTTTGTCCTTTTCCTAAACCACAACTAGATTCATTGCATGTGTGTTCTTCCCATAAACCACATGGATCCACTAGTGTCATTAGATGTATGTTCTTTTCATAAACCAACACTAGAGTAATTGCATGTTTGTTCCTTTCCTAAACCACAACTAGAGACATTGCATGTGAGTTCTTTTCCTAAACCACCACTAGATTCATTGTATGTGTGTTCTTTCCATAAACCACATGGATCCACCAGTGTGATTGCATGTGTGTTCTTTTCCTAAACCACCATTAGTGTCTTTGCATGTGTTCTTTTCCTAAACAACAACTAGTGTCTATGCAAGTGTGTTCATTTCCTAAACCACCATTAGTGTCTTTGCATGTGTGTTATTTTCCTAAACCACCACTAGTGTCATTGCATGTGTGTTCTTTCCATAAACCACATGGATCCACCAGTGTTATTGCATGTGTGTTCTTTTCATAAACAACCACTGGTGTCTTTGCATGTGTGTTCTTTTCCTAAACCACCACTAGTGTCATTGCATTTTTGTTCTTTTCATAAACCACATGGATCCACCAGTGTCATTGCTTGTTTGTACTTTTCCTAAACCACAACTAGATTCATTGCATGTGTGTTCTTCCCATAAACCACATGGATCCACTAGTGTCATTAGATGTATGTTCTTTTCATAAACCAACACTAGAGTAATTGCATGTTTGTTCCTTTCCTAAACCACAACTAGAGACATTGCATGTGAGTTCTTTTCCTAAACCACCACTAGATTCATTGTATGCGTGTTCTTTCCATAAACCACATGGATCCACCAGTGTGATTGCATGTGTGTTCTTTTCCTAAACCACCATTAGTGTCTTTGCATGTGTTCTTTTCCTAAACCACCACTAGTGTCATTGCATGTTTGTTCTTTTCATAAACCACATGGATCCACTAGTGTCATTGCATGTTTGTCCTTTTCCTAAACCACCACAAGATTCATTGCATGTGTGTTGTTTCCATAAACCACATGGAACCGCCACCATTGTCATTGCATATGTGTTCTTTTCTTAAACCACCACTAGTGTCATTACATGTGTGTTCTTTCCATAAACCACCACTAGTGTCATTGCATGTTTGTTCTTTTCATAAACCACATGGATCCACCAGTGTGATTGCATGTGTGTTCTTTTCATAAGCAGAACTAGATTCAATGCATGTCTGTTCTTTCCATAGACCACATGGAACCATCACCAGTGTCATTACATTTGTGTTCTTTTCATAAACCACCACTAGTGTCATTGCATGTGTGTTCTTTCCATAAACCACATGGATCCACCAGTGTCATTGCATGTGTGTTCTTTTCCTAAACCACCACTAGTGTCATTGCATGTGTGTTCTTTTCCTAAACCACCACTAGTGTCATTGCATGTTTGTTCTCTCCATAAACCACATGGATCCACCAGTGTCATTGCATGTGTGTTCTTTTCCTAAACCACCATTAGTGTCTTTGCATGTGTTCTTTTTCTAAAACACCACTAGTGTCATTGCATATTTGTTCTTTTCATAAACCACATGGATCCACCAGTGTCATTACATGTTTGTCCTTTTCCTAAACCACCACAAGATTCATTACATGTGTTTTTTTTGCATAAACCACATGGAACCACCACCATTGTCATTGCATATGTGTTCTTTTCTTAAACCACCACTAGTGTCATTACATGTGTGTTCTTTCCATAAACCACCACTAGTGTCATTGCATGTTTGTTCTTTTCATAAACCACATGGATGCACCAGTGTGATTGCATGTGTGTTCTTTTCATAAAGCATAACTAGATTCAATGCATGTCTGTTCTTTCCATAGACCACATGGAACCATCACCAGTGTCATTGCATTTGTGTTCTTTTCATAAACCACCACTAGTGTCATTGCATGTGTGTTCTTTCCATAAACCACATGGATCCACCAGTGTCATTGCATGTGTGTTCTTTTCCTAAACCACCACTAGTGTCTTTGCATGTGTGTTCTTTTCCTAAACCACCATTAGTGTCTTTGCATGTGTGTTATTTTCCTAAACCACCACTAGTGTCATTGCATGTGTGTTCTTTCCATAAACCACATGGATCCACCAGTGTCATTGCATGTGTGTTCTTTTCATAAACCACCACTGGTGTCTTTGCATGTGTGTTCTTTTCCTAAACCACCACTAGTGTCATTGCATTTTTGTTCTTTTCATAAACCACATGGATCCACCAGTGTCATTGCTTGTTTGTCCTTTTCCTAAACCACAACTAGATTCATTGCATGTGTGTTCTTCCCATAAACCACATGGATCCACTAGTGTCATTAGATGTATGTTCTTTTCATAAACCAACACTAGAGTAATTGCATGTTTGTTCCTTTCCTAAACCACAACTAGAGACATTGCATGTGAGTTCTTTTCCTAAACCACCACTAGATTCATTGTATGCGTGTTCTTTCCATAAACCACATGGATCCACCAGTGTGATTGCATGTGTGTTCTTTTCCTAAACCACCATTAGTGTCTTTGCATGTGTTCTTTTCCTAAACCACCACTAGTGTCATTGCATGTTTGTTCTTTTCATAAACCACATGGATCCACTAGTGTCATTGCATGTTTGTCCTTTTCCTAAACCACCACAAGATTCATTGCATGTGTGTTGTTTCCATAAACCACATGGAACCGCCACCATTGTCATTGCATATGTGTTCTTTTCTTAAACCACCACTAGTGTCATTACATGTGTGTTCTTTCCATAAACCACCACTAGTGTCATTGCATGTTTGTTCTTTTCATAAACCACATGGATCCACCAGTGTGATTGCATGTGTGTTCTTTTCATAAAGCAGAACTAGATTCAATGCATGTCTGTTCTTTCCATAGACCACATGGAACCATCACCAGTGTCATTACATTTGTGTTCTTTTCATAAACCACCACTAGTGTCATTGCATGTGTTCTTTCCATAAACCACATGGATCCACCAGTGTCATTGCATGTGTGTTCTTTTCCTAAACCACCACTAGTGTCATTGCATGTGTGTTCTTTTCCTAAACCACCACTAGTGTCATTGCATGTTTGTTCTCTCCATAAACCACATGGATCCACCAGTGTCATTGCATGTGTGTTCTTTTCCTAAACCACCATTAGTGTCTTTGCATGTGTTCTTTTTCTAAAACACCACTAGTGTCATTGCATATTTGTTCTTTTCATAAACCACATGGATCCACCAGTGTCATTACATGTTTGTCCTTTTCCTAAACCACCACAAGATTCATTACATGTGTTTTTTTTGCATAAACCACATGGAACCACCACCATTGTCATTGCATATGTGTTCTTTTCTTAAACCACCACTAGTGTCATTACATGTGTGTTCTTTCCATAAACCACCACTAGTGTCATTGCATGTTTGTTCTTTTCATAAACCACATGGATGCACCAGTGTGATTGCATGTGTGTTCTTTTCATAAAGCATAACTAGTTTCATTGCATGTGTGTTCTTTCCATAGACCACATGGAACCATCACCAGTGTCATTGCATTTGTGTTCTTTTCATAAACCACCACTAGTGTCATTGCATGTGTGTTCTTTCCATAAACCACATGGATCCACCAGTGTCATTGCATGTGTGTTCTTTTCCTAAACCACCACTAGTGTCTTTGCATGTGTGTTCTTTTCCTAAACCACCATTAGTGTCTTTGCATGTGTGTTATTTTCCTAAACCACCACTAGTGTCATTGCATGTGTGTTCTTTCCATAAACCACATGGATCCACCAGTGTCATTGCATGTGTGTTCTTTTCATAAACCACCACTGGTGTCTTTGCATGTGTGTTCTTTTCCTAAACCACCACTAGTGTCATTGCATTTTTGTTCTTTTCATAAACCACATGGATCCACCAGTGTCATTGCTTGTTTGTCCTTTTCCTAAACCACAACTAGATTCATTGCATGTGTGTTCTTCCCATAAACCACATGGATCCACTAGTGTCATTAGATGTATGTTCTTTTCATAAACCAACACTAGAGTAATTGCATGTTTGTTCCTTTCCTAAACCACAACTAGAGACATTGCATGTGAGTTCTTTTCCTAAACCACCACTAGATTCATTGTATGCGTGTTCTTTCCATAAACCACATGGATCCACCAGTGTGATTGCATGTGTGTTCTTTTCCTAAACCACCATTAGTGTCTTTGCATGTGTTCTTTTCCTAAACCACCACTAGTGTCTTTGCATGTGTGTTCTTTTCCTAAACCACCATTAGTGTCTTTGCATGTGTGTTATTTTCCTAAACCACCACTAGTGTCATTGCATGTGTGTTCTTTCCATAAACCACATGGATCCACCAGTGTCATTGCATGTGTGTTCTTTTCATAAACCACCACTGGTGTCTTTGCATGTGTGTTCTTTTCCTAAACCACCACTAGTGTCATTGCATTTTTGTTCTTTTCATAAACCACATGGATCCACCAGTGTCATTGCTTGTTTGTCCTTTTCCTAAACCACAACTAGATTCATTGCATGTGTGTTCTTCCCATAAACCACATGGATCCACTAGTGTCATTAGATGTATGTTCTTTTCATAAACCAACACTAGAGTAATTGCATGTTTGTTCCTTTCCTAAACCACAACTAGAGACATTGCATGTGAGTTCTTTTCCTAAACCACCACTAGATTCATTGTATGCGTGTTCTTTCCATAAACCACATGGATCCACCAGTGTGATTGCATGTGTGTTCTTTTCCTAAACCACCATTAGTGTCTTTGCATGTGTTCTTTTCCTAAACCACCACTAGTGTCATTGCATGTTTGTTCTTTTCATAAACCACATGGATCCACTAGTGTCATTGCATGTTTGTCCTTTTCCTAAACCACCACAAGATTCATTGCATGTGTGTTGTTTCCATAAACCACATGGAACCGCCACCATTGTCATTGCATATGTGTTCTTTTCTTAAACCACCACTAGTGTCATTACATGTGTGTTCTTTCCATAAACCACCACTAGTGTCATTGCATGTTTGTTCTTTTCATAAACCACATGGATCCACCAGTGTGATTGCATGTGTGTTCTTTTCATAAAGCAGAACTAGATTCAATGCATGTCTGTTCTTTCCATAGACCACATGGAACCATCACCAGTGTCATTACATTTGTGTTCTTTTCATAAACCCCCACTAGTGTCATTGCATGTGTGTTCTTTCCATAAACCACATGGATCCACCAGTGTCATTGCATGTGTGTTCTTTTCCTAAACCACCACTAGTGTCATTGCATGTGTGTTCTTTTCCTAAACCACCACTAGTGTCATTGCATGTTTGTTCTCTCCATAAACCACATGGATCCACCAGTGTCATTGCATGTGTGTTCTTTTCCTAAACCACCATTAGTGTCTTTGCATGTGTTCTTTTTCTAAAACACCACTAGTGTCATTGCATATTTGTTCTTTTCATAAACCACATGGATCCACCAGTGTCATTACATGTTTGTCCTTTTCCTAAACCACCACAAGATTCATTACATGTGTTTTTTTTGCATAAACCACATGGAACCACCACCATTGTCATTGCATATGTGTTCTTTTCTTAAACCACCACTAGTGTCATTACATGTGTGTTCTTTCCATAAACCACCACTAGTGTCATTGCATGTTTGTTCTTTTCATAAACCACATGGATGCACCAGTGTGATTGCATGTGTGTTCTTTTCATAAAGCATAACTAGATTCAATGCATGTCTGTTCTTTCCATAGACCACATGGAACCATCACCAGTGTCATTGCATTTGTGTTCTTTTCATAAACCACCACTAGTGTCATTGCATGTGTTCTTTCCATAAACCACATGGATCCACCAGTGTCATTGCATGTGTGTTCTTTCCTAAACCACCACTAGTGTCTTTGCATGTGTGTTCTTTCCTAAACCACCATTAGTGTCTTTGCATGTGTGTTATTTTCCTAAACCACCACTAGTGTCATTGCATGTGTGTTCTTTCCATAAACCACATGGATCCACCAGTGTCATTGCATGTGTGTTCTTTTCATAAACCACCACTGGTGTCTTTGCATGTGTGTTCTTTCCTAAACCACCACTAGTGTCATTGCATTTTGTTCTTTTCATAAACCACATGGATCCACCAGTGTCATTGCTTGTTTGTCCTTTTCCTAAACCACAACTAGATTCATTGCATGTGTGTTCTTCCCATAAACCACATGGATCCACTAGTGTCATTAGATGTATGTTCTTTTCATAAACCAACACTAGAGTAATTGCATGTTTGTTCCTTTCCTAAACCACAACTAGAGACATTGCATGTGAGTTCTTTTCCTAAACCACCACTAGATTCATTGTATGCATGTTCTTTCCATAAACCACATGGATCCACCAGTGTGATTGCATGTGTGTTCTTTTCCTAAACCACCATTAGTGTCTTTGCATGTGTTCTTTTCCTAAACCACCACTAGTGTCATTGCATGTTTGTTCTTTTCATAAACCACATGGATCCACTAGTGTCATTGCATGTTGTCCTTTTCCTAAACCACCACAAGATTCATTGCATGTGTTGTTTCCATAAACCACATGGAACCGCCACCATTGTCATTGCATATGTGTTCTTTTCTTAAACCACCACTAGTGTCATTACATGTGTGTTCTTTCCATAAACCACCACTAGTGTCATTGCATGTTTGTTCTTTTCATAAACCACATGGATCCACCAGTGTGATTGCATGTGTGTTCTTTTCATAAAGCAGAACTAGATTCAATGCATGTCTGTTCTTTCCATAGACCACATGGAACCATCACCAGTCATTACATTTGTGTTCTTTTCATAAACCACCACTAGTGTCATTGCATGTGTGTTCTTTCCATAAACCACATGGATCCACCAGTGTCATTGCATGTGTGTTCTTTTCCTAAACCACCACTAGTGTCATTGCATGTGTGTTCTTTTCCTAAACCACCACTAGTGTCATTGCATGTTTGTTCTCTCCATAAACCACATGGATCCACCAGTGTCATTGCATGTGTGTTCTTTTCCTAAACCACCATTAGTGTCTTTGCATGTGTTCTTTTTCTAAAACACCACTAGTGTCATTGCATATTTGTTCTTTTCATAAACCACATGGATCCACCAGTGTCATTACATGTTTGTCCTTTTCCTAAACCACCACAAGATTCATTCCATGTGTTTTTTGCATAAACCACATGGAACCACCACCATTGTCATTGCATATGTGTTCTTTTCTTAAACCACCACTAGTGTCATTACATGTGTGTTCTTTCCATAAACCACCACTAGTGTCATTGCATGTTTGTTCTTTTCATAAACCACATGGATGCACCAGTGTGATTGCATGTGTGTTCTTTTCATAAAGCATAACTAGATTCAATGCATGTCTGTTCTTTCCATAGACCACATGGAACCATCACCAGTGTCATTGCATTTGTGTTCTTTTCATAAACCACCACTAGTGTCATTGCATGTGTGTTCTTTCCATAAACCACATGGATCCACCAGTGTCATTGCATGTGTGTTCTTTTCCTAAACCACCACTAGTGTCTTTGCATGTGTGTTCTTTTACTAAACCACCATTAGTGTCTTTGCATGTGTGTTATTTTCCTAAACCACCACTAGTGTCATTGCATGTGTGTTCTTTCCATAAACCACATGGATCCACCAGTGTCATTGCATGTGTGTTCTTTTCATAAACCACCACTGGTGTCTTTGCATGTGTGTTCTTTTCCTAAACCACCACTAGTGTCATTGCATTTTTGTTCTTTTCATAAACCACATGGATCCACCAGTGTCATTGCTTGTTTGTCCTTTTCCTAAACCACAACTAGATTCATTGCATGTGTGTTCTTCCCATAAACCACATGGATCCACTAGTGTCATTAGATGTATGTTCTTTTCATAAACCAACACTAGAGTAATTGCATGTTTGTTCCTTTCCTAAACCACAACTAGAGACATTGCATGTGAGTTCTTTTCCTAAACCACCACTAGATTCATTGTATGTGTGTTCTTTCCATAAACCACATGGATCCACCAGTGTGATTGCATGTGTGTTCTTTTCCTAAACCACCATTAGTGTCTTTGCATGTGTTCTTTTCCTAAACCACCACTAGTGTCATTGCATGTTTGTTCTTTTCATAAACCACATGGATCCACTAGTGTCATTGCATGTTTGTCCTTTTCCTAAACCACCACAAGATTCATTGCATGTGTGTTGTTTCCATAAACCACATGGAACCTCCACCATTGTCATTGCATATGTGTTCTTTTCTTAAACCACCACTAGTGTCATTACATGTGTGTTCTTTCCATAAACCACCACTAGTGTCATTGCATGTTTG